>CM072511.1:131284478-131511978 GCA_036898135.1 Oncomelania hupensis
CACACACACACACACACACACACACACGCACACACACCCATACACACACACAAACACACAACCGTGTAGAAACGCCGTTGTGATGACTTTCATGAAACTCTACATACGTTACTTTGACATGTTTTTTACAAATTTGTCAATTTTTTGAAGCTAACCCTAACCCTAACTCTAAACATAACCCTAACCATAAGCCTAACACAGCCCTAACCCTAACGGAACACTGTTTTGACGTCAAAATAACGGGGTCCGTCAAAAGAAAGTACGTAGAGGTTCAAGTGTATGTCAGAATAAAGGCGTTTCTACCTAGCCACACCCACACCCACGCACACACACACACAAACACCCACCCCCCCCCCACACACAAGAATACAATAAAACCATAAGAGTAAAAAATGTAATAGAGTTGAGCCGGAGCTGGAGTAAAGGCAAAGTGATAGATGAATAGAACACAGAAGAAGAGTTAAAGCTGTGCTACGTGAGGGTTTGAGGGCTCGAGGAAGGAAGATTTTATTTTTGGACGCTCGGTTTAAGGTAGGGTTGGAAGGTGGGAGTTGGATGGCGAGGGGGGGGGGGGGAGGGGGATGCAGGAGGAAGCGTTCGGGGCTGGGTTGGAATGGGGGAGTGGGTTTTGAGCTCTGGAGGAGGGGCGATCAGGGGGAAGGTGGTAAAATCGATAGCCGTTATTGGCAGATCAGTGAGATGCAGGCCGTCTGGGCAGGCCTCAATCTCTGGCGCTCGCTCTATGCATACTGATGCCTCGCTCCTGCACTCACAACACTGCACCTTTCACCGCCAATTTCATTTTGGCGCGCGCGCGCGTGTGTTTGTAGGTGTGTGTGATGTGTGTGATGTGTGTGTGTGTGTTTGTGTGTGTGTGTGTGTGTAAGCTATGGGGGTATGAGGGCGGGGAGCAAACTTGTTTTTTCCAACCTAGTTCCAGTCATTCGCCCAAAATGGCAATCACCGAAGTCGAACGAAGCTCTCCGATGTGTTACGAAATGATGCTTGCATGACTACGACTAGTTGACATTAAAAATGATCGCTGTTGCTTCTACTTCTGTTCGATTTACACAGATTAGCATTTCGCAATGGTATACTTTGTTAATATGAGCATAATTATTATCGACAATATTTAATAATTGCGTTCCTTGATTTGCATTTTTTTAGTTCTCAGCAGTAGGCTAATAACAGCATTCCCCATTTCCTGCCTAGAACCAAGTAGACACTGTTATACAGTATACATAGGCTTAATCAACATTATATAAGTCAGTCTACGCGCAGCGAAGAAGCTCACTAGCTGAATATAATTATTAGACCTGTATTGTTTGTTTTATACGTAAATAAATGTATAAACTATATCTATTCGAATTAATAATATTTAGGCCTGTACTTTATAATATTCGAATCTTTAAATTTCCGGAGAAGGACGAGTAGGCTAAGCGAATTTTTTTTAATAACTCGAGATCTGAGTTAAATTAATAGTTAGTTATTCATTGCTTACAGGGTCACAAAATCAAGACAACTCGAGATCAGAATTAAATTAATAGCTAATTAGTTATTCATTGCTACAGGGTCCAGCGGACTGCAAAGAGCCGAATCAGGACCAGAAAATCAAGACCACAACTTCGCTAGTAGTAGTAGTAGTAGTAGTAGTAGTAGTAGTAGTAGTAGTAGTAGTAGTAGTAGTAGTAGTAGTAGTGGTATAGTTATTTAGTTAAATCTTTAATTTATTTATTTGTTTTGTTTGTTTGTTATAATATATTATTATTATTATTATTATTATTATTATTATTATTATTATTATTATTATTTGTTGTTTGTTATTATTATTATTATTATTATTATTATTATTATTATTATTATTATTATTATTATTATTATTATTATTATTATTATTATTATTATTCCTAATTTAAAAAAAGAAAAGAAAAGAATAGTGTGCTGCTGTGCGTGCTCAATGGTGTAAATATGGTCAGTGACGTTTTGTTTGGTTTTGCTGAAGTTGGGTGTAACCCGAAATATTCAGATGGTGTTACTGGTTATTTTTTCTTATAGATTTATCAAAGATTTCAGATGGTTTATGGAAATTTCCGCCTGCCACGCAACATTTCTTTAATACGTGTTTCTCATTAAAATACATATCATTGAAATACATATAACCAATTTACTGTATCAGTTAAAAAGAATAATATTAGTTAAATAAACAATTGCTTTGGTGCTTGCAATAAAAATGTCAATGTGTTTTGAGACCATTATAAACTTGCTTTGCCTTGTTGTGCTGAAGGGACATCAACGTATCCATAGCGCTTTGAAGTTTTGTCATGGTTTTATTGTTGATATAGATGTGAAATCGTTGTATGTGTGCATTATGTGTTATGTATTACTTTTACTCTTTATTACTAATTGTGTCAGTATATTAATCCTCATAAAGTAATAATAATACTAACTGCTTCAAAATGCGAATCTCGACTTACAGCTTGAAGCTGTGCAGATCGAAACATAAGTAGATCTAGAAGCAACAGCGGCTATTTTTATGCACGGATGTTTCACCACAGGCTCTGAAGTCTTTTCTTTTGTCTTTGTAAACTTGTGGGCCTCCTACATACGTACGTAGTATAGTATAGCAATCATCAGTCTCCTCTCTGAAAATCCTTAACGGGAAGAGAGGAGACTATAAACTGATTTTAAAAAAAAACCAAAAAAACAAAACGCAGTATAGTATGTAATTGAGGCTTACGAAAGACGAGACTTCCCAGCCTGTGGTTTCACGTAGTCCTGCCAGCATTCGTTCGTAAAACATCGGATAGCTTCGCTCGACTCGGAGAGCTTCGTTCGACTTCGGTAATTGCCTTTTTCGGCGAATGACGGGAACTAGGTTGGAAAAAACAAGTTCGCGGGCGGGGAGTGTGAGGAAGAGCAGGAAAAGGCGGTGTGATGCATACCGTTTATTTTAATATCACAGAAGTGAATAGACGTTAAACTAACTAAATATGATATGGTGTTTATGTGGGTGGGGGTGTGGGGGATGAGGTTTTGAGGGTGAATGATCAGGTGGGCGTGTGGTTTGTGAGGAGAGTGAAAGGCTGTCTGGTTGGAGAAAGGGTTATTATATACCTACTATCCACGCATTGTACCGAGGAGTCAAACACAACCTATATTGTGATATTTCCCCCAAATATATGATTTTGCTTGTATGCACTGTGTGATAGTCACTCTTAAAGTCTCTGCTAACAAGTTGGTGGATTGCTTTTAGCGGCACCCGTTTTTGTCTTTAGTGTTTGCGGGTTGGGTTGGGATTTGTACAATCCATTTACTTTTTTTTTTTAACTATTGAGATTTTTCCAGTAACTATTAGCGAGCGTTGTGGCCAAGTAGGCTAAGGCGGGACTAACTTGCCTTGTCCACAGGCCAGAAACCAATGGCGCCTGACAGGTGTGGGATCGATCCAGCATCTGGACGTTATATTTCTCCGAATATTATTTACTCTCGAATCGGGCAGCTTCTCCGGGGTTTTCTCCGGGTACTCAGGTTTGCTCCCCCAGCAAAATTTCAAAAACACAACTAATATTAGGTAGGTTGGGTTTGGGCGGGCCACAGGCCTTCCCCAGGGGAGGCAGCCCAGAATATCCCGATAAAAAGGGACAATAAAGCGTTACCTATATGTTAATTGTATACACAGTCGCCGTCTTTTATGTAATACTAATAGCCAGTTTGGTGACTTAACTTTCTTTTGAGGGAGTTGAGGTAATCCCCCGTGGGGGTGCCGGGGGTTCAGTATAAA
Organism: Oncomelania hupensis; assembly: GCA_036898135.1. Classification (NCBI taxonomy): domain Eukaryota; kingdom Metazoa; phylum Mollusca; class Gastropoda; order Littorinimorpha; family Pomatiopsidae; genus Oncomelania; species Oncomelania hupensis. The sequence goes on from CM072511.1 coordinate 131,288,260, forward strand.
TAATATCCCCACTTTCTAGAAATTTAGTGTTTTAAATTCCCACTGTCGCTGTCTTTCTCATGTGCTCTTTCTCATTCCTGCTCTGTTCTATCAATCTGCTATACTATCTTCTACTTCGCTAGACCAGTCACCTACCTTTTTTCTTGAAAAGTCTTCCGGGACAAGACTCCTTATTTGTGTATGAGGTCTGTTGGGAATATTGGACGCTTTCTGACAGGTGGTCACTAGGGCTTCCTATGATGTTATTATTTAGCAATGTAGACATTTTATATGTATGTGTTTTGTTGATAATTTATAATGATGTTTGTATTCTATTTTGTTTTGTAAACGGGGGTTAGATAATTTAGAGTACAGCCTCTGCGTCCCCTGCGTGGGATGTCTTTATTGTAAAGTGACTGGCTGGTGGATAGCTTTCAGTTTTACCACTAGGGTTGTTTCAGCAGATCTTTTATGCGGATCAGGGGTTGTCCGGTCCTGATTTGGCTCGGAAGAGTCCGCTGGACCTAAAGCAATAATAATGTAATGTAAGTTGAGGTAATGAGGTGTGGAGTGGATGTTTCTATACAGTAGGCTTGGCCCACCCCTTTTCCCACCCTCTTCCTCTTCCCCTTAATCCCCATTCAAAATAATATTGAATACACTTGTCTTTAGCCGTCTCTTCTTCTTCTTCTTTTTAAAATATGTATATTCTTCAATGTTCTTACTCTTCTACAGAAAAAAAAACGTTTGCAAAACTTCCACACTGAAGGGAGACACATTGCATAACTCTTCTGATCTTACAATATTTCACACCTTGGGGGTTGGGGAGGGAGATGGGGGAGAGGATAAACATGTTCTTAACTAACTAAACCTACTGATGCTAAGGTAAGAGACAGAAAGTACACACGATGAAACTACAGTTAAAGCAGACACTGAAATAACATTGAGCTTACTATACACGTCCCCCACTTTCTGGAAATTTAGTGCTTCAAATTTCCTCTTTTCTATCCTATCCTATCTTATCCCGTAACTCGAAAGTCATTGGGGCACCACAGATGATCGTTTAACCAGCGTACTCCATCTTTCTCTATCTTCAGCCACCCTCATGGCTTCGCTCAGTGTCAAGCTAGGCCTTTCTCGAATGTTGTACTCCCACCTTTTATTCTGTCTCCCTCTTCTTCTGCCTCCTTGCACCGTGCCTTGCAGGATGACCTTTGCAAGGCCTGATGCTCTGGTGACGTGGCCATATTATTGGAGTTTCCGTTTCTTCACTACTGCGAGCATGTCATCGTGTTGTCCGATGGCATGTGTGATGGTCTGTCGGACTTCATCATTGGTGATGTGCTGGGTATAGGAAATGCCCAGAAGTCTTCTGTAGCACCTCATCTCCATGCTTTGTATTTTTCGTTGTAGGTCTGCTGTGAGGGTCCATGTTTCACAAGCATATAGGAAGATGGAGATGACAAGGGAGCGCAGCAGCCTTACCTTGAAATATATAGACTGATGGTCTTGTCTTTCTAAATGGTCTTCAACCTGATACAATGGCTCCTAACTATTTGAAGCTATGCACTGTGTTGAGAGATTGACCTTAGACTTTGATGTCCACGTTGATGCCATTGGTGTTGTTGGTCATCATTTTGGTCTTCTCTGCACTTATTTCCATTGCAAAGGCTCTAGAGGTAATGTCAAGCCTCTGTACCAGCTGTTCAAGTTCTTGTTCCTCTCCAGCCAATCCATCAATGTCATCCGTAAAACGGAGGTTAGATATTCCTCTACCCCTTATGCTGATTGTGCCTTAGGGATCTGCCAGGGCATTTGACACGATACACTCTAGGAAGATGTTGAAGAGTGTTGGAGAGAATAGGCATCCTTAACGCACGCCGGTTATTGTTCTTAATAAGTTCCCGATGACGTTGTTGTGAAGGACTGCAGGCTTTTGATGACTTCATTTATGTTATGGCTGATGTTATACACTGTCGTGGTTGCCCACAGACTTGCATGCCAAACTCGGTCAAAGGCTTCCTTGAAGTCTATAAACACAGGATATAGATGTTGTTGGTGCTGTAGTTTTTCTCGCAGATTATTCTGAGGTTGAAAATCTGTTCAGTGGTACTTTGCCCGGTCCTAAATCTTGTTTGTTCTTCAGCTATGATTTATTCATCTTGGGGTTTCAACATGTTGAGTATTATTTTCCGGAGGAGAGGACCTTGCTGGGATGGCTGATGAGGCTAATGGTGCAGTAATTTTCACACTCCTGAGGGTTACCCTTTTTGGGAAGAGTGGTGGCAAGCGACTGGTCCATGTGTAGGCCACTCCCCACTCTGCCAGATCTTTACAGATAATGGTGAGGGCGTCAATCATCGCTTCTCCTTCTGCTTGAAGCAATTCTGCGGGTATGTTGTCCACTCCCGCAGACCTCCACATCTTCCGCGATTGCAATGCTGCCTCAATTTCTCGGATAATTGGAAGGATTTCTTCTTTCTCTCTGTACTCGGGACATGATAGAACTGATAGGTCTCCGTTTGCTTCGTGATTGTAAAAGTCAGAGCGGTACTCTGTCCATCTATCCAAGATTTCTTGTTTTTCTGTAAGGCATATGCCAGACTTGCTTTGGATCATGGAGACCTTAGGATGTTTAACACTTGTCAGCCGCTTCACAGTCTGGTAGGCCTTCTCGCGGTTGTTCTTGTTCAGACTGTTCTCTATTTCCTGGCATTGATCTTCTATCCAGTTCTCATTTGCTGTGCGCACGCCTTTTCGAATGTCATTGTTGATTTTCCAGTTGGCATAAACTCCCTGTCAGGTGTTCTTTTTCTTCTTCATCTCTCTTCGTTTGTCACACAGGTCCAAAAGTTCAGGTGTGATCCATGGTTTCTTCTTTGGGCGGTGCTTGCCAAGGATCTCAGTGGCGGCATCTGTCACAGCTGAGTTGAAAGTAGTAGTCATGGTATTGACATCTACTGTACTTCCCAAAAAGAGCGGTGTCGCAAATTTCTCTCGAAATGTGGCTTAGAATATTTTTTACACCTCCGGGTCTTGCAGTTTGTCCACGTCGAACTTAACCTTCCTTTTCTTGTATGTCGTCTACAGTATTCACTCTTTCAATATGTTAGTCACCTACATTCTTTCATGAAAACTCCCCAAACTCCTCATTTATTTAGGGGGTCTGTTGTGTCAGCTTGGAGTTATGGACGCTTTCTGCCAAATGGTCAATAGGGCTTTCTACGGTATTATTATTTAGCAATGTAGGTATTTTATATGTACGTGTTTTGTTAATGTTTTATATTGATGTTTGTATTCTATTTCTTTTTTGTAAACGGGGCTTCAATAAATTTGAGTGAAGCTTCAGCGTCCCCTGTATGGGTTGCCTTTATTGTAAGGTGATCGGCTGATAAAGTGCCTTCAGCGTAACAATTATAGTTGTTTAGCAGATTTTTATTATACGGGGTGAGTCCTCTTTCAACCAAGTTGTGGTCCTGATTCGGTCCTTTGCAGTCCGCTGGATCCTATAAACAATGACTAACTAACTAACTACTATATACGTAACTTTCGTCGAACGTTATAAGAAAATACGAAAACTCCTGAACCTAATGAGAAAAAGAACTAACGAACTAATGCAAGTGCTTTTATCTCTATTCTAAGAAAATTGAGTAACTGTATCGGCCCAAGATGACTCTAGAAACCTTTTACATAGAACGGTGCTACGTCGTATGGACGGTGTCATTATGAAAGCAGATCTATTTAAGATGTTAAAATTTTGATCAACCTCGGAGTGTTATTTTTTATAAGAAAATAAACTGAAAGCCTCGATGTTTTATAAGGATTTTAGTACACTACTAAACTCTATATCAAACAAGAATTTTCTCATTGTGGGTGATTTCAACATTCATTGGGATGACACAAAAGATAGTACTACCCGCAAACTAGTGCAGATGTTGGATTCCGCGTGTCTCACTCAGTATGTGAATCAAGCTACACAGCGCAATGGACACACTCTGTATTGGATTGTGTCGCGATCTGACAAGCCCATCTTTGTGCAGACTGTTGTGGTGGAGGACGTGCTCTTGTCAGACCACTTCCTCGTCTCCTGTGAGCTGAACATGGACAGGTCTGTGGCCCCCAAAACAACTGTAAAATTGCGTCGTCTGAAGAAGATTGACATGGATGCTCTTCGCAATGACCTGAAGGAATCTGAGTTGCTTTCATCTCCCCCTGAGGGTGTGGAACAACTTGCTGCTCTGTACAACAATACTCTGATGGATTTTCTCAATAAACATGCTCCAGAGACTTCCATGCGCATCCCTGACAGGCGTGATACTGCGTGGTTTGACGATGCTGTAAAAAAGACCAAGAAAGCTCGTCGACAAGCTGAAAAGTGGTGGCGTAACAGTGGCTTAGAGGTCGACCGTCTAATCTATCAACAAGCAATAAATCGTTGCTCCTAGGAAATCAAGAGAGCTCGAGTAAGGCATGTACGAACCCTCATTGAAAGTGCAAGTGGTGACCCACGTAAGGTGTTTTTGGTGATCAACGATCTCCTGTGGAAACAATCTAGGTCTCCAGTGTTGCCGGAACTGTCCAAAGAAGATGCTGCAAATAGTCTGTTTGCCTACTTCACTGACAAAATTGAGACAATCAGGACAAGCTTTGGAGACAGTAGTAGTCTTCCAGAAGTACCATCATCATTCAAGGACTCTCGGCTGGCTGCGTTTGAACCAATATCCGAGGACCAGCTGAGAAAAATCATCTCGTCGTCGAAAGCCACATCCTATTAAGTGGACCCTGCTCCAACCAGAGCAGATGACAGTGGACTGTACAAATCAGTCCATCCAATCGCATCCTCCACCTCAGAGGCATTCCAGAGTCTGGAAAACTGCTGTCTAGAGATCAAGTCTTCGATGTTCTCCAACAGGTTAAAATTAAATGATGACAAAACAGAAGTGTTACTGTGTGGCTCCTCTCGAAAGGAATCTTTGGACTCCCTCCAAGTTGGCATTTCGACTATTCCGTTGTCCAGCACAGTACGAGACCTTAGTCTCCTTGTGGACAGCGGTCTCACCATAGTACCTCAAGTCAGCGCCACAGTCAGATCATGCTACCTTGGTCTGCGAACACTGGGTCAGCTTAGGCCAGATCTAGACAGAAAAACAGCCAACACACTTGCTGTTTCGTTCATCCAGTCTCGCTTGTACTTCTGCTACAGCTGTGTTTGGGGCTTGCCCAAGTTCCAGCTGCAGAGACTACAAAAAGTTCAAACACAGCAGCTCGGATTGTGACAAAAACTAAGACTCGTGAGCATATTACACCAGTTCTTCGGGAACTTCATTGGTTCCCCGTTGAAAAACGGATTGAACATAAAATACTATCCCTTGTGTTCGGATGCAAGGAAGGATCAGCACCAAAATACATGCAAGAACTCCTCACTTGGCACGCTCCTGAGCGAAACCTTCGGTCTAGCTCACAGTGCAAGATCTCTGTCGATCGACATAAGAAAAAGAATTTTGGACCAACATCTTTTGAATGTGCTGCTCCTCTCCTGTGGAACAGACTTCCTCTTTTGTTACGTCAGTGTTGCTCCAAAGCAGCCTTCAAGGGTCAGCTTTTTAAACAGTGACCAAAGAGACTTTTTTTTTGTCAGCGCACCGAGCATGCACACATGGCCTGGATGGGAATCGCGCTATACAAGTGTTCATCATCATCATCATTTTGATTAAATGTAATTTTTTGTTTTATTATTTTCATGAAGGTTATTTTGTGTGTGTATATAAATGTCTTATCATAAATGTGCATTTTATTATTTACTATTTCAGATGTGCGGTATCTCTGGCTCGGTCCTGGCTTGGTTCCACTCATATCTTTCTGACAGATCACAAGCAGTCACCGTCGATGGCTGTTTCTCCAGCACAGCAGACTTGGTGTGCGGCGTGCCTCAGGGTTCCGTTTTAGGGCCGGTGTTATTCACTCTGTACACCAAGCCATTGCTTCTCCTGCTTAGAAAGCATGCTGTTGAGAGTCAGTCATTTGCAGACGACACACAACTGTATAAATCCACCGCCCCCTCTCTCATTAATTCCACTGTTTAGACTTTGGAGAACTGCATCACAGACATTAAGTCATGGATGACACTCAACAAGCTTAAGCTTAATGACGATAAAACCGAAGCCCTCCTCATTCACAAGCACAACACCTCCTCCTCACTCTCGCCTCTCCCAACATCGCTTACAGTAGGGACAACAAACATTCAGTTCTCATCCTCAGCAAGAAATCTCGGCTACATTCTCTCCGATGACCTGTCCCTCAACAACCACATCTCCAACGTCTGTCGCTCTGCATACACGGCCATACGCCAAATCAGCTCCTTTCGCCACTATCTTACAGTCCCTGCCACCAAAACCCTAGTCTGAGCTCTCGTCCTTTCTCGTCTTGACTATTGCAACTCTCTCCTTGCTGGCTCCCCAAAACACATCATTGTCAAATTACAAAAGGTTCAGAACTCAGCAGCTAGACTAGTATTCCGAGCTAAGAAACGCGATCACATCACACCTCTACTACATTCTCTTCACTGGCTTCCTGTGCAAGCACGCATAGAGTACAAACTCTCTGTTCTCTGTCACAACTTCTTCACAGATTCTTGTCCTTCCTACCTTGCGGATCTACTGTCTGTCTACTCCCCTTCACGCACTTTAAGATCTTCTGCTGACACTCGCACACTCAAGGTTCCCGTCACCCGCACTAAGACATACGGCCAACGTGCATTCGCTTACTCCGCACCTAAGCAGTGGAATTCCCTTCCCTCCCATATCCGCAACATACTATCAACACAAGCATTCAAAAAGGCCCTCAAAACCCACCTCTTCAAACTGCATTATTCAGATTGATTTGTATCCCGCTGCCATTCTCTCATCTTTTGTCTATGTCTGATCCGTAAGTGTATACACGGCTGTAAATATTTATTCTGTTTTTCTTCCTGGGCCTAACCGGGCATATAAATAGCTGTGAATAGGTTTTTGCTATTCTATTTCTGTCTTTTTTGTCATTTGTGCACATAGTTGTAAATAGTCTATTTCGGTCTTTTTTTTGTAATTTATGTACATAGTTGTAAATAGTCTGTACCTTTACTGTTCCGTCTTTGGCGTATTGTAGCAAAAGTGATGTTTTATCGAGTGCATGTATTTATATGTAATGATTATATGTAATGACTATGTAAAGCGTGGTGAGTCTGGTCATAGGCTGGAGTACCCGCTATATAAAAATCCGTTATTATTATTTCTTTTCACTTTTGGTGTTAATCGCGCGCTGAGCATTCGACGATTGATAGAGATACGCGCGTTATAAATGGACATCATCATCGTCATTATGTAAATAGGCTTTAATGCCGCTTTTCTTTTTGTTTACATTCTTTTTCAGGTTATTCGTTTTTAAAACAAGACAGAAAAAGAGGTGGGAGCACAACATTCGACAACGGACTGGCTTGACACTGAGCGAAGCCATGATGGTTGCTGAGGACAGAGAAAGGTGGTTAAACGATCGTCTGTGGTGCCCCAACGACCTTCGAGTTACGGAATAGGATAGGATAGAATTGAATTAAACACAAATGTTCTTTAGAGAAAACACTGCCGTATTAGATTATTAGAGCGAGCAAGACGGAAAAGATACGAGACGATGAAACAGAAAGGAAGAAAACGAGAAGAGAAAGATACGGCTAGCACTTAAGTATTGACCGATACCATTTTGCACTGCCTAGGGGTACTCTGTGTCTATCTGATGACCACAGACACTGACCACTGACCAGCTCCAGAGGATGACCACACCGTCGCGTTGAATAATGACGCTTAGACGGAGATTTATATTACTGTGGATCAATATAGGTATAGGTCAGAGAGATAGAGATAGAGATAGAGAAAGAGAGAGAGAGAGAGAGAGAGAGAGAGAGAGAGAGAGAGGGAGAGAGAGAGAGAGAGAGAGAGAGAGAGAGAGAGAGAGAGAGAAAGAGAGAGATCTTTTGAATGGAGTATTTAACTGATGTGACCCAAGATTTTCCAGTATCTCATCACGTTTCTAATACTTTAAAAACTAATAACAATACTAAATCTATTAACAACAACAACAACAACAACAACAACAACAACAACAACAACAGCAACAAAATGTATCAGAACAAGGTGTACTTTTTCCAAAATGGTTAAACGTCTATTTATAGTGTTTTAGTGATAACATAAATGAAGGAATGAAGACAGAACAATTACAAAAAGAAAGGAAGCAAGAGGGGGGGGATATTTATTTACAATATGACAACACTTCTATTTGTTCATAAAATAAAGAAGAAAAAAAGAAAGAAAGAAACCAACCAACCAACCAAACAACCAACAAACGAACGAACAAACAACCAATCGAAAGAAAGAAATAGGCCCCCAAACTCCTGATGGAATCATTATATAGTTTTAACATCCTTCAAGCGGTCTATCCACTTTCGTTGCTGTCGGGTGGTATTAACATCCGAACCAGATTTCATTCCACTTACTTCCTCTACTTAGCGTTTAGCTGTGTGGTGACAGGTACGTGTGTTTGCGACTGTGTGGTGACAGGTACATCGAAGTAACTTACAACCACCTCGACGAAGGACTATCTATCCCCCTAGGGAGAGTGGCCAACAGCCTGGTCATTCTCAAGCCATCAGTAACGTTGTCCACTGTCACTGGCTAGCTGGACACAGGTCACTTACAGACGGAGATGCTGAGAGTATATGTGTATACAGAGAGAACAAACGTAGATGAAATCTTCCCACTTTTAGCTGGGTCCGTTTTAGGGTGTTCCTTGTCCATTTTGTTGGATGATGATGATGATGAAAATGACTGATTGATTGATTGATTGATTTATTGTTGCTTTAGGTCCAGCGGACTCTTCCGAGCCAAATCAGGACCGGGATGAAAATGACGACGACGATTGGTGATGTTGATGATGATGATTATGATGATGATGATGATGATGATGATGATCGTGACGTCAACGTGGTCGATGATAATGACGAGGACTATGATGACGACTTTGATGATGAGGATGATACCTTTAAACAACAGACCAACCAATGGTTTTGGTCACCATCATTATACGTACTACGTACTAACTGGACCGCACAACAACAACAACAACAACAACAACAACAACAACCATCACAACCACCGTACCACACCAACAACAACCATGAAACTTTCAAATTGTACCGTTAAATTCCCTTATCCTTATTTTAGACTACCATTGACATTAAAACGCCAATAGGCAGTGAATAGTCTGGATCTGAGTTACAACTTGTAAAGCGCAGTAATCCCGAGCTCAGATCAGAAAACTGCGCTATACAAATTCACGTCTTCATCATCATCATCATCATCATCATCATCATCATCATCATCATCATCATCATCATCATCATCATCATCATCATCATCATCATCGTCATCATCGTCATCATCATCATTAAGGACAAAGTTCTTGTTTACTAATACCACAGGAGAAATGCAAGTTTTGGCCAGCGTGAGGAACCAAGAACGTCTTTTGCTTAATGACGTTGAAGGAGAAATCTGCCTTGTGATAACAAAACAAGCTTGAGTTTAATGATACCTAAAAAGAAATGAATGTTTCGGATAGTGTCAGGGGAAAACCTTGATTGATGTCTCTGAAGGATAAATTGGAGGGAAAATTCTTGGTTGAAGTTTATTTTCTTAATGCCGCTGAAAGAAAAAAAAATATCGGCCACTTAGGAGGGGAAAAAAACCTTGGTTAATTTCGCTGAGGGAGCAACCAAACCATTGCTTAATGATAGGAAAGAAGAAATGAATGTTCCATCCAGTGTTGTTTATAGGGGTAACCATCTTTTGTTTAAAGGAGAAATTGGCGATCAGCGTTGCAGAACAGGAAGACTGAGAGGTTATTTGACGGAGCGTGTTCCGACATCAGCTAAAACTGACCATCAGGCTCTGGCTTTCTCCGTCCACTGAGGCGCTTGTCCACCAGCGGTCAATCAGCCGCTGACCGGGGCCGTCTAAGCCCTTCCTTTCCAGCAGTTAAGGCGGAGGTACTAATTTCCTTCTTGCGATTTCCACCGTTCCTGCACCGCTAAACTGCCTAGTCGGCCACTTTTTTTTTATGTGGCTGCTGGTTATAATCTAGTAGTGATGGTGGTGATGGTTTGGAATTAGGGTGGTTGTGGCGTGGTGTGAGGAAGTGGCAGGCTGGGGTGTGGAGGGTGGTAGGTGATATCAGAAGAAGCAGTACAAGAGCAGTGCACTTTGGATGATGCTAATGGTAGCGGTAGTGGTGGTGATGGTGGTATAGCAATAGAAAAAAAAAATAACGCTACCAATGCACTGCAATTTGAGTGGTTATAGTAGTGGGAAAAAAAAGATGTCGAAACAGTGCACTTAGGCTGATTGTGGTAGTGTTGATAGCTGTATATATGTTTGTATGGGTGAGGGTTCGCATTCGGGTGGTGGTGTTGTTTGGAAGCAGAACCGAAGTAATGCCCTCTGGTGGTTGTGTTTGTGGTTTCGGCTGCTGCTGTTGCGTTTTTGTATGTGATGATGGTGTGTGCAGGCGAGTTGGTGGGAACGGTCCCAAACCAATGCACATTTGGTAATTATGGTCATTCTGACATAGACTGTCTCTCAAATCTTTAAGGGCTAATCTGTGTCTCAGATCTGTAAGGGCTAATCTTGAGCAATGGTTCCCCGAAGTGATGATACGGGTAGTGATGATGAATGTTTAGAAAAGACAAAGTGTCGTTTTAACGAAATTTAATAATAGTGATATTTTGCGATACAGTAAGACGGTAAATCTAGCCTCTACAAAATGACAATAAATAAATAAATAAATAAATAAATAAATAAATGGTAGTGATATTGATTCAGGAGGGTATACAAGCGCTAGGTTTTCTTTTCCTCAGTCGTGCTGAAAACGCGGTGATCTAAATTATACCGGTCTTAGAAGTTTGCTTTAATATACAAGACGGAAAAGACCCCCATCCCACCCTCATTCCATCTCTTGTTTTGAAAACTTTGATTGACGGCATCCAATACCCACTATTAAGGGAAGAAGAGAGGAAACCGGGATACTCGTACAAAAACCCCGGTGACATGGAACGGCTCATATTTAAGTAAGTCTAAAGAATGTCGTTCTCGGCGGAGATGTAATCCACAGTCTTCAGCACTGGAAACCAGCGCTCCACAAAACGGTGCAAACAGTATAGTAGAATAGTAAGCAGTTAGAGCATCATCATCATCATCATCATCATCATCATCATCATCATCATCATCATCATCATCATCATCAGCAGCAGCAGCAGCAGCAGCAGCAGCAACAGCAGCAGCAGCAACAGAAGCAGTAGTAGTAGTAATTCCCTTCTCCCCCTTTTCCCCCCTTTCAGTAACCCGGACTATTTATAGTCTTGGATGTAGGTGAAACGTGCACAACAACCTTTTAAAGTGCCAGTGTAATCAACAAGTATGATTGTGGGCACCTACGTAAAGACAAGACAAACAGTATAATAGTACTTTGTAAGATGTGGGTTTTCAGCGAAGTCCATTTTATAACTGTTCAGCCATTCTGTTTATTTATATTTGCCCATAGAGAGCATCACTGACACGGCAGGTTGTTACCAAAAACAAACAAAAAAAACAACAAAGAAGAAGAAAAGCCAACGACTGAAAGACAACATTGCCTTTCTGTACTCAGGAATATGTATTTGTATGTTTTCGTTACTTGCCTGTCTGATTATCCGATAACTTGTCTGGTTGTCTGTCTGGTCTCTTGTCATACTCGCCCCTGGCATATCTTTTTTGTGCGTCTGTCAGTGTGGCATTTCATCTATCAAACTCTGACCTTTTTTTCTGAACTGTCTGTCTCTCCTCGGAAGGGAGACGTTGTATGGGATTCCAAACCTTAGCTTTCCGTATCCTGGAATAGTCTTGTGCTTTCAATCTTTATGCAAACTCGGAACATCCTATTGCCAATGCTTTTATTGAAATAAGTTTTTTTTATTTAAATACCAGTCTCGTATATTCAGTTGATGTTGTTCTCCCTCCCTCTCTCTTCTCCCTCCTTCCCTCCCCCCCCCATCATCATCAATACTTGTATTCTCGTTTCGAATTTTCAGTCTTTGTCATTCATTCATTCATTCATTCATTCAGTAATTCGTTTTCCTTACGAAATTACGACACAATAATAATCTCCCATAAATAGGAACATATAAACCACGGAAAACACCGTCGTCTATTGTAAAATCTGTCTATCCCATAGGGTTTGTTGTAGCCAAGATAAACTCCTGTTTTCGTTTAAATCACTAAATGGTGATTACATGAAGAAAGATAGTCGATTGAGACCCATTTGCATGAAAGTAAAATATAAAAAAGGGCGGGAGGGGAGGGCAGGGGAGGGAGAGGGGAAAACTGTTCTGATATAGCGCAATTACAAGTTCAGAGAACTTCTCAAGGCGCAGGCAGCTAATACCTCCAGTATGCACAAGATAGTTTGCTACAGTCAGAATTCGAACCCCCGTCGCTCAAGACGCTCATACACAAGGCTTGCGCCCTGAAGCACTGAGCTAAATTATGGCTACTCGTACTTTTTTCATTTGTAGAGTTATCATCGAAAAACTGACAGTTTAGTATAAAATGACAACTAAATCAAGATTACATTTAAGAAATGGCTAGATCTGGATACCAAAAAAAAAAAAAATTGCCAAAATTAGCCATTATAGAATATTCTTTATCACAAGTATATCAACTAACAAGTTAGTATCTCGTATTGCCCCCAGTCGACGTGTGGTGCTCCCATTGCCCTTGGTTTTAGCCAAAAACTGAGACGGGGGTATCCCAAACCTAAAAATATAATAGAGAATTCTGGGAAATCTGTTCAAGGGAAGTAACTGATAACTAGCTACGGTTGCAGTCATGGTCGCCATTTCTCGCGAAGATGTGCTGGCTGAAATTAAACGAAAGTTGGGAGAGGAACTGCATATTTCTGGTAGTGAACAAAGGCTTTGCTCAATTATCGAAGGAGAACACGATGGATTTATAGAAACATGCACACATGTATGTGAGCTCAGTGCAGGCGATCGAGTCTCAGTGAACGATTGTTCGCCATTGTCATAGATTCAGCTGCTCAGATCGCTTCGATGTGATGGTTCATTTATCGCTTGAATCACACTGTATAACGCACATGCAAGTTCTGTCAAAGATATGATGATTTGAGCATATGTACGATTCCGTACCGATTGGAAGGTGGGGTGGAAGGAAAAAACGATGCTTAACGTCCTATTGCATGAGCGTTAAGGACGATCACCACGTCGCCACCCTGACAACAATGACCATCATCATCATATCAAAAATGAGATCAAACGGATCTCTTGTTTTATCAAGGACAAATTCTATCATGGTGATGATCAATCCTATTTTGCAATGGTGGTTAGGCCTACTTTATTGTATATGGTCACGGGTACTTACTTTTTGTAGTTTGTGTGCATTTTGTTCTGTCGGCCTTGAGTGTTTGCGTCGCCTTGGCTCGTTGTACTTTGTTGTGGTCTCGCTCTCTTTTGATTTTTGAAAGAAAATTCAAATTGCATTGTTTTCCAGCAGCATGCGAGGTCAAATTCAGATCTAACCAATCTTCTTGTGACGCCATTTTGCGTGTGTCTCCTGTGCCATGCACCAATCGCGAAGAGTCCTGCCGACGTCATTTCAGAAAAGGATTTTCCTACCCATAATTCCCCTGGGTTTTGAAGTTTCTAAAAAAATTATTTTAGGCCGACGACGCTCAGCGTGTAAAGGGAAGCAACCGGTTGTACGCGCACGTCGACAGAGACATAGAAGGGAGATACTAACTTGTTAGTTGATATACTTGTGTCTTTATCTAATGTTAGCAAAAAATGTAACTCGTTTTGCCTTTCATCGCCATTATAGCTGATGTTTGAGTTAAAATTATTAATATGAAAGTTATACGTAAGAACGAGTAAACAGAATTTGTATAGCGCATATATATTCTATGGAGCCACAGACATGCAAAAACGCATTACTCGAGTCAGAGACTTTCTCCTGCATTGGATCATAGATAAGGGATATCTGGTTCGATTTATTCTTCTGCGACGGTTAATAATAATAATAATAATAATAATAATAATAATAATAATAATAATAATAATAATAATAATAATAATAATATACGCGCTTTTTCCTCAAAGCACCACTCAGACTCCAATCGCGGTGATCTGTAACCAATATACAGGCACACATGTGACACACACTCTCACATAAATAACAACCACACATCTCTCACTCAAACATGGTGTAAAAACAGCTACTAGAATAAGTAAAGGAAACCGAATTTTATTTTGAAATGTTTGGTTCACTGCATTCCAGTACCACTGTTGTTGAAAAGATAAAAGAAATTGAAATACCCGTGATTTCTCCGGGTACTCCCAATTTCCTCTCTGCCTTCAACAACAGTGGTACTGGAATGCAGTGAATCAAACATTTCAAAATAAAATTCGATTTCCTTCGAATCCAGGGTATTCAAATTTCATCCCTCCCTTCAACAACTGTGGTTCTGGAATGCAGTGAATCAAACATTTCAAAATAAAATTCGATTTCCTTCGATGACCCAAAAAGTCTCGTATCTAAAAAGAGACAAGTAAGTTCGTCCCCTACGGGACTCGAACCCGCGGACTTCGTCGCTACTAACCAACTGCGCTACCAGTTGCTTGTCACCGCTCCTCTACCCCTCCATCCCCCATACCCCAAAACATATTAATAAAATTGAGTAAGCCCTTATGAAGTTAGCCCCCCAAAATAAGGAGGCTCAAAACGCCTCCCTCTTCACCCACTGAAAGGTTACGGGAACGCCTTATCCCTTAAGTAGTGGCCACATTTGGCTTACGCTTTACGGCTTATGCATTGGGTTCTGAGATTTTTCACTGACCAGAATGTTGATAGTTGGCCACACCTTATGAGTTTAGTGGCCACATTTTGGCTTTCGTTTTACGGCTCATGCGTTGGATCGGAGGTAGTGGCGCCATGTTTATCACGGCCCCGTTCGAATGTATAAACGTGTGTAGCTGTGTAATTTCACTACAACAAGGCACTTTTTCATGTCGATGTAATGTACTCTTTCACGATTTGACTATAATATGAAACAGCTTTACTAAGATCGACACGCAACAAGTGAATTCAACTGCCTGAGGTCGCCAAGTCGTGTGTCGCAGACTTTTGTTTGCGTATAATCATGTCGGTGGGAGGAATTTAAGTTGACCTCTAACCTCATGACGTCACATTCTCGCTTCTGATTGGTCCTCGTAAGCCCGGCTTATGTATGTTTGAAAAAAAAAATCCAACATGATGGCGCCGTCGTTTTCCACTTTTATCACTTGTACCTGAATGAATGATGTATGTTTTGATGATAGGATGTTAAATTAGATGCATGTTTTTAATCCGTGGTCCTGAATTTTATCCTGAATTCTTATTAACGTCCCCTATATGCGCAAAGTGTCCGGGGACTCTAATTTAACAAACGAAACGAAACGAAACGAAACGAAACATGCGCTATCCTTGCGAAATTTCCTTAAGGAATTCATAAGCGTAACACAAGTGTGGCAAGGTGCGTAACACAAGTGTGGCCAGGCCTTTACCCAAGTTTTACTTGTCAATAAATTATCGTTCCACAAAAACCATCAACAGAAATCGTTACGTCAGTGCAGATTATCAAGAACTCTTCAATAACCTTTGGTCAGTCCATCCCCTTGATTACTACAATCACATTCAGATTTTATTTCGTGGGTGTTATTTAAAAAAATCAATCAAATCAAGATTAAAAATAGATAATGTCCAGAAAAATACTAACCTCAAGCCCTTACAGAGTTGCTTTACATAAAGTCGGTTTTTTTAGTGAATTACCGCTAGAAAACATGTATTTTAGTCTACCTGTCAACTTAGCAAGGACGCGGAAATAAAATTGCAATTTTCCCTGCTTCTTGATATTTGTAGTTTTTCTATTTCGTTTTGATGTTTGTTATTTCCCATGTTTCATTATTTTTTGGGCAACTTCCCCTGAATTATGACTTTTTATATTTTCAGCTTCCTAATCAGAGGATCATGGTTCTCTCTCTCTCTCTCTCTCTCTCTCTCTCTCTCTCTCTCTCTCTCTCTCTCCTCTCACGTTTTTCTGTCTGTGCTGTTCTTGCTCTCGCTTTTGCTTTGTGTGGTGATGTTTGATTTTTGCCTAACTTCTTGCATTGGCCTTATCTTGACCTTGTCTGATGCTATCGTGGTGGCAATGTCTGTGAATGTCTGATGAATGATGCGTGAGCATGTAGGCCTACTGTACTCATAATACCATGAATGACAAACTAAAGCAAGTTCAGGAACAGTACACGTACTAGTTCTGGGTGAAATCGACACTTTTGTAAGTCTGTGATGAATTAATTACCTTTCTGGATTTCGCGATCTAAGTACACATGTTGTCAAATTCGCTCTGAAAATGCGTCTTATCGTGGTCTTTTTTTAAGGGAATGTAAAATATTTGACACAAATACTGCACTTTGTCATTCCACGGCAGCACCAATATATCAGCATTGGCGGTGGACATTATATAGAGACAATCATCTCTGATCCAATGCGAGTCATTTTCAAGTTGGTTCAGTCGACTTCCTCTATGTTGCTGATATAAAGTTTAGTCTGCGACGGTTTGCTGTTCATGTTTCATATAAGTCCATAGGGACATAGGCAAATTCATCCATTAGCTTAGAGACTAATAGTAAGGCGAATAAAATAATGAATAAACGAAATAGAAAAAACAGCGGTCACCTACTAGTAAGTGGGGTCATACAACACAAACTATCAGTGATGTGAATTCGACATTTTATTAAAGGTAGTCAACATAAAAGTAAGAACATTTAGGTTCAAGGTATAGTAAAATTAATTAAGTAAGAGATTATATGCTGTAATTTATTTATGGATTTATAATTTACGAAGTTCAATAAAATTGTTGTAAGGATCAGTTTCTTGTAATCAACATAAAAAGTCTGTGGATATTGTAGCTCCAGAAAATGCGGAACTACGTTAATATGAAACACGCAATAAAATGAACACATTCTCGAAATAAATTATAACGATGATAACATCAGTTTTCATTAACCGGACACTTCCAGAAATTAGGTCAATGGCTAGTGTGGTCTTGAATCCAGGACCAGAAAAGCTAAGTGTGCCAATAAACAAGATTACAAGATTCTGGACAGTGGACATTGAGGTCAACGAAACACTAGACTAAGTCAGTGTGACACATAAATAAACGGATTTTAGGGTTCTGGACAGCGTGGGCGTTAGTGTAGATCAACTAGAGATGGTTTGGCTGGACATAAAACGCAGCTAAATGATGCAGACGGGGAGTTGGAAGGACCAGCTAAGTACTTTAGACAAGGTTGGTAGGCGGTGGCACATTGTTATTTCGGTGTATCGAACGGAATGTAGAGAATGCGCGCTGTGCAGTTATTTAGACATATATGGTAAAAGTTAGTTCTTTTCTGAGGTAAAATTTTTTTAATATAAAAATGAGATTCTGCTTAGAGTTTGTGCTTCGGCCATGATGTGGGAATGTTTGTGTGCACAGGAGTGGGAAAAAGTAAGAACCTTAGACTCCTTGATTCATTGTGTAAAGTGCGCGCGCAAGATATAATGATGATGATGATAATAATATTAATAATAATAATAATAATAATAATAATAATAATAATAATAATAATAATAATAATAATAATAATAATAATAATAATAATAATAATAATAATAATAATAATCATAAGAAGAAGAAGAAGAAGAAGAAGAAGGAGGAGGAGGAGGAGGAGGAGGTGGAGGAAGAGAGGGGAAGAAGGAGTAGGAGTCGAAGAAGAAGCAGAAGCAGAAGAAGATGATACTACTACTACTACTATTACTACTACTACTACTACTACTACTACTACTACTACTACTACTACTACTACTACTACTAATATCGTCATAATCATCACCATCGTCATCATCATCATTATCACCGTCGTCGTCGTCATCGTCATCGTCGTCGTGCGATGAAGCACTGTAGAGTCATCACAGCGTAGAGTATCTTGCAGTACGTTTTCCTATCGCATTCTGATGCTCTAAGCTTGAAGATAAAATCACGATTTGGGAGAAGTCTTTAAGACTCACAGCTAGACTTTATGGTTGCTGGACGCAAGCGAAGAACGAGAAGAATTGCGACAGAAGGGGGTCAACAAGGTTATAGAGCAAGGAAGGAATGAAAAAGGAAGGAATAAAGAAAGAAGTGAAGGAAGAAAAGAAGAATGGGATGAAAATGGAAAAGCAAGGGGTAAAGAGAACTTGGTCTAGCAATCTGACATTAAAAGATAAGAGACGGACGGCCGATAGCTAAATTAATTTATTTTATAAGGGTGCAACTGCAAACATCAAATTGCAAGCGTGAAGAGTATTCTCGTTTCTCATCACCCATGAATGAAGTAATATTTCAGAAGAAACAAAAATATTACAGAATTGAATCAAATTACTTCGAGATAAGTGTCAGTTAAGGGACACATTTGTTCACTAATGAATGCAAATACAGTTTCTCGTGTACACACTTTCGCACTGAGAGTGAGAGAGAGAGAGAGAGAGAGAGAGAGAGAGAGAGAGAGAGTCTCACACTCCCAAACATACCACAGGGAGCTCCTATAGATTCAAGGGAGGCATGGCGAGGTAACTCGTGTTAACAAGCTTTTTCAGGAAAGGCGACCCTTTCACATCTAGCAGGACAAACTAGTTACATTATCATCAATGTTCTTCCATCCCCAGGTACTCGGCTTCTTCTTTCGTTCTTTGTGTTCCTCGAAAATTATCTAAATTTCTTTCCTATTTCTTTTGTCTTCCCTGTCTCTTATCCCATCCAACAAACTCAACAACGGTTTGCTACTTCACTGTATGTGTGTTGGTTTATTATATATTCATTTTCTTATTCTCTCTTTGTTCCCTGCCTTCCTCCGCATCTTTAATCCTCTTTCCTTTTACTTTTACTATTGTTTATGCTTCCCCTTCTCCTCGGCTTCTTCTACTTCTTCTTCTTTATTTGGGGTATGATTTTTATTTTTATCCTGATAGATATTTTAGATACAGCGCAAATCGTTTTTAGAAAATGGAGAAGCACAATGACCTTGACCTTTGAGTAAGTACAACTACGAATGACATGCTAAGCGGTAGTTAAAAGTATCCTCGAAGTAAAAATGATGAATTTTGGTTAAGTAGTTCTTGAGACAAGGCAAAAAGTGTGTTTTGAACAGGAAACTGAAATTCGGAGCGAGGAAATCAACTGACTGACCAACTGACGGACAACCAGGCTGCTATTGAAGGATGGCCCATGGTAGGTAAGGTAAAGGTAGTCCCATAGCCTTGTGGCCGTAGGGGAGCGTGATGTTGGAGATCACACTTATCTTGGGTCAGCGTAATGAGGGTGATGCCCATCTCTCTCCCTCGCTGCTTTTACCTTCCCCACTCTTAAGAGTAAGTACTCAGTCACAGGGGAGTCAACTGGGGGCGTTGTTATTTGTCGCTTCACGTTTTGCGGTCACCCATCCAAGTGCTAACCGCACTGGACGGTGCTTAACTTGCGACACAGTAGCGAGTGCTCCAACCACTGCGCTATCCGACACCCCATGGCCCATGATTCTAGCTATATGTACAAAATAAAATCGCTTCTGCCGTTTGATCAAAACGTGTTTAGCAGCAAAATGACTGCAGTGGTCTTGACCTATGCGGTAGCGCAATGATGGCATTGGAGGCAGGCCTCTAATCTTGATCAAAATCCGTTCAGTGGTTCTTGAGATAAGGCGTCCAGCGGTCCGACCGAGAAGCAGACCTACATTTGGCGCGTTCTGATTCCCACCAACTGTTTCAAAGTATTTCCTGATGAATCTTGAAATACAAAAAAAAATACCCTAAGCCTTTACCCCATTTTCCATTAAGCAATGTTAGTTCCTGTTGTCCCCTTTGACACTAACGATTGTAGACAAGGACGCGTTTTGGGGATTGACATTTCAAAAAGTCCTTTAACCTCTGCAAATTTGGAGATTTTGCAACACATTTATTATTTACTTTATTCTTTGAATCTCTTTCTAACTCATATTCTCTGACCTACGATTTTATATGGAAAATGCGTTTGTGAGAAATTACAAAAACCTTTTTATTTCTTTTATTCTCTCTCTCTCTCTCTCTCTCTCTCTCTCTCTCTCTCTCTCTCTCTCTCTCTCTCTCTCTCTCTCTCTCTCTCTCTCTCTCTCTCTCTCTTTCTTTCTGTTATGTGCATTGTATGGTCAGCAGTTTGGTAGATTTTATGATTTTTTTCAAATACTAAGTAAAAATCAATTTATTTATTACACTTATTTAATAAAATTATCTCGAACCTGTCGGTCTTCTCCCATCTTTCTCACTTTGTGTTCTTTTTATTTATTTATTTTTGTGGAGGAGGGGTGGGGGAGTAGGGTGGGTGGGTGAGGGGTATGTGCGTTCTAGTGGTTTTATTGGGCTTATTCTAGCGAAAATGCAATTGCTTCCTAAATAAATTTCTTTGTTTCTTTTCTTCTTTTTCTTCCTCCCACTCCTTCTGTGGTCACCTCCCCCTCCTCCTCCACCCCACACCGCCCCACTCCCCTATTGTCCGTCTCTTTGTCTTTTCCATTATGTGCGTTGCATGGTCAGTGGTTTAAAAGGCTTATTTTGCCGGGAGGGAATTGCTCCCGCCCTGTCCCCTGCCCTTCAATTGGATTGGTTGGTGGGGTAATTGCATCAAAGGTTGCTATGCAAAGGTTATCTCCCGTCACTTTCTTTTCTAGCACTTTGAACTGTCGCTTGTGCTCTTAAACATTCAGAGACCACAGAAGCGGACATGCACACAGAAACACGCGCATTATTATAATGCACGTATTCTCACAGTCACACACACACACACCTACCTTTAAACGCGTCTCTACCTTTAAACGCGTCTCTACCTTTAAACGCGTCTCTATCTCTCCCTATCTCTGTCTGTCTGTCTGTCTCTCTCCCTTTCTCTCCCTCCCCCCTCTCTCTCTTGAGGACATTTGTCAACAAACTGTGTCTACAGCGCCATCGCTAAAATCTACATTTTATACAAACAGTTTAATTTTAAAGCGACTATGAAGTCTAGATTACGTAACATTGCAAAACACATAAATAAATAAATAAGGACAGGACCATCAGTCTACATTCCAAAGTAAGACTGCTGCGCTCCCTTGTCATCTCCATCTTCCTATATGCTTGCGAAGCATGGACCCTCACAGCAGATCTCCAACGAAGAATACAAAGCATGGAGATGAGGTGCTACAGAAGACTTCTGGGCATTTCCTATACCCAACACATCACCAACGACGAAGTCCGAAAGACTATCCACAAGCCGTTGGACAACACGATGACCTGCTCACAGTGGTGAAAAAACGGAAACTCCGATGGTATGGCCACGTCACCAGATCATCAGGCCTTGCAAAGACCATTCTGCAAGGCACAGTGCAAGGAAGTAGAAGAAGAGGGAGACCGAAAAAGAGGTGGGAGGACAACATTCGAGAATGGACTGCTGAGGACAGAGAAAGATGGAGTATGCTGGTTAAACGATCATCTGTGGTGCCCCTACGACCTCCGGGTTACGGGACAGGATAGGATAGGATAGGATAAATAAATAAATAAAATTAATTTACGCTGAGATGACTATTTGCATTCTTATTATTCTCGTACATAATTGTTTTGTGTCTGATATTTGCGAAATTTGAATCTAAACGTCGCGTCGTGTCGTTTCTGCGCGTGCAAAAGGTCGTCTGCTACTTAGCATTCTGTGGCTTATCTCCCTTAGAATACAGACACCAAACAAACAAACAAACGCAGCGGAGCGTGACCAACAAACCCCAATGAGTCGCTATAAAATAGCCCACGGAAACAATGCGGTGTATGGGGCCAATTAGCTCAGTTGGTAAGAGCGTCTTGCTAGTAACCGAAAGGTCGCTGGTTCGATCCCGGATTGGTCAACGTGTGATCATATTATTTTCCCCTTTACCAACAACTGGCCCGCTGGTGTCAGTATAAATCGGTCCAGTAGTCACCTATATGCGAAAGTGTCGTGTGACTATAATCTACAAACAACAACAATGCGGTGTGCCTGTACTGTTATCTGAAGTGAGGCTGCATTAGGGACCCCGTTTGCTAGCAAAGTCCCTTTACGTTATCAGGGACCACAATAGCTGTTTAAGCCCATCCTTTAAAAATAATATATAGATGAAATTTCACAGTATCCTCGAACACTAACCTCTTTAGCACATCGTCTTGCTTTAAATTCTTGGAGGACAAAATATTGCAAGGATAGTGTTTGCAATTGCAATGAAAATTTAACTATAAATCATATCATTCATGACTGCAGTGTAAAAGCATAATATATTCCACAGAACATTCATAATGTTCAAAATAAAAATAGTGAATATTGGATAACCATCGCTAAATCTATAATTTATAGTACTATAGGACATTTTTTTAAAATAAAAGTTGAAAGTTTATTCTTTGTACTTAGTATATACAATATCACAAAGTTTACTTTCTATACATGATCAAATTCAGAAGTTTGACATGTTTATTATGAATTTTTTGTTAATTGTAAAATTTTAGTTTGACTACTTAATATTCCTGTTATTTTCTAGTCTAAAATCACTTCGGTGAATAGACGTTAAATGAAACAAACAAACAAACAAACAAACAAACAAACAAACAAACAAACAAGCTGTTTACATGCCCATCGGATTAATTAATAGTACGGGTTAATAAACTCTCGTTTGATTATACTATTTGAAAAAAAGACACCACCAACCTATCATTTCAAGTTGTTGTTTTTTGTTTAGAAAGTGATTTCTGGCGTATTGAACAAGGAAGACAAAACGTTTGTATATACAACACAAGATGTACATTTTTTTTAGTTTTTTTTTAAATTTTTAACACAAAATATTACATATGAGTCTGGTTACAAAAAGATATTCCAAGTATAAACAGTAAATGTACATATATCCATTCATACCGACAACAACAGCAATGATAACAACACAACACAAAAAGTGAACATGTTGAAAAGACCTGATCATCATGGAGGTATAGAGAAAGGAAAGAGGTGGAGCTATGGGGAGTGGTGCCAATTACTCAAATACGTGTTTGTACAAAATCCAATCAGACGCAAAATGCAGATATAACCTAGAATTATACCTTTCAGCATCGAAAAATTGCCGTGCCCTTCTGATAAATAAGTTTATACTAGGTGTAATGTTTTGTAATTTTGCACAAGATGTACATTACATTACATGATTATTGCTTTAGGTCCAGCGGACTCTTCCGAGCCAAATCAGGACCGGACAACCCCCAATCCGCATAAAAGATCTGCCGAAACAACCCTAGGGGTAAAACTTAAGGCTCTTCACCAGCCAGTCACTTTACAATAAAGACATCCCACGCAGGGGACGCTGAGGCTATACTCGATTTTATCGAACCCCCGTTGACAAAAACAAAATATAATACAAACATCAATATAAATTATCAACAACACACACACACACACACACACACACACACACACACACACACACACATATATATATATATATATATATAATATATATATATATATGTATATATAATGCCTACATTGCTAAATAATAACATCATAGGAAGCCCCAGTGACCACCTGGCAGAAAGCGTCCAATATTCCCAAGCTGATCCAACAGACCTCACACACAAACAAGGAGTCTTGTCCCATAAGAGTTTTCAAGAAAAAAGGTAGGTGACTGGTCTATCGAAGAAGAAGATAGTATAGCATATTGATAGAACAGAGCAGGAATGAGAAAGAACAAATGTGAAAGACATCGACAGTGGGAATTTAAAGCACTAAATTTCCAGAAAATGGGGATACTATTTATACTGAAACCCCCGGCACCCCAACTGGGGGACACAAGATGTAGGCGTCCAGCTTAAAAACAGATGGGAATGGAGCTTATTGATAACATCTTAGATGTCATCTTTATTAGATGCTATCTTCCGGTCAATGAGGGAATCACTTCACGGGTTTTCCGGTAGACGAGAGAGCGCTAAAGAACCTTCTTTCCACGGAGCTAGTTTGTTGATGATTTTTTTTTCGCTTTTGTTTCTGAGTTAGACCGTTCTGTGGGAGAAATTTTATATAAAATTACCTTGTGTGTGTAATAAGGTGGTAGGCAGAGAAATTTCGTTTTTTAAATTAAATCTTTCGGTTTCAGTGTTGAATGAATGGACACTGAAGTTTAACGACCATAGGCTTATCACCATTGGCAATAGTGGGAAAAACAACAACCCACGGGGTAACCATCCCGGAGGAAGAAGGGTTAGGGACCTAAATCAACACTGAAGCTTTAGATGGTCTGTCGGACTTCGTCGTTGGTGATTTGTTGAGTATAGGAAATGCCCAGAAGTCTTCTGTAGCATCTCATCTCCATGCTTTGTATTCTTCTTTGGAGATCTGCTGTGAGGGTCCATGTTTCGCAAGCATATAGGAAGATGGAGATGACAAAAGAGCGCAGCAGCCTTACCTTGGAATGTAGAATGATGGTCCTGTCTTTCCAAATTGGCCAAATTTCCTTGCCAGGGCAGCAGTTGTTTGTGCGATCCTGGAGAGGGCTTCCTGACGGGGCCCATTGTCTGATACAATGGTTCCTAAATATTTGAAGCTATGCACTGCGTTGAGGGATTGGCCTTGGACTTTGATGTCCATGTTGATGCCATTGGTATTGTTGGTCATCATTTTGGTCTTCACCAACGACGAAGTCCGACAGACCATCACACAAGCCATTGGACAACACGATGACCTGCTCACAGTGGTGAAAAAAAGGAAACTCCGATGGTATGGCCACGTCACCAGATCATCAAGTCTTGCAAAGACCATCCTGCAAGGCACAGTGCAAGGAGGTAGAAGAAGGGAGACGGAAAAAGAGGTGGGAGGACAACATTCGAGAATGGACTGGATTGACACTGAGCGAAACAAACAGGGTTGATGAAGACAGGGAAAGATGGAGTACGTTGGTTGAACGATCATCAGTGGTGCCCCCCCCCCCCCACCCTACGACCACCGAGTTATGGGATAGAATAGGATAGGATAGGATAGGATAGGATAGGATAGGATAGGAACCTTTAGAGCAGTCTTATTGCTAAAATGGGCAACGACCAATGGCCACATTTATATAGCCCACCAGGGGAATCGAACCTTGGTCAACGGTGTGCCAGGCAAACTCTTTATACCGCTGAGCTACGGCGTGGGGTCAAACCCATAGTGTTGCTAGGGCGCGAGAGCTCGCCAATGGTGCTCCCCTATGACACAACACAACACAACCTGGCTTTAAAGGAACCAAGGCAATATGAGAAAACTAATAAGAGAAACACAAAGCGTCGACTCGGACACGGCGAGGGTGTTCCTTGATTAAGATCATGTCGAGACCAAAGTTATACATGGGGGATGCACCCTGCATTCTTTAAAGGCGCCACCCTACTGTTTATTACCTTTGTAGAGACGAATGAAAGAAGAAGAAGAAGAAGAAGAAGAAGAAGAAGAAGAAGAAGAAAACAAAGAGAGAGAGAAAGAGAGAGAGAGAGAGAGAGAGAGAGAGAGAGAGAGAGAAGAAGCAGAAGAGGAGGAAGAAGGAGAGAGAGTGAGTGAGTGAGAGCGAGAAACCAGAGAGAAGAATAAAAATCAGAAGAGGAGGAGGAGGAGGAAGACGAAAAAGAAGAAGCAGAAGAAGAAGAAGAAGAAGAAGAAGAAGAAGAAGAAGAAGAAAAAGAAGAAGAAGAAGAAGAAGAAGAAGAAGAAGAAGAAGAAGAAGAAGAAGAAGAAGAAGAAGAAGAAGAAGAAGAAGAAGAAGAAGAAGAGAGTTTTCGCACACTCACAAACTTCACAACATCGCGTAATTTATCAATTCAGTTAACTTATATTCAACTAGTGGCCAGGGTACACAGGTTGCTGTTTAAAATGTAGACAGAGAGACAACTGTTGTCTGCGAGTTAGCATTAAACATTAAAAAATGCACTGAAATGATTGCAATAGTTTACTTGCAGGGGTCGAATGATGAAGCACTGCAAAACAGAGTAGATTAAAAGGTACATGTTGATGTTCGACTCGAGCAATGCATTGAACTATTTTAATTTAAAATGATAATTGCAATGTACTGCAGAACAGAGTCAAACAGAAATGCACTGAAATGATTGCAATAGTTTACTTGCAGGGGTCGAATGATGAAGCACTGCAAAACAGAGTAGATTAAAATGTACATGTTGATGTTAGACTCGAGCAATGCATTGAACTATTTTAATTTAAAATGATAATTGCAATGTACTGCTGAACAGAGTATAGGTGCATGTTTGAGTAATGCACTAAAATATTTTATTGTAATTTAGTATTTATATTAGGCAACGTATTTTTAAATGTCATACCTTTTTAAAAAAATATTAGGCATGCAAGTAATCTCCTTTGGTACCATAATTCTTCCGGTATATTTGTATTCGCGGTAGCGCATAGGTACTGCAATAACAGTGATTTAGTTAGAGGGAAGTAACCGTGTTACAACTCTACAAATATGGTTTTCGTCAGCACAGATCTTGTATGACACAGTTGCTTCAAGTAATGGAAGATTTTATGCAAATTGAATTTTTGTGCGCATATAAGTATGGATGAAAAAGAAAGTGAACAGGTAACCTTCAGCTGTAAGATTGGTGACATGAGTGCAAAAGTGTTTTGAATGGAAATAAATCAAAATTTGCAGTAATACGGAACGGCAGTTCTTGACACGGTTGAATCGGAAGCGCCGCGCGGAATGAGGCTATTGCAGTTTGTGGACATTTTGTTTATTTATTTATCTCAGAAACGGTTAAACGTTCGGTAAGGAAATGTCGGCTATAACGATTTCGCGGGTTTTGAGCGCACAGCAGGCCGATCAGCAGCGCCCAGCACCTGCCCAGATCAGCGTCCATACCGGACAAACTTTACAGTAGAGGCAAAGAAGGACTTCCGGCTGCGAACTTGTTTTTCCAACCTAGTTCCAGTCACTTTCCCGAAAAAGGCAATTACCGAAGTCGAACGAAGCTCTCCGAGTCGAGCGGAGCTATCCGATGTTTTACGAACGAATGCTGGCAGGACTACGTGAAACCACAGGCTGGGAATTCTCGTCTTTCGTAGGCCTCAATTACATACTATACTACGTACGTATTTAGGAGTTTACAAAGACAAAAGAAAAGACTTCAGAGCCTGTGGTGAAACATCCGTGCATAAAAATAGCCGCTGCTAGATCTAATTCTATTTCGATCTGCACAGCTTCAAGCTCAAGTCGAGATTTGCATTTTGAAGCAGTTAGTATTATTATTATTATTATTTTATGATGAATAATATACTGACATAATTAGTAATAAGGAGTAAGAGTAATACATAACACATAAAGCACACATACAACGATTTCACATCTATATCAACAATAAAACCATGACAAAACTTCAAAGCCCTATGGATACGTTGATGTCACTTCAGCACAACAAGGCAAAGCAAGTTTATAATGGTCTCAAAAAACAGTGACATTTTTATTGCAAGCACCAAAGCAATTATTTATTTAACTAATATTATTCTTTTTAACTGATACAGTACATTTGTTATATGTAGCTCAATGATATGTATTTTAACATGTTGCGCATCTGAAAACTTTGGTAAATCTATAAGAAAAAATAACCAGTAACTCTATCTGAATATGTCGGGGTACACCCAACTTCAGCAAAAACAAACAAAACGTCACTGACCATATTTACACCATTGAGCAGCACAGCAGCACACTATTTAAAAAAAAAAAAAAATTTTAAGTAGGAATAATAATAATAATAATAATAATAATAATAATAATAATAATAATAATAATAATAATAATAATAATAGGAAGAAGAAGAAGAAGAAGAAGAAAAAGAAAAAGAAGAAGAGGAAGAAGAAAAAGAAGAAGAAGAAGAAGAAACAAATAATAATAATAATAATAATAATAATAATAATAATAATAATAATAATAATAATAATAATAATAATAATAATAATAATAATAACACACAAACAAAACAAATAAATAAATTAAAGATTTAACTAAATAACTATGCTACTACTACTACTACTACTACTACTACTACTACTACTACTACTACTACTACTACTACTACTACTACTACTACTACTACTACTTGCGAAGTTGTGGTCTCGATCTTGTTATCCTGATTCGGCTCTTTGCAGTCCGCTGGACTCTGTAAGCAATGAATAATTAAGCTTTTAATTTAACTCTGATCTCGAGTTGTCTTGATTTTGTGGTTCTGATTCGGCTCTTTGCAGTCCGCTGCGCGGATACTGACTTATAATATGATAATGTAGATTAAGCCTATGTATACTGTATAACAGTGTCTACTTGGTTCTAGGCAGGAAATGGGCAATGCTATTATTAGCCTTTACTGCTGAGAACTAACAAAATGCAAATCAAGGAACGCAACTATTAAATATGGTCGATAATAATTGTGCTCATATTATGCTCATATTAACAAAGTATACTGTTGCGAAATGCTAAATCTGTGTAAATCGAACAGAATTAGAAGCAACAGCGATCATTTGTAATGTCGGCTAGTCGTAGCCATGCAAGCATAATTTCATAACACATCGGAGAGCTTCGTTCGACTTCGGTGATTGCCTTTTTAGGCGAATGACTGGAACTAAGTTGGAAAAAAACAAGTTTGCCTTCCGGCTAAGCAATATATATATATATATATATATATATATATATATATATATATATATATATATATATATATATATATATATATATATATATATATATATATATATATATATATATATATATTGTATGGTTTCAAACATGTTAAATTTATAAAGGAATTAATTTCTTTATTAGTTTATTTTATCATTTTTAAATAGCGCTTTTTCAGCTCAGGAGCTGCTCAAGGCGCTGGCCGATACAGGAACTAACTCAAACCGCCCGAGGCGCCCTCTTGCTGCCTTGGGCGAACAGTCTGAGGCTCAGGCCTAGGCAACCGGGGATGTGGTAGAAGGGAAACCTATACACTGAAATAACCATCAGACTAATAGCAACAATTAGATGGCCAATGCTCAAAGATAATGTTCATGTCCGGGCCACCGAGAATCGAACCCGAAACCTTTGTAACACGAGCTCGCCGCTCTACGACTTAACTATCCCGTGTCCCCAAATGATAAACGCAGGTAAACGTGAAACAAATTCAACAAAAATAAACTTCAACTTAAAGTCAACAAAACTAACGTATGTGTACGTGTAAATAATGAAATTCTCCTACAACTACATAAAGAGTTAAAGGCGCAGTTATGATATATAAAGTTGAAGAAAACACAGCAAGCTTTCAATCGTGTTTCAATCGTCACAGAAAATGTGTATAAAAAGTAAAACGTTATTTTTGCTTATGTAATATCGTGAAGGGTATAGTGCGTAAAGTGCAATCCCGCCGATTCATTTTAAACTTTTCTAGTCGTAAGCAATGCCCTGTTACGAGGCATTATTAAAGCGCTGCAACCTTTCGGTGAATATCAACTTTCGAACGTTTGAATGTTTTAATCTTATCTATACATTCTGTCAGCTTGCCAATTTCCCAAAAAAATCATATTGGTGTGAAAAGACGTTAAATTACAATATTGTATTCAATTATTTTGACTTTCAGTTTGACGAAATTCGACAACTTTCCTTTGCGGACCACTTGTGAACTATACAAAACTTTGATCTTTTCAACTCTTGCACGTATTGATATTCTTATATTTTGATATAATCTCATTTCGTAGAAGCAAGCGTTATTTTTAAGCTCGATCGGACATTTTATAACCAAGTTTAACAACTTTTCTCTGCGTTCAACTTTCGAACTTTTGAACTTTTATTAGTTTATCTACAGCTTTTGTCCGTATGACAACTTTTTGTTTATTCCACTTTTCCACTTTTTTTGTATCCATTGACACTGTCCATCTGACAATACTGGCAAAACTGGCTGTTTGCCCTAACATCTACATACATTTTTATAGATATTAGTTATATCTGCTTCCGCAGCATCTACATGTATTAAATTCTTCATATATTAGTTATATCTGTTTTCGCAGATGTAAACAAACTCTAAGGACAGTCTCCACGCAATTGTGTGAATGTAATTGTTGAACTTCCTAACTTAGGATTTTTATATTCTAAATTTGTGAATCCGTTTTGAACTTTTGGTAGGGGACAGGACGTTTTATGCGTTTATTTAGTTTTAATTTTTATCTGCTGCACTGACCCATCTAAAACATGAGCGTCTGCAAGCGTGCACAGACTAGACCTCAGTTGATTTTTATTTTACTCTCACCCCAATTATTACGGAAACAGAAATATTCTGAGGGACGGGAAACTGTGTCTATATTCATAGTTTCGTCTGGTGGTATTGAACGCTTCAAAAAACTTCCTGGATTAACCGCAAAAAAAAAAAGAGTGGGATCTGTGCTGATGACGGTCAGAGGCCGACGAGGCCCAAGGGACACTATCTTGGCTATTGAACTGAGCTGCAACGAAGGCCATTGGCAGTCTACGCAGCTTTAGACCATACAGTAAGTAGCCTATAAGTACGACCGTTAACAACTGAGATGACGTAGAAAAAAAATCATCTTGGATGATGCTGAGATAAGGAGGGAATCTATTGGCTGTAGTTGAAGTACAATTTATTGTGGCTTGATTAACATTTATCCATATCTCGGTTAACTTGCTTTGGTCTTCTGTGACTTTCTTCATCAAACTGTATTAATCATTTTAATCAGTTTGATTTTAAACCCACCAAATATCAGTATAACCTGTAGTTGTTAATTCTATGAATAAAACACGATGACCACACCACCCTCTATGTGTACTGAGGTTTGTCAATAATAATAATGAATCAATAAAAACATCTGAAAAGAATTCTTGCAATATATTTTTCTTGAAATCGGAACACACTGCATGCCTACGTGGTCTTCAGATTTTATTTCTAGGCTACGGAAGCTGTTTTTTTATGCCATCGAAGCTGCTATTTTTACTTGTATAGCATGAGAACGAATGTGTCATACGTAGACAAACTAAAAGCAAATGCAAACTAATAATCAGGCTGCCCAGAGGTTTGGGTCTGAAGCCAAAGGCACCATTTAATTTTATATTTTCGTTGAATTGTATTATAAGAGGTGCACAGAAGTAATGAAAATTCGGAAGATTATATTATAGTCTATAGTTATTTTATTTTATTTTATTTTATTTGTTTGTTTGTTTGTTTTTGCGTATAAACCTAGTGCTTAACCTACTACTGATGGCCGAAGCCTCCAGACTGAGATCTGATCCTCATTGGACTTTCTAGAAGGATCACACTTAGCTTTTCACGCACACGTCATGCCAGTGCAGTCTACGTCATATGATACGTCTATTTTTGTGTCCAAGGCTCTGTCATCTTCATGGCCAGATAATATTTATGTGGTGCTATTTTCGTCCGGCGTAGTTTGCGTCCGCGTTCGAGATGCCGTCACCTTGCTGACCAGAATAGCATTAAGTCAACGCTGTTTTATTTTAGCGACATTTGCAAGCTTGAGCTGTTCTAGTGTTGGTTGCTAGAGATTTTGTCAATATTATATAGGCAGCAATACGTTCTCCCATATAAAAAAAAACAAAACAAAAACAAACAAACCGATGGCGCATCATGTTTAAATTTGGGGAAGACCCATTTAGGATGTATTGTATTTAACGACTTCAAATATCTGTCTGCATCGACAACTACCTTTCTGAACCGTCCAGACTTTTTTTCGGTGTTCCTCAGAGGTCAGTTCTAGGCCCTGTTCTATTCACCCATTATACATCTCCTCTGTCTCATATCATTCAAAACCATGACACTTTCCACCATTTCTAAGCAGACGATACACAGCTCAAAAACAGTGACACTCTTCAAAACCTTCCATCTATTCTGACCCAAACTTTTGACTGCTTTCAAAACAATTCTAACTGGATGATTGTCAATGTAATCCGAACTATAAAGTAAGAGACAAACCGTCGGTGTTGTAAGTACAATGGAGAGTCTCTTTATTCCACCAATGACAACACAAATAACAAACGCGATGATTCAATTAAATTGGACATCGATGTATACTAAGCAATATCTATCCTATCCTATCCTGTCCCGTAACTCGGAGGTCGCAGGGGCACCACAGATGATCGTTTAACCAGCAAACTCCATCTTTCTCTGTCCTCAGCAACCCTGATGGATTCGCTCAGTGTCAAACCAGTCCATTCTCGAATGTTGTCCTCCCACCTATTTTTCGGTCTCCCTCTTCTTCTACCTCCTTGCACTGTGCCTTGCAGGATGGCCTTTGCAAGACCTGATGATCTGGTGACGTGACCATACCATCGGAGTTTCCGTTTCTTCACCACTGTGAGCAGGTCATCGTGTTGTCCAATGGCTTGTGTGATGGTCTTTCGGACTTCGTCGTTGGTGATGTATTGGGTATAGGAAATGGCCAGAAATCTTCTGTAGCACCTCATCTCCATGCTTTGTACTCTTCGTTGTAGATCTGCTGTGAGGGTTCATGTTTTGCAAGCATATAGGAAGATGGAGATGACAATGGAACGCAGCAGTCTTACCTTAGAATGTAGACTGATGGTCCTGTCTTTCCAAATTGGCTTCAACCTCACCAGGGCAGCAGTTGTTTGTGCGATCCTGGAGAGGACTACCTGTCGGGACCCACTGTCTGATACAATGGCTCCTAAATATTTGAAGCTATGCACTGTGTTTAGGGATTAGCCTTGGACTTTGATGTCATTGGTGTTGTTGGTCATCAGTTTGGTCTTCTCTGCACTTATTTCCATTCCATAGGCTCTGGAGGTGGTGTCAAGCCTCTGTACCAGCTTTTCAAGGTCTTGTTCCTCTCAAGCCAATCCATCTATGTCATCCGCAAAACGAAGGTTGGAGATTGCTCTTCCCCCTATGTTGACTGTGCCTTCGTGATCTGCTATGGCATCTGACATGATGCGCTCTTGGAAGATGTTTTAAGAGTGTTGGAGAGAGTAGGCATCATTGACGCACACCGATTGTTGTTCTGAACCAGTTCCCGATGGCGCTGTTGTGGGGGACGGCACTGGTAGCCTTGTCATACAGGCCTTTGATGACTTCAATAATTTTAGGGCTGATGTTGTACACTCTCATGGTTGCCCACAGAGCTGCATGCCGCACTCGGTCAAATGCCTTTTTGAAGTCTATGAACACATGATATAGATGTTGTTGATGCAGTAAGTATTTCTCGCAGATTATTCTGAGGTTAAAAATCTGTTCAATGGTACTTCGCCCTGCCCTGAATCCTGCTTGTTCTTCAGCTATGATTTGTTCAGCTTGGGGTTTCAACCTGTTGAGTATTATTGTCAAGAGGACCTTGCTGGGATGGCTGATGAGGCTGATGGTGCGGTAATTTTCACATTCCTGAAGGTTACCTTTTTTCTTTTTTAGAAAAGTGATGACAAGCGATTGGGTCCATAGTGTAGGCCACTCCCAACTCTGCCAGATTTTGTTACAGATAATGGTGAGTGCGTCAATCATCGCTTCTCCTCCTGCTTTATATTTTACATGTAAATAATTATTACTCATGTTTGTATTATGTCTTTGCAGAATTTATTACTTTTGTTTCACTTCTTTTCGTATGTATTTCGATGTTAACGTTAAGTACAAATTCGTGAGGACTGCGCTTTAAACTGATGTCATTAGGAAAAAGCCCTATATAAATACCTTATTATTATTATTATTATTATTATTATTATTATTATTATTATTATTATTATTATTATTATTATTATTATTATTATTATTATTATTATTATTATTATTAAATACACTTTAAATGGACCAGCAATTACAAGATATTTTATGTAATTTCAAATAATATTTTTCAATTAGGATATGTGTTGTGGTATTTCAAAATGTTTGCATAAAACCTGCAGCTCGTTTTGAGAATAGTACCAGATTTTAACAATGTTATTTATATGGTGCAGCCTAATATTTTTGTTTTTATGTTTTTTTCCTTTCGATTGACCAAGCTTTAAAACACGCGTTAAGGCTTCATTGCGCTGATAATGTTTAAGTCAGCTTACACTCGGATCATGTTGAGGAAAAGCTTCTGCCCACATCTTGGGATAAAAAGGAGGCATAAGAGGCGGACAGTGTGCCACTCACACCGGAAATGTGCTATATTTGTTGCTTCAAAGCATCAGAGGAAAATTGACACAACCCTGCGCGCAACTGTCTAAGAATTGCTTGCTCCAATCAGCGGATACTTGTGTTTTCTTCCGGATTTCGCCGCCATCTTGTTTTGTTCTAGCGGATTTCGCCCTGTCAATTTTGTGGCCAAGGAGAGCAAAGAAAAAGTCGACTAAAATTAAAGAGCGAAAACAGTGTGCGCAACCAGAAATATTATTAATGTAGAAATTAGCTACATCCAATCCTCGCCTCTTCACATCACCATCTTACAAGCACAGACGCGTCCTTGTAAATGTTTTTGGAAGAAACAATTAAGTTTCCAAATCATTTTTAAGAAAATGTAAAACTTTTACTTTTTTTTCTTTATAGGAGAGTGGAGAAGGCCACATATATGTCATAATTTTAATGAATCAAGAAAAAACATTATGTCGTGGAGAAGACAAATTGTTGGTTAGGTCGATAAATATTAGCCAAGATGTATTTGTTTTTTTCAATGACACGTACTGATGTAGAATTTCTAATAACTTCATTGCCCAAGGATGAATATTTACTTCAGTTCTAAGGCCAGTGTTTGTCTCAGCCGTTGCATGAAAAGAAAACGTAAAGAAATTTTGCGACATCCGCATAAAAAAATCTACAATTTACAGCCACACAATAACTATCGTACTGATTGTGGCTGCTCAACTCAAGCAGAAGAGGAAGAATGAAATCTTTCTGAATTATGGACTTTCCAGAATCTGACGAAACGTTTCCAAACATTTTCGTTTTTTTCTAGACATCGACCCGTCCTCATCCCCCTCCCCCTCCTTTTCCCTTTTACCTAAGGACAAAAGTTAATTAGCAGGGGGAAAAAGTGGCAAATGTCGCTCGTGAGCATGTAAGTGTGCTATATAAGAACAATTCAGTTAATTTCCAAATTTGTCCAAAGTTATCTGTCTGTCACTGCATGTGGCGAATGATTCCTCCTTCATACTCCACGAGTTCTTCAAGTGTTCCATTGCATTATGTGTGCAAATTAATAGTTTCCTAGTATGGATGTAACTAATGCATTCGATAGAAGGACTGATCTATTGTTTGTCTTCTTCGCGTACTTCTTTAAGCATCGTTCCGTGGTTAGAAATAGAGAGAGAAAATCAGTGGATTGGAGGACAGACCCTGAGAGAGATTCCTCCACCGAGATTAGCCGTAAAGCCAGCATGATGGACAACGTGCACATAAGTCCCTGCAGGATACAAAATGGAAGTTCGTTGGGCGTGACACTTCAAAATCACCGTGGATTTGGCCCTCCTTTTTTATATTGTGGATGGATGCCGCTTTTAATCGGAATTCTATTCCCCGATTTCCTTTTAATTTTCTTTAAAAGTTGACTTTCTCTACAGGCACTTTTTCTTTTACTTTTATCACACACGCGCACACACACACACACCCACCCACCCACCCACACACACACACCCACACACCCCCACCCACACACACACCCCCACCCAAACACACCTACACACACCTACACACACACACACACACACACACACATACACATTTGTATTTCTCTCCGACTTCTGTAAACTATCTTAAACGTCCTACCGTTGGAACTGCCTTTTATTTCCGTGACCAAAAAACAAGCAAATAAAAACGAAAATAAATAAACATCATCAATAACAACAAATTCAACCTATAAAACTTCAAGTTAAAAATAAAGGAAAATGACCGAGTCTGAATTAACTCTTTTGTACTTAAAAGTTCTGATAATTAAATAAAGCAAAAAATTTTCAAATTTAAGAGAGATCACAGAGAGAAAACAAACAAATACAATAATCAATCCAAGCAAACAGCGAAGCAATCAAACGCAAACGTATAGGAAAAATACAGGAAAGATAGGATAGCCAAAAAGACAGCAAGGTACAGAAAACAATTTTAAATTTATTTTATTTATCTTAATTTTTCATTACTTTAAAAAGTAATTTGATATTTTGCCTAATATAACAGATGTCAATAGATCTTATATGAATCAATCAATCAATTATGAGATCGGTGTGAGAGGTAAATGTTGACGACTCGACGGCCACTCTTGTTGCTTTTCTTTATTTCGTTCTCGGATTCTCTCAATGTGTAGCAACTCATCGTGCCTCGTTTTATGAGGAAATAGCTTCTTTTTTTTCAAAACTGGAACGAAGATTTAGAGCTAATTCTCTGTATGCAGATTTCCTACTTCTGCATAGTAGGCTATTTTTATTTATGTTGGACTCGAGCACAAGATGTACAGGGGCCGGGTAGCTCAGTTGGTAAGAGCGTCTTGCTAGTAACCGAAAGGTCGCTGGTTCGAATCCCGGATTGGTCAACGTGTGATCATATTATTTTCCCCTTTACCAACAACTGGCCCGCTGGTGTCAGTATAAATCGGTCCAGTAGTCACCTATATGCGAAAGTGTCGTGTGACTATAATCTACAAACAACAAGATGTACAAAGTTAAAGTATGTCTACTTTAATTTAAAAAAAAATCTTTTATCATATATCCTCCCCTATACGCTTAATGTGTCCGGGGACATACATTTTACTCAACAAAAAAAAAAGATGTACAAGAGAGACCCAGCGCGTGTCTGATAGCAAACTTCAAATACCGAAACAACCGTCACGGACTTTGATCTTCACGAACTGTGCCTACTATACCCACATTAGCAGCGGTGCTAATTTTAGAACTTGATGCAAATTAAGTTATTGATTTGTATGAAAATCTTACATTTGAAAGGTTATGTTATGACTTTAAATTTTTTTTACAGTGGGATAATACCGTGAATTTGAAAAGAAATATATGGTGCTAAAATGTGTATAAGTGACTTCTTTGTACGCAATACAATTGAATGTCTCCTTGTTTTAAACGTTGACCACAGTAAAAAAGAACATTGAGTTTTGAAATGTGGTGTGTTTATGGGTTGGGAGAGATGGGAATATCGGTGTGCACTTGTGTGTGTGTGTGTGTGTGTGTGTGTGCGCGCGCGTGTGGGTATGTGTGTGTGTACTTGGATAACCACACAACTGGGGATTTTTTTTCCCATATAAACGTGGTAACAAAAGGGTAGAAAAAAATTGGGAAGCAAAAATCTTCCCCATTTTTAAATACATATTTTCTACTCGAAAACAGTATAGCACAACCGTAGATATCGAGAAATCGCATCTTCCCAATTTGTCGAAAAATGGGTTAGACAAGTGTGCAAATTATATACGTTTGTATAGTAAGCTGCGCTAGGAACAAAATCAAGTTTAAAGGGCATATTATTCCTCAATACTGTACGTAAATTCATAAATCTACTTATTTCGATCAAATACAATATTTGATTTGTAAATATCACTGAGAAAAAGACCATTCCCCAATTGTACACTGTTTTGGTAACATTCCCGATCGATCGTCTTGTACAACAGGTATGTGTATGTGTTTATGCGTGTGTGTGTTCGTGTGTGTGTGTGTGTGTGTGTGTGTGTGTGGTTTGTTTGTGTAGGAGCTAGAGTTTGTTTGACTGTTTATTTCACCGAAGTGATTTTAGAAAGAGAAAGAGTTGACTAGGGAATAGATAGAGGAAAGAGCGTGGATAGATATGTAGTTAGTAAACGGATGAGAAATATTGACCGCATGTGTTGGTGTGGGAGCGGAGGGGGGAGGGAGGGGTAAGAAGATGCATGTGTACTGTGGAGGAGCGTGTATGATAAATAATGTGTGATGTGCGCATTTATGTATGCGATGGGTGTGTTTGTGTACGTCGGTGTGAGTGTGTGTGTGTGTGTGTGTGTGTGTGTGTGTGTGTGTGTGTGTGTGTGTGTGGGTGTGTACGTACCTAACCATAACAGTGGGTTTATGCATAGGTTACACTTACGTGCAACTGGGTTTAAAAAAATACTGGGTTCCAAAATCTGAAACTCAGTTTTTTTAATACCGGCTTTGCAATAGGAATAACAAAAAAAGTGTATACGCAAAGTCTGAGCGAGAAACCCACAATTGCGGTTGAGTCAACTTTGAGTTTGAGCCAGTTAACACTCCGCGATGTGTGTTCCCGCGGGTCAACCAGTCGAATACACGCACTGTCAGGGGAAGTAACTCGGAACGCCACACGCTACATGCCGGCTGGCAAGATGGAGGTACGTGTTTTTTCGTTTTATTCAGTTGTATTTTGTCCTCCTGTCTCTGTAAATTGTTCTTTAATCTATATTTTGTGCTTCTAGGATGTGGCTTTAAAATGTTCCCTTGTTAAAATTTCAAGCTTTTTCGGTGTGCTTTTGTACTTTTAAAATCATATCAATTTTCGTGTGGATGTTGTGGTCGATTGTCAACACAGGGTCTGCATTTTTGTTTGTTACTTTTTTGAAGAACACAAAAATAAATTTGCTGCATTTTAAGCGTCCTTGTATCTGATATTAATGAAGAGTCTTGTGAAGTCTCTTGAACATTGAAACAGTTACCATGAGAAATGTATGTCTCCTTTGTTCACACTGGGGTTTTCAAAACTTGCATTTTTTCTCATTTACAAAAAATACGGTCAGTGAAGATAGTACAAGAAGTAAATAAGGGAGGTATTGATGTGTTATTTTATTCATATGTAGATTGATTAAATAAATGTTTAAAAATATTTTTGCAGAATAACAATTTTAGTAGGCAAAATGCAATGTTATCAGAATAAAAAAACAATAAGCTTTTAACGTGTACCATTTATTATACTGCAACTTTTATTTTTCTGTATTTTCCTTGTGTTCTGATGTAATTAAAAAAACCCACATGTTGCAACAAACAGTAAAATACAAAATTCTGGCTGCCGTTACCTACATAAGTTATAGCTTTTGGTTTATGGTTCACCTGTCTGTTTTCCTTGGATGAAGGGAAATAGAATATGTGAAAACTGATTGATGCATTAAACTGCTTAACATTTGGATTTTTTGTGGAGACCAAGCGTGTTTGCCAGTATCAAATTGTTGTATCTGGCAAACTCCAACAGTCTCAGACCCCTGTCATTTGTCTCGTTGTTGCAGTGGGGTCCACATTAATAGCTAGAGCACCATTTTCAGATCTGCATCTACTCCATTTCCCAAATTGTTAGCTGTAATTCTGAGTAAGCATAATTATTTTAATAAATTCTGTTATTCCTTTTTTTCCCAGAACATCCTGTTATGCCTCGAGTTTATCCGGTTGCGGAGAAGTCGCTGTAGTCCGACGACGACCCAGGAGGCGTTTGGAAGGAAGACGTCCCACACCATCAACATCTTCATCGCCTTCATTGTACTCATCAGGTGACAGCTGGTGTGTCAGTACTTATTGAATTTTATAATATTGTTGTTCGCTTTGAAAAAAACACTCATTGATTGCTGTATAAAATCGGTGCCACAGCAAAGCAGTTAACAACTGGCAGCTCCACGCCTCAGATCAAACTGTGACCTGCTAACACAAGGTGTTGGTGGTATATTGTTTCTACATTGCAAAGGGGGAGGTGAGGAGAGCTTGGATGAGGGAGGAGAATGGGGGGGGGAACATTAGTGTACATGGCAGAGCTAGAAATCCTTGTTGAATAAGATCAAAGTTTTAGCTCAATTTTACAGTTGTTAATGGGGCACATGAAATGCAGATTACATTATTATAATGTACACAATTCGCTCTGGGCTTTTGAGGTTATATAGGTATGCTTTGGATTTTAAAAAGCAGGCATGTTGAGGAACCTTTGTACTTGTGCTTTCATGGGGTGGCCTCGTGGCGCAGTTGATAAGTCGCCGGTTTCCTATGCCGAAGGTCGCGGGTTCGATTCCCGCAAGGGGCGAACGTATATGACTTAGGTACGAGACTATTGAGGTCACCGAGGATTTTCTCCGGGCACTCCGGTTTCCTCCCTCCCTTCAATAATGGTACAGGATGCAGTCAATATAAAAATTTCAAAAATAAAAAATTCGATTTTCTTCCGTCTTCTAATAGCGATCTCCCTGCCTTTACACCACCTGTTTGAGTGATGTATGTGTATTTGGTGTGTGAGAGGGTAAATGAGACAGGTGAGCGTGTATGTTGGTATAGATCGCCGCGCTTTGAGCCTTGGGGAAAGGCGCGTACATAGCATCCTGTATTATTATTTATTATTATTTATAGTAGCTAGTAAGCATAAGAGTTTCTATAACTATTTTATAACTTGGTTGCTAGCAGCTAGTGTGTCGAAGTGGTTAGTGGGAAAAAATGCTGTCCCACTTCATCCGGGCTTTTGTGCCCTTTTTTCCCCAACCTCTACCCCCTAAACTTTAAATGTGTTTTGCTTGTTTCTTTTACACTTTAAAGAGGGTGAGTAGTACATTCAAAAAAAATTAAAGTCCAGAATATAATATTTCATTGATGAATCAGTAGACAGTATTGTCAGTCAATCCCTTTTTGTAGTTGAGCCAGTTCAAGCCTCTACTCTTTTCAACTACCATTCCCTTCTCCCACCCCAGGCCCACCACCCCACCCTTTGACCATCCTCATACCTTGGTTTGAAAATGTTCTTATGCCGCTGAATTTGTTCTGTTGTTTAAACCCTGTGTTCTGATGCTGCTACTTGTTCGCAGGAGGGCTGAAGAGCAGCATGAGGATTCTAAAGACTCTAATTCATCGGAAGGTTCAGTCAAGAAACAAGCTAGAAAAAGGCGTCAAAGCCAGCAGACCGAAATGCATACAACATCCCCATCATCAGCTTTGTTGCTGCCATCAGTGCTACCCCGTTCTCCAGGGTGTGAACCAAGTGCCATTAATCGTTTAGATATAGAATATATATTCAAATTTGTTTGCAAATCTATTCAAGATGAGTCCTAAATAGTAAAAAATTGCATGTTTAAATAATAATAATAATGTTCGTCATTTGTAAGGCGCCTTAGCCTAAGGATCAAGGCGCTGGCCGATACAGGATCTAACTCAAACCGCCCGAGACGCCACCCGCCGCCTTTGGGCGCATGATCTGACGCCCGGACAACTGAGCACAATCCTGGGCAGCCAGGGATGGAGGAGAAGGACCAAGTGCATGCTGGGTGTGTTCTTGTTACCGGCACTCACCCGTCTAGGACATGAGCGTCAGGATCTTTAAAGTCCGTTATGATGGAATGCATGCGACACAGACTAGACCTCGGTTTATACTCTCATCCGAAGGAGAAGGAAAACAGGAGTAAAGTGTTTTTCCCAGGGACACAACACAATGGCCCGGCCAGGGCTTGAACCCGGGACCTTCAGTTAATGTTGTCTGTCTGTCTGTCTGCCTTCCATCTGTGCAAAACTTTAAAGTGGCTAATTACACGAGACCTCGAAAATTATCAGTGATTGAATGACTACACTTCAAGGTCAAGGTCACAGGTTCAACAAATGTTAGTCAAGCTATGTCAATTTCCACAAAATTTCTTGTTAATCCTAAGTTATTAATATTAACTAAACTTCAGATTGTTTGATGCATGATAGGTATCAATGAGACGCACATGCATATTTTGTCAACCTTGCTCCAAGGTGAAGGTCGTTGGAGATGTCCAAAATAATAAAATCTTTTGCTGTAGTTTATTTTATCGTACATGAGTGCATTTATAGCTGGAGGTCAAGGTCAAGAGCATCGAAATATCAAAGCTTGTATTACTTTGCATTTTAAACCCACCGTTTCAATCATTTAACTTTTTTTTCTGGCATCTCATTTTTGTGTTATTTATTGGGAGTTCCATAAGGAGCATGTGAGTCATATGGACTTGCCTTTCCAGTGATTGATGGTGTTCATCATGTTCAAAGCTTTTTGAGGTGCTACTTGTCATTAAGTAATGGAAATTTACTGCTCTGTATTGTGTAGACTAGTTTTTAGGCCCGTTTTGTTATGTAGTAGATTTCTGTCTTAAACTTAAGAGAAAGCGTGGATTAATCTGGCAAAGTACCAAATTATATTTGTATGTTATTCTCGGGGTTCTTGTTCATCAAAAAGCAATGTCAAGACTAATGACTATATAATAATATTCTGCTCTTCACATGGTTTTATTATACCTTTGAGGTGCTGGAAAAAAAAACGAATTATAAGTGGTTGCACTCAATTGATCCTTATTCAGAATATATTAACGTAACGGGAAACCATAAACAATTTATGTAAAACTTAACTAAATGAAGTTGATAAAAAAGTAATAATAATATATACAAATTATGCTATACTAGACAGTTTCAAAATAAAAATGTTAACAAATTATGTCTGTGTTATGTTGTTCATATGTTTGTTTTACATTTCCAATTCTCTGCTTTTTTTATTTTTCCATTCCTCTTCTTTTCCAATGAAGATTTGTATACTTTTCCACCCTTCTCATTCTTTCTTTTCCTCTGGAGATTTTATGCTTTTTCTCCACGCTTCTCCTCATTCTTTCTATTAATTCTTCTTCATACTCCTCATACTTTTTCTTCTTTCTCCTTCTTGCCTTTTCTTCAATGATTTGATTTAAATCTGGAAGTAAAGTAATAAATTGAACATGAAAAAATTATCCACAGTTAACATTTGAGAACGACAAGATATCTTTTTTTTTGCAGATCTTCCAGTCTTGATTCAAATTAAAAAAACTTTAAAACCATACAATACAAAGTAAATGTAAGCAAAGCAAATATGACAAAAATGTTTGCTTACTGCCGAATTTTTCTTTTCGATTTTTACTGACACCAGCTAATAATTTATTTTTTGGGCTATGGGGAGAAAAAGAGGGTCATGCATTGACCTATCCAGAGGTACACTGGCGGCAGGGATAGCTCAGTCATCAGAGCGCACGACTTGAGTACGTGCGTCTCGGGCGACGTGGGTTCGAATCCTGACTTCAGCAAACTATTTTGTGATTGCTGGATAGTAGTGGCCAGCGCTTTGAGAAGCTCTCTGAGCTTGTAAGTGCGCTATATAAGAGTGATCTGTTTTACACTGTAACAACCTCAGACCTTTCGGTTATCAGTTCAATGCTTTAACCACTGAGCTACCGCCCAGTTCTTAAAGTAAATGGCAAAAGTCTATCCTTCAATAACAGCTCTAATTCTATACAGTAGCCTATATATCAACTTAAAATATTGTAATTGAAATTATAAAAACAAAATCAGAGGAAATTCTGAGCAATAGTAAAAGTTGTTTCATTAGTTGAATTAAACTAAAAGTGTCAGTGTACTGCACTCACGTACTGAAAATCTTGCAAATGCAACCTTGGCCATTTATACGTTTTGGTTGTGTCCGTGTGTGTGATAAACCCAGTTTTTCCACAGAAACCCAGATGTCCAATATGCATGTGTAAAAACCCACTGGTATCAAATGAACCCACTATTTCATAGCGCAATTTCTCCTTTTGTTTTTGTCAAAAATGAAAACGGTTG
This sequence comes from Oncomelania hupensis, assembly GCA_036898135.1. Lineage (NCBI taxonomy): Eukaryota > Metazoa > Mollusca > Gastropoda > Littorinimorpha > Pomatiopsidae > Oncomelania > Oncomelania hupensis. The sequence continues at coordinate 131,331,965 of CM072511.1, forward strand.
TGACAGATAACCTTAACAGAGGCTATTGTATCCGTTGAGTGAATAGGAATGGTCTGTAATGAAGGGAAAGGATGGAACCCAGTTTGCCTTGTTTTGAACATAAACCCACTATTATAGTTTTGAACGTATGTGGGTGTGTGTGTGTGTGTGTGTTTGTGTGAGTGAGAGAGAGAAAGTCGAGAGAAAGAGAGAGAATGCTGACGAGACTCCGACGGGATCGGCGGGCAGTCGATCAGCATAAGAAGAGATGCTGGTCGTTTGGCATGTCGAGGGGATGAGAATTTATTGAGATGGAATGTAAAGTTCCCAGCCCTCCCACCACAGACCATCGATCGCTGACCTCTGACCCTCTCAGCAGTCTACGGCGTCGCGATGCATGATTTGTCTCCCTTGTTTGCACTTTGACCCTATACATCCCAGCCGCGGGATACAGCTTCTTTGGCATACAGGCCAATGTACGATATCTAGATCAGTAGTAGTATCTTCTGATGTTAGCACATTGAAGCAAACTAGTCGTATTCCTGCATGTGCTTGCACATGAATGTAAATGTCGATTATAACATGGATTTTATGAGAGAATAATGCTTACCCTAATTCTTTATTTGAAGAGAAATTTAACATTAAAATTAAATCAGCAATGTGGAATGTATGTAATCTCCCATCAGTCTACTCTCTCTCTCTCTCTCTCTCTCTCTCTCTCTCTCTCTCTCTCTCTCTCTCTCTCTCTCTCTCTCTCTCTCTCTTCCCCAAGTAAGGGTCTCGGTTTTTTTAAAATAAATATTATCCCCACTTTCTGGAAATTTAGTTCTTAAATTCTCACTGTCGCTGTCTTTCTCCTTCTTTCTTTCTCATTCCTAACTCTGTTCTATTAAACTACTATCTTATTCGCTAGATCAGTCACCTACCTTTTTTCTTGAAAACTCTCCCAAAACTCCTCATTTGGGGTCTGTTGGGTCAGCTTGGGGATATTGAACGCTTTCTGCCAAATGGTCACTAGGGCTTTCTATAGTTTTATTATTTAGCAATGTCGGCATTTTATATGTATGTATTTTGTTAATATTTTATAATGCTGTTTTATATTCTATTTTGTTTTTGTAAACGGGGGTTCGATCAATTAGAGTACAACCTCAGCGTTCCCTGCTTGGGATGCCTTTGTTGTAAAGTGACCGGCTGAAGGAGTCCTTTCAGTGTTACCATTAGGATTGTTTCAGCAGATCGTTTATACAGATCAGGGGTAAGACCTCTTTTAACAAAGTGGTGGGCCTGATTCGGCTCTTTGCAATCCGCTGGACCATATAAACAATGGATAATAACAAATCTCTCTCTCTCACTCTCTCTCTCTCTCTCATTCTTATTATTTACTTATATTACTCGCAGATACTTGATTCTCGGACGAGAGTTTGCGTTTTTCGATCGCAATCTTATCACACATTCATTCTATCAAGAATATCCAGCTTGGCGGAGGATGACAATCGATGCATTTCTCATTACTTTATTTGGTCCCTCTTTGGTTCTTTTTCGTCTATCTTGTCTTGTTGTCTGCATAAGTAAGATGTGATAATATTGTAATAATAAAACCAGTATGCAATTATCCATATCCGTTGTTGAAATGGACACGTATTACGTTTGATTTATAATACACTTATTTATTGAAATAAGTTAAAGTGAATTTGTAGCCATTGTTGCAAGGTAGTTAGTTATTCTACGGTATAGCTTTGTTGTTTTGGTTTTAATATAAATTTGTTACTAATTTTGTTCTTTACGATTTATTTCCAAGCGCTATGAACAATTTGGAAGCGTTTAATACCTTATTATTAATTGATTTATTTAAGTTAGTCGGTGGCCATGTTTGTTCAAGGCGTTTACATTAGATTTTATGATCAAAGAAGAGTTTATTAATCCTCATCACTGAGGTGAACGCTCTCAAACCCTTCAACTCACGCTGCTGGAGTTGAGTCGTGCAACTGTAATGCATGTGATAGCGCCTTGTGTTGGTATTCTAAGGGAGATAAGTAACTCAGCAGTGCATATAGCAGACGTCCATTTGAATTGTCGGTCGCGACGTTTAGATTCAAAGTTCGCAAATACTAGACACATACAAGAACAAGTATGAAAAGACCTATATAAGCAAATAGTTATCATCTTTTAGCGTGAATGTTATCGTGCAAGTTTTGGTGCAATTTTGATCTTGACCTCAGTCGCAGTTTGAGAAGAAGTTCTAGTGTTCTTTAGCTTTAGGTGCAATCAACTGTTTGAACCACAAAATCATACGGTCAATGTTTTTAGAAAAAGTGCACCAACATGGTTCAAAAGCACGACGTGTGATGCGTCTGCGATTTCGATTCGTGTACAGACTCACGACGGGTTGCTAGCACCTACAACAACTCTAAATCACTCACGGTAAGAACATCCTATTTTTGTGAATGAATATGTCAAAGTCTTTGTCTGTTGTTTCTTTGAAACCTGAAAGGATACCCAATTCGTGAATATTTGCATTTACTGGGTTTAACAATATTTGTCCTAGCTTTGTGCCCTAAGCTGCCAGAACATGGCGATCAACACGTTTGCCTCCTTACATTTGTGTTGCATTTTGGTTTCTTAACATTGTTGAAGCACTTTCCTAAAAACAAGTTTCTTCTCGTCGTGTCTAATGCTTTAACGTGCATTTCCTAAAATAATGAGGAATGAAAAGAGCAAAATAATATGTTGACAAGAGAGAAACGAGATCAGTGGTTAAGTGGGTGTGGAGATCAAGGGAGAGGAGGTATACGAGGAGGGTCGGGGTTTGCGGGGAGGAGAGGGTATTAAGGGATGCAACTGCTAGAAATAATTGAAAATCTGATTAATACGCGTGTGTGTGTGTATGTGTGCGTGTGTGTGTATGTGTGTGCGTGTATGTGTGTGTATGAGTATGTATGAGTGTCTGAGTGTGTGGGTTCTGTTTAATAGAGTGTATCGTAATCGATGTAGATAAATCCCATGCATCATACAATCAGTGTCTGAATAAATGAACTCGGTCTTTCTTAAAGGGTCAGGGTATTTTCACATGTTTGGATAGGCGTCTGTAGTTATTATAATAAAAGCAAACATTGTTCTTCAATGATGATAATGAGGAATGTTTTCCCGAATGTCTTAAATAATTCAAATACTACTTAACATAATTGATTTAACAGTTACACGTTAATATATTAACACAAGGGTTGGTAGAACACAACTGAAGAGAGATGATATAAACCTATGATAGGTATAAATCTATGTATGTTTTCGATGGTGTTGTGAGAGTGAGAAGCGATGGCAAGCGTTGAAACGTACGTCGATGGAGGTCTGGCGTGAATTTAAAAAGAATCTGTGACGTTGGAATGATTGTGTGATCATGGATCCCTTGAAAGTGCTGCGATGAAACCTGGAAAGTTTCTCGGACATTCTTTTGTCTCATGATCGATGCAATTTATTTGTCTAATTCAGACAACATAAACAATTTCCACACGATTTGAATTCTTTGAAACTATGATACATCCATGTTTCAGGCGTTTGACCTCACATAACGTTTCTTCAATTTCACGTGACTTCTTTCAAGAGGACAATGCTTACTGCACTAGATTCACACTTCAATTCTCTTTCAAGATGAGCATGCTGAATGACAGAGACGTGTTACATCAAACCGTTGTAAACAGTAAGGCGGTAAGTTAACCGGCTGTGAAGATATGGCCCATGACAGACAAATATACACATAAAAACCTTACACAAGAGTGTAATGGCGTTAATAATGTTTCCAGCCGTCGTCATTCGGAGATTGCGTGAAACATACGGTGTTTTGTAAATCACGATAAAAACAGCCAAATGATCGAGGCTACAAGCAAAAAATACACGGTATTTACGAGGACTTTCTTATCATCATCACCATTCTTTGTTTTTAATCTGTCTCTTCGTAAAAATACTTGCGCAGTTGGATGCTCACTGCGTACACGATCAGAAAGATTCGAATGCTTTATTATGCAGCAAAAGTGGGTCAAATAGACAGGCATGTGCTATTGTGAAACTCTCTGATAGGAAAATGTTCAGTAAGTAGGGTCGAATTAAAGCTATAGTCTATGTGATCAAGATAGCAGTTAGTTGCTTAGCAGTTTGCGGGGTTTTCCTACTTAGTTAAAAGGCCACTACAATTAATGCTTATTAATTGGGCGCTTGCAGAAATATTTCCGTCCTTGTACACATACATTTTCACAGCAACAGCGTATATTGGGATGAAACTGTTATACAGCAAAGTGTGTGTGAAGGAGGGGTTGAACAGTACGCGTTTTACGTGCATTGTAAGCTTTTGCAAAATCGTCATTGAACTGAACTACAGTATGCAGAGAAGGTTTCAGCTTGGCACTTGCAGCAACAGCTTTCCAATCTTGTAAAGTCAAACTGACACGCAAGGATTTGGAAATGTGGTTCAAAGGGGGTAAACTGTTCAAAGCAAATAAACCCGGGAAAATATAACACCCTTTAAAGAGAGAGAGGAGAGTGAGAGAGAGAATTAATATAGTTTGTATTGTATGTTCAGCGTCTCAACTTTAACAGATATTCCGTGATGATGTCGACCTACACCATGGCATTTGTCATTCTCTCCATGCATTGGGGTGACGTGCGGCGGTTACTAAAAAGATTATAACATGACAGAAGAGAACAGGTAGTTAGATGCAACCCTTTGTTTATTTCAAAATATGCCTTAGCTAACGCTGAATGCAGGTAGCTCTGCAGAACAAAGTGGCAAAATTGTTGTTCAGTAAACAATAGGAAGACATCTAGTTTGTGTTAAAACACCGGCAGTAGGTAGTTTAGCCAAAGGAAGCAGGACCAGATTGGAGCTATCAATGCATTTTGGACATAATCTTTATTAGAGGCGATTCTTTGAAGAGTACAGAAACGATAGGGATCACTATCCCCCCTTGTCTGCTGCCTAGGGGTTTTACATAGTGGAGAAATACTTTAGGTACATGATTATACTATGGCCTTTCAGAGAAGAAGTTGAAGCAGCAGTGCAATCGCTGAAGAAAGGTAAGTCAGCAGAAGTGGACAACATACGGAATTGCTTCAAGCAGGAGAAGAAGCGATGATTGACGCCCTCACCATTATCTGTAACAAGATCTGACAGAGTAGGGAGTGGCCTACACCATGGAAAAAGTCGCTTGTCATCACTCTTCCCAAAAAAGGTAATCTTCAGGAGTGTGAACATTACCGCACCATCAGCCTCATCAGCCATCCCAGCAAAGTCCTCCTGAAAATAATACTTAGAATATTGAAACCACAAGCTGAACAAATCATGGGTTCTGAATGCATGGATTTCGCTAAAAGCTTTCTCCAAGAGTTTTTTATTAAAAAAAAAACACAATTCTGAAGGGTGTGTGTGAAGTGCTAAATATCAGTATACCTAATAATCTACAACGGAACACCGGAAACTCCTGTTGGTTTTTTTTCGCTCTACAGCTCACTTCATCACTCATCCAGAACGAGAAAAAAAGGCATATTCTCACCTCAACTCAGGTGATGGTTTTGCCAGACAGTATGTCAGTTCTTCCACCACGTCCCTTTTTTTAAGATTCTAGAATCTTCCATACAGGTTAAGTCATCCAGTGCTGTTACGCACTGCCAATAGCGATGGATGATGCGTATGTGTTGCTGTTTTTATTACCTTTCCCTTGCTGTATGGTAGTTCGTTCTTATCCCTTCTGATGGGTTTAGATGTGTTTCTTGTAATCTTCAAGAACAGTACGAAGGAGGATCACTCAGGCTGCAGAGAGATTTCGGTTTAATTTTAAGAGAGGCTGGTGATACTTTGTGTTATTTAAGAACGATTACATAAAATAGTTTATGCTAACCTTAATACGCTTTATCGTTTTTCATCAAGTATTTTTTTCTGGTATGACTTCTTCGCATATATTGTTCCCATATTTGAAGAAATGGTCATGAACAGAGCACACATTACACTGAGTAGAGAAGTGAACATGCCTGAGCTGTCGTACGTGATGTGAGGCAGCGCGCACGCTTGCAGCGAGTGTATGTCTGGGGCGACTTGGGTTTCTTCTGTTCTGCTTCAAAACCTTCTACAGCCCTTTGCGCTGGAAAGCCCGCGACTCTTCTTCAAGCGGAGTTTCAATCCTGTCTTCGGCAAACAATGTTGTGCGTGCTCGACCTCGGTGCCATGCGCTTTGCGCGTGACTGTGCACGAGTTTGCTTCCAGTTGGGTTCAATCCTATCTTCAGCAAATGTTGTTATCCATGACATAACTCAGTTAGTAGCGCCTTGAGCAGCTCTTGGAGCCGGGAAGGGCAGCGTTATTTTCTGCAGGCCTCTTGCCTTGTTCGCGGTGGTTGACATTGGTTGTCGTGCCCACCATTCTTCTCTGTCGCTTTTTTCGCACGCTGTGTTCTTTCTTTTTTTGCCAGCGATTTTCTGTTGCACACAATATTATTTATCTTTTTCTCGGTATTTTCTATTTTCTTCTTAATTTTTTGTGTCTCTTTCTTCTCGCCCTCTTCTGCTTCTCACAAACACTATTCTTGCAAGTCTTCGTTTACTTATCCCCTCACACTCTTGCCCCCCCCCCTCTCCTTCCAACTTTCACTGGCACTTTGCTCTTCTTTGCGCTTTCATAGTACTACATCTTTAGTTGTCCTTTTGTTTTCTTTTTTCTTGTTGAGTTTCCAATCTCTCTCTCTCTCTCTCTCTCTCTCTCTCTCTCTCTCTCTCTCTCTCTCTCTCTCTCTCTCTCTCTCTCTCTCTCTCTCTCTCTCTCTCTCTCTCTCTTCCTTCAAGCGTTCTCTTGTCTTTTTCCTGTAATTCCCACTCTTGTCTTCTTCTAGCTCGCCCACTTTCCACTTCACACACGTTATTACTTTTTTTTTCTCTCTTTAACTTTCACTTTCTCCTTTTGTCTTCCTCTTCTTCTGCTTGGCCCTGTAGTGTTTGTTGTTGTGTAATCTATGCATGTGTGAGACAGCTAGGAAAGCAGGAGCAACGGGCAGGAAATGAGGCAATCACTAGTCAAGGAATTGGAGTGCTGATTTATGTATTCATCGCCATGCTGCCAACCCCTCCACTATGTGTCCTTCTGGCCCCACAACACATCTAGCTGGCTGCCGCCCTTGTTCCCCGAAGAATCTGTGCATTCTACGAAAATCATTGGATACGCGAATACAACATTGAATATTCGATGCGTTCCTATCTATCCTATCCTATCCCGTAACTCCAAAGTCGTTGGAGCACCACAGATGATCCTTTAACCAGCGTACTCCATCTTTTCCTGTCCTCAGCAGCCCTTTTGGCTTCAATCAGTGTCAAGCCAGTCCATTTTTGAATGTTGTCTTCCCACCCCTTTTCTGTCTTTTTCTTCTTCTGCCTCCTTGCACCGTGCCTTCCATGATGGTCTTTGGCGTGATGCTCTGGTGACGTTGTCATACCATCGGAGTTTTCATTTTTTCACCATTGTGAGCCTCTCATCTCATCGTGTTGTTCAATGACTTGTGTGATGGTCTGTCGGATGGTTGGTTGGTTGGTTGTTTTATTTACGTCTTTTCCACCAAAGATGATAAGACGAGGGGAGGGGGGGGGGGGAATTATTTACACAAATCTAGCCACAGCAGAATCCATCAAGAGTTTTGCTAACAGTACACTTTGATGAAAATTAATCTCATCTAATGTCATGCAGATGCACAGTTAGTACAGGCAGAAAATGACGGCAGCCAAAAAGTAAATGATGTAATGAAAAAGTCTCATTGCATACACAATGGACATCTGGACAATACTTTGTTTTTATGGCATTCAACATTATTCTGTTATCCATAGTAAAAACTGTTCTCGAAAGTATACAGTCTACAGCAAAATGTGTATCAAATACATGTTTTGTTGACCTCTCTTCAATCATACCTTTAATTTTCTTAGAGGATTTTATGAGTTGAATACTCTGAGCATTGATATTTTTAGCTCCTTTCTTTGCTGCTTTGTCCGCACTATCATTAAACAGAAAACCACAATGTGAAGGTAGCCAACAGAAGCTTACCTTTGTACCATTAATAATGAGATTGCGGATTAAATGTTTAATTTCTAAAATAATTTCATGCCGTTCAGTATGGCCATAAGATTGTAAAGCATCTAAAACTGACATCGAATCAACACATAAAACAACTTGAAATGCGTTTAAGCAAAGATCTGAAATTGTAGTTAATGCCATAAGGATTGCGATAAGTTCACACGCAAAAATAGAAGTATTTATACTCAAAGAGAAACAGTTTTGCAATTTTAGAGCTGCTCCAGCTTCCCCTGTCTCTAATACCGATCCATCAGTATAGATATGAAGGTGTTGAGAATAATTTTTCTCCAAATGACAACAAACATCACTTGATAATAAATTTGCATTTTCATTCTTCTTTTCCAAACTATAATGTATGTCAAAATGAGCATTTTCAAGCTCCCTCATAGGTGTTGGAGAAATAATATTTTTAGAAAAGATTTTATGTCATTAGATAAATCATCAATTAGATCTTTTGTAAAATTTGCTATTGATTCTAAGAATGGTATTTTCTGTGCACGTTTTCGGACCTTGTCGTTGGTGATGTGCTGGGTATAGGAAATGCCCACACGTCTTTTGTAGCATCTCATTTCCATGCTGTGTATTTTGCGTTGTAGGTCTGCTGTGGGAGTCCATATTTCGCAAGAGTATAGAAAGATAAAGGTGACAAGGGAGAGCAGCAACCTTACGATGGAACGTAGACTGATGATCCTGTCTTTCCTCATGGCCTCAACCTTGTCAGGGCAGCAGTGGTTTGTACTATCCTGGAGAGGACTTTCTGTCGGGACCAATTGTCTGATACAATTGCTCCTAAATATTTGAAGCTATGCACCGTATTGAGTGATTAGCCTTGTACACTGATGTCCGTGTTGATGCCATTGGTATTGGTGGTCTTTATTTTGGTCTTCTCTCCGCTTATTTTCATTCTAATGGCTCTGGAGGTGTGATCAAGCCTCCGTACTAGCTGTTCAAGTTACTGTTCCTCTCCAAACAATCCACAAATGTCATCCGCAAAACGGGAGGTTGGAGGTTGCTCTATACCTCTTATGCTGGTCATGCCTTCATGATCTGCAACGGCGTCCGACATGATGCGCCCCAGAAAGATGTCGAAGAGTGTTGGAAAGAGTAGGCATCCTTGCCGCACGCTGAGAGGTGTTCTGAACCAGTTTCCGATGGCGCTGTTGTGGAGGACTGTGACGAACGCTTTTCATACACGTTTGTAGAAATAGATGTTATGACGTCACTAGCGTTAGGCCGGGAGTTTGCATGTCGAAATAGCAATATATTATAGTGAGTTGTTTTTATTCAGAGAGTACATGCCAGTTGAAGTGAAAAGACGTGTCCTTTGGTGCTCTGGGAAAGCGGGACTCTTTTTATTGGAATAGAATAGCTGTATCTAGAATACAGGTATTTATTGTTATTATTACAGTATTTATAATAAGCTGTGAAGCAATTCTGGAAAGCAATGCTTTTTATGAATTATTGTGATTAGAGTGCAGAAGAATCCATTGTTTCCAATCTTGTAAATACCGTATTTGGTCATGTAATTATTATATGTGATACAGTTTATAATTATGATGCCATGTTGTATTCATTCATATGTGAAGATATGGGGCTGAAATAGGAATGTAATTCAGTTGTACAATTTATATCTAATAATGAATGAATGTGCAGTAATATGTTATAAATTGAAAGTGAGCTGTGATTGTAAAGTTTGGCTCATAGCCCATTGTGTTATAGGCTACACAATGTGTGTACGGTGTTAAAGTGGCTATAGGTATTGTCATAAGAATTGTGACAATAGTGACTGTATCAGTGTGGAGGCATAGAGAAGACATTCTACGAAGGACATGATCTTCGAGCGCTCTGTAATATAATAATGTGTCAAAGACGCATATAGTCTCTTTAAGTATAAGAGCACAAATTTACGATTGTATAAATGTTGTATACAGCGGCCGGTTCGAACTTCCTGATGTGTGGCTGATGGAGCTGTCCTTGTGACATCGTCTACGAGACCGGATGTGGACACCATCAACGCCTTCATCTCTCCTTCGACCAACCATCGCTGCTGCAGACGTGCAGCAAGGGTGGGCGAAGTAAATCTCCAGACCTGAGCTACAGGATCACCTGCAGTGTTCCCCAAGGGTAGCCTGTTTCCTAGCGTCGGCTGAGAATTCCGCATCTAGTGATGGTCTGTGAAACTGTGAGTACAGTCATTAATAATTAATACTGAGAGATCAGGAATCTCCGTCAAGTCGTCAGTGTGCCATTATTGACTGTGATGACACCAGAGCAATATGTAGAGGCGAGTGCTGTCTCAAGAAAGAGACAATGACCTCCATGTTAGTCATTGACTGAATAAGTGCTGGATTAGTATATTAGCCTATACGCCACTTATTGATTATCTGAAACTTGTGATTGTGCTGTTACGAACTTGTGATTGTGATGCTACGAATTGAATGATTTAATGTTATTGTTGTATATGGTTGAATGAGAAATAGCGTAACCGAAGGGCAAAGAGAGGAAACGTGTAGTCTTTGTCCTTGGTTGTAAGCGCATGTGCGATGATGGATGCGAGTCTATAGTAAACAGAGATAGAGCAATATATATATATATGTTACACATTAAAAAAAAACTACGTTACAAGGACTGCACTAATAGCCTTGTCATACAAGCTTGTGATGACTTCAATAATGTTGGGGCTGATGTTATACATTCTCATGGTTGCCCCTAGAGCTGCATGCCAAACTCGGTCAAACGCTTTCTTGAAGTCTACAAACACATGATATAGATGTTGTTGGTGCTGTAGGTATTTCTCGCACATTATTTTGAGGTTGAAAAACCTTCTCAAAAGTACTTTGCCCTGCCCAGAATCTTGCTAGGTCTGCAGCTGTGATTTGTTCATCTTCAATCTCCTGAGTATTATTTTCAGGAAGACATTGCTGGAGTGGCAAATAAGACTGATGTTGCGGTAGTTTTGGCATTCCTGAAGGTTAACCTTTTTGAGAAGAGTGATGACAAGCGACTGGGTCCATGATAAAGGCCACTCCCCACTCTGCCAGATCTTGTTATAGATAATGACGAGGGCGTCAATCATTGCTTCTACTATTGTTTGCAGCAATTCTGGGGGTATGTTGTCCACTCCTACGGACTTCCCTTTCTTCAGCGATTGCATTCCTGCATCAAATTCTTCTCGGAGAATTGGGAGGATTTTGTCTTCGTCTCTGTTGTGGGGACATGCTAGAACTGTTTGGTCTCCGTTTGGTGTTTGGTTGTACATTTCAGAGCAGTACTGATAAAAACCAACAACGAGTGTAACACTCCTCCCTGCCCGGTGACTTCCGTGTAAAAGACTTTCGTCAAGTGATGCCATGCTTAAATCACCCCTCTTACGACACGCCGGGAAACGTTGGGTCTATTCTATTCGGTGCCCGAACTCACAGGGCATTCGATGCGTTAGTCAAGTTGTTGTAGCCCATTCCGTTCATGCGCAGCATTCCTATTGTAGAGAAGACATCTGCTTCTATCCCTGAAAATCTGAATCGCTATAGCGCTGTTCCCCCTCCCCTCCCACCTCCTTCCCTTGTCCCCCATACAAAAATCTCCTTAGAAAATCTTTGGATATGAGGTGAACAAAACAAACAGCAACACCCAAGTTGAGGTCCGAGGCAATATTTCGATTTTTATTCAAATCTTTATCAGATCTTTGGATATGCAAAGAATATAATAATGATGGGATACTAGTCAATATCATATTACTTATAGTTATTCAAGTTCAGTCATGGTTCCTGGTGTTATTTGCGTGCAGATGCATAGTTGCAGGTAACAGGCTATTTACTGAATAACCGCGGCGCGGCCACATGTAAACAACGTATCATATTGCATGCGCTTGCTCTTGGGTGAGCGTGAGTGCCTGTATGTGTATGTATATATGTATGTATGAGAGAGAGGAGGGAGAGACAGAGAAAAACAAAGAGAGAGAGGTGCCTGAAAAAGAGATGGCCATGAACAAATGTGTGTTTATTAGAAGACATAGAAGAACAGAAGGAGGAGGAGGAGCAGAAGAAGAAATAAATAATGACAGAAAGAAAAAAACGAAAGCAGAAAGAAAAAAAAAAGAAAAGAAAGAACAAAAATGGAAAAAGGAAGGAAGGAAAATAAGAAAGAAAATAGGCTACAAGAAAAATAGGTTGACAGAAAGGAAAAAGAAAGAAAGTAAGAACAAAAGAAAGGAAGAAATAAAAGAAAGAAAGAACTGCACAAAGAAAGAAAGAAAGGAAGAAAGAAAGAAAGGAGAAAAAGAAGAAGAAAGGCAAACGAAAGGACATGAAAGAAGGCTTTCTCTTATATGACATAAGAAATAACACGTAGATAACCTATATTAATTAATTAATTAATTTAATAATAATAATAATAATAATAATAATAATAATAATAATAATAATAATAATAATAATAATAATAATAATAATAATAATAATGGAATCAAGCGCCTATTATGAACAGATGCTTAAAAAGCATGATTGTCAAGTGTATGCAAAGTATGACGTCAAATATAGATTTGCTTAAAAAGGACAACTTTTAATATGTCAATTTAGAAAAGGCATACATTATAATGAAGATGTCATTTTTAAGATGGTAACCATTCAAACGTTTACCATTTATTACTGAAATTAAATTTATAAAATATACTGATTATTTCAAACGATCCGTAGAGTTCAAATTTAAGTGTTAACTAACGTTTCTTCGGAACAGCTTATGCTCGAAGAATTAGGTTAAATAGTTATATTTATCATTACATATTTTTTATTTCGTAGATTAATCTGTGAGTATTTCTCAATTAATATAATTTTAAATACATTCTCCGCGATGATTGAAATAAGCATATATACTGTCATCTTGCCTTCTTATCTATTCATACATCATAAATAAGCAATAAAAATAGTTTCCTTTTATGTAATAATGTCGTTATATTAATTTTTGTTCGTGTCAACTCCTTTATTTTAATTTTAAGTTAATCTGTTTCTAATTTAATATGTTGTCTAATATCACAGATGTGAATAGACGTTAAATTAAATAAAACAAAAAAAGAAGGAAGAAAAGACAGAAAAACTGAACAAACAAGAAAGAAATACAGGCAAAAAGAAAGAGGGACAGAAAAAATTGGAAAAAGAAAGAAAGAAAGAAAAACAAACAGAAAGAGAGAAAAAAAAACAATTAAAGAAAATACGGAAGGAATGTCTCAGCAGCATAAAGGACTTTTTTCTCTTGTCAGGAAGATGCAGAAGAACGACCTCGTTTTAGATAGAAGGAATTTTAAAGAGTTATTGCATGCAAGGGGTGCGAGAGTAAAGGGGGGAAAAACGGAAAACGAGTGAAGAAAAAAGACGAAAGGAAATTTGGTGTTAAAAAGACCCAAACTGTTCACTAGCTGGACTACAATTCCTCTTAAAGTCCCCCATATTAAACATTTCAGCGTCACAGTCTCTTTCGAATACGCAGTGCGTTTAGCCCCACCGGAAAGAAAGACAATAAAACCAAACCAATATCCAAACTATTCAAAATTTTGGTTTGGAAATACATCGATCAATTGATTTTTTTGTGTAGTTATTAATAGCATGAAGGTAAAGTCTAAAATTAGCACTGCTACGAATCTGTTAATCATAGGCGCTTGTATCTGGACATGGAAGTGCCTGCACCTATGACGCTTTTCCCGTCTCAGGATATAACTAAATACTACAGATAACCTTAAGAAGGGAGGCGTGTCACAGGCATGGGCGCTTGCGTGTCCATATACAAGCGCCGGTGGTGTGTGTGTATATATAGTAGCAACAGTTGTTTGTTTCTAAACAAGGAAAGGCGCCTAACATTTAAAGCTTAGCGGTCGGTTTGGACAACGATTGCCCATTATATTACCTTTCAGTTATGCTAACAATGCCGTTTCCTAAGTAAATAAACAATTTTGGATACCCTGGAACTTTAAAGAAGAAATGCAGAAATAGGACGACGAAGATATGTGTTGCCGCATGACAAAACCCGGCTAAAGACGCCAGGATTGATTCGCTGCTACAGCCATAAAACACTAAAAATAGGCTACCCCATCAATTTTAAGATTGTTGCCTCTTTGTCTTTATTTAACACTTTTCTTTAATATCCCAAACGGATTTTGTTCAAAACTTACCAGAACATTGTTTATTTTGTTGATTTTGATAAGGGTGTTGATCACACCTTGCTAAAACAATGGCACTAATTGACCTCCGATACCCCAACTTTTCTTGTCCGACTATGAAAGGAAATCCCCAATGTGGATTGATATATAACGTCTGGAGAGTGAAAAGTCCCTATTGGTACTACGTTTTGGTACATAAAAGTGTGTGGCGTATGAATGTTTCATGAAATTCCTTGTTCCGAAGCTTATTTGTGACACAAGTTGTGTTCGAATGTGTCTCTAGCCAGATCGTGAAAAACTGAAGTGTTTCCTATAGATTTTCGACGATTTTTAGTTCAAAGTGAATTTTTTAATGTAGATAAACTCATCATACATCTATTTCAAGTGTTTTCTTGCAATATTTATGTTGCATTTGTTAGAAACAATTTGTCAAAGTGACCGATTCTTTTTGGAAACCGGAAGTGATGGCTTCGTCTCCAGCGTCAGTAGATGTGTCGTCTGCTAGAGTAGCTAGGGCCTTGAATCGACCCGGTTTTGCTTCTGAAGAGCTCCAAGACCTGCTTTCAGACTATTTTTATGATGGTGCCAGTGGGAACTGTGATGAGGATAATGATTCTGACGAGCAGAAGCTTGATCCCGTTATTAAACGATACTGTTTGTTTTCATTCAATGATTCATGTTTCGTAGGCCTCTTCGCTATTGGCGTGTCTTTAATAATCCGTCATTCTACTTGCATAGATTTAGGTAAAGGTTGAAAAGGCGATATCAGTGAAAGAATTACAGTAGGAGTGTGGAAAATATTTCAGTAGTATATTTTGTTGGGTGGAGGTGGGGTGGGGTGGTTGAAAAGGTAAGTAGTCTGGCCTGCATTCAATATTACTAGCATGACAAGTTGACTATGTTCTCAGTATTTATTATTGTTCATTTGTTGGTTTGTCTGTTTTAGGAAATGAACATGAAGACTATTTACCAAATTACTAGTAATTAGTATTTGCTTTGATATTTGTGTTTAGTTAAACTTTATAGAGCAAAATGACATGTTATTTTGATTTACACCTGTGACGTGACAGATTTATTCGACGTGCGGAAGGGAGTGAAGAATCCGGGAATTATTAAAGCTTGATTATTAGGACTGAAAACTACCTAATGAAACTTTTGTTTTAGGTTTGTAATCTTTGTTTGACTATTTGAACTGAGCTGATGTAGCTGCTTGCAATTAAACAAAAGATTACTTGACGGACGAGGGATTTAAGAGGGGGGGAGGGGGGGGGGAGGGAGGGGGCATTATGATAGGGTTTATTTTAGAAAAATGATTGATTCAGGCCATGTTCTTGATATATTATTATGTGTTTGAGTTATTATAGACTTGCTAAACACTTGTTTTATTTCTAATATGTTTAAAAACACTATGCATTATGGATGGGTACAGAATAAAATTGTGCGTACTGTTTTAATTTGTTTATGTTCAGTATTGTGTGAATGGTGTATAATGTTAATTTTCTCATCTTATCTCAACTCACTGCCATATTGCTGCCATCTTCCTGATTGTTTTGATACCAAATACATGCATGGGAAAATTCTGGTTGTGAAGTAATGATCATTTTACAATTCAAAACTTTGAAGGCAATTTCTGGAAATTAGCCCCCGAGAAAATAAAATACTTAAAAAAATCATAAAACATCAACCAATAAAGATAAAACAACTCTGTTTTTTGCATTTTGAAGATTATTTTTAGTACTTTGTTAATAAATAAATAAGTAATTTTTCATATTTTGACACTTTAGCCTGGTTTTCTCATGCTGCAACACATATAATGAACGAGGACGGTGATACTGGATTGGATCTCCTTGAACAGAAAAGAGGAAGCGGATAATAATAATAATAATAATAATAATAATAATAATAATAATAATAATAATAATAATAATAATAATAATAATCATCATCCACGGGAAAGTCAGTTTCGTCTCCTCTAGGCGACGAATTAGGTCACGCTGTATTTGTTTTTAGGTCAACTGTCTTTTACCAACCGTTTGAGAATCTTTTCGAACCGTTTATTGTTGCCGGATAGTGTCCTCACTTGGACTCATACAATTTAAGAATCCAAGAAGGCAAATGGGTTTTTAGGATGGGAAAAGAGCATTTTTGTAGAGAAAAGTGTTAGGGCAAGGGCTAGGGATAGATTTACAACTAACCCTTACCCGAACCCTTGTAGCAATATTCCGCTCTTTCCGTCACTTTTAAACAGTACTCGCGGTTCGCATCCGCGGCTAGCAGCGAGCCCAAAGTATACTTTGAAGGGATGAAGGGAATACTTTCACCTGCTGCTAGCGGGAGTTTTGGCGGTACTTTCTACCGATCGCAGCAATGTGTATTTCTTCCATCATCATCATCATCATCATCATCATCATCATCATCATCATCATCATCATCATCATCATCATCATCATCATCATCATCATCATCATCATCATCATCATCATCATCATCATCATCATCATCATTATCATCATCATCATCATCATCATCATCATCCTCATCATCATCATCATCATCATATAGGATGCTATCACGCGCTTTTTCTTTAATGGAACTCCAAACGTGGCTATCTGTGAGATCGCTACTACAGAAGTCGAAATAGAAATCAATTTTAATTTTTTGAAATTTTAGATTGACAGCATCCAATATTATTACATAACGGAAGGTTGAAAACCGGAGTACCCGGAGAAAACCCTCGGTATGCTGAAAAGCCTCGTTTCTCAGTCACGTAAGTGCGACACAGGCCGGGTTGAAACCCGCAACCTACAGCATAGGAAGCCAGCTTACTATTAACTGAGCTACAGGACCCAGAAAAACGAGGGTTGCCTTGTGGCGCAGTGGATTAGTTGCCGGTTTCCTATGCCGAAGGTCGCGGGTTTGATTCCCGCAAGGGGCGAACGTACGTGACTTAGGTACAAGACTTTTGAGGTCACCGGGGGTTTCTCCGGGCACTCCGGTTTCCTCCCTCCCTTCAATGGTACTGGACGCAATCAATATAAAATGTAAAAAAACAAAATCGATTTTCTTTCTTCCAATAGCAATCTCCCTGCCTTTACACCACCTGTTTGAGTGATGGATGTGTATTTGTTGTGTGTGTGTGATGAGACAGGTTAGCATGTATGTTGGTACAGATCGCCGCGCTTTGAGCCTGATTGATTTGTGGAAAGGCGCGTATATTGCATCCATTATTATTATTATTATTATTATTATTATTATTATTATTATTATTATTATTATTGTTATTGTTATTATTATTATTATTATTATTATTATTATTATTATTATTATTATTATTATTATTATTATTATTATTATTATTATTATCATTATTATTATTATTATTATTATTATTATTATTATTATTATCAGAAGAAAGAAAGGAACAAGCAAACAAACGAAGGAAAGAAAAAGCAGAATATTGGGAGCCGGGGAAAGAGAAGAAGAAGAAGGAGATGGTGGATGAGTCGGAGAAAAAGAAGAAGAAGCAGCAAAGGAAGAGGAAGGGAAGAAGGAGGCGGAGAAACAGAAGGAAAGGAGTGAAAAAGATTAAACAGAAGAAGAAGAAGTAGAAGAAGAAGAAGAACAAGAAGAACAAGAAGAAGACATTTAAATAAAAAGAAAGTCCCACAAATTAAAAATAACAATCTAAACAAGACGATAGAGGGAGCGGAGGGCGTAGTGTGCGAATGGAGGTATGAAAATGGGAACATGTTTTAGGATGGATTTTTTTCAAAAAGCTTTTTATTCCTCGCTGGCCTATTGAAATCGCCCTTGAAGCGACATTTTAAAGAGTTTCTTCTTGCTGATTTATTCGCACTCTGTAGTTTTGGGGCAAAATTGTTTTTTATTTGTGAGACCCAGGAAGAGCCCATAGCTGTTTTCACGGGCAGACATGCAATTTAAATTGTTTTATGCGCGTGCAGATTGCAACATTTCCACATATGCATACGAATCTGGCGGCTAGAAAATTGGACGAGGGGAGAGAGACAAGGTTCACAGCGGAAGAGGTTGCGGACGTTTCGGCCGTGTTTCTCAATGCGGTTACTTGATAACCTTTCTGAAACACTAGTCTTTTGACTGCAATACAAAATGGGGAAACGTCGACAACAGGTACGTAAGAGTGAAATGGACATGCATAAAGGGGAGATATGATGAACAGAGCAGGAATATATTGAGAAAGAAACATAATTCCTATCCTATCCCGTAACTCGGAGGATGTCGTAGGGGCACCACAGATGATCGTTTAACCAGCGTACTCCATCGTTCTCTGTCCTCAGCAACCCTGATGGTTTCGCTCAGTGTCAAACCAGTCCATTCTCCAATGTTGTCATCCCACCTCTTTTTCGGTCTCCCTCTTCTTCTACTTCCTTGCATTGTGCCTTGCATTCTGGTCTTTCCAAGACCTGATGATCTGGCGACGTGGCCATACCATCGGAGTTTCCGTTTTTTCACCACTGTGAGCAGGTCGTCGTGTTGCCCATAGCTTGTATGATGGTCTGTCGGACTTCGTCGTTGGTGATGTGCTGGGTATAGAAAATGCCCAGAAGTCTTCTGTAGCACCTCATCTCCATGCTTTGTATTCTTCGTTGTAGATCCGCTGTGAGGGTCCATGTTTCGCAAGCGTATAGGAAGATGGAGATGAGATCAATATTCGTTAGATTGCAAAATATCTTTAGCTTTCATTTATTTTTCCATCTAATTACAACTAACGGGGTAAACACAAATCTCTACATGCAGTCAAGTTATATGATAATGAAACAATATATGACAAGCCATTTAAATGTTTCTCCCGACGCTCACAGAGAAAGTCGAAAAATCAGCATTTTCATTTTTGTTGACGTATGGTGATTCGGCTTTATCATAAAGAAGAAAAATGAAAACACTGAATGATTGGCCACTATCGGCAAGCAAAATATTATCAAATTCGGTTTATCCGATTTTGAGATACAATACAAAACGTTTTTTGACCAACTAACTGTAAACTGACTATCCTATCCTATCCTACCCTATAACTCTGAGGTCTTAGGGGCACCAAAGATGATCGTTTAAACAGCGTACTCCATCTTCCTGACTGACTGACTAAATAAACCACTAACTATAAATAAAAATACATGATTAATCGCTTTCAGTGCTTTGGAAACGATCTCCCTCATCAGCTTTCAACGACGGAATCTGATGAGGGTGAAGGATACAATAGATATAAGGCGCTTAATCCACGAAAATTCTGCTCAAAGCGCGCAAATAATGTAGTAGACACACAACACACGGATAAAAAACACGCAATTATGGCCCTTGAAGAGGGCGATATCGCCTCTGAGCACGTCGGAGATCCAGCAAAGAAGTAATTTCCTGAACATTTTTAAGTTATAATAATTCGGTTCTCATCATGCGCCTGGCTGCCAGAAATGAAATCATTGCCACATTCACCAAACATTCAAATGCAGTCTCCTCCGCCTACAGGTTTAATCATCAGAATTATTGTTCTGGCCATCATCTGATGTCACCCGCTAACTATATAAAAGTTAAAATGCTGATTTTACTGCTTTGTATTGTGCATGCAACGTTTACACATTTTCAACCTATTTCATGTAATTGCAATTTCAAAAAATATATATTAAAATTTAAATTACAATAAATTAAACACAATTACAGAAAAATTTTAAAAAGAAGCCTGGAATTTATTAAAAAAAAACTAAGACATGAATGTGTACATCAAGCAAGAATAAACAAAATGAGGGAGGTGGGGTAAAAACAACTGAGTATGGTTCGATTCTTTCCAGAGATTCGGAAAAGCCTGTGGTAAAGACGTTCCAAAATAATTGCAAACTATCAAGTGATTAATATAAATTTTTGTAAGAGATACGGATAGAGTCGAGAGAAGAAGAGGAAGATGCAAAAAAAAAAAAAAGGAAAAGAAGAAGAAGACGAAAATCATGGAAATCCTTTTTGATGTTTTACTAGTACGAAGGACCATTTTCATCTTGCGCTGTTTAAAACAACCTTCATCATTTGCGTATGGTAAGGCTCTTTACATTTTATTTAGTGCATGCGGGCGTTACCTCTTAAAGGTCGTTGAAGTGAAAACAGTTTCAGCTAGAGTTTAAATGACTGAATCCTACAAGAAACTGAACCCAAATGCAGTTGCTGCTTGGAATTAAAATAGTTTCAGACTCGTTCACTACATTGTTTGGAATCCTCGCTACGATTTTACTCTCGATTTCATTTCGTTTGAAGGTTTTAAATCGGTTGAGCGCACTAATTTATGAAGTCAATTACTACCATTATTATGTGTTTATGTGACAGCAGCAAGATCTGTAAGGACAGTTTTGCAATCAAACAACGGAATTGATTGATTGATTGATTTATTGTTGCTTTAGGTCCAGCCGACTCTTCCGAGCCAAATCAGGACCGGACAACCCCCGATCCGCATAAAAGATCTGCCGAAACAACCCTAGTGGGAAAATTGAATGCCCTCCACCGGCCAGTCACTTTACAATAAAGACATCCCACGCGGGGGACGGCTGAGGGTTGACCTCAACTACGCGAACACCCCGGTTACAAAAACAAAATAGAATACAACCATCATTATAAATCATCAACAAAACACATACATATAAAATGCCTATAGTGCGAAATAATACAATCATAGGAAGCCCTAGTGACCACCCGGCAGAAAGCGTCCAACACTCCCAAGCTGATCCAACAGACCTCATACACAAACAAGGAGTCTTGTCCAGGAAGAGTTTTCAAGAAAAAAGGTAGGTCATTGATCTAGCGAAGAAGAAGAAAGTATAGCAGAGTGATAGGACAGATCAGGAATGGGAAAGAGCAAATGATGAAGACAGCGACAGTGGGAATTTAAAGCACTAAATTTCCAGAAAGTGGGGATACTATTTATACTGAAACCCCCGGCACTCCAACGGGGGGAACTGTTGCCGCAGTGAATTAGTCATGCCTACAAAGGCAAGACAGGTTTTCAACTGGGGCTTTCACTGTTCCCTTTATAGGTTAGAACAATCTACAGTGACAAGATTGCTCATGACCCCAAGGGGTAAACAACGGAAAGTTTTACTTTTACTTTTACAGATTTTAGCATACTCTGTGAATTACTGGTTTGTGTGTGTGTGTGTGTGTGTGTGTGTGTGTCGTTGAGTGCTTATGCACGTGCGCGCGCATGAGTGTCTAGGTAAGTGTATGTGTGTATGTGTTTGGGTCTGTGTTTGGGTTTGTGTTTGTGTGTGTGCGTATATGTGTATGTAGGTAAGTGTGTAAGTACGCATGTTGAGCGTGCGCGTGAGCATGTAAGTGTGTGGTATATGTGTGTGTGTGTGTGGATGTGTGTGTGTGTGTGTGTGTGTGTGTGTGTTAGTTACACAACGAGCCGAACCAAATCTCCCCTCAATGCAAAAGGTTGCGATGAGGCAAAAATACCCTCAAGAACGCAGACGAAACCCCAATCCCACTTTCACCTACTTGTGATAGAAATATA
The DNA here is from genome assembly GCA_036898135.1 of Oncomelania hupensis. Lineage (NCBI taxonomy): Eukaryota > Metazoa > Mollusca > Gastropoda > Littorinimorpha > Pomatiopsidae > Oncomelania > Oncomelania hupensis. The sequence goes on from CM072511.1 coordinate 131,353,715, forward strand.
TATCTTTTTAAAAGTGTCCACAACTCTCAGACAGCAGTGCTAGTAGTAGTCTAGAGTTTTTAATTGTATTTTCTTTCTATACGGGAGTCATCCTATTATATTAGACACAAAACCTACATTAACAATGTTATATCATATTAACTTCTTCTAAACCTGGGAAGCGACTCCGCCTGCGGGAATGCTGCATGTGCTGCAATGACCAGTGCGGTCATCGTCGCAAAAGTATTTAATGCTAACACCGAACCTTAAATCAACGTTTACCTTTAAAGGACTGCTCGCAGGAATCTCTTCATTGTTTGCGCTAGTGCCAATATCCCGAAGGCTATTAATACAACTTTCCAAATCCAATATTCCGCTCCGTGTTTTCCTCTGCAGCAATCTTGGCGAGACACCGTTCCTGTAGACCGCTAGCGTCACAACTGACAGGTTTATACGTCATATGTTGTAGCTTCCTGGTATTATTTTGGGGGATGACATATGCGTTGCCATGCTGTAGATCGGAGGACCAGTTACGTCCAATTTGGCTTTATCGGTTTTAATCCACTGGGGCCTGCATAATTTACTTGGTTCTGTCCAAATGCTGTTGCATGTTCTATGAACAAACTTAAAATGTGCTGATCCTATTTTGGGATGAATGAACATTGAGGTTTAACGTCTACACCCACCATTGGCGATATGACAGACGGAGATAACTATCTCAGGGAAAGAGGGGGTAGGGACCTGAAGCAACACTGAACCACCTGTTACGTTTGCGAAGCGCACGATGGTGCGTGTGAAACGCGCGTGATAGATCTGATCGTTTTATTTTGCAAAGCATTCAATAACAGAGTGTATTTACCTTTGATTTGATTTTGCATTGTTGTTAGAAGAAGCTTTGTATAACGTTGATAATTTTCGTTGGTCGATATTATTGGAGAATTCTCTAGAGTTGCTTGTTTACTATCATCGAAGAATCTAGATAGATCCACTATAAGTTGAGAGCTTCTTTTATGATGAAGAATGTTGTATGACGTAAGACAGTGATGACGAAGTTTATTCCGATTGGTTGTAATGTGTCACACTCGAACATTCTGACGTTATCTGGAGTCTAGAAAAAAATATATAACTGATGCACTGAGAGAGTGAGTGAAAAGTGATTGAGCGATTGTATGCAGCTGTTGATGTACGCTGAATAAAGTTGGGAAACTTCATACGACGACTCCGTGCCTTGTTGCTGAGTGAACAGGTTGCGTGGATAAAGGAATCTGAGTTACACTTATCAGGATTCAAGCATTGGGGCTGAATCAACTACTGATAGAAAAACGCCAAACGAGTGTAACACCACCAGAGCAATCATACTGCTAAAATGGACAGTGAAAATGGCCCACATTTTATATCGCCCACCACGGAATTCGAACCTGGGTCATCGGTGTGCCAGGCGAACGTTCTACCACTTGAGCTACGGCGGTGGGACCAAATATATTCTGGGATCGGAGTGAACAAACCTTATACTTGGAATTATTGGATTTTTTTTAAAAAATGTCCACATGCAGAGCTTTTTTCTTCTTCTTCTGGGGCCGAGTACTTCTGCATTCCTCAGGCTATTTTGCCTCACCACAACCTTTTGCATTGAGTTGATATTTGGTTCGGATCGGTAACACTCACACACACACACACACACACACACACACACACACACACACACACACACACACACACACACACACATACTTGCAATTCATCATAACTGGGTTTATTTAAGAATGTAGGAATCGGAAAGTGATTTTTTGACGGAAAGAACGCAAACTTCTTCCAAGCAAATAAACCCATTTGTTACTAAGAAAGACAAGGCCTGCTACCCATTTGTGCGCTTTTGTGGGTACCCATACGCACACACACACAAACACACACACACCCATGCACTCACGCACGCGTGATGATGATGATGATGATGATGATGATGATGATGATGATGATGATGATGATGATGATGATGATGATGATGATGATGATAATGATGACGACGACGAAAACGAATAAGAAGGAAAAGAGGGGAGCATCAACAGCAACCACAACAACAACAACAACAACAATAACAAGATAAAGAAAAGGTAGAACAAGAACACAAAAAAATAAGAAGAAGAAGAGGAAAAAGAAATGGAGTAAGAAGAGGACAGCAACACTTAAGTTTTAATTTCATACTCATGCCTTTGTGGATTTTTCATGGGAGCCATAGGCGGACACACGTAACCTTGCATTCTCTCGCCATGAAAGTCGTATTGGGAAAGCGCCATTTCCCAAATGTATGAATATGTTACATTATGGAAAATAGAAAACAAACATAACGTACATGCTTTTTAATCGGTCAATTCGTGAGCGACAAGCACAACACAGAATTGGAAACAAAATCTACACTCCAACAATTCTCGCACACAAAAACATGCGCGCTTACACATATCCACGCACACACAAACATGTACCATTATCAAAGGACCAGCATCCCAGCACTATGTTCCACCAGGTCTATCTCCCACTACACATTTTCACGATCATTTAGTAAGTGGCGTCCTATCCTATCCTATCCTATCCCATAACTCGGAGGTCGTAGGGGCACCACAGATGATCGTTTAACCAGTGTACTCCATCTTTTCCTGTCCTCAGCAACCCTGATGGTTTCCCTCAGTGTCAAACCAGTCCATTCTCGAATGTTGTCCTCCCACCTCTTTTCCGGTCTCCCTCTTCTTCTACCTCCTTGCACTGTGCCTTGCAGGATGGTCTTTGCAAGACCTGATGATCTGGTGACGTGGCCATACCATCAGAGTTTCCGTTTTTTCACCACTGTGAGCAGGTCATCGTGTTGTCCAATGGCTTGTATGATGGTCTGTCGGACTTCGTCGTTGGTGATGTGCTGGGTATAGGAAATGCCCATATGTCTTCTGTAGCACCTCATCTCAATGCTTTGTATTCTTCGTTGGAGATCTGATGTGAGGGTCCATGTTTCGCAAGCATATAGGAAGATGGAGATGACAAGGGATGATGGTCCTGTCTTTCCAAATTGGCTTCAACCTCGCCATGGCAGCAGTTGTATGTGCTATCCTGGAGAGGACTTCCTGTCGGGACCCATTGTCTGATACAATGGCTCCTAAGTATTTGAAGCTATGCACTGTGTTGAGGGATTGGCCTTGGACTTTGATGTCCGTGTTGATGCCATTGGTGTTGTTGGTCATCATTTTGGTCTTCTCTGCACTTATTTCCATAAGTGGCGTACAGCAAAGAAAAATGTCGCTAATATTCAAACAAACAATCAAACAAACACACACACACACACGTACACACAACACATACACACAATATACACACACATACATGAGATCATAACTATAAATATGTCAAAAGATTGATCGCACTAAGTGCAATTATTTTAACGCCAGATTGCGTGAATAATAAAAGTAAGCTATAGCTTTTACATTATATTGATCATATTTCATATTGAGAACAAGAACAAACGCACTTTATTAATATTTACACCATAGGCTCTTTGGGTATAACTATTAATCATATTGCTTGTAAGCATTCCAATCAGTCAGTCAGCCACACAGTAGATGTGTAATTTACTGTAATGGAAAGAAAAGCCCCAAGGCCACACGCGATAACCGCACGTGAAAGTTATGCTGATGATTATCAAAGAAACACTGAAATGAACAGTTCACACAGGTTCATCATAACTCAATTTTTGTGTTGCCATCATTCTTTAGCCAAGAAGGTGATATAAAACAGCAAACAAATTTACGCTATTAGATTAATGAATACATTCTTGCATTATTACGCACAACCTTTGCGTAGAAGAAAACTAAACCACTATGAAAATAACGAACGTCGACATAAAAAACGAAAATGGAAAGGAAATATTTTTTTTTACTTAAAAAAATATAGTTTATTAAATGGAGATAAGATGTGCGTTAACATAATCACTCTGCTTAACTTGTATCATCGGTTGCGCCCTTTGCTATTGGGAGCATATATATGTTCTCCTAAGTATCAGCGGTATCCTAGGTCTAAATTCTCCTAGGCCGATGTTCCTGAAGGAGTGTGTTTTCTACATATCTATATAATATGTTCGATATATTAATCTACATCGAGTCTAAAAAGTAACACACTACTAAAGTTTACTACTAATTATGTTCGGTCTTTGGTATGGTTGATTCTTGGAAATCCCTTTCTAACTAAAACCTTTATTAAGATGGTATACGATGGGTGAACTCAACATCTAAGAAAACAAAGACGTACACATCCTTAGGAAGCATAGTCTTGGAGGAACACATCTTAGCATGGAGACCTGGGTGTACCTAGACCTGAAAAGACTAATTCAGAGACACAGCCCTGGAAGAACATAAATCCTGAGGGAATGTAGAACTGGAGCTAGAGATAGCCGAAAGACTTGGAGGAACACCGTGCTTGACCCTTACAATTATTCGCCCTTTCAAATTACCGCGAGTGATAACTTGCCTGCTCAACATGAAAGTCACATAGTGGAAGGGCCATTCCCAGTTCCGTGCCTTGACTTATGGGAATGGCAATGACAATCACCACACAATTTTCTCCCTTTATCCTGCCTGAGAGGGGATAATAATAACTACAAGTCGTTTGGGGACTATGGACGTGCGGGGGCACATGTTATTGGTTTGGTTTGAAAGGAAATGATTTGTCAGTGCCACAATAAAATGACCATAAGCGTTCTAAAAAAAAAAAACACAAAAATGCAAACAAACAAACAAACAAAACAGCCTCCATTCTACACCACGAATTTTTATCTGCTCGTACCCATTTCAGAGCCATTCCAGAGACAACTACACCCTCAACATCTAGTGAAGCATCCCAGAAACAACCACCTTAACCATATTGTCCTCTTGTGTTACGGTCAGCTCAAGAAAACATGCTCGGAGCGTTGGATCTTGACGATTATTATTGGAAACATTTTTGACAATAGCAACATTTTTCATAATATAGTGGAGTGCATGCATACTATTATTTTCTTTCTTTCTTTCTTTCTTTCTTTCTTTCTTTCTTTCTGTCAAGACTGCCTCCAAAATATCCGCTTGCGACTTTCCGTCTGTTGCCTCCAATTTCAGAACGGGTATGAAACGGAAAACGGGAAAGATAGTCTAGAATCCATCAAACCCAGCCAACGGTCTCTTCGAGCTTCTGCCCTCTGGCCGTCGGTTCAGTGCTTTGAGAGCCAGAACTTCTCGATTCAGAAGCATTTTCTTCCCAGATGCTGTCCTCAGTACATCACCAACCATGGAATGATCGGTGTAAACTAGATACTCACAACCATTGCTTGATTTGTACCTTTGTGCAATAGTAATATTCTATTCAATACATACTGTAGTGTGTGCGTTTGTGTGTGTTTGTGTGTGTATGTGTGTGCGTGTAGTGTGCTGTATTGTGGTGGTGTAGACTTGGACGTGCAGCTTAACATTCTTAATCATTACCATCATTTTATTTAATGCTGTTATATTGTTTTACTGCTGTAGTTTGTCTTACTTGCAGTGTGTGTGTGACTCCATAACTTGTAATATATGACTGATGTATGTTTAACACTGTGTTTACCTATCCTTTAGTGCTATATACATGTTGAATGCCAATGAAGTGTACATTACATGGTTATTGGTTTAGGTCCAGCGGACTCTTCCGAGCCAAATCAGGACCAAATGAAGTGTATGACACGATGAATGCATGTGAGGCTGTGCAAGAAAGAATGTATTTTATTGTCGTCATGTTACACCAAAATCATATGAAAGCTTTTTACTTGGTGAATAAATATTCTTATGTCTTATGTTCTTTCTTCCTTTCTTTCTCTCTTTCGTTCGTTCTTTCTTTCTTATTTTTAATTAGTTATTTAGCTTACATGCTATGCTATATGCTGTACCGTATACAGTCGTTCCACATTTTGACCTTCTAGCATGGGAAAGGAATAATGAAAGGGTAGTAGGCATGGCGGGAAAACACGTTCTTTAGTGTTAGTCCGAAATATATATGGCACACGGATCGGTCTACACTATCTCCCAGAATAGTATTTAGCCCAAAGTATGTGTAATACTAGCAGGGTTAGGGTTATCCCTCAGGGGATGTAGGGAAGAAACGACTAGCATTTCCTAAGGCCAACGTCCGGCAGCGTCCTCAATGTGTAGGCCGTACGCATACTGGATTGTATTCTAAGACCAGGGATGTCGTTTGGGTCGGATCTTCGGCTTTTAGCCGAAATTTTTATTAAAAAGCCGATAAACTGTCCGTCATGTCGGCTCGCCGAGCCGAAGTTTTCACGGTTGAATCGGCTCAATTTTGTCCATTTTTGCGATATTCCTGTGCTGTACGCTTGCCGTTTAGGTGAGGATTCGATAATTACTAAGGTTAAACCCAGAAACTCTGACAGTATTGTGGTCTGTCAAGGGACAGTCTAAACTTTTTATTGTTTTTGTGTGTCTAAAATTTAAGAAAATAAAATTTCTTTTCAATGTTCTTATTCTACTCTTAAAATCATGTGTTATTACAAAGATATGCATCCACAGAACACCTTTAATATATGGAGGTGGAGGGTGCACGTTAACGTAGTGAATCTAGTAAAAAAACTTGTGAGACTGCTTTGGAAGAGAGAGCCGAAACTTTCTGTAAAAAGCCGAAAGTTTCACGGCTGTTTCTGCCAAATCGCCGAAGAAAATATTTCCTAGCAACATCCCTGAAGACTATAGAAGCTCTTGACTCTCAGTGTTTATATCGTGACATTATTGACTTTATGTTTCGCACTTTCGTCCTTTTCATACATTAGGTTATGGGGGCCCTCGCACGCCACAGGTTATTCAGTACTTTGTGTGTTAAGAAGCAGGTTCTTCCATCTACAATGTGAGATTATTATTTTATTTAAAATATTTTGACGAAGCATTTATCTCAGACGTTGGCTACATAGTTTGTTTCGCTACTTTGTTTAAATGACCTTGACACTTTGACAAAACATTTTGATGGCCTTGATACTTTGTCCTCCACAACAGCGTTATCGGAAACTGGTTCAGAACAAGAATTGGCGTGAGTCAAGGATGCCTAAGCTTATTCCCTCCAACACTCTTCAACACCTTCCTAGAGCGCATCATGTAATAATTTTTATGCCCTTGCAGATCACGAAAGCACAGTCATAATAGGGGGTAGAGCAATCTCCAACTTCCATTTTGTGGATGACATTGATGGATCGGCTGGAGAGGAACAATAACTCGAACAGCTGGTACAGAGGCTTGACACCACTTCCAGAGCCTTTGGAATGAAAATAAGTGCACAGAAGACCAAAATAATGATCAACAACACCAATGGCATCCACACGGATATCAAAGTCCAAGTCCAATCCCTCAACACAGTGCATAGCTTCAAATTTTTAGGAGCCCTTGTATCAGACAATGGGTCCCAACAGGAAGTCATCTTCAGGACCGCACAAATAACTGCTGCCCTGACAAGGTTGAAGCCCATTTTGAAAGACAAGACCATCAATCTACATTCCAAGGTAAGGTTGCTGCGCTCCCTTGTCATATCCATCTTCCTATACGCTTGCGAAAGATGGACCCTTACAGCAGACCTACAACGAAGAATACAATGTATGGAGATTGGGTGCTGCAGAAAACTTCTGGGCATTTCCTATACCCAGCACGTCACCAACGACGAAGTCCGACAGACCATCACACAACCCATTGGACAACATGATGACATGTTCACAGTGGTGAAGAAACTGAAACTCTGATGGTATGAACATGCCACCAGAGCATCAGGTCTTGCAAAGACCATCATGCAAGGCACGGTGCAAGGAGGCAGAAGAAGAAAAAGACAGAAAAAGACAGAAAAAGACGTGGGAGGACAACATTCAAGAATGGACTAGCTTGACACTGAGCGAAGCCATGAGGGTTGCTGAGGACAGAGGAAGATGGAGTACGCTGGTTAAACGATCATCTGTGGTGCTCCAACTACTTTCGAGTTACTGGATAGGATAGTATATAGGATAGGACACCTTGTCAAAACATTAGACTTAATCGCTGGTCACTTAATTTTTTTACTTGCTTTAGCTGTCCTTGATCTTGAGCACAGCGAGGCCGTGATTTTGGACACAGCAGGACAAAGGTTTACTCAGTAACACGGAGGAGCTATTAATTTCCCTTCGATACCTTTTAAAGAGCAATTTTAACTTACTTTCAGTGAGAGTATGAGTCTGTTCTAAATCTTTTTGAAGCCCTGCAGCAGCTTTTTGGACACTCGTACAGTATGAAAGTGTTAATATGAATTTCTTTGGATAGTCTTTATTATTTTGACGATTGTATTGGTAGTGGAGGAAGGGAATTTTGAAATATTTTTTTAAAAATCGATTTTCTTATCGTCTTCTAATAGCGATCTTCCTGCCTGTACACAACGTGTTTGAATAATAGATGTGTGTTTGTTGTGTGTGTGAGACGAGTGTGTGAAACATGTGAGAGGGCATGTTGATACAGATCGCCGCTTTTAAGCCTAATAAGGTAAAAAAGCAAGTATGTCTGTCATATAGCATCCATTATTATTATTATTATTATTATTATTATTATTATTATTATTATTATTATTATTATTATTATTATTATTATTATTCATCTGACAGACGACAATTTAAAAATCCCTTGGAAACTTTGCAGGAGTAACATTCGACTCTCACAAACAGCGTTCGGCACTAAGACTACCTTTGATTGCCTCTTTGAGTTATGATTTTTTTGGACAGTTTTCTCGGCAGACGCTAGTTTTAAAGATTACTTTTGACATTTCGCAGTAACATTTGATTCTCACTACTATACTCACTTTTTGGGCAATTCATATCACCCATCACCATGCCTCATCCATTTATTGTTACATTTGTTCTTTGTGTACAATTTCTTGCCTTCACATATGTTGTTGGTTTCGTTTTGTTTCTCATCCTAATTGTATTTGTCGGTAATTTTCTGTCTATAGTCATTGCCTTCTACGGTTGTTACTTTCTATCTGCTTCAAGCTGTATAATTGCCATTTTAAATGTGTGTGCTGTTATTGTATATGTATTGTACACGCGTAGAGCTGTCAAGATTAGGCCTTTCGAAAGTTAATAATAATAATAATAATAATAATAATAATAATAATAATAATAATAATAATAATAATAATAATAATAATACTAATAATAATAATAATAATAATATACCATTTATCTCGCTCTGCAAGAGTCAGTTTTACTCTCTCTAATATTATTTTGCGGTGTAATTCGACTTAACTTTTTTCTTACAGAATACATCCATTTCATATTACCAGGCAGCCATGCAATCCTGACTGTTTTGCTCTAATTTTGATTTACTGTGTTATTTTGTACATTCTTTTATCAGTCTATTTACAGAATCTCTGCCTCTGCTTTTATTCTCCATTGCACAGAATCTGCAACGCACGCCATTTTCCTCTCTCCATTGTCCCCGTTCTCCATTATTAATCCCCGACGCCATTTTAGCCCTCCATTTTACAGATCCAAGACCCCATTTTGGTTCTCCATTTGACAGCCACCATTGCCTTTCGGAGTGGCGCGAACTGAGTGACCTTGGCAGGCAGCGAATCAATCAGCGTTTAATAGTCTGACACACCAATCAGAGCTTAATATAGCAGAACCAATCAACCTTCACTATCGCCACTATTCAATCAAAAATTCTCCTGCTCATACACCCTACCACATCCCTTTACCCATCCAGATGATATTGGACTTTTATACACGCTGACTGTGAGGGACAAAGTAGGTTTCCTTTGATTTCTTACATACTCGGTGTGCTTCTGAATGACGGCATGGTGGTTAAACGCTGGTGATAAAGATCCGTTTAAATGAAACTGTTCATTGAAAGCAAGACGCAAAGTAGTGCATAATTACAATGTTTGCGCTAGTATTGGTGCGTGTGTGTGGGTGTGTGTGCGTGTATGCGTGGTGTGTGTGTTGCGGGCACGCGCGTGTGCGTGTGTTGAAGAAAACCGTGCCTTATTTAAAAGCAAAGCAATGTTTAACTCCTGAACCTTATGAAATTCCCAAACCGCTCGCTTACCGCGATCTATGACGTGGTTAGCGTGACATGACAAGTTAATGTTCTCAACTGGTTCGCGCACTATCAATTTAAACTTTGACTGTAAGGAACCAGTGTAGCGTGAAGATTAGTACTGATGCAGTGACTGCTGTCGAGTGATGTGCCTTTAAATAGCACTCAATTGTTCAAACTATTAATTCAAACTTTGAATGGTAGTGATGCGATTACTGATATAGTTTTCGACAGTAGGCCTACACCATTTTTCATACAATGAATTTAATATTTCTCTCCATAAGGATTTACCAAAAGGTTTAAAAAAATCCAACTTAAGTGTGAACACAGGTGACTTCTTAACAGTACACAATTTCTCTGACTCTTAATTAACAATTTTTTTCTCCCTATGAGGATTTACCTAATTATGGTATTAACTATGTCTGACGTGTTTAATTTTCTATAAAGGATCACGTTGTTTCCAATAGCAAACAATTGGTAAAATAAGACTCCAAACTTTCTCGATCCTAAAAGTGTATCACTCCGGGGATTAAAAGAAATAATGAGTTAAGCCTTACCGTGAAGGAAAAGATCAATGATGCATAGACTGAAATAGTTGATAACTCCACAACATTTTGCAGCACAAGCAGCAGCTTCACCTCCACCACCACCACCATCACCTCCATCACAACCTCCACCGCTTTGTTGCCATCCCTCTTAAGTCGTATTTGTCATCTACCAGCGTTTTGCTCGTCCTTCTTTATTCCATCTTCTACTTCTTCTCATATGTTTTCGTCTGTTGTAAATATTAATCTTTTTCTCTTCTGCCAGTCATTTGCTGTTAGGGCTGACGAAATAAAACAGGCAGAATGTAAGGAAAATGTCTGTGATTGTTGAGAGGAGGTGCACAACGGGTAAAGGCGATTTTGGAGAAGCTTTTACGGCTCTCAACGGACTTCCTTGCAGACAATGTCCACTGAAGAGCTGGTTTTGTTGTGAGAAGAATTCAGCGTGACTTTTCAATACGATTTACCATTCTCAAAGGAGACGTTTCTTTTTTTTTCTCCATTCCGTCTTTTTCTTCTTTCGCTTCTTGTTATTCAGATGTTTCTTATTTTTCCTTTTTCTTTCATGTATCTTTCTTCATATTTTTTTCTTTCATTTTCGTCCATTTCTTTTTCTTTTCTGTTTTAATTCTTGTCTTCGTCCATTTCTTTTTCTTTTCTGTTTTAATTCTTGTCTTCTTTGTCCTGCGGCTCAGCCCCCCACCTATTTCTTGAAGTATTGGCCTTTGAACATCTTCGAAGGAAGAAGCAGCGCCGCAGCTTTCTGACTGTACTTGATTGAAGGCAGGAAGCTCCCTTTTAAGCTTTTCGTTCACTCTTTCATTCTGCTTATGTAACATTTTCTGTCATTTTCTCTCTATATTTCTTCTTATACAATATTGTGGCTATTCCATCGGATGAAAGTATGAACCGAGGTCTTTCTATGTACGCACGCATTTCATAAACGCGCGGACTTCTTTGGTTCTTTCTTTTGAAATTTCTTTCTTTGTTTACTTTTTAAACTTTCGAAATAAAAAAACAACAACATTATAAAAACAAAACCCTTAGTTAAAATTGTTTTTCTTTTGATCTTTCTTTCTTTCTTTCTTTCTTTCCTTCTTACTTTATTCCTTTCTTTATTTTTTTCTTTTATTCTTTCTTTCTTTCTTTTTTATTTTCTTTCCTTTCCTTTCTTTCCTTTCTTCTTTTCTTTTCATTCCCTTTTCTATATCGTTTATTTATCTTTCCTTAAAATTATCCTTCGTTCTCGTTTTAAAAATATTTATTCCTCATTTTTTGTTTACATTTCAATTTTCTTCTATTTGTTTCTGTCTTTGTTTCTTTCTTTCTCTATTACTTTCTTGCTCCATAAATTTCATCTTCCATTTGGTTCGGTTATTCTTGTAAATTGTCTGTGTTTCCATTTCTAGTTCCTTCTCACATTTTATTTCACTCCTTTCCTCTCTCTTTCTCTTTATCTACCAGAATAGAAGAAAAAGAGTTAATATTTCATTTGTGTGTACATTATACAACAATTTCAGACAAAAAAGTATTTGAATGTAAAGCATCAGTCGTATCTCTAGCTGTCTACGTAATGACTCCATGTCAGACCAAACGCAAGCTTGCCGTTTCTTATATAATGCATTGAAGATCAAACATGAGTTCGTAGAAAGCCTTGAATACATTGTCTAACTTTTTGAACGAGTCTACTTTATGTTTTCATAGGAATATTCAAATTCCCTTACTGGTGCGCAGTGCTACATTTGTTTTGTACTGTGCACGGACCTCAACTACGGCCGGTGGCCTATAATTATTAAAAAGGTATTTTTAAATTGTTCATTGTTCTCTCTCCCTCCTTTCCTCCCTCTTACCCCCTCTCTCTATCTCTGCTTTCAATTGGCGGGGCACATTGCATGTTATTGTTGTTATTATTGTCGTTCTTCCTCTTCATGTTCTGACCTGCTTTTTTTCTCCATCGGTACTTCTTTCGATATCAGCGTCATTTGCACGGCCCACCGTTGTTTACCTATAGCTTATTATGATCTTAGGAATGATCTCTTCCGCTCTTTCCGCAATCCCAAGCAGACACGCTCCGATTGACCTCGTACCTCAATCCTCTCTTCCCCACCCCACCCCCTCTCACTGTTCACCACCCCATTGCAACGTACACAACAGCTAGCAAGTTGAATTCTGTACGCCAGCAGAAAAGTAATATTCTCCTGGGTACCGTCCTCGGAGCTCTAGTGTTACTGTTGTCTCTATCCTCCTACACCTTATTTCCGCCTGTTGTCTTCTTAACCATCCATCAGTTGAACACCAGAGAGCGAACTGATGTCCATTCGGCAGTTTCCAACACTTGAACTGACCAGGCCATTGTTGTTTCTGTTGAGTTCTTTGTCATCATCATCATCATCATCATCATCATCATCATCATCATCATCATCATCATCATCATCATCATCATCATCATCATCATCATCATCATCGTCGTCGTCGTCATTGTCATCATCATTATTGTCATTATGATGATGATGATCATCATCATCATCATCATCATCATCATCATCATCATCATCATCATCATCATCATCATCATCATCATCATCATCATCTTCATCATCGTTGTCATTATCGTCATCATCATCTTCGTCACCGTAGTCGTAACTGTCGTCGTCATCACTATTAACATCACCACCATATCCCCATTTAGTGTGCAATTGATTTCAATTACTTCCTCCTAGTGCTGGATAACGCTGCGCTGCTGCAGCCGTGCTTTCGCTGACAGTGCGGCTCGCTCGGATGACGGCAAGCAGCTGTGGTCCGAAATCCACGATCATCACAACACCATCATATGATCAACATAACCACTATTATTATTAACACCATCATGATCACCTCCTCCACTATCACCTCCACCATCACAACAGTGCCATCACCACCACCATAAACAGCAATCATTTTGGGGTATAAATTTTGTGGGTCAGGTTACTCCTTGCATGCAAAAAAAACCAAACAATCGGACCATGCGTTTGGGGAACACTGACACATTTGAATCTGATAATTATTTTAAAGTACTTTGACATTTCGGAGTGGAGATGCACACTATTTTTGACATTCAATAATATCCATTCCTTTTACTAAGTCAAGCAGGGAATTCAGCAATAGAGGGCATGCTATTCACGTTGACCTTGACAGACAGAAATAATTCAAATGCTGCGCAGACGGGCGCACTAGTTCGACATTGTATGCGCCATTTTCAAGTTTTATGGGTCAGATAAGATCATATAAGATTTTTTATTTAAAGTCTTTTCATTGATGAAATGATATTAGACTTTCACAAACATATATGTACATAGACATACATACAAACACATAAACATAAAAACATATTTAATATTTTATGGGTCACTGGCGCGAGGCACACTCCAAAAATGAACACTGCTATATCGCTGCACCACCACCATATCGCTCACTACCATCACCACCATAAGGAAGTGGGTGCATTTAAAGACTACAGCTGACCGGTTCAGCTATCCGTTGGATTTTAGGATTGTGCATCTGTTTGTCCACTGTTCACCTGTAGGCCCATCTCTCAGTTGACCACTGATATGGGTCTGTTTAGCTTATAGGTCCTTGCAGCTAATCTTGGAATGATGAGACGAGGTTGGCTAGAGTGTGAAACTCTTTCATGGATAGTACAAAGATTCTTCACACTGTACAATTATTATTCTGCTTCTGTTGGTTGTTTTTTAGCAAGAGAATTGTCAGAGGGTCATTTGTTTTAATAATAGCTAATAGGTATATTTTTAAATATTAGTATTCAATTGGTTTAATTTGCTTTGTCAAGTAGCGTTTTATTACACTAACTAGATATTTGCACATTGCAAATTTACACTAGTGTTTATACTCTGCAAAATAGCACTAGTTTTTATACTGTGCTCTTTTGACATCTCCATCTTCCTATACGCTTGCGAAACATGGACCCTCACAGAAGATCTACAACGAAAAATACAAAGTATGGGGATGAGGTGCTACAGAAGACTTCGGGGCACTCCGTATACCCAGCACATCACCAACGACGAAGCCCGACAGACCATCACACAAGCCATAGGACAACATGATGACCTGCTCACAGTGGTTAAAAAACGTAAACTCCGATGGTATGGCCACGTCACCAGATCATCAGGTCTTGCAAAGACCATCCTGCAAGGCACAGTGCAAGGAGGTAGAAGAAGAGGGAGATTAAAAAAGAGGTGGGAGAACAACATTCAAGAATGGACTGGTTTGACACTGAGCGAAATCATCAGGGTTGCTGAGGACAGAGAACGATGGAGTACGCTGGTTAAACAATTATAAATATGTGGTGCCACTACGACCTCCGAGCAACGGGATAGGATAGGATAGATTTAGGGCCGTGCACAATTAATTCCACTAGTTTTTAAAACGAACAAAATTCCATTAGATTTTGGACCGTGCAGAATTATCATAGATTCTATACCGTGTAAAATTACCCTATATTTTTAAACCGTCTAAAAGTACCATAGTTTTATACCGTGCAAAATTGCAATTGTTTTTGGACTGTGCAAAAAGTATTTGACCATTCACCTACCTTTTTTCTTGAAAACACTCCCAAAACTCATCATGTCTGTATGGGGTCTGTTGGGTCAGCCTGGGAATATTGGAGGCTTCCTGCCAAATGGTCACTAATGCTTTCTATGGTATTATTGTTTTTAGCAATTTAAGCATTTTATATGTATGTGTTTTGTTATTATTTTCTAATGATGTTTATATTCTAGTTTGTTTTTGTAAACGGGGTTTCGATAAATTAGAGTACAGCCTCAGATAACAGATAACAGATAACAGAACTTTATTTCGCCAGGTGACAAGCACGAGGAATACACTTTGATGTTGGCACACATATTTATACAAAACACAATAACAAAGCCAACCACACCTACGCGCAACCATCCACTTGTTGACACACTCATACAAGACTAGGAATAATACTGACTGGAATATAGTAGTAACAAAATGATCAAATCAAATATAGAATAATACCCACACATCCACACACACGGGCGCGCTTTTCTCCGTTATCTCTCGCTCTCTCAATTCTCTTCTCTTATCTTACACACTCTACATACATCTATAAGTTCTTTCTCTATCACTTCCTCTACTCACTCTCTCTCTCTGTCTCTCTCTTCCTCTATTTCTTTCTGTCTTTCTTTCACACACTTCTCCCCTCCCTCCCTCCCTCCCTCCCTCTCTCTCTCTCTCTCTCTCTCTCTCTCTCTCTCTCTCTCTCTTATGCATAAGTCACTGAGATAGTCCGGGATCATCGGGTGCCAGACAAGGAGTTGAGGTTTGTCACTGCTTGTGAAAAAAAACTGTTCTTGAAGCGGCAGGTACGGGTCTTCATAGTTCTGAGCCTTTTGCCAGAAGGAAGCAGCTCGAAGAGGTGGTATCCGGGGTGGGAGGCATCATCCACTATCTTTCTGGCTCTGCTCATCAGGCGTTTGGTATAGATGGAGGCCAGAGAGGGGAGATCGGTGTCAATGATCTTGCTGGCAGTGGAGACAATATGGTCTAGTTTTTCTTTCTGTTGTTGGGATGCACCCCCATACCACACACAGATGGAAAATGTTAGAACACTTTCTACCACAGAGCGGTAGAACTGGGTGAGGATTTCCTTCCTCAGGCCAAATTTTTTCAGCTGCCTGAGAAAGTACATCCTCTGCTGTGCTCGCTTGATGATGGAGTCGGTATTGAGATCCCAGGTGAGGTCGCAGGAAATGAGTGAGCCCAGAAACTTGAATGACTCAACTGTCTCGATGGGCTGGCTGTTGATGAAGAGGGGGTCAATGGGAGTGGCGTTCCGAC
Source organism: Oncomelania hupensis (assembly GCA_036898135.1). NCBI lineage: Eukaryota > Metazoa > Mollusca > Gastropoda > Littorinimorpha > Pomatiopsidae > Oncomelania > Oncomelania hupensis. Next base: position 131,370,195 of record CM072511.1, read on the forward strand.
GAAAGTCGATCACCATCTCTTTGGTCTTGGAGGCGTTCAACTCGAGACTGTTGTAATTGCACCATGACACCAGCAGGTCGACTTCCTGCCTGTAGGCTGACTCATCTCCATTGGATATGATGCCCTCAACGGTGGTGTCATCGGCAAACTTTACGAGTTGAACTGACTCGTGATGGGAGGTGCAGTCGTTGGTGTACAGGCAGTATAGAAAAGGAGACAGGACACACCCCTGGGGTGCGCCTGTGCTCAGGGTCAGGAACTGCGAGATGTTGCTGCCTATTTTCACTGACTGGGGGCGGTTGAGGAGGAAGCTCAGAATCCAGAAAGAGATGGAGGGGGAGAGGTTGAAGAGCTGAAGCTTGTCGAACAGGGTCTGGGGGACGATGGTGTTGAAAGCAGACGAGTAGTCTACGAAGAGGAGGCGGGCGTAGCGATTAGGGGTTTCTAGCTGCTGGAGGATGAAGTGAAGGGCCAGGGCGACGGCATCGTCGACAGACCGGTTAGCTTGGTAAGCAAACTGGCACGGGTCCAGTTTGCCCTTGGTAGCGGACTGGAGGTGCTTGAGTACCAGGCGCTCCAGCACTTTCATCACCAACGAGGTCAGGGCCACAGGGCGGTAGTCATTGAGGGAGCTAATTTGGGGTTTCTTGGGAACAGGTACGATGGTGGAGGTCTTGAAACAGCGGGGGACAGTGGACAAGAGAAGGGAGGAGTTGAAAATCTGGGTAAAAACTGGAGCCAGTTGGGAGAAGCAGTGTTTGAGAGTGGGGGCTGATACTCCGTCAGGACCACCTGCCTTTCTGCTGTTCTGCCTCTTGAAGAGAGACTCCACCTCCGACTCTGTGATGGTGAAAGGTGGAGGTTGGTGGGAAGCAGAATCAGGAGGGGAGACTGTGACAGGGATGGTGTTCTGTCTGTCGAATCTGGCATAGAACTCGTTCAGCTTATCTGGGAGCTGCTTGTCGTCAGCGTCAGCTTGGCGTCCTTTCTTCTTGTAATCAGTGATGGTTTGCAGACCTTGCCAGCGTCCCCTGCATGGAATGCGTTTTCTGGTGGAGTGCCTTCAATGATACCATTAGATTTGTTTCAGCAGATCTTTTATACGGGATAGGATAGGATAGGATAGGATATATCTTTTATACGGATCTGGGGTGAGTCCTCTTTCAACCAAGCTGTGATCCTGATTTGGCTTTTTGCAGTCCGCTGGACCCTATAAACTATGACTAAATAACAGTTCGTCTTATGTCATCCGCTATTCGCTCCTTTTATTTTGACAAATAGTTCGACAAATACGTTCGATTATATGTTTCATCATCGTAGCTAGTTGGCTAACCAGGACGACTTTGGACAAATGGGCCTAATTATTCTCTGCACCTTAGGTATCTATCCAGGCTACTAGCCAATACCAAATGATCCAGCCAATTAGTGCAATCCAGACTTAACACTTCCATCCTTTGTACGATATTTCGTTCACATTGCCCCTTTCCCACTTACCATCCCTCCTCCACCTTCCCCACACACGGTCTCATACACAGACAGACGTACAGATAGACAGAAGTATACGCGTGCGCGCGCGTGCACATACACACACATGTTTATAAGCCGGTCGATCGGGAATGTTACCAAAATAGGGTACAATTTGGAAAGAGTACTTTTCTCAGTGATATTTACAAATCAAATGTTGAATTTAATAAAGTAAAGTAGATTTATGAATGACGTACAGGATTGAGGGGTAATCTGCCCTTTAAACTTGGTTTTGTTCGTAGCGCAGCTCACTATACAGGTGTGTATAATTTACACACTTGTCTACTCAATTTTTTTGGAAAAAATTGGGAAGATGCGATTTCTCGATATTTACGGTTGTGCTATACTGTTTTCGAGTGGAAAACATGTTTTTTAAAAATGGGTAAGATTTTTACTTCCCATTTGTTTTCAACTACCCCATTTGTTACCACGTTTATATGAAAAAAAAATCCCCAGTTGTGCGGTTATACAAGTACACACGGACACATTAAGTACACACGCATTCAGCTAGAAAGACAAACACACACTTTTCTATGGTAAGCCAAATAGGATTTATCCCTACATCTCGTGACAAAAGTTACAGTACGCTAGTTACCCAGAGACAACCGAGGCGCTGCAACTCTTACTTTTGAACGTCCAAACTCTGCACCACATCTCTTGTGACTTCCGCTCTGTCTATGACACAAAAGTTTCTAATATTCTGTCTTCTTGTTGTTCTTGTTCTTCGTCTTCTTCTTATAGTTATTCTTGTTCATGACGTTCTCTCTCTCTCTCTCTCTCTCTCTCTCTCTCTCTCTCTCTCTCTCTCTCTCTCTCCTTCTCTCTCTCTCTCTCTCTCTCTCTCTCTCTCTCTCTCTCTCTCTCTCTCTCTCTCTCTCTCTCTCTCTGTGTGTGAGGTAGGTAGGTAGGTAGTCCCATAGCCTTGTGACCGTAGGGGAGCGTGATGTTGGAGATCACACTTATCTTGGGCCAGCGTAATGAGAGTGATGCCCATCTCTCCCTCGCTGCTTTACCTTCCCCACCCTTAAGAGAGTAGGTACTCAGTCACAGTTGAGTCAACTGGGGGCGTTGTTATTTGTCGCTTCACGTTTTGCGGTCACCCATCCAAGTGCTAACCGCACTGGACGGTGCTTAACGTCCGACACAGTAGCGAGTGCTCCAACCACTGCGCTATCCGACACCCCTCTCTCTGTGAATCAACCCACTGCGCTATCCGACACCCCTCTCTCTGTGAATCATAGAATAATAGGCCACTATCTAAACTATCTTTATGCCCACCCCCACCCCCCACCCCCAAATCCATATCAGTTCAGCCAATTTTGAGATAAAACGCAAAACATTTTTTATAAGATAATTCGCCACGATATTGCAATTTATTTTGTATCAGAAATCGGTCTTGCGTGCTGAAATTTCTTTAGGGAGTTGTAGGGCGTAGTAAAAGTAAGTATTAAATGACAGCAGGGAAGTAGGTCTTACGAATGAGTATAAGGGAGCATAACTTACCACTCTCTATCATAAATGTGTCTAGGTCGTTGGCATTTTTAAACACCCTTTTTTGTGGAGTAGGAGGTGGAGGATCGAAGAACAGCAGAGAAAGCATAGGTCTATAAAACTGTATCAGCCGAATAAGTAGGTACTAAAAATGAGGGGATTATAACCTATCAATTTGTATCATAAATGTGTCTAGTACAGTAACATCTTTAATAGCTTTTTTTCAATTGGGTGAGAGACGGGGGAGAGGGGGGGGGGGTTGGAGGGGGTAGAGTCAGACACTGGAAAAAATGTATCAGCCAAGTACGTACACAGATACTATGAATCCGCGATGATATGTGGCTGGTACTCTATTATTGTCTTGATCTACGCCAGTCCGTGGTTGGTCCCCGTGGATCTACACGCTGACATGACCTATAATTCAGTGAAATCTCTAGCCTCCACATTAAATTTTGCATTCGCCTGTTCTTCAACACTAAGAAGATGAACACACACCATTGTTGACGTAAAGTCACACTTGTTTCGAGAAGACAGGCCATACATTTGATACCAGTTTGGTTAGTACATAGGATGGATGGAATCCTGAAACATGGATGGCATGCGAAATAACGCACAATAATCACAATAGTCCGATCCACCCAGCTGCGATTGGGTGCTTGGCTATGCTTAGAACTTTCTATTGTACACAGTGACTCCAACATGTTTTGATATAATACACATGGAGTCTGATATAATACACATGCATATACAAAAGTACCGAATGTATTCAGTCAATCGACAACAGAACATCAAAAGTGAAAAATTGACTAAATGTTTGTAAAGAGGCACACACACATATTCACACCACAGGCAACTGCGGTTGACACAATCTTGCTTTTCATCTAGACTTGACTTTTGCTTGAATCTTGAACAAGACCTTACGTCGGACGACGCTCAGACCACATTCAAGGGAAGCAAGCACTGCGTTTTATTACGGGTTTAAGTCATCTGCATGTGTTCACGTCTTCTTGGCAGTGAAGCAGCAGAAGAAGAACAAGAACAAGAAGAACAAGCAGAAGATAAAGAAGAAGAACAAGCAGAAGAAAAACAAAAACAAAAACAACAAAACACACACAAAAAACAGCAAACAAAAAGTGGCGACCACATTTGCCTATCAGACTCATTCCAAACGTGGAATCAGTACTGATACGTATATACATTGAGCTCCAGTGACAAAAAGGGGGAAGACATGCCATACACAAATCGGATGCAAAAACCTGACAGCGTAATATTCATTTCCAACGTTAGATTTTTTCCCGTTTTGTGTTTGTTCGATATTATTGTTGTCACCAAAATCAAGGCCGTCTCATTTCTTAAGACCATTATGATGACGACGAACACCACCAACACCTATCATCATCATCATCATCATCATCATCATCATCATCATCATCATCATCATCATCATCATCATCATCATCATCATCATCATCATCATCATCATCATCATGACTGAAGTAAGTATATATATATAGAAGAGCATCGTCTTCATTCATTATTCATTATTCATTCATCATCAGTTCAGTATCATCACATCAACATCACAAATACATTTGTTTCTTGATCTATACTAAGTTATACAATCTGGTAATTGTCGCAAAGAGAATTGACTATAAAATCCTCTCTATTACGTATCTGTGGTAGAACAAAACAGATCTCGAATAGCTTCAAGAATTGATTAACATGTATGCTCCTTCTCGTGCTCTCCTCTCATTGTCAACATCACGGCTTGTATCCTTGGTAAGAAAGAGAGGGCGCTGAGAAGAAGCGATCTGGGACCAGGTCATTTAGAAAGGCTGCTCCTACTCTCTGGGATACGGATATTACTTCTGCAACACATGTGCATTTTTTTTCGCCGGGAGTTCAAGACCTACCTCTTTTCACGACAGTAGCTGGCACATTTTCCCCTGCGCCCCGAGCAAGTCTCTGCGACATGGAGTTGTGCGGGATACACAGTGAGTGTTGCCCTAATGAAAAAAAAGCTTACAACAAAAAATAACTTGTTAGAAAGTATAGTTATTTTGAAATGAATAAATTCCCTAGTTTTGTGCGCCTATTCATAGCAACAGCCGTTGGCTAGCAAGCTGAAGTTCTGGAGCTAAAAATAACAGCTATCAAAGCCGTAATTGCTCGTAAAGATTTTTGTTGTAGGTTGATAAAACAGACCCTACCCTACCCTACCCTAACTCAGACACCAAAGACGCACACTTAAAGGCGCGTGCCTCCCTCAAAAATAGGGTCAAAGGACACACGGCTGTTAGCATTAAAAATCGGGGAAATCATTCCCTGTCAGAACCGGAACTGAGTATTCAAACGTTAGCGGTTGGCTGGAGCAACGAAAGCCCACTTTTATCATTGCTTAATGTAACAACAATGCGAATGTTGGTTAACCCGTTTTTGACGAAAGGAAACAAAGTCTTCGAATTGGGGGCCTTTTAAAGTGCGTCTGAGGTCAAGGTCAAAATGTCGAAAACAACAACTACACAACAAAAAACAACATTTATAGAATGTCTAATTTACGTTAAGAGATGACTACTCATATATAATTCATGTTGATACATTTGCTGTGCCAAATATTTGCGAAATATGAATCTGAGTGTTCTGGGGATCGCCTGCTAGAAGCACATCGTGGCTTATCACCCTTAGAAGATCTGCGTAGGCACACAACAACAATACAAATTATATCGGAGCGTGGCCTACATGCTTTAGCTCGTTGGCTGTGGATTATAAAGGGGGAGAGGATTGTGTGCATGTGGTTTTGGGTGACTCTATCCAGCAAGGATCCCTTTGCTAGGTTCGAGAGGTTCCGTTATGGAGGATCCGAATATCCTTTTAAGGTGCTGGAATACTCATTTGAGAGCTTTCACTCAATAACGTGGATGAATAAACTCATCATACTGTAAAAGTGTTGTAGTATTCTTTAAAAAAAAACAACAAACTCAGATACACTTTCACTATTTTTCTCTATTAATACCGGTGTCCATCCCTCTTGCACTAGGGCAGAATAGGAGAACATACTCGTAAGACTATAATTATGTCCATATGGCAGAAAAGAGCGCGGAACGCGAGCGAATCGTAGGTTCTATGACGGTTACAAGCAAAACAACGTTGAACACTCATAGTAAGGCATATCCAAAATACACCCACTTGGCCCCTCGTTTCGCTGCCGTTCCGCGCCATTTTTCTTCTACACACATAAACACACACACACCTGCACACACACACACACACACACACACATATATACACACGCATTCTCATACATACACACATAAACCTCTGTAGGATATATATATATATATATATCTATATATATATATATATATATATATATATCTATATATATATATATATATATATCTATATATATATCTATATATATATCTATATATATATCTATCTATATATATATATATATATATATATATATATATATATATATATATATATATATATATATATATATATATATATATATATATATATATATATATATCGTCGCTGTCAGACGAAAACCTCGTATCTCATTTTTTGCTGTTTTGAGAAAATCGATAAAAACTGTTTCAACCAGTCGGGTAACGCCAAACCAATGACTTTTTTTACTTCAAAGGAACTATGAAAAGTCTAGAAATTTGGCAGTATGGGATAAAAAGTCGAAGAAGTGTTTTCCGTTGAGAACTGGAAGCAAATGAAGAGTTACGAGGTTTTCGACTTACAACTGTGTAAAAAAGTTTGAGTTACGAGGTTTTTGAATAAAACAACAGACCCTGGTACAACACAAAATCAGAGCAAAACGTTGTCAAAGATCGCAGGAAAGCCATATTTATAGGTGTCACAAACTGTCAAAACGTCAAACACAGAAATACCATATCTTCCGGCATTTCCTATCCTGTCCCGCAACTCGGAGGTCGTAGGGGCACCACAGATGATCGTTTAACCAGCATACTCCATCTTTCTCTGTCCTCAGCAGCCCTGATGGCTTCGCTCAGTGTCAAACCAGTCCACTCTCGAATGTTGTCCTCCCACCTCTTTATCGGTCTCCCTCTTCTTCTACCTCCTTGCACTGTGCCTTGCAGGATGGTCTTTGCAAGGCCTGATGCTCTGGTGACGTGGCCATACCATCGGAGTTTCCGTTTCTTCACCACTGTGAGCAGGTCATAGTGTTGTCCAATGGCTTGTGTGATGGTCTGTCGGACTTCGTCGTTGGTGATGTGTTGGGTATAGGAAATGCCCAGAAGTCTTCTGTAGCACCTCATCTCCATGTTTTGTATTCATCGTTGTAGATCTGCTGTGAGGGTCCATGCTTCGCAAGCATATAGGAAGATGGAGATGACAAGGGAGCGCAGCAGTCTTACTTTGGAATGTAGACTGATGGTCCTGTCTTTCCAAATGGGCTTCAACTTTGTCAGGGCAGCAGATGTTTGTGCGATCCTGGAGAGGACTTCCTGTCGGGACCCATTGTCTGATACAATGGCTCCTAAATGTTTGAAGCTATGCAGTGTGTTGAGGGATTGGCCTTGGACTTTGATGTCCGTGTTGATGTCATTGGTGTTGTTGGTCATCATTTTAGTCCTCTCTGCACTGATTTCCATTCCATAGGCTCTGGAAGTGGTGTCAAGCCTCTGTACCATCTGTTCAAGTTCTTGTTCCTCTCTAGCCCATCCATCAATTATTCTGAGGTTGAAAATCTGTTCAGTGGTAATTCGCCCTGCCCTGAATCCTGCTTGTTCTTCAGCTATGATTTGTTCAGCTTGGGGTTTCAACCTGTTGAGTATTATTTTCAGGAGGACCTTGCTGGGATGGCTGATGAGGCTGATGGTGCGGTAATTTTCACACTCCTGAAGGCCACTCCCCGCTCTGCCAGATCTTGTTACAGATAATGGTGAAGGCATCAATCATCGCTTCTCCTCCTGCTTGTAGCAGTTCCGCGGGTATGGCGTCCACTCCCGCTGACTTCCCCTTCTTCAGTGATTGCACTGCTGCCTCAACTTCTTCCCGGAGAATTGGGAGGATTTCTTCTTCTTCTCTGTTCTCGGGACATGCTAGAACTGATGAGTATCCATTTGGTGTAAAGGTCGGAGCAGTAATCTATCCATCTGTCCAAGACTTCTTGTTCTTCAGTAAGGCATATGCCAGACTTGCTTGGGATCGTGGAGACTTTGGGCTGTTTGACACTTGTCAGGCGCTTCACAGTCTGGTAAGCCTTCCTGCTGTTGTTCTTGTTCAGACTGTTCTCTATTTCCTGGCATTGATCTTCTATCCAGTTCTCCTTTGCTGTGCGCATGCCTTTTCGGATGTCATTGTTGATTTTTCGGTAGACATGAGCTCCCTGTGAGGTGTTCTTTTTCTTTTTAATATCTCTTCGTTTATCACACAGATCCAAAAGTTCAGGTGTGATCCACGGCTTCTTCTTTGGTCGGTGCTTGCCAAGGATCTCAGTGGCGGCATCTGTCACAGCTGAGTTGAAGGTGGTGGTCATGGTGTTGACATCTACTTCACCAGCCCCCAAAATGAGCAGTGGTGCAAATTTCCCTCTAATTGTGGCCTGAAATAGTTCTGCCACCTCCGGGTCTTGCAGTTTGTCCAGGTCGAACTTCAGTCTGGTGCACTTTGCTGTATTTACTCTCTTCAAGTGGAGCCGGAAAGACATCACAAGATCGTGGTCACTTCCGATGTTTGCTCCTGGAAAAGTGCGTGTCCTGCCAATGTTGATGCTTGATCTGAAGCGTTTCTTGACCATGATGTAGTCGATCTGGTTGTGATGCTCCCCGCCGGGACTATGCCATTTCCATCGTCTGGAGTTTTTGTGGAGACCAAGCGTGTTTGCCAGTATCAGATTGTTGCATCTGGCAAACTCCAAGAGTCTCAGACCCCTGTCATTTGTCTCGTTGTTGCAGTGGGGTCCACATGTGTCTCCCCAGTTGTGGTGCGCATCTTGGCCAACCTTGGCATTTCAGTCGCCTTGCACTATGACTATGTCCTTCTTCGGCACTTGGTCAAGGAACGCCTGTAGATTTTCATAAAAATTCCCCACTTCGCTGTCGTCATAGTCTGATGCTGGGGCATAGGCCTGGATGATGGTGATGTTGAAAGGGGCTACTCTCAGACGGATGGTAATGAGTCTACTGGATACTGGGCGGCAACCCATGACAGTGGCTAGAATGTTCTTGTGGACCAAGAATCCAACGCCGTGTTCGTGCCTGTCATCTCTACCGCTGAAATAGAGCTTGTGGCCTTTGTCGGTCGTTGTTTTACCTAGGCCTTTCCAGCGCACTTCGCCGATACATAAAACGTTCCATCGATAGTGGTCCAGCTTGTGGGCCAGTTCTTCTAATTTTCCTTCCGCAGTTAGGGTCCTGACATTCCAGGTTCCTATGACGATGTTGTTTCTCGTGCGGATCTTGCTAAATTGTCCATCAGTAGCATATTTATCACCTCCGTCCTGGTGGCCAACGGAAGGCGCCTTGTTGAGCCGGGCGACGACCGATCCGGTATGGAATTAGTGGATAGTTTCATCATGTAGTGTGTCTTTGGCAAAAAGGACCTGGCGGTGCCCAATCCTGTGGCCACAGCCGAAATCCACGAATACAGTGTGGCTCGCCTTGGCCCTGAGCACGTGGTCGTTGAACCTGTAGTAACGTGAGGTTACTCCGCCCTGGCCGGTGACTTCTGTGTAGAAGACTTTCGCCCAGTGATGCCGTGCTAACATCACCCCTGTTAGTCGCCTCTTACGACACGCCGGGAAACGTTGGGTCTATTCTATTTAGTGCCCGAACTCACAGGGTCTTTGGGAGGTTCGTTGCAGACTTTACAAATCCACTCCGCAAAATCATCAAATGATGAGCAAGGGGAGTGTGGCAGGTTGCACTTTCCGCAGAGGGTCCCAGACGACAGATTTCCGTTATCAGACATCGACGTAGATTCTGAAATTAATTAACATAAACAATCTCAAGTGTTTTATTCCTATTTAAATAAATGAATGTATGCTGTACGCCCCTCTCACAAACAAGCGATATGGAGATTTACTCAATCTAAGCCTACATACTAGATCTAACATCCGTCCCCCAGATCCAGTGACCTCCACGTACATCCTCCCCACACTAGATCTATTCTCTTCGCCTCCAGAACTGTCCCTTTCTCTTCAACCACACAGTGAGAGGAGAGAGAGAGAGAGAGAGAGAGAGAGAGAGAGAGAGAGAGAGAGAGAGAGAGAGAGAGAGATATCAGACTTTCACCACTCAAAACCACTGAAAACTCAAGACTACATGATTCAATGCCTTTCCATACATTCATTGTCTAATTGTGAAGGAAATCAAACGACTCAAAGTGTTATGTGTGCTCTGTACTTACAATTTCGTCCAAACTTTTGCGATAAAGAAAACCTCGTATGTTGCGTCATTGTCACTTCCTACCGCGAAAACGTTCGGTAAAAACCTCGTATCTAAACATACGAGGTTTGGTCCGCCAGTAGAGAGATACAAGGTTTGGTTTCATGGAATTTTAATAACTTTCTATTCGAGACGCAATTTTGAGCTTAGCACAGAACATGGGCAAGAGACCAAGGGTCACAACTATGAAGTTATCTCCAAACCGCCATTTTGGGACTTACGAAGTTTTCGTCTGACAGCGACGATATATATATATATATATATATATATATATATATATATATATATATATATATATATATATATATATATATATATATATATATATATATATATATATAGACATGAATTGTTCTTATGTGGGGCATTTTCCGTATTTTTGAGTTTATTGTGGGGCATGAAAAAATTGTGGGGCTTGTAAAACGCCCCACAATTTTAACCTGTTTACAATATTGCCGCGGGGTTGCTGATTACTGTCCTGTATAGATCTCACAACAACGTTTTATATAAAATTTTAACCAAAAAATAATTGGATTGCCTCCCTTGCTTCAAAACTTTTCAATCTGTCCGCCATGGTGATTTTGCCATGGTGATTTTACTCTTCAATGTGAAAGGAGAGTTACCGTTCTTGATTGCAACGAGAATGGCCTCACGAAGATTCAGGGAGCCTGTGCTTAAACCGGTGAGTGGAAATTTGTTATACTAGTACAACACTAAGTTTGAACAAAATTGGTCGATGTAGTTGTTTATCTTTCAAAGCAAATTGTGTTTTTAACATGTCGGCGAAGGTTGCTCAGTGAAGCACCGGTGCGGTGGGTCGCTATTTTTCATTGAACTTATTTTACTAAGTCTAAGGGGTTTGGTCTAGGTGCATGAGTAAACGCGTGTTCAACTACGCATTGCATAATGTTACAGTCTTCTTCTTCTTCTTCTTCTTCTTCTTCTTCTTGGATTGTAGCACTACAATAACATTTTGATGACAAAGAAGACACCTTCGCCGATGTTTTCAACGCAACAAAAATCGTGATTTGTTTTGGGAAAGTGACATTTTTGCTACTACAGTACTAGACTACACGCAAAAAGCCGAGGCACTTTTTCGGTATATCTCTAAAACTCTAACAAGGTCTACGCCACAGTTCATACTTAAACGCCATTTAGATTATGTCTACTGCATTTCATTTTAACTCAAAAGGGCACAGTCGCTAAAGGCTTGTACATGTTTTGTAGGCCTACGTTTTGCTTGTCAATCGTGGCAGCCATTTTCGATGGTCAACTTTCAAACAATCATTTACACTCAATTTTCCACAGAAAATGTTTATTAGGGAATCCGATGACAGATGAATTATTCATTTCTGCTTTTATGCGGGTATCGTTTGGAATATTACTACATTTAATGTAAATCAAGCTGTTTTTCACTACCCTACCTAACAGGAAAATCGGCACACCGATTGGCTGAATGGCTTTTCCTAGCAGAAGTCTTGTTTGCGCTTTTTCACTATCGTACGCTTTATGATTAATCACAGAATTCTAAGTTTTTCTTTCAAAAGTTGATAATTGAATGGTGTTTAAAGATAAACTAGGCGTACAGTTTGTTAAATCTACAGAAATAAACCAAAAAGCTGTATCAGAACAGTAGATAATAGTGATATTTATTTAAAATTCCTTTTAATATAGGCCTACTCCCTACTGTACTGCGTTGCTAACATTGTTGTGTAAATAGACTATTAAAAAAAGTTTTTCTTTGCCTTTGGTTTATTGGTTTATTACAATGCTGTGACAAAAGGCTTTTTTAACTTACTGCTTTGGATTATTTTTATTTGATTAGACTAATTATTTCATTTATTTATGTAATTTTTTATTTCATTTTATTTATTTTATTTTATTTATTTTCTTTTTTTTGGGGGGGGGAGGTAGGAGGAGGGGGGTGTTGAATTTGTATCATTTTTTTTTCAGAAATCTAATAACTATATTAAATCAAAAAGTGAACGAAGAAATAGTTTCCAATGGTAAAAAGCCGAAGTTGCTGTGCATAATTTATTCTCGTTTGTCACTACCCTACGGTAAAAAAATGTATGTACTCTCCTCCCCCCCCCCCTCCCTCCCGTCGCAAATCTGAAGGCCTTGATCCGGCCCTGGCTCATCAGAGAGAGAGAGAGGAGAAAGAGAGAGAGAGAGAGAGAGAGAGAGAGAGAGAGAGAGAGAGAGAGAGAGAGAGAGAATAGGGGGCCTAGTATAATGCAAAACGAACCACATCCTTGAGAGTAGATAATGATCTAGGCTTTGGAGACAGAGGAGATAGCACGCTAGAAGTAAAAATGTTAGTCCCCTGTACTTCTTACTAAAAGGGTAACACTGTATATATATATATATATATATATAATATAGGCCTAAATATAAAATTTCTTTTTTTTTTTTACTTTGTTTACACAGTGGATCGTACATGCAAAGTTCAGCAGTGGTTGAAGGGCAATCCAGCACAGACCTGTGATGAAACATCTATGGAATCGTTGGTAAGAAACATGTTGTCTAGGCTACTGTTGTCTGTTAAGTTACTTTCTTCTTCTTCTTCTTCTTCTTCTTCTTCTTCTTCTTCTTCTTCTTCTTCTTCTATCACCATCGTCAGCAGCAGAAGCAGCACCAGCAGCTTTATCTTCCTCCTCCTCCTTCTCCTTTTCCTCCTCCTCCTTATCATCATCATCATCAACAACATTATAATCATCATCTTTTTCTTCTTCTTCTTCTTCTATCATCATCGTCAGCAGCAGGAGCTTTCTCTTCCCCCTCCTCCTCCTCCTCCTCCTACACCTCCTCATCATCATAATCATCACCATCTTCTTCATCTTCTTCTTCTTCTTCTTCTTCTTCTTCTGAATCAGAAACTTTCAGATAACCATTTTTTACTAATCTATCAATAGGGATACATTGTCCTTGCTAAGAAAGCAATTACCAGGAAATCGATGCATGTATCTCCAAGAAAGAAAAAAAATTGTTCACGGCAATGACATTTAAATTTACATTGGCTTACTCTTGTGAAGGAAAACTACTTGCTACATGCCAAATTTTCTCCTGTTTTAACGCCCAGCAGACAAAAATTAGAGCTACTCTTTATTGTCTAACTTTAATGTGCATGTTTATACTTTATTTTTATTTTATTATTATTAATATTATTATTAATATTATTATTATTATTATTTTTTTTTTTTTTTTTTTAATTCAGCCTCCTGATTGCTCAGACGATGAAAGGCTTGACTTTGAGTTCGACCCAGAATCAGAGTCGGAGGTGGAGTCGGTGATGGAGTTGGTGATGGAGTTGGTGATGGCACATGACGGTAATTTTGTTAATATTCCTGAGAAATAATATTTTGGTAATTTTCCTGAAAGACTGTAAACAGTGGAATCTGCTGGACACACTTTAAGGGTTTTGTGTTTATTCAGTTGTGGTTTGTCTGGTTTGTTTCCACTAGATCATTAAGGCCATAGAAGTAAACTGGTCTAACTTGACTTTTTCTTGTTCAGAAAAACTACCTCCAAAGGTTTTGGAAAACGTATGTCGGGACACATTTTACATCATTTACTTCACTTACTTTAAAATGTGTCTGTGTGTTAATTGTAGACACTGACATGTATTTGGATAAATTATGATGTCATGCTATTGTTTTTCATATGTATGCTTCAGTTCATCGGTATGGTTATATTCCAAAAACTTGTACTATTAGTATTACCTTGGGTTGTTTTTTTAATGTGAATGAATGCTTCAGTTCCTCTGTATGTTTATGTCCTGAAAACTTTTCGTGTACTGTAAATTGTTCATGTATCCCTTTATAAATGGGGCAAGGGCTAGATGTAAAGAAGCACCCCTGCTTACTCTTCACCCTGAGAATAAAAAGATTCTCTCTCTCTCTCTCTCTCTCTCTCTTCTATTTTCTTTCCATTTTTTCCATTTTCCCTTCCTAAATTTGGGTGGTTTGCATCCAAGTGCAATACTAATTTTCTTATTTTTAAATTGTGTGTGTGTGTGTGTGTGTGTTTACAGGTGCTGCGGATTGGACGAGGAGAACTAACAGTGGTCAGGCGCCCAAGTTCTGTAGAAGATGCTAAACGTGAAAACTATCTTCCTTGTGTTCAATGTAAAGGGTGGAGTTTTGAAAACAATTTATCGCTACATTCAATCAATAATTTTATTGTCCGGTTTACCCTATAACCAATGTTTTATCTCATCTTATTCAATAATCTGTAGATATTTAGCAATCGTTACATATATAAAATTAAAACTTACAACAAACGAGGGGAAAATGATTTGGTAAAATGTGAATTTTTTGTTGCATTTTACCATGCCATATTTTGATATATTTTTTACTTTACAAGAATGCAAGTTTTTTTGTGCATGAAAATCGTTTCTTTTGTTTTACTTGAGTGGTAAGGGAGAAAGGTGTATAGGGAAGATGCACTTAAACAAAATACATAAAAATGTACATTGAAAGTACCCTTTTCAATACCTAAGGTGCAAGTAATTTTGTGCCTAAAATGCCTTAGATGTCACAGATTTTAACCTTTATTTAAAAAAAATTTAACCCATGTAAATGCCAATTACCTAAAAAGAATATTTGGTATAATTATTTGTTTTGCATAATGATCTGCTGTAATAAAGTTTAAAGTGAAAATAAACATTCAGTAAAAGTTTTATTTAAAAAAATCTCTCTCTCTCTCTCTCTCTCTTTCTCCCCCTCTCTCCCCCCTCTCTCTCTCTCTGTCCTTCTTCTTCTCCTTTCTTCTTTTTCTTCTTCTTCTTCTTTTCAAGTTTTCTTTACCTTAGTTATTGAAAAAAAATCGGATTTATCAATTTCATGTTTAGTTCGTTGCCAAATTTTCAGCCGATTCGGGTCAACATAATAATAAATGAAAAACAAACCGGGTTGGTGGGGGACATTTAAGGAAGAGAATAAGTATTCATAAGAAGACACTAAGTAGAAAGTAAAAAGAAAATAAATAAATAAACTCAGCCTTAATCCATACAATAAATTATAATAAAAACATTAATGATGGGGTTTAGAATGATTTCATTATGCATTCATTCACTTCTTCATTGATTTATGCAATCCTGCTTCGTTCATTCATTCTTTAATAGTTTACATTGTATCGAGAGCAGAGACATACACACATTAATTTGAATAAAAATGTAGCAGATGAAATATTTAATTTCCAATGATCAAAAAATGCATGAAACATTCATTCACACTGCAATTACACAACAATAAATTACTTTCTTCCTTTTCCCATTCACATAATAATAATTAATAATAATTTATTTCATTTAAACATTCTACGCCTTTCCCTCAGGAGAAGCTCAAAGCGCAGTTACAGCCAGCCTTAACTAAATAATCAAGGAACATAAAAGAATAAAAGCATCAAACACAATACCAA
The DNA here is from genome assembly GCA_036898135.1 of Oncomelania hupensis. Classification (NCBI taxonomy): domain Eukaryota; kingdom Metazoa; phylum Mollusca; class Gastropoda; order Littorinimorpha; family Pomatiopsidae; genus Oncomelania; species Oncomelania hupensis. The sequence continues at coordinate 131,386,058 of CM072511.1, forward strand.
ACACCACAGTATTAAAATATAGTCAAACACACCCACTCACTCTATGTCTCCCACGCATACACACACACACACACATACACACATACACACAACCACAACCACACACACAATAAAATACAAAAGCACAATAAAATTGTCTATCTCTATCACCACAGTATTAAAACATAGTCAAACACACCCACTCACACACCCAAAGACACACACACAATAAAATACAAAGCACAATAAAAAATTGTCTATCTCTATCACCACAGTATTAAAACATAGTCAAACACACCCACTCTCTCAATGTCTCCCACGCACACACACACACACATACTCGAACGCTTACACAGTCTGAGGACTATGATTCTAGACCTCGGTTGTGGGGACTATTAGAAAGAATAGGTATTTTTGAGATTCGATACTGCAAGCATTGTCTCTTGGCTCCCGAAAGCAGCGCCAGGGGTCGTACGTTTCAAAATAGTAACTACTCTTTGAGCTATTAGACTTGGTATGTTGCGTGATAAGTGAAGACTGGCGGGAATGTTTTGTGAGGACTAAATACACACATTCACAAATAGCATTCATGTTGAGGACTTCGTACACACTTGCTTACACACTCTTAAACCGTATTAAGACCGAGGACCATGATGCGGGGGTGTATTGTGAGGACCTAATACACACATTCACAAATAGCATTCATGTTGAGGACTTCCATACACACTTGCTTACACACTCTTAAACCGTATTAAGACCGAGGACCATGATTCTAGACCAACGTTTTCAGGACCGTTAGCAAGTCCTCAAGATGAATGTTGAATGGAATAAAGTGCATTATGATAATAATAATAATAATAATAATAATAATAATAATAATAATAATAATAATAATAATAATAATAATAATAATAATAATAATACAGGATGCTATATACACGCCATTTCCCAAATCAATCAGGCTCAAAGCGCGGCGATCTATACCAACATACACGCTCACCTGTTCCTGGACCTCTATCTATCAATACAGATCAAGCTATCACCAGTCCCATACCTCGGGGGTCGTATCCCATCCCCCATCCCCCTAACTATCTTAATCTTAATCAAACAGTCACCTCTGCCTCAACCCAAAGAGCTAGGCTATTGCTTATTCCTATGTGGACAGTGGCTGTGATGCTGCTTTAGGGTTAGGGGTTTGGGTTGTGATCCATCAACTCTTCTTGAGATAGGTGAAGCATTCAGGGGGTCCTCTTGGGGATGAGCCCAATATGGACCGCCTGACTGGATGGGTTGAGGAGAAACTTCAGGTTCTTAGAGGTCTGTACTTTGAAAGGGTTCCAATCTCCCAATAACTACCGGACATTTGGGCGGGAAACCGTCTGGCGCCCAAAATACTGCCAAAGGCACCGTTTAGGTGCACGAAGTGGGTACAGCACACATACCCTGACCGAACAATGTTGGAAAAGCAGCCAAATTCATCCCCATGAGGTGGCCACTTTGGATCGAAAGTATTTGGTCATTTTGTACAAGGATTTCAGGACGGTCAGATCAATCAAACAGTCACCTCTCCCCAACGCGTTCTTTCATTCTTTCCGTGTTGGGGGACTATATGCAGGGTTGGGGCTAGAACATAACTGGTAAATGGGAACAGACTGGGTAAAGTGGTTCTTGAGGTATTTAACTTATACGACGCAAATCGCGCAACGATTGTACACACTTTCCTCTATCAACCCATGCCATCATCACTTTGGGAGCTCCTATCGTATCACCCCTCCCCTAACTTGGGGCTGGTTTTGTTTCTTGGCGTACTATAGGATGTGTCTAGGACTCAGCATCAAGGGATACCAGATACAAGATACAACAGAGCTTTATTATCTGACTGTGAGACATGAACTTGATCAATACACACAACCCATAACACATGGACCCTACTCTGGTTGCACTTTACATTGTTCCTGGACCTCTATCTATCAATACAGATCAAGCTATCACCAGTCCCATACCTCGGGGGTCGTATCCCATCCCCCATCCCCCTAACTATCTTAATCTTAATCAAACAGTCACCTCTGCCTCAACCCAAAGAGCTAGGCTATTGCTTATTCCTATGTGGACAGTGGCTGTGATGCTGCTTTAGGGTTAGGGGTTTGGGTTGTGATCCATCAACTCTTCTTGAGATAGGTGAAGCATTCAGGGGGTCCTCTTGGGGATGAGCCCAATATGGACCGCCTGACTGGATGGGTTGAGGAGAAACTTCAGGTTCTTAGAGGTCTGTACTTTGAAAGGGTTCCAATCTCCCAATAACGACCGGACATTTGGGCGGGAAACCGTCTGGCGCCCAAAATACTGCCAAAGGCACCATTCAGGTGCACCAAGTGGGTACAGCACACATACCCTGACCGAACAATGTTGGAAAAGCAGCCAAATTCATCCCCATGAGGTGGCCACTTTGGATCGAAAGTATTAGGTCATTTTGTACAAGGATTTCAGGACGGTCAGATCAATCAAACAGTCACCTCTCCCCAACGCGTTCTTTCATTCTTTCCGTGTTGGGGGGACTATATGCAGGGTTGGGGCTAGAACATAACTGGTAAATGGGAACAGACTGGGTGAAGTGGTTCTTGAGTTATTGAACTTATACGACGCAAATCGCGCAACGATTGTACACACTTTTCTCTATCAACCCATGCCATCATCACTTTGGGAGCTCCTATCGTATCACCCCTCCCCTAACTTGGGGCTGGTTTTGTTTCTTGGCGTACTATAGGATGTGTCTAGGACTCAGCATCAAGGGATACCAGATACAAGATACAACAGAGCTTTATTATCTGACTGTGAGACATGAACTTGATCAATACACACAACCCATAACACATGGACCCTACTCTGTTTGCACTTTATATTCTTACTGGACATCTATCTATCAATAGAGATCAAGCTATCCTATTAACCATCCCATAACTAGAGGTGGTTGGGACCCTCCTCCCCCACTCTTACCCTTATACTAACACTTTACCCCATCCATATCATATCACTACATCACCTGTAGATGAGACAGGTGAGCGTGTATGTTGGTTCAGATCGCCGCCCTTTAGCCACCCTCACCACAGATAACCCTATTGCGCGATGGTCTAATGGTAGTGCGTTAGGTTAGGAGATCAAAATCATTGGCATAGCTCAATTATTGAGTTCAGAGTGACTGTTTTAGTGATCCAACCCCCCAAAAGAACATGTCTCCTAAAAACGATGGATCACAACCCAAACCCCAAAAACGGTAGCTACGATTTCCTTTTAATTTCGCACACTAGTAGGGTTAGGGTTAGTGGCAAATGTATCAAATTTTATTCTGATGAATACAATTGTGAATAAAATTTGATTCAACAACAATAGCTAGACTCCATTTCGTTTGCTCAAATAAGCCTACTCTAACAAATACTTGGCCAAGTTTTTGAGTGGCGGCTTTCCAAAACTTCTTTGATGTGCGCAATTTGTTACCAGTGTGTGTGTATCTGCAGCCACACGCACACACACACACAATCTTCAGCTTAGGCTGTTTTCACGTTCGCACACATACAATCACAGCTATAAGTGAGCGTCACAGTAGGGAGTCTTCGACTGTCCTATCCTGCCACCGAGTACCTGTTCCTTTTCCAATTAAAGAGCGATAGTTTAGCTATGTTTCTGGTTAAAACACGCTGAGCATTGACACTAAAATGTTGACCGTATGAAGGGTTACAGACATATTTATTATTTATTTATTTATTTAATCGTTCTTATATAGCGCTTTTCCAGCTCAAGAGCTGCTCAAAGCGCTGGCCGATACAGGATCTAACTCAAGGCGCCCGAGACGCCCACCCGCAGCCTTTGGGCGCATGGTCTGACGCCCGGACAACTGAGCACAATCCTGGGCAGCCAGGGATGGGGGAGAAGGACCTAGGTGCATGCTGGGTGTTTTCTTGTCACCGGCACTCACCCGTCTAGGACATGAGCGTCAGGATCTTTAAAGTCCGTTATGATGGAATGTATGCGACACACAGACTAGACCTCGGTTTATACTCTCATCCGAAGGAGTAGGAAAACAGGAGTAAAGTGTCTTTCCCAGGGACACAACACAATGGCCCGGCCAGGGCTCGAACCCGGGACCTTCAGATCCGCAAGCCGAAGCACTATACAAAAACTACTAAAACACTCATAGAACCAATAATTCTTAACCGATTTTAGTGCGGATGGTGTCAAAATGATCAGATCGATAGCGCGATTCCTTTTCAGTCATTTTTCAATTTAGGTCGGATTGTAGCTGATACATGTTTTTGAATGCCCTACCCGTAATTCTAGACCAATTTTAATCGGGTTTGTTGCCAAATGATCAATCAGCTCAATAGCGCGAACATTTTTCAGTGAAAATTTTTTTGGGATAATAAGATACAACGGAGATATAGGATAACAAAGGAGTCAAGTACCCCTAATTCTTGACCAATTTTAATCGGGTTTGTGATCCGGTCCTGATTTGGCTCGGAAGAGTCCGCTGGACCTAAAGCATGCATCAATCAATCAATCAATCAATCAATCGGGTTTGTTGCAAAATGATCAGCTCCATCTGCCAAGACAGATGGTGGTTAAAAACACATCACCTCGGTGGGGGGTAGGTGGGGTGGGGGTGCCCCCATGAGGTGGGTGATGAGATAAGACCCCCCCCCCCCCCGAGTGATGGTATGGGGGATGGGATAGCTTTTTCTAATGCAGCTGCCGCGTATCCCCCAAAAACAAGAAAACAGCCCCAACGATCTGCGAGTTATGATATTGGTGATATAAACACAGTTTAGACTAGTTGCGCGATTCGCGTCGTATAAATTCTATATCTCGGGAACCCCTGCACCGATTTTGATCATGTTTACCAGTTTTGATCACGGGCTACCCGTGCACCCTAAAAAATAATGTCATGTTTGGCTCACAAAAACTAACTCCATGGTCTCGAGCTGTGTCTGTTTTCCCATATAGACCAAAAAATTGATGGTCTTTCTAGGAAGCCTTGATAGCTATCCTATCCTATCCTGTCCCATAACCCGAAGGTCGTAGGGGCACCACAGATGATCGCTTAACCAGCATACTCCATCTTTCTCTGTCCTCAGCAGCCCTCATGGCTTCGCTCAGTGTCAAACCAGTCCATTCTCGAATGTTGTCCTCCCACCTCTTTTTCGGTCTCCCCCTTCTTCTACCTCCTTGCACTGTGCCTTGCAGAATGGTCTTTGCAAGACCTGATGATCTGGTGACGTGGCCATACCATCGGAGTTTCCGTTTCTTCACCACTGTGAGCAGGTCATCGTGTTGTCCAATGGCTGGTGTGATGGTCTGTCGGACTTCGTCGTTGGTGATGTGTTGGGTATAGGAAATGCACAGAAGTCTTCTGTAGCACCTCATCTCCATGCTTTGTATTCTTCGTTGGAGATCTGCTGTGAGGGTCCATGCTTCGCAAGCATATAGGAAGATGGAGATGACCAGAGAGCGCAGCAGTCTTACTTTGGAATGTAGACTGATGGTTCTGTCTTTCCAAATGGGCTTCAACCTTGTCAGGGCAGCAGTTGTTTGTGCGATCCTGGAGAGGACTTCCTGTCGAGACCCATTGTCTGACACAATGGCTCCTAAATATTTGAAGCTGTGCACTGTGTTGAGGGATTGGCCTTGTACTTTGATGTCCGTGTTGATGCCATTGGTGTTGTTGGTCATCATTTTGGTCTTCTCTGCACTTATTTCCATTCCATAAGCTCTGGAGGTGGTGTCAAGCCTCTGTACAAGCTGTTCAAGTTCTTGTTCCTCTCCAGCCAATCCATCAATATCATCCGCAAAACGAAGATTGGAGATTGCTCTGCCCCCTATGCTGACTGTGCCTTCGTGATCTGCAAGAGCATCTGACATGATGCGCTCTAGGAAGATGTTGAAGAGTGTTGGAGAGAGTAGGCATCCTTGACGCACACCGATTGTTGTTCTGAACCAGTTCCCGATGACGCTGTTATGGAGGACTGCACTGGTAGCCTTGTCATACAGGCTTTTGATGACTTCTATAATTTTAGGGCTGATGTTGTACACTTTCATGGTTGCCCATAGAGCTGCATGCCAGACTCGGTCAAATGCCTTCTTGAAGTCTATGAACACATGATATAGATGTTGTTGGTGCTGTAGGTATTTCTCACAGATTATTCTGAGGTTGAAAATCTGTTCAGTGGTACTTCGCCCTGCCATGAATCCTGCTTGTTCTTCAGCTATGATTTGTTCAGCTTGTGGTTTCAACCTGTTGAGTATTATTTTCAGGAGGACCTTGCTGGGATGGCTGATGAGGCTGATGGTGCGGTAATTTTCACACTCCTGAAGGTTACCTTTTTTGGGAAGAGTGATGACAAGCGACTGGGTCCATGGTGTAGGCCACTCCCCACTCTGCCAGATCTTGTTACAGATAATGGTGAGAGCATCAGTCATTGCTTCTCCTCCTGCTTGTAGCAGTTCCGCTGGTATGTTGTCCACTCCCGCTGACTTCCCTTTCTTCAGCGATTGCACTGCTGCCTCAACTTCTTCCCGGAGAATTGGGAGGATTTCTTCTTCTTCTCTGCTCTCGGGACATGCTAGAACTGATGGGTCTCCATTTGGTGTATGGTTGTAAAGGTCAGAGCAGTACTCTGTCCATCTGTCCAAGACTTCTTGTTCTTCTGTAAGGCATATGCCAGACTTGCTTTGGATAGTGGAGACTTTGGGCTGTTTAACACTTGTCAGCCGCTTCACAGTCTGGTAGGCCTTCTTGCTGTTGTTCTTGTTCAGATTGTTCTCTATTTCCTGGCATTGATCTTCTATCCAGTTCTCCTTTGCTGTGCGCATGCCTTTTCGGATGTCATTGTTGATTTTTCGGTAGACATCAGCTCCCTGTGTAGGTGTTCTTTTTCTTTTTTAACTCTCTTCGTTTATCACACAGATCCAAAAGTTCAGGTGTGATCCACGGCTTCTTCTTTGGTCGGTGCTTGCCAAGGATCTCAGTGGCGGCATCTGTTACAGCTGAGTTGAAGGTATTGGTCATGGTGTTGACATCTACTTCGCCTGCCCCCAAAATAAGCAGTGGTGCAAATTTCCCTCCAATTGTGGCCTGAAATATTTTTGCCACCTCCGGGTCTTGCAGTTTGTCCAGGTCGAACTTCAGCCTAGTGCACTTTGCTGTATTTACTCTCTTCAAATGGAGCCGGAAAGACATCATCACGAGATCGTGGTCACTTCCAATGTCTGCTCCTGGAAAAGTGCGTGTCCTGCCAATGTTGATGCTTGATCTGAAGCGTTTCTTGACCATGATGTAGTCGATCTGGTTGTGATGTTCCCCGCCGGGACTGTGCCATGTCCATCGTCTGGATTTTTTGTGGAGACCAAGCGTGTTTGCCAGTACCAGATTGTTGTATCTGGCAAACTCCAATAGCCTCAGACCCCTGTCATTTGTCTCGTTGTTGCAGTGGGGTCCACATGTGTCTCCCCAGTTGTGGTGCGCATCTTGGCCAACCTTGGCATTCCAGTCGCCTTGCACTATGACTATGTCCTTCTTCGGCACTTGGTCAAGGACCGCCTGTATATTTTCATAAAAATCCTTTACTTCGCTGTCTTCATAGCCTGATGTTGGGGCATAGGCCTGGATGATGGTAATGTTGAAAGGGGTTGCTCTCAGACGGATGCTAATGAGTCTACTGGATACTGGGCGGCAACCCATGACAGTGGCTAGAATGTTCTTGTGGACCAAGAATCCAACGCCGTGTTCGTGCCTGTCATCTCTACCGCTGAAATAGAGCTTGTGGCCTTTGTCAGTCGTTGTTTCACCTAGGCCTTTCCAGCGCAGTTCGCTGATACCTAGAACGTTCCATCGATAGTGGTCCAGCTCGTGGGCCAGTTCTTCTAATTTTCCTTCCGCAGTTAGGGTCCTGACATTCCAGGTTCCTATGACGATGTTGTTTCTCGTGCGGATCTTGCTAATTTGTCCATCAGTAGCATACTTTTCACCTCCGTCCTGGTGGCCAACGGAAGGCGCGGTCCTTGTTCCGGGCGACGACCGATCCGGCATGGAATTAGTGGATAGCCTCATCATGTGTTGTGTCTTGGGCAAAAAAAAGACCTGGCAGGGCCCAATCCTCTCCAGGCTGTTGGCCACAGCCGAAATCCACGAATACAGTGTGGCTCGCCTTGGCCCTGAGCACGTGGTCGTTGAACCTGTAGTAACGTGAGGTTCCTCCGCCCTGGCCGGTGACTTCTGTGTAGAAGACTTTCGCCCAGTGATGCCGTTGATAGCTTAGTTAGTTAAACTTCCGCCTACCGTGCAGGACGACCCAAGTTCAAACCTCACGCGGACCGTATTTTTTTTTTTACACTACAATATGGATATTTTTCTTTTTAATATAGGCTTTTTACCTTTAATTTATTATTATTATTATTATTATTATTATTATTATTACTATTATTATTATTATATTATTATTATTATTATTATTATTATTCACTAATAATAATAAATTATTATTATTATTACTATTACTATTATTATATCTTATATCAAATTTTCTTTTAAAACCTTGGTGGGTTTTTTATATTTCTATTTGTATTATTCTATATCAGGGGCGTCGCACACGGGGGTGGGGGGGGAGGGGGGGGGGGGGGGGGGAGGGGGGGCACCCGCCCCCCAATAATTTGGCCAAAAAAAAAAAAAGAAAGAGAGAGAGAAAGAAGAAAAGAAGAAGTAAGAAGAGAAGAAGAAGAAGAAGATTTCAAACGATAGAGGAAGGCAGGAAGAATCAATAATTAAAAAAATCACCATATTTTTAAACCGTAGTGTAAAGGGCTAACGTACGAAATAATATTACAATAATCTATTAGCATGTGCCTGTGTTTCACAACAAAATATTTCGTGGCCCTAACGCAATCACCGGGCAGCAGAGCTGGCTTTCGCTGTTTGAAAGAAGTGTCATTTCATCACGCAAAGAGCAAAATTAACAAAACAATGGAATCGTCTGTTTTCCAGGTTTGTTGATATCAATTATTTACTTTAGTCTGTAAAATGAGTAAGGCAAGGGTGAATGTGCAAGTGTCAATAAATAGTTGAGGTGCGCGATATTTTTTAATTTAGATTTAGTTTGTTGATAGGCCTACACGTGCACGTGCTTTGATCGCAAAAGGGGAAAAAAAAGGACCCGTTCGCTTTTCTGGGGACAGATAACGTGGTCTTGACTGCTTTGATTATTACACCACCACCCCCACCCCCCACTACCCATTATAGGTTTCACTTGGTTGGTTTGTTTGTTTGTTTGTTTTGTTTGTTTATGTGTCCGCGAATAGATCTCCGATGTTTGTGGACTGAACTAGCTGAGATTTTGTTCATGGACTACTAGTAAGATCATCTCGATCCTTCCCAAAATCCAAGGTCACAGCTAGGTCAAAAAGGACAAAACCTGACCTTTGGCTCCTTTTTTGGTCTGTAAAAAGATCTCTGGTGTTTGTAGACAAAATGACGTCCCGCTTGTCAGCCCCCCCCCCCCCCCCCCCCCACCTCCCTGTCGACAGGGTTGCCCCCCCCCCCCCCAATATTTTGGACCGTGCGACGCCCCTGTATATTCAATATTATTATTAGTATAAGTATTAGTATTAGTATTAGTATTATTATTAGTATTAGTATTATTACCAAGGATCGGGATGGGGTGGTACGTGTAGGTAAAAGGGGGCTACGGGTAGGTTTAAAGGGGCATGGGTAGGCATAACGGGGATACGTGGGGCCGGGTAGCTCAGTTGGTAAGAGCGTCTTGCTAGTAACCGAAAGGTCGCTGGTTCGAATCCCGGATTGGTCAACGTGTGATCATATTATTTTCCCCTTTACCAACAACTGGCCCGCTGGTGTCAGTATAAATCGGTCCAGTAGTCACCTATATGCGAAAGTGTCGTGTGACTATAATCTACAAACAACGGGGATATGGGTATATATAAGGGGGTATGGTGATGGTCCCCTATACGCCTATGTGTCCGGGGACGTTAATCTATATAACTAACTAACTAACTCGATTCCTTTCATCCATACCTGCGAAACGATCAACGGGGAAGTATCAAGGAGGGTACAGGTAGGTTACAAGGGGGGTACGGAAGGTATCAAGGGGGTATGGGGAGGTATCAAGTGGGTTCGGGAGGTATCAAGGGGGTATGGTGAGGCATCATGGAGTGGGGGGGGGGGAGACTAGGAGATATCAGAGGGGGTGGGTATGGTGAGGTATCAAGGGGGATATGGGGAGGTATCATCGTCCAAATGAAACTCGCTCACAACAGTTGTCTCTGTCTACATTTCAAACAGCAACCTGTTGGCTTGCCAGGGTACAAAAACCACTAGTATGTATATATTCTACTTCACTTTGTCAACAGTTTTACTGTCACTACATCACCTGTGTGAATGAATGAATGAATGAATGAACATTGAGGTTTAACGTCTACACCCACAATTGGCGATATGGCAGACGGGGATAACCATCCCAGGGACAGAGGGGTAGGGCCCTAAATCAATACTGAACCACAAGAGCCATCATACTGCTAAAATGGACAGTGAAAATGGCCACATTTTATATCGCCCACCACGGGATTCGAACCTGGGTCATCGGTGTGCCAGGCTAACCCTCTACCACTTGAGCTACGGCTTTGCCCCTCCTCCCCCCCCCCCTCCCACCTGTGTGAATAGGAAAGATGAGCTTATAATTATGTTGCTACAGCTCACAAGGACATACGATTTAGCCTTACATAGGCAAGAGGAAAGAAAAAAATTGACGAAAGCAGCCTACATAACTCAGAATAGTTGAAGCCACAATGTATGTGTGAAGTGAGACAATGCGAGGGTCGCAAGCTGGAGGGGTGGAGCCCTTGAACACCTTATTGGGCAGAATAGTTCATGTCACAATTCATTAATGCAGTGGTGAGCCAATTGCAGGCTCGCCAAGATGTAGGGTGGAGTCTATGTCGCTCGCAAAGCCATAGGGGTGGAGTCAGGTCTCTAGTTGCGCGATCCAACGCGACACACTCGGCGACATGGTCATGTGACGCTACGTGTGACCAATCGTCTTCAAGATATGAGTGCGGAAATCTGTCAAGTTGGACTCCCTCTCTCTCCTTCTTAGTAAAAATGTGTTTAGCCCAATACGCGCATGCACACTCAAGTTTATAATTGCATCTTGGTAAGGACTATGCTCAAACTTAGCCAAAATAGTCTAGGCCTCACGTAGACAGCGTTTTTGCAATAAAATTGTGAGGACTATGGTTGTAAGTCCTCAGAGCGGAAAAAGTCCTCGCAACGTGGGTGTGCAACATGGCAAAGTCCTTACGACGGCGTAGGTTCAAAAACCATACATACACACACTAACACACAACCACAACCACACACACAATAAAATACAAAAGCACAATAAAATTGTCTATCTCTATCACCACAGTATTAAAACATAGTCAAACACACCCACTCACACGCCCAAAGACATACACACAATAAAATACAAAGCACAATAAAAAATTGTCTATCTCTATCACCACAGTATTAAAACATAGTCAAACACACCCACTCTCTCATTGTCTCCCACGCACACACACACACACACACACACAATAAAATACAAAGCACAATAAAATTGTCTATCTCTATCAGTATACGTGCATTTCACACAGAAACAGAAACGAGCAATTTGCTTAAAAACGCCATGGAACAACTACTATGATCAGCACAAAAAGACACCACAACACAACACCTGCACAGACACTCAAGCAGCCAAACACACCTGGGCCACAACGACGACGAAGATGAGGAAAACAGCGACGATGACGACGACGATGACGACGACACTGAGAAAGAAGATGACAACGACGGTGACGATGATATGATGAGGCTGATGACGACGATGATGATGATGACGACCATGATGACGACGATGATGAAGGTACGATGACCACAAAAGAGGTTGAGGACGGCTGGTGGGCAGGAATTTATTTCAAGAGGTGTTCATGGAAAAGATGTGTTTTAAGTCTAGATTTGAATGCAGATAGAGTAGGAGTGTCACGGAGAGGCTGAGGCAAGGAATTCCAAAGTGTAGGAGCAGCAAAAGAGAAAGAACGACGACCATACGTCTCCAGCTTGATGCGTGGCACAGAAAGGTGACCAGCGTCAGCGGAACGGAGAGATATATGGCCCACAACATGTAACATATAATGGCCCACAACTAGCAACAGTAGGCCTATATATCTGCCTCATAAACAATTCTATTATAAAAAGCCCCACAATGCTCTACATTTTGAAATACATATATATATAATGCCCCTCAAACCAACACCAGACAGAAAACCCCACAATAGGTTTATACATATAATGCCCCACAACTAGCAACAATATACATCTGCCTCATAAACATTTCTAATATAAAAAGCCCCACAAAGGTCTAATATAAAAAGCCCCACAAAGGTCAACATTTTTTATATATATATATACATAAAGCCCCATAAAAAAAATGCCCCACAAACCAACACCAGACAGAAAACCCCACAAAAGGTGAGGTTCATGTATATATATATATATATATATATATATATATATATATATATATATATATATATATATATATATATATATATATATATATATATATATATATATATATATATATAAATCTCCTACAGCAGTTTTTGGTAGGATGCCATCGGGATTGTTGCAGATTTATGCAATTTCTTGCAGAGCCCCACAATTCTCTGGGAGGAAGCCAGAACTGTCCAGCAAAATCTCCGGATGGGAATCATACATAACAAGTCCCCAGAATGTCATTGAAACATTCTTTTTGGTGGTTGTCGTGGTGGATCAAACAAGCAGATTCAGAATAACACTAGAGAAAACACTATGAGGAAAAACAAGAGGGAAAGGAGAAACAAGAGACAGAAGAAGTGACAGGGTGGGTATATGTTTGGAAAGGAGGATAAAGAAGAAGAAAAAGAAGAAGAAGAAGAAGAAGAAGAAGAAGAAGAAGAAGAAGAAGAAGAAGAGCATATTGATGAGAAAAAGTGAAGGGGAAGGAAATTGAAGGAGAGGGGAGAAGGAGAAGAAAAAAAGAAAAGGTTTATGTTGTAGTTGTTGTTTTTGTTGTTGTTGTTGTTGTTGTTGATGATGATGATAAACAACAAGACGTTCTAATACATGATGATGATGATGATGACGATGATGACGATGATGATGATGAACAACAAGACATTCTTGTACATCATGATGATGAACAACAACAAGACGTTCTTGTACAAGGTGAAGGTGATGTTGATAATGAAGATGATGATGATATTATTTTTTAAAATTTAATCCCTTTATATAGCGCTTTACCAACTCAAGAGCCGCTCAAAGCGCTGGCCGATACAGGATCTAACTCAAACCACCCGAGACGCCCACCCGCAGCCTTTGGGCTCATGGTCTGACGCCCGGACAATTGAGCACAATCCTGGGCAGCCAGGGATGGGGAAGAAGGACCAAATGCATGCTGGGTGTGTTCTTTCAACGACACTCACACGTCTAGAACATGAGCGTCAGGATCTTTAAAGTCCGTTATGATGATATGTATGCGACACACAGACTAGACCTCGGTTTATACTCTTATCCGAAGAAGTAGGAAACGGGAGTAAAGTGTCTTTCCCAGGGACACAACACAATGGCCCGGCCAGGGCTCGAACCCGGGACCTTCAGATCCGCAAGCCCAAACCCCTACCATTAGACCACCGTGCCTCTCGTGATATAATGATGATGATGATGATGATGATGATGATGATGATGATGATGATGATGATGATAAACAACAACAAGACGTCCTTGTGCAAGATGATGATGATGATGATGATGATGATGATGATGATGATGATGGTGATGATGATGATGATGATGATGATGATGTTGATGATGTTGATGATAATGATGAACCAAAAGACGTTCTTTTACATGATTATGATGATGCCTTTGGTGAACGACGACGACAATAAAAACCAACCACACCACCACCACTGCTGACGTTTTTGTACACAGGACTTACCGTTTGAGAAATACGTTGAATGCGTTGCATATCATAAACCTCGGCATAGAGCAGTAAAATCGTCTATGCCGCTACGTACTAGATGCTTATCCGATCCCATCCCGTAACTCGGAGGTCGTAGGGGCACCACAGATGATCGTTTAACCAACGTACTCCATCTTTCTCTGTCCTCAGCAGTCCTGATGGCTTCGCTCAGTGTCAAACCAGTCCATTCTCGAATGCTGTCCTCCCACCTCTTTTTCGGTCTCCCTCTTCTTCTACCTCCTTGCACTGTGACTTGCAGGATGGTCTTTGTAAGGCCTGATGATCTGGTGATGTGAACATACCATCGGAGTTTCCGTTTTTTCTTAGATATTAGATGCAATATTTATTATTGCAAGGGTCAATAGATATGAAAGATGCCTAGATGTAAATTCTCATCGCCCAACCTGCCTACTTCCCATTCGGCTGCTGTCAGTGATATGGGTTGTTGGATTTATAACCTTGTTTCATTTGGGCAATGTAAGCATGTAAGAACAGGTTATCAAGAAGGTAAGGGAGGATGCTATTTGTTTTCTTGCACATTCTTCCAAACTCTGCAGTCCTGGATCTTTTGGTCGAAACTGTTGACGTACTGTTTTGAACAATTAACACTAAAAAAAAACAATGTTTTGTGTCCATAATTTATTGTCAAGTTCAACAGCAAAACATGGCGTTTAGTGAAACTCATACAGCTGATTTCAGCAGCGAAGATATGTTTTTAAGACTTTGTTAAAAGAGAGAGAGAGAGAGAGAGAGAGGGAGAGAGATAGAGAGAGAGAGAGAGAGAGAGAGAGAGAGAGAGAGAGAGAAAGAGAGAGAGAGGTCGAAATTTTAATGGCAGAAGCCAACTGATACAGATTATTAGTCAGAATTGGACAATTTTTGTTAAAAATGTTAACAACGACATATACACACACGCACACACCCACCCACCCACCCCCACACACACACACACACATACACTACCTCCCTCCCTCCCCAACATTCACACATTCACACACACACACACACACACAGAGGCGTGTGCGAGTTATAAATGGGGTAAATTGACCTACTTCGCGCTCCTTAGGCGGCGAATTAGGTCAGGTTTGTTAAAAAACACGGCTAGGATAAGGAATTTTACTCGACGATTAGGGTAAGGCACCCGCCTCGACGGGTAGAGTAAGGCACCCCTTCAAGAAAAGGGTTAGGGTCAGGGCTAGTTCCAGCGCTGCAACTAGCCCTGACCCTAACCCTTTTCTTAAACAGGTGCCTTAACCTACCCGTCGAGGCGGGTGCCTTACCCTAATCGTCGAGGAAAGTTCCTTATCCTACCCGTCTGGAAGATGCACTACAACTACACTTGGTCAAGTGTACTTGTAGTGCATGTGCACTACAACTACGCTTGGCCAAGTGTAGTTGTAGTGCACATGCACTACAACTACACTTCGTGAAGTGTAGTTGTAGTGCACATGCACTTAAAGTACACTTTGTGAAGTGTAGTTGTAGTGCACATGCACTACAACTACACTGCCATGTACTTAGAACAAATGAGGAACGGCAGACAAACGGGGAACGACAAAATTACCTCATTTTGTACTAAAAAAGGCAAATTCCGTTCCTCATTCGTGCCGTTTTACAGGTACACACACACACACACACACACACACACACACACACACACACACACACACACACACACAATGGCCACAGACCAGGCAGTGTTTGAAATATGAAAGGGCTTTCTCGTAACAATGGCGATCGTGATAGAGCTTACCTCCTTTTCTGAATCATCAGGAAAAGGTACTTGCAGAAATTAAACTGCGTTTCATTATTCTCTCAATTGACAAGCTGCAACTGCAGTGATACATCTTTCAATATGACTAGATATTTCTGACGAAGTTCTGTATAAACTGGACATTGAAATATAATTAGAATTTTATTTTCCACTGCCAAAGTCGTTTCGCAGGGTTTTCCGAAAAGCGGAACTTATGCGCGTTAATTTCCTTTACCCCAATATACAAAATCTTGCAAGCGCTCTCAGATAATTACTGGTGTACAAAGAGTCACTCTCGAGACCTGTTTTGAAGCAGTTGTACAACTGAAAATGCGTACTGTTTTTCAAATAAGAAAACCATGCTTGGCAAAAACAATCTCTCAGCCTTTTCAAAATTAATGAATGAATTGTTTTTTATTTCCCACAACCAAACAACCCAAAGCCGCTGCAACATAGCAAGTTCTTCACATTGGTTACCCAAGTCTTTTTACCACGGTAATGTAATAGTCACAACATATTATATACCACACGAGAAGAACCTAATGTTTGTTGTTTTAAGAAGTCTGAACCAAAAGATGATATACTTCGCTGCAGAATTCACGTACAGTAAGTAGCAGCCCAGTTCACCGTATTGGTACAAGTGAGTTCAGTGCTATTGACGAAACCCTTAGTACCTTTTTGCATGCCATCAGGTAAACGTTTCCCACCACTTCAACTTTTTGAGAACCTCAGACCTCTGCTGCATACAGCAGCATTGGGACAATCTGTTTGTCAAAAAGCTTAAAGAAAATTACGGGCGAGCTACAATAATAAATCCTTCTTAAGGCATTCAAAATGTCGATAGGTCCGCGCTTTGCTCTGTGTTCCACATCCATCAAGGCTACATTGAAGCTAACTTTAGTTGAGAAAATCAAACCAAGGTATTTATAGGACCTAACAATCTCTAGCCTCTCTCTACCATAAAATCAGTCTTCTTTCTCTGCTAAGTACCCGCCATTGCGGAAAGCAACTACTTTCGTTTTGGCTGTGTTTACAATGAGACGAGCTCTTTGGGCAGCTTCATACAATACGTTAAGCTGGTTCTGTAAGCCTACCTGTATTCGACAACAGTAGCAAGTCGTCAGCAAAAAGAAAAACAAAACAGTTCCAACTGATGCGGAGACAACATTATTCCGTGGTGGGCCCCACTACTTCGTTCCTTGGCCTAAGACATTGATGACATTGGAGAACCGCGTCGGGCTAACTACACATCTTTGTTTTAGGCCTTGGAGACACTTAAATATCCAATTGTACTATTAGCGTTATGCCTAATACAAGCACAAACACTTTCATACATCCTTCCTTATCCTTATCCTATCCCGTAACTCGGAGGTCGTAGGGGCACCACAGATGATCGTCTAACCAGCGTACTCCATCTTTCCCTGTCCTCAGCAACCCTGATTGTTTCGCTCAGTGTCAAACCAGTCCATTCTCGAATGTTGTCCTCCCACCTCTTTTTCGGTCTTCCTCTTCTTCTACCTCCTTGCACTGTGCCTTGCAGGATGGTCTTTGCAAGACCTGATGATCTGGTGACGTGGCCATACCTTCTTGGGTAAATTAACGTCCCCGGACACATAGAGCGTACGGGGAAGTCAATGGCCATACCATCGGAGTTTCCGTTTTTTCACCACTATGAGCAGGTCATCGTGTTGTCCATACATACCACGGATCATACCAAACATCTTGTTCTTTACCCCAGCCTCGTGGATCCCAATCCAAAGAAGTGATCTATTAATGCTGTCGCATGCCTTGCGGAAATTCACGAAGGCGGCGTACAGTTTCTTCTTTTGGATCAGCTGTTCTTCAACGATAGCGTACAATGTAAACATGTAGTAAATAGCAGTCCGCTCCCTTACAGAAACCGGGCTGGGTTTCGTCTATGTCGTTAGTAGTTTCCGCCCAAGATGACCACCTGTTATTTAAAGCAGCCGCGAATAATTTGCCTAACGTCCTTAAGAGAAAAATCCCCCCAAAATTATCTGGAACATTTGTGTAACGAAAAGGGTATTTCAAGAATGTGCGTATGTGTATGCGTGAATCTGCGTTTTCTCCCGTCTAACAACTTCTTTAGTGGTCCTGATTCGGCTCTTTGCAGTCCGCTGGATCCTGTAAGCAATGAATAACTAATGAACTCGTAACAAAAAACGCACTGTCACACCCTCTATTAAACAATAAACATAAATCAACACAATAGCACAAATACAAAATTTACAAGAATCAAATGGAAGAAATACGACTGCTTCTACCCACGTCATTTCGCCGAATAAATCCGCTGAAAGAATTTATATCAATTAACTCACATCTAATCACCGTCGCCAGAGGAATGAAACGATAATTATATATGTATAGTCATACCGCAGTTACGTTCCCATTCGACCGCTTATTGTCAGACACGGCGTTAACTCGTTCTTTAGTCTGTTATCGGTCTACGTCGTCTTCTTCCCTCGCATCCTCTATCTTACTCCCCTTCTTCTTCTTTTCTCCTCTTCTTTGCTCCTCCTCTCCTCAGTATCCTTCTCTTTTTTTCGTCTTCCTCTTCTTTCTCCTCATCTCTTCAGTCTCTTCTCGTTCTCCTCTCATCCGCCTCTTCTCTTCTTCTTCGTCCTTCACATCTTCTTCTTCGTCTTCTTTATCTTCTTCGTCTTCCTCCTCTTCTTCTTTTTATTATTGAGAGAGAGAAAGTGAGTGAAAGAGAGAGATATGGCTAAAGGAAGTAGAAGGGGGCGGGAGAGACAGACAGACAGACATACAGACAACCAAACAGACAGAGAGAATGAACGGGGATAGAGGTGGCTAGGGAAAAAAGAGCAGGCTGAAATACCTGAAATAAGGATACCTACCGTTGAGTGTAGTGAAATCGATACAGTGATAGATGACTGGTAAATGACACGGATGATCGCCGGAAGGGAAAGTTAGATCAGCAGCGGGAACCCAAACATCATCACAGTGGAGGTTGCGCAAGGTGAGGCTGTCTGGACTCTGGCCAGAACCTTTTCTCCTGCCCCATTACCTAATGAAATGCTAGGATACAAAAATAAACACTGACTCAACAATCCCTCGATTGCTTTCTCCTTCTCTGCCTCTTCCACCCCCCCCCCTGCTCAATCTTTCGCGCACTTCCCCCTTGCAAACCCTCCCCCCTTGCCTCAGCCCCAATAGGCTAGCGCATCTTTACTCTTCATCCCGCGAAAAAAAGCACACCAGGGTCTAAAGTCTAAAGTGAGAAATCATTGCAAGGTAGGCTACCAAATGCTGCAATGGATCATTCCTGTTACCATCGATGTCATCACCAGAAGCAGCATGAACAATATAAGCATAACAATAACATCATCATCATCATCAGCAGCAGCAGCAGAAGCAACAACAATCACAGCAACAGTAGTAGGAAATGTAACATACAGAATCATCTTTATTATCCGCCCAGGCGGCTTCATTTTACTTCTCAGGTCATGACCATCACGCTCTCTCCTTGTATGCAGGAGTGTAAAAAAAACTATTTTACCGATCCCCCGTCCCTATTCCATATATCCATCATCATCATCATCATCATCATCATCATCATCATCATCATCATCATCATCATCATCATCATCATCATCATCATCATCATCAATCATCAATCAATCATCAATCATCAATCATCATCCTCATCAATCATCAATCATCAATCATCATCATCATCATCATCATCATCATCATCATCATCATCATCATCATCATCATCATCGTCATCGTCGTCGTCGTCGTCATCGTCATCATCATCATCATCATCATCATCATCATCATCATCATCATCATCATCATCATCATCATCACACTTTCGACCGCTCCAACACATGCTTCAACCTCATTCTCCTCATACGTCTCCCTCTCTCCTCTCCTTGTGCTAATCATTTCAATCCTCCTCCTTGTCACTGTCTTGCTCCTCATTCTAGTGGACCTCTTCATCATGAACCACGTAGCGGCGACAGCGCGTGTCAGGGAGCTCGAGTGCACCTTGTGGCGTGTTGCAGCACAAATCCCGCTCCGCAAAAACCCCTTTTTGGATGGGGCCATCTTCCCATCGTCATTGTCTCACGGGATTTGCTTTTTACGGGCGTTGCCGCCTCTTGTGTTCTTCCCAGTTCCTTTTCTAATTCTTTTTGGCAGGTTCTTTTCTTCTTTTTATTTTTTTTTCTCTCCCTCTTGGAAGAAATGTTTTATTGTTGTCCATTACCCAATGGCCTCTCTACCACCCTCATGCTGAGCTCTGGGTTTGCACATTTTGACTCTTTCTAACAATCTCAGTTATCTTGATTAGAATTTCCAGCAAATGCAAATCTTAAAGGTTCAGCTGTCTTCGAAAACATGAGTTGCACTTGAGTTACATTCCAAGCAAACGCACCCGAATGTAAAAAAAAAAAAAAAAAAAAGACCGAAAAGAATTGTTCCGCGCTCGGATATCAAAAAGCACCTAGGGTCGCCTGATGTAAAGTATAAGGCAGGTTTACTGCGCAGTGTGGTGAAACACAGTAACTCTTAATGCTAATTCCTTGTGACTATACAAATTCCCATTTATGTTAACAAAACAAACGGCGACTGCTCTGGTGTTACTACCGCCAAGGCAGACTGAAAGGCGCACAATACGAGTATCTTTCTACTTTGTGTTGGGGAGGGAAAAGACGATGGTAACGATGCAGCAGCAGCAGCAGCTGATGATGATGCTGATGCTGATGATGATGATGATTTTGATGATGATGATGATGATGATGATGATGATCTGGAAGAAGAAGATGGTAGTGATGCTGGGAGTGCTGGCATTTTTTAGCCCAATTTGGTGTGGCTGTCCTATCCTCATGCAACAGGTTGCTCGTGATAACTCATTTACGGCATTTCTGCAATATTGAATGATTATGTGAGTGCAGCGGAAGTCTGATTTTCTTTCTCGGATACTCACTGCACTTCCCCTCTCCTCCACCTCCCTCCGCCCTCAATTTCTCAGGTTTAATGCTGAGAGGACAAACGGAAGCTATCATATCCTATCCCGTAACTCGGAAGTCGTTGGGGCACCACAGATGATCGTTTAACCAGTATACTCCATCTTTATCTGTCCTCAGCAAACCTGATGGCTTCGCTCAGTGTCAAGTGTCAACATTCTCGAATGTTGTCCTCCCACCTCTTTTTCGGTCTCCCTCTTCTTCTACCTCCTTGCACTGTGCCTTGCAGGATGGTCTTTGCAAGGCCTGATGATCTGAGACGTGGCCGTACCATCGGAGTTTCAGTTTCTTCACCACTGTGAGCAGTTCATCGTGTTGTGTGATGGTCTGTCGGACTTCGTCGTTGGTGATATGCTGGGTATAGCAAATGTCCGATGTTTTCTGTAGCACCTCATCTCCATGCTTTATATTCTTCGTTGTAGATCTACTGTGAGGGTCCATGTTTCGCAAGCATATATGAAGATAGATATTGCAAGGGAGCGCAGCAGCCTTATCTAGGAATATAGACTGATGGTCTTGTCTATCCAAATGGGATTCAGCTGTCAATGACATTTAAATGCACTTTATTCAGTTGTTGTTTTTGAAGTAATCAACAAAGTCCTTTTTATTTGGGTGTTTGTTTGCTCAGAATGTTTTGTGTGAATGTTGGTGTGGGTGTGAGTGTTTGTTAGAGTGGATTGTGAGTGTTGCTTGTGCCTGTGTGCGCGCACGTTCATATATGTGTCTGTAGGAGGGGGTGGGGGGGGAATTGTGTGTGAGTGGTTGGCGGCGGACGGAGTAGGGGGCATAACAAACCATTAGAGCACTAAAAAGCTAAAAGTGTTTTTAATGAGTAACCATGTCATGATCCATTTAAGGCCACACACAAAAATATACAGGATAATTTTGTAGAAGAATTGAAAACATTGTGCGTAACATGAACAGAGTTGATAATTCCATAATTACTTGTCCGCCCTCTTTTGCTAGCTACCTACAACAACAATGGGGTACACCAGTGTGTGCCAACCACACGAGAAACAACAGCCCCAAATATCTAATACATAAAACACCAGAGAGAACAATTACAAGCAAATAGGTAGGCGAAATAGCTGACAACATGACAGTGCTTTGAATACTTGAAAGACACTAGTAACTTTCTTTACTGTAGGTCTAAGATCCAAAATCTTACAATTACACTTGACAAAAAAAAGCCTATCTGCAGCTCTTACAATTGTCACAGGCCAACTGAACAAAACAGCCCAAACACGCAAAAACTATGCAGGAGATCAGCCCGGAGTTGCCTAAGAAGAGCGCTACGTAACGCTACGTTACTATTTTGGCGGAAAGTCTGCACAACCCTATGTCCGCGGAGAGCGCTCTGCAGCGCTGTGTAGCGGTCTCGAAAGGTTGTTTGAGAAGAGAAAAAGGATGGCGGCCAGAGTGGTGGGCTTTCGATTTGCGAATGGCGATGTGTTCAATGGTGAATTAGCAAAAGAATACTTTTTTTTGTCATTTACAGTCTTCTAAGATTTGTGTAATTGTTATTTGGCGGAATAATTATGTTAATGTGCAATCGGTATGAATTAGTATTTATTTTTGATAGTATTGTTGTGTCGTCAGGGCGATTAACATCAATTTCACTTTTAGCCAACTTCACTTTGATTGGCTGTTGTGCAGTCAACGTGTGCTGCGCAATTTTAAAAGCGCTCGCTTGTAGCAAAAGGTTGCCCAGAAGCAAAAATAGCTCGTGCGGAGCGATTGAAGCGTTCTGTGGCGCTTTTTTTCTCAGACAACTCGGGGTTGATCTCACCAAACACACAAAAAACGTGAAAACAAGCTGCACGCCAATCGCACGCCAAAACTTCACCGAAATTCGCGAACGCCACAAGGTCGCTAAGTCAGTGAACTGTGCGCAAAATAGAAGAACAGCACATACACATACGCTCGAACTGGATGACAAGGATGACTAGAGAAATACTGTGTGGTGAAAGAAAGAGGGGAGAAAGAGAGATGCATGGCAGGAGAGGAAAGGAGAGAGAGTGTGAGAGAGAGAGATGAGGAGAAATGGACATTACATTACATTACATTATTATTGCTTTAGGTCCAGCGGACTCTTCCGAGCCAAATCAGGACCGGACAACCCCCGATCCGCATAAAAGATCTGCTGAAACAACCCTAGTGGTAAAACCGAAAGCTCTCCACCAGCCAGTCACTTTACAATAAAGAAAGTGTAACGTGGGGTTTATGGGTTGCTGGGCTCTGCACAATGGAATGCTGTAACCCTCACGCTTTATTCTATGGGAACTGCTAGTTAGTCACCCGGTGAACTACTTTAATACATTTATTTATTTAGCTCGGTCTGTGTTAAGGCTGGGGTACAGAGATAGATAGAAAAATGATAAAAGATTACTGTCACACTAGCTTTCACACGGCTATGAATCATATGTAGTCCAGCCACTTGATAACAGTTAAAATCACACATTTATTTCTTCTACTCTATACAAGATCTTCGATGTACTAATCTACCTTAAAAAGTCAAGAGTCAATGCAAATGGTTCGATCGCTGATAGTCTAGGCAGCTGTTATGTCTTCATAGGGCTTCTGGCAGAGATCCATAGCCTCCACACAGAACTTGTTTCTGAGGGTAAAAAGATAGTTTTTATGTGGGTACGTAGTCACATGGGCATCCACGGCAATATTGCAGTGGACAAAGCGGCTAAAGAAGCTCTGCATATAGATTTCCCTTCAGAGATTTTCCAGTTTGTTCCATACTCTGACCTGCGTTTGTATGACTGGAGTTTATTGTAAACGGCTGTGGCAGACTGAATGGTCTAATCAAATCAATAACAAATTATTTGAAATTCTTCCGGATTTATCTGCTTCTTTGCCTAACTTTGCGTCCACCCGCAAAGAGGAAACTGTTTTGGCTCGCCTTCATATTAGGCATACTTGTGTCACCCATAATTTCCTTTTAAAAGGAGAGGAACCACCATGGTGCTTTGCATGTGACAAAACGTTTTCCGTTCGTCATTTTATGTCTGAATGTGCTGATCTGGTTGATTTAAGGGAAAGATATCTTGGTTCAGTACCTTTTAATGAGGTTTTTAAAGTATGCAATGGTCAGAACCTGTTTCAATTTTTACAAGATGTTGGTTTGTTTTATCGCATCTAAATCATGTCGTCTTGTCTTGTATTCTTGTTTGGATTTTATTGAAGAAACTGATTTTATTTACATCTTTCAAAATATTTAAATGTTAACAGTTAAATCTCATTTTACTTAATTTTGTGTGGTCCTGATTCGGCTCTTGGCAGTCCGCTGGACCCTATAAGCACTGAGTATCTATCTATCTATCTTTATAGGGCACTGGCTACTAGCGTTCATGTAGATTGGACTACTGTGGTCCGTTTTACAGTTTTCTGAAGAGTGGACTACTGTGGTCCTTTTTCTATCAGTTTTAGGGCACTTTTTCCTATGCACTTAACTGTGGTGTAGCGGGTTTGAAGCCCTTCGCTGTGGTAGCTTCTGGTACACGCGGGGTCGTCGTGTAGTTTGGTCCCTTGACACGCTGTGGTGTCTTGGAGGGTGTTTTCCAGGGTTGCTCTCTCAGTCCTGTGCTGTAGAGGCTAAACAGCCAACTCGTGTTTTCTGTGGAGTTGGGCGCACGTTATATCTCGCCTGCTCGTCTGTAACATAAGAGACGAAATTCTGCACCACCCTGAGTAATAGGTTTGTGCAGAGCGTCTCACTGAAAGCCAAAGTAGCCCTCAGTGATAGCTCCACATCTCTATACATAAGCGACGAACATTCTGCTACGTCCGTGGTCCACTGGAATCTCAACTCTAATTTCCTATACATACATAAATATACATCGTGGCTAACTATCCACATACAGAATTAATAATAGTATAAACATTCACTGGTACAGCCACTGGTCTGCAAACATACATATAGGTTAAACAACAGTGGTTCCGTCAGGTATACAACATGGCGTCCAAACCGGTCGTGCTTAAAACGTGTTCGGCTTTTCCACGTGGTAAGGCAAATTCGGATTAACACTCAAATCTATGCATAGCAAATTCCACAAACATAATTTCAACAATAATATAAATATATCACGATGAAACAGAGGTATGTTCATTTACCTGTTTGACAAAGTCAGGCTCGTGGCTACTTGATTGAATTCTAAGATTCTCAAGTCCTGCTTCCTGGTCTATTCAGGAGAGATCTTACTGCTAACTGTGTAGCTGATTACTGCTCCTCGTTTCCCAAAGGACTGCCGTTCTATCTCTCTATTTGAATCAGCCAGACCTGGTTGAGTCCATTCTAACCTGTGTTCCCATAGGCTGGTAATCGACTAGCCTAACGTAGCTACGATGATGTCATTGCCTTCGCTCTTACCGTCAACTACCACTGTGTGTAAACGGCAGTATACCATTGCTACGCCTGATTACTTCCATCGTCTGCTGCAGCCTAACATTAACATTCTAAGATTACAATGACTAAACAAGGCTAAACCGTAAAGTAAGCAGGGTAAACTGGTCCGTCTGTCACAGACATCCCACGCAGGGGACGGCTGAGGCTTCACCCCAACTTATCGAACCCTCGTTTACAAAAACGAAATAGAATACAAACATCATTATAAATTATCAACAAAACACATACATATAAAATGCCTACATTGCTAAATATTAACATTATAGGAAGCCCTAGTGACCACCTGGCAGAAAGCGTCCAATATTCCCAAGCTGATCCAACAGACCTCATACACAAACAAGGAGTCTTGTCCTGGAAGAGTTTTCAAGAAAAAAGGTAGGAGACTGGTCTAGCGAAGAAGACGATAGTATAGCATATTGATAGAAAAGAGCAGGAATGAGAAAGAGCAAATGAGAAAGACAGCGACAGTGGGAATTTAAAGCACTAAATTTCCAGAAAGTGGGGATACTATTTATACTGAAACTCCCGGCACCCCAACTGGGGGGGGGGGAGGGGGAGAAATGGACGGAGAAAGAAAGAAAAAGAAGTATAGAGAATCAGAGAGGAAAATAAGTTAAATAGCAATAATAATACACAAGCCACTATATTGGAAATCACTCAAAAATTACAATTAAAAATCATTGACGACAAAACAAAACAAACAGATACACTCCTGCTTGCAAGCAGGAACACATCTTTTAAAATTAAATAAGTAACAGTTCATGAGATCTTTTTTTTAACGCCCACCTCACTTAGGTGTCACGTTCGCTCTCACCCACACGCACACCCTAGCCTTCATGCTCACTCATACTTCCTCCCCTCCCCTCCATCTTACCCTTATCCTGTATTTTTTTCCTCTTCGGAATCCAGGGAGCCCAGACCAGAACAAATCGGTAACACCACTAAGGTTGTCATTGTTCATTTTTACCTAAGTGGACAAGAAAGTGTTGGGAAACTCAATTCCAGTCTAAGCTTATTTGTCAACGTGTTGCGAACACTTCTGTTCTGCGAAGCCTTGATTGCGCTGTAAAAAAGAACACGATGTAGATGCCTAGGTTGATGGTGCACGGAAACAGAACTTCATATAGCCAGCTTCGTCGTTGGTTAGGGCGCTGGTTTCTTATGCCGAAGATTGTGGGTTCGAACTCTGCAAGCGACCAACTTATGTTATTTAGAGACGAGACTTTCGTAGGTCACCGAGTTTTTTTTCCCCGTTACTCTGGTTTCCTCCCTCCCTTCAATTATGGTATTGATGCAGTCAGTCAAAACAAATTTAAGACCTGAAAATTTTATTTCTTTTTTTTTCCGTCTTCTCAAACCTTTACAGTACATGTTGGAGTGACGAAATGTGTTTGGTGCCTTATGGAGGAGTGTATCTAACGTGTAAGCATGTGTGTTGGTTACAGTACAGCATGATGATGATGATGATAATGATGATTATTATTACTATTTTTAAACATTATTATTGTTTACCTATGTTCAAGCATCACACTTTTCGTTGGTTGTACGTCCTTGGCCCTCTTACAGGAATACGAAACATTTTAACATTCTCCCTCGTTGGGGTGCAGAGGGTTTCTGTATAAATAATATCCCCACTTTCTGGAAATTTATTTATTTAAAATCCCACTGTCCTGTCTTTCTCCTTTGATCTTTCTCATTCCTACTCTGCTCTATCAATCTACTATACTATCTTCTTCGCTAGACCAGTCACCTGTCTTTTTTTTCTTGAAAACTCTTCCAAAACTATTGGACGCTTTCTACCGAATGGTCACTAGGGCTTCCTATGATATTATTAATTACCAATGTAGGCATTTTATATGTACGTATTTTGTTGATATTTAATAATGATGTTTATATTCTATTTTGCTTTTGTAAAGGGGGGTTCGATAAATTAGAATATAACCTCAGCGTCCTCTGCGTGGCATACCTTTATTGTAAAAGACCGGCTGGTGAAGTGCCTTCAGTGTTACCACTAGGGCTGTTTCAGCAGATATTTTATAGGGATCAAGGGTAAGTTCTTTTTCAATCAAGTTGTGGTCTTGATTTTGTGGTCCTGATTCGGCTTTTTGCAGTCCGCTGGACCCTGTAAGCAATGAATACCTAACTTACTAATCATTTTAATATTGGCACTAAATGTTGCCCAATTTGAAATAAAAAATTTAAAAAAAAAACCACAACAACCCTGAAACACAAAATAAATTTTTTAAAACAGTTTTCTAAAATAAAAAAAAAAACAAACAAAGATTTAATTCATACATAGATAAATCAACAGATCTAGCTTCAACGGGCTGGACGAACCAAGTACTTTATATTTTTTAAAAGCACAATAAAGTTTTCTGTGTTATCACAGAGTCACTTGCTTCTCTTACCGTGGTTGTAAAAAGTATTACCATGGAAAGCAAACCGAGGAAGCGAAGTTAAGGGGTCGATTTGAAAAACGGCAAATATATTATTTATATTTTAAAAAAAATCTAGTGACATTGCAATCGCCAAGGTATAGCCTTTGTTGTAACAATGTTAGTGTAGACACTCTTTGGACGAGGTGGTCCCACCTTACCTTTGATCTCCAAGATGGAGCAAACATTCTAATGGCCGAGGGCTTTACGAAACCCCATATGCATTAATTAAAGACACTTTGATTGACTATTAACACTTTTGAACACTGTTTTCTACGCGCCCCGTGTATGTTAAAAAAGAAAAATAGCAATGGAATTTAGGATCCGTGAAAGGGGGCATCATCGTCGTTGTCGTCGTCATCATCATCATCGTCGTCGTCGTCGTTTTCTTCTTTTACAAATTCTAATTACATCCATACATTATATATCGGGATACTTTTGGATGAAAAAAGTTTTACTGCTCATTTTTATATTACCTATTCCTGTTACACTGTATCATTGCTGTATGAAATCTCTTAAAAATCTAATTCTAATAATTGCTACTAGATACTCATTTTATTTTAAAGAAAAAAAAAACATAAATAAAAAACGGTATTTTATTCCAGAACTTTCGTGTCCCAATATGGGAGTTTCACGCCAGTTCAAACATGTGTGGGTCCATGGAATTGATTGATTGATTGATTTATTGTTGCTTTAGGTCCAGCGGACTCTTCCGAGCCAAATCAGGACCGGACAACCCCCGATCCGCATAAAAGATCTGCTGAAACAACCCCAGTGGGAAAATTGAATGCCCTCCACCGGCCAGTCACTTTACAATAAAGACATCCCACGCGGGGGACGGCTGAGGGTTGACCTCAACTACGCGAACCCCCGGTTACAAAAACAAAATAGAATACAAACATCATTATAAATCATCAACAAAACACATACATATAAAATGCCTATAGTGCTAAATAGTACAATCATAGGAAGCCCTAGTGACCACCCGGCAGAAAGCGTCCAACACTCCCAAGCTGATCCAACAGACCTCATACACAAACAAGGAGTCTTGTCCAGGAAGAGTTTTCAAGAAAAAAGGTAGGTCATTGATCTAGCGAAGAAGAAGATAGTATAGCAGAGTGAAGGACAGAGCAGGAATAGGAAAGAGTAAATGAGGAAGACAGCGACAGTGGGAATTTAAAGCACTAAATTTCCATAAAGTGGGGATACTATTTATACTGAAAACCCCCGGCACTCCAACGGGGGTACTGTTGCCGCTGTGAATCTGTCTTGCCTATAAAGGAAAGACAGGTTTTCTACTGTGGCTTTCACTGTTCCCTTTATAGGTTTGAACAATCTACAGTGGCAAGATTGCTCATGACCCCAAGGGGTGGGTCCATGGAAGAAATATGAATGACAATTACATTAGAAATTTAAATGTTCAACTGGAAATATTTTTGTAACAAGTGTGAGGGCAAAAAAATCTAGAAAAATTAATCATATTTGTTTTAATACCTTCCCCACCCCCCTCAAACAACTTTTTTTTAAAATATATGCTCGACGATGGCCCGATTCAGTGATTGATTGGACGTGGGTTCGAATCCTGACTTCAGCAAACTTTTTAGTGATTGCTGGATAGTAGTGGCCAGCGCTTTGAGAAGCTCTCTGAGCTTGTAAGTGCGCTATATAAGAGTAATCTCTTTCTTTTTTTCTTTTCTTTCTTATCTTCATGTTTTATTTCATGTAAGCTTAACTGTCGGTGGTGAGTGTTCGTGATGTGTATGTGTGTGTGTGTGTGTGTGTGTGTGTGTGTGTGTTTAGTTTATGTTTGTATGGTAGGACATGTGCTTACGAGATCGTGTGACAATGTTGTGATATCTTGTTTCACATTTCACTGTTTTTAAACTTTTTTTTAAAATAAAAATATGAGCTGCTTCTAAATCTTGTAACTGCCCTATGTGGATAAATAAAGTTATATTGAATTGAACTGAATTGAATTAAATTTTCTACTGACTCTCCCTCATGTTAAAATGTATTATAAAATGCTGAGCAATACAAATTAAAAACATAATTTAATTGCCGTTAAAGATCTTTAGTCAATATATTATGAGGGAAAATATCTCACTTTGTCTGCCTTCCTCTGTTTTTCCTTTGTCTCTATTATTGTCTGTCAGTCTGTGTCTATGTCTGTCTCTCTCTCTCTCCCTTCCTCCTAACTAAAGAAAGATATACGTGAAACCTTCTGTCCTTTTGTTTCAGATATTGACAAGTGCTGTGAAGTTAATGGGCGGTCTGCAATGCACTAGCTATAGCTCACTGGATTGGCGCGGTCTCCATCACATCTCTTGCTGGCACGGCTGGAGATAATGGTGGTCCTGTGCGTCATATTTGCCGCGGACGTTTGCGCCTTCATTCCTCTGGTTCTTTTGATTAAAGGTGTTTTTGTTGCTGCTTTGTTGTTCTCTAAATTGGTGTCTGCGCAAGATGTGCCTCTTTTTCTCCACACAATTTTACACATATCTCTTGTGATCTTTTGAAATTAGGAGCTGACACACTCACACCTACGCGCAAGGAAAGAGAGAGAAAGAGAAGAGAAGAGGGAGAGAGAATGAGAGAGAGCAAGAGGGAGGGAGGGAGAGAGGGGGAGAGAGAGCGAGCTGCGCTGTAGGCTATGAGTGGACAGATTTCTAGTTCAAACACCTCTTCGCTGTGTGTATGTGTGTTTGTGTGTGTGTGTGTGTGTGTGTGTGTGTAAGGGAGCGGAAGGTATGTGTGCGCGTGCGTCTGTGCGTGCGTGAGTGGGTGTGCTGCAATTTACAAACATAATAGGGATGCTTGTTATCTGCCTGCAATAAGCAGAAACGTTAGACTCAAAGCATGCCATTTCCATTATGGCCACATAAGACCTATTTCCAATGAATCGGAAATTTGAGATGTCACGTAATAAACCGGTAGCTCAATGGAATGGAATGGGTGCCAAGTCTTTTGAAGATATAACATAAAATTATAGCATGTAGAACAAATCTAAAACATTAAATGAAACATTTCAGAAAATTAAAAACAAAAACTGGCTTTCCGAGAAACGGGCTTGAGTAATATCCCTATCCTATCCTGTCCCATAACCCGAAGGTCGTAGGGGCACCACAGATGATCGTTTAACCAGCATACTCCATCTTTCTCTGTCCTCAGCAGCCCTCATGGCTTCGCTCAGTGTCAAACCAGTCCATTCTCGAATGTTGTCCTCCCACCTCTTTTTCGGTCTCCCCCTTCTTCTACCTCCTTGCACTGTGCCTTGCAGAATGGTCTTTGCAAGGCCTGATGATCTGGTGACGTGGCCATACCATCGGAGTTTCCGTTTCTTCACCACTGTGAGCAGGTCATCGTTTTGTCCAATGGCTTGTGTGATGGTCTGTCGGACTTCGTCGTTGGTGATGTGTTGGGTATAGGAAATGCACAGAAGTCTTCTGTAGCACCTCATCTCCATGCTTTGTATTCTTCGTTGGAGATCTGCTGTGAGGGTCCATGCTTCGCAAGCATATAGGAAGATGGAGATGACCAGAGAACGCAGCAGTCTTACTTTGGAATGTAGACTGATGGTTCTGTCTTTCCAAATGGGCTTCAACCTTGTCAGGGCAGCAGTTGTTTGTGCGATCCTGGAGAGGACTTCCTGTCGAGACCCATTGTCTGACACAATGGCTCCTAAATATTTGAAGCTGTGCACTGTGTTGAGGGATTGGCCTTGTACTTTGATGTCCGTGTTGATGCCATTGGTGTTGTTGGTCATCATTTTGGTCTTCTCTGCACTTATTTCCATTCCATAAGCTCTGGAGGTGGTGTCAAGCCTCTGTACAAGCTGTTCAAGTTCTTGTTCCTCTCCAGCCAATCCATCAATATCATCCGCAAAACGAAGATTGGAGATTGCTCTGCCCCCTATGCTGACTGTGCCTTCGTGATCTGCAAGAGCATCTGACATGATGCGCTCTAGGAAGATGTTGAAGAGTGTTGGAGAGAGTAGGCATCCTTGACGCACACCGATTGTTGTTCTGAACCAGTTCCCGATGACGCTGTTATGGAGGACTGCACTGGTAGCCTTGTCATACAGGCTTTTGATGACTTCTATAATTTTAGGGCTGATGTTGTACACTTTCATGGTTGCCCATAGAGCTGCATGCCAGACTCGGTCAAATGCCTTCTTGAAGTCTATGAACACATGATATAGATGTTGTTGGTGCTGTAGGTATTTCTCACAGATTATTCTGAGGTTGAAAATCTGTTCAGTGGTACTTCGCCCTGCCATGAATCCTCCTTGTTCTTCAGCTATGATTTGTTCAGCTTGTGGTTTCAACCTGTTGAGTATTATTTTCAGGAGGACTTTGCTGGGATGGCTGATGAGGCTGATGGTGCGGTAATTTTCACACTCCTGAAGGTTACCTTTTTTGGGAAGAGTGATGACAAGCGACTGGGTCCATGATGTAGGCCATTCCCCACTCTGCCAGATCTTGTTACAGATAATGGTGAGAGCATCAGTCATCGCTTCTCCTCCTGCTTGTAGCAGTTCCGCTGGTATGTTGTCCACTCCCGCTGACTTCCCTTTCTTCAGCGATTGCACTGCTGCCTCAACTTCTTCCCGGAGAATTGGGAGGATTTCTTCTTCTTCTTTGCTCTCGGGACATGCTAGAACTGATGGGTCTCCATTTGGTGTATGGTTGTAAAGGTCAGAGCAGTACTCTGTCCATCTGTCCAAGACTTCTTGTTCTTCTGTAAGGCATATGCCAGACTTGTTTTGGATAGTGGAGACTTTGGGCTGTTTAACACTTGTCAGCCGCTTCACAGTCTGGTAGGCCTTCTTGCTGTTGTTCTTGTTCAGATTGTTCTCTATTTCCTGGCATTGATCTTCTATCCAGTTCTCCTTTGCTGTGCGCATGCCTTTTCGGATGTCACTGTTGATTTTTCGGTAGACATCAGCTCCCTGTGAGGTGTTCT
The DNA here is from genome assembly GCA_036898135.1 of Oncomelania hupensis. NCBI lineage: Eukaryota > Metazoa > Mollusca > Gastropoda > Littorinimorpha > Pomatiopsidae > Oncomelania > Oncomelania hupensis. Next base: position 131,418,718 of record CM072511.1, read on the forward strand.
TTTTCTTTTTTAACTCTCTTCGTTTATCACACAGATCCAAAAGTTCAGGTGTGATCCACGGCTTCTTCTTTGGTCGATGCTTGCCAAGGATCTCAGTGGCGGCATCTGTTACAGCTGAATTGAAGGTATTGGTCATGGTGTTGACATCTACTTCGCCTGCCCCCAAAATAAGCAGTGGTGCAAATTTCCCTCCAATTGTGGCCTGAAATATTTTTGCCACCTCCGGGTCTTGCAGTTTGTCCAGGTCGAACTTCAGCCTAGTGCACTTTGCTGTATTTACTCTCTTCAAATGGAGCCGGAAAGACATCATCACGAGATCGTGGTCACTTCCAATGTCTGCTCCTGGAAAAGTGCGTGTCCTGCCAATGTTGATGCTTGATCTGAAGCGTTTCTTGACCATGATGTAGTCGATCTGGTTGTGATGTTCCCCGCCGGGACTGTGCCATGTCCATCGTCTGGATTTTTTGTGGAGACCAAGCGTGTTTGCCAGTACCAGATTGTTGTATCTGGCAAACTCCAATAGCCTCAGACCCCTGTCATTTGTCTCGTTGTTGCAGTGGGGTCCACATGTGTCTCCCCAGTTGTGGTGCGCATCTTGGCCAACCTTGGCATTCCAGTCGCCTTGCACTATGACTATGTCCTTCTTCGGCACTTGGTCAAGGACCGCCTGTATATTTTCATAAAATCCTTGAGTAATAAGAAATCGGCAAGTCTACGCATGCTTGAGGGATCTACTCATATAGGCGATGCCTGCTGAGGGAATGAAACAGAAATTACGAATAAGCATCAAGAAAACCCAAAATGAAAATAAAAAAGATTATAAAGAAAACAGCAGTTAACGATAATAATAATAATAATGATGATGTGGTCTTGTATAGCGCCGTCTCCACGTCAGGAGCCAGGTTCAGTGCGCATGTAGGGAAAGGAAAATTATCCGTATAGCAGACGAACAGACAGAGAGAGAGAGAGGGAGAGTGAGAGAGAGAGAGGAAAAGGGAGGGGGAGAGGCCCAGAAGTGGATGAATCAGAAAGAGTGATGGTGAAAGGAAGAACGGTGTGTGGAAGTTGAGTGATAAAGTCTTTCTAATCGGCGGTCTTGTACAACGTCCAAACCAGTCACCTTTCGATCTTCATTCCGACACCCTTCTGACCGATGATCCTGATGTGAAGTGACTCAGGTGGTTCATTTCTGCAGACTCAGCTTTTGGCGTGACTTGATTTTTCTCCACCCTATTCAAATAATCTGCCCATGCCCACATAGTTCAGCTCAAATTCAATGCGTTTCACACTCGCGAAAGTTTCGCTGTTTCAAAGTTAAGAAGAGCGAGGCTTCCGAACTACTAGGCCTACTATGAAACGCAGAAGTTTCTGCAGCAAAGAAACGCTTGTATTGAATGACGTGAACTTCTCCAAGAGTGACAGTTTAACCCTAAGCGGAAATCTTTTAGCCTTCTTCACCCCTTTACGTTTACTCGCGCATTGCTGCATATTTTATCTGTAAAATGCTATAGTGACATTCCTCCCTTCGTCCTCCCTGATCTCCCTTTTTTTAAAGTTCGACTTTTTCCTTCTCCTCCAGTTGTAGGCGAGCAAAAGTCGTTATGCAAAGGGGACGCCGCCGCCATGTTGGGTCAAGAGGAAGCAAAGTGTGAAAAAGCCCGGATTAGGAAGAGCCGGAAAATAGAATCAGCAACCTGGTTTCGCCCGGTCCTGTAGCGCCCAGCTGTTTAGGTCAAAGCATGTATAAGAGTGTAAGAAGAATGAGCCGAATAATCGTGTCATCGAAGCGCGATGGCATTGGTCGGGAGGTGGAAGAAAAGGACGGGAAAGACATTAAGAGAAGCCCACCTTCGCTAACGCTGGTCACCGCGGCGGACCATAGCCTACGTCTTCCAGGAAACAGTGCATTAAGGAATCATTGACGGGAGCGAAAAGCACGGAAAGTAATCTCTGGGAGACGGTGGGAATGAGCATTGAAACGGAAAGATTTGAAGGCGGCTTAATCATCCCTCCCGACGGTAGTAGAATGTAACAAGTCTATATACGTAGGCGGAGCATCGGGGACTCGCTTAAAATGCCCCGTGCTTGAGCAGCTGCGGCATCCTGTCAAGCATCCTTCAGATAGCCTGTCTCCAGCTCTTACTCGTCAAATACTAATCTGCGTGTAGCTCGTGGACATTTCTTTAAATAAAATGTAAAATAGTTCTGAAACTTCATGCCTAAGGACGTGCAGCCATAGAAAAGAAAACAACGTATACTTAAATTAGCACCCATCAACTTTCTGCGGACGTAGCTCTGCCATTCGCGAGATTTTGGCTTTTAATTTAAAAGATTCTGCTGAGGTGCAAGAAAGCCTTGCGAGTTTTTGAAGTTTTTATCTATTAACGTCGGGTATTTAAAACCAGAACAAGCAACCGGTAACGACGACATTGAAGAAGAGAATGATGAGAAGTAGCACCAGGTAAAATGATGATGATGATGATGATGATGATGATATGATGATGATGATGATGATGATGATGATGATATATGATGATGATAATGATGATGATGACGATTAAACTGCCATAGGTTAATAATAATACCTTGTAAACTTCCAATGACGACCTACTACACAATGGCTGCATATTTCCATACAAACCATGAGGCAGATTCAACTTTTGGAGGCTGATTAATTTTCTGTTCTAATCTGGAGATTATTGCCGCTTCTACTGTCAGTGCTGCTGCATATATGAAATGAAATTTACTGTAAATTTGTTATGTTGGTGTATGTGCCGTTAGTAGTAAGAAAGAACTGTAAGCGATTGTGTGTGATAATGATTGTATGTATTATTGTATTTGTTTTAATTTTTTTTCTGTTCTTCTTTTCTTACTGGCTGAGACGCAGTGTGCTGTATGGATTCTATATTGTGGGTAATACAGATTGGTTGACTTGACTTGGCTTGACTGGAATATATTCAAAAATTACATGACGAGGTTGCACCATCCCACTTATTCGTGCAATCAAACAATGAATTCAACTACAAAAAGTTGCTAGCTCCGCATTTTGAATAGAAGATTTATAGCAAATGGAGCTCAGTCATGTGATTCCAAAACATGTGTTGGCGCGTGCGTTGGATATAATATAATCGTATGACTGTGTGGGTCGAAACTTCATTGTGTTTGACAAACGATGTTGTACACGTATGACATCCCAACACATTGGCCTGGCACCGCTTGCATTTAAAGCCTGTGGAACTCTACAGAATCTTAGAACAGCGAGATATAACAATGCCTTTTACCAACGTGCATGCAATACACGTTCTAAAATAGTCACCAGTAGACTACATGCTCACATGCAAGCTCCAACATCATCTTCTCTCTCTCTCTCTCTCTCTCTCTCTCTCTCTCTCTCTCTCTCTCTCTCTCTCTCTCTCTCTCTCTCTCTCTCTCAACGCGATCACAAAGGAACCCCCAAAATACCAATCTATGTTCTTCACAAGGGCATTCAGCTGACTCCTTCAGCAACTTTCTCCTCTCACAAGCCATGCAGGCGGGTGTAAACAACCCGCAAACTCCATACTCATCAGCCCTTGCGGAAGATTTGTGTCACAGTAAACTCCCCCCCCCCCCCCCCCCCCGATTCTTGTATCATTCCAGAAATAAAAGTTTTCGAAGTAGGAAAAATCATGTTAAGAAATAAAATGTCTATGGGTCCTGATACAATTGGTACCTATTCAATCAAAACATCCCTACCAGGCATTCTAGAACCTATAACCTATATTTATAAATTAGCATTAAGACAAACACTTTCCAGAAAGAAATAAAGCTTGCAAAAGTCCTTCCACGACTTAAAACCCGCGAAACACCGAACGGAACAATTTCCATCCAATATCTATTCTTTCTGTTTTATCTAAACCACTAGAAAAAGCACATCCAAAAGCATTTTACTTTACACATTGAACGTTTTTATTTGCTCCGTTCATTTCAATCTGGATTTTGTAAACATCTTTCCTGCCATATGGCAGTCGTCCGTCTATATTATGCATGGCTGCGTCTATATTATGCACGGCTGTCAGCCATTAACAAGTGTGAAGTGTTTGCGGCAGTTTTTCTAGACGTCCGCAAAGCTTTCGATCTTGTTGACCACGAAATCTTGATCCAAAGTACATTTGTATTTTCAAAACAACAGTAGAGTTAATTTTCTATAATCTTTTCTCCATGGAAGACTACAGCGTGTTTATGTCAAGGGCCGAGACTTTCAAATAGGAGCAGTGACATGTGGGGTCCCGCAGAGTTCGGTTCTCGGCCCTTTTCTTTTTTGCGTAAACATTAATGATATATCACTTTATACCTCAAAGACAAACACGTCATGTGATCTCTTCGCGGATGACAGTTCACTTCTCATTGCTCTTCTAATTTTAACCAAATAGAGTCTGACCTTCAAGAAAGTCTCACCGATGTATCAGAATGGCGCCTATCCTATTCTATCATATCCCGTAACTCAAAGGTCGTTGGGGCACCACAGATGATCGTTTAACCAGCGTACTCCATCTTTCTCTGTTCTCAGCAACCCTCATATGGCTTCGTTCAGTGTCAAACCAGTCCATTCTCGAATGTTGTCCTCCCACTTCTTTTTCTGTTTTTCTATTCTTCTGCCTCCTTGCACAGTGCCTTGCAGAATGGATTTTGCAAGACCTGATGCTCTAGCGACGTGGCCATACCATCGAAGTTTCCGTTTCTTCACCTCTGTAAGCGTGTCATCGTGTTGTCCAATGGTTTGTGTGATGGTCTGTCGGACTTCAATGTTGGTGGTGTGCTGGGTATAGAAAATGCCCAGAAGTCTTCTGTAGCACCTCCATGCTTTGTAGTCTTCGTTGTAGATCTGCTGTGAGAATCCATGTTTCGCAAGCATATAGAAAGATGGAGATCACAAGAGAGCGCAGCAGCCTTACCTTGGAATTTAGACCGATGGTCCTGTTTTTCCAAATGGGCTTCAACCTTCTCAGGGCAGCAGTTGTTTATGCGATCATGGAGAGGACTTCCTGTCAGGACACATTGACTAATACAATGGCTCCTAAATATTTGAAGCAATGGACTATACTATGTTGAGGAATTGGCCTTGGACTTTGATACCCATGTTGATGCCATTGGTGTTCTTGGTAATCATTTTGGTCTTTTCTGCAATTATTTCCATTTCACAGGCTCTGGAGGTGGTGTCAAGCTCTGCACAAGCTGTTCAAGTTCTTGTTCCTCTCCAGCCAATCCATCAATGTCATCCGCAAAACGGAGGTTGGAGATTGCTCTGCCCCCTATGCTGATTGTGCATTCGTGATCTGCAAGGGCATCTGACATGGTGCGCTCTAGGAAGATGTTGAAGAGTGTTGGAGAAAGTAGGCACCCTTTACGCACACCGATTGTTGATCTGAACCAGTTTCCGATGGCGCTGTTGTGGAAGACTGCACTGGTAGCCTTATCATACAGGATTTGATGACTTCAATATTTTTAGGGCTGGTGTTGTACACTCTCATTGTTGCCCACAGAGCTCCATGCCAGAGTCGGTCAAGCGCTTTCTTGAAGTCTATAAACACTTGATATAGATGTTGTTGGTGTTGTAGGTATTTCTCGCAGATTATTCTGAGGTTGAAAATGTGTTCAGTGATACTTCGCCCTGCCCTGAATCCTGCTAGTTCTTCAGATATGATTTGTTCAGCTTGGGGTTTCAATCTGTTGAGTATTATTTTCAGGAGGACATTGCTGGGATGGTTGATGAGGCTAATGGTGCGGTAATTTCCCACTCCTGAAGGTTACCCTTATTGAAGAGTGATGACAAGCGACTGAGTCCATGGTGTAGGCCACTCTCCACTCTGCCAGATCTTGTTACAGCTAATGGTGGGGGCATCAATCATCGCTTCGCCTCCTGCTTGCAGATCCCAACGAATTTTCTTTCAAAATCCTACAGCTGAAAATAAACTTAATCACCAGAAGCTGCGAGCTAAAACTAGGTATCTCTTTAAACAAAAAAGGCGTCTATCCTGGAAAACCTTCTGTTCTAAACTTCATACAAAAACCTCTCCCAAAACAGTCAAAAAAATAATAAAAAGAATTAAGGGAAAAAACTCCAGAGCTGTGATCCAAGGTCTGGAAAAACGTGGACAGATTATCACTGACAGAAAGCAGGTAGCTGACTTGTTGGCCTCTACTATTCATCACAATTCTTCATCTGCTCATTATTCCCCAAAATTCCAAAACATCAAAGATAAGAAAGAAAGAGAACCTTGCTTTTCTGACTCTGATAATTGTGAACCATATAACCTTCCGTTTTCTATGGAAGAATTGACAGATTCCATCCTGAAATCCAATAATTCTGCTTCTGGTCCTGATGATATTCATTATCAGTTAATTTCGCACCTGCCTAAAGATTCCCTTAAAATTCTCTTGGCTGTGTTTAATCATATCTGGTCTTCTGGTTCGTTTCCCCCATCTTGGCGGGACGCAGTTATTGTTCCAATCCCTAAACCTGGTAAGGATCACTCTGACCCAAACAATTACAGGCCCATTGCCCTTACAAGCTGTTTATGCAAAACTGTGGAAAGAATGATCTATGAGCGTTTGATGTGGCAGTTAGAATCCATCAACGCTCTTGATATCTCTCAATGTGGTTTCCGCAAAAACAGGAGCACTTTAGATCACCTCGTTCGATTCGAGTCGTTCGTCAGAAATGCGTTGGTTAACGGTGAACATGTTGTTTCTGTGTTGTTTGATCTAGAAAAGGCATACGACACGACTTGGAAGTTCGGGATTTTAAAAGATCTAGAACTCCTAGGCTTCTGTGGGAACTTACCCATTTTTATAGAAATTTTTTTAACTGATAGAAAGTTTCAGATCCGACTTGGCTCCACTTTATCAGATTCTTTTGAGCAGGAGATGGGTGTCCCTCAGGGTAGCATTTTATTTCCTCTTTTGTTTAAAATTAAGATCAACAACATAGTTCAAAACGTTAAATCTGGCATAGATAAATCCTTGTTTGTTGATGATTTCTCAATCTCAGTGAAGGGTAAAACCTTGGCTGGGGTAAAGCGTCAACTTCAGCTTTGCATAGATAAAATTCAGGGGTGGGTAGAAGAAAACGGCTTCCAATTTTCGCTTTCTAAAACCGAATGCATTCATTTTCATCGCAAACAGAACCAGGTTTTGAACCCTTCTCTACCTGTTTATGGACAACCCATCAAAGTTTCTAAACAAGTAAAATTTTTGGGTATTATTTTTAACAGCAAATTTACTTTTCTGCCGCATATTAAATACCTGAGGGAAAGCTGCCAGAACGGTCTTAATGTTTTGAAAGTTATCAGACACACAGACTGGGGAGCAGACAAGCAAACTCTGCTCCTCCTCTATCGTTCTCTGGTACGCTCTAAATTGGATTATGGTAGCATCGTATATGGTTTTGCTAGGAAAGGCTATTTAAAAGTCTTGGATCCAATCCATCATTAAGGCCTCGGATCTGTCTGGGGGGGGGGGGGGGGGGTTTCGCACTTCACCAAAGGAAAGTCTCTACGCTGAGGCTGGTGAACCTCCCTTGGAGATCCGCAGGCTTCAGCTCGCCATGAATTATTTTCTCAAACTTAAAGCAAACCCTGAAAATCCCGCTTATGATTGTGTTCTAAACCCGTTATTTACACTTAAATACTCCAACAAACCGACAGAAATTCCTCCTTTTGGTATCAGAATACGTCCTCACTTTGACACTGCAGGCATAGATGTTGACTCTGTTAATGATGATCATTTGCTAACTGTACTTCCACCTTGGAACCTCATCAACCCTATTATCAATTTCAGTCTCACATCCTTCAAAAAGACCGAAACTTCCGAAGCTGTTTATAAGCAACTTTATCTCGAACAATGTTCACTGTATAAAGGATATGACAAACTTTTTACAGACGGGTCGAAGAAAGGAGACTCAGTTGCTGCTGCGTCGGTCTCAGGAAGACCAGCATTTGCAACAGCGTCTACCTGATTTTTGTTCTGTTTATACAGCTGAGCTCAAGGCAATTCATCTAGCTCTGAAACAGGTTTATCAATCCAAGAGAACCTCGTTTTTAATCCTGTCTGATTCACTGTCAGCACTTCAGGCTCTTTCCACGAGAAAGATATCACACCCTTTTCTGGCAGAGATCCATAACCTCCACACAGAACGTGTTTCTGAGGATAAAAATATAGTTTTTATGTGGGTACCTAGTCACATGGGCATCCACGGCAATATTGCAGTGGACAAAGCGGCTAAAGAAGCTCTGCATCTAGATTTCCCTTCAGAGATTTTCCAGTTTGTTCCATACTCTGACCTGCGTTGTATGACTGGAGTTTATTGTAAACGGCTGTGGCAGACTGAATGGTCTAAGCAAATCAATAACAAATTATTTGAAATTCTTCCGGATTTATTTGCTTCTTTGCCTAACTTTGCGTCCACCCGCAAAGAGGAAACTGTTATGACTCGCCTTCATATTGGGCATACTTATGTCACCCATAGTTTCCTTTTAAAAGGAGAAGAACCACCATGGTGCTTTGCATGTAACAAATCTTTTTCCGTTCGTCATTTTATGTCTGAATGTGCTGATCTGGTTGATTTAAGGGAAAGATATCTTGGTTCAGTACCTTTTAATGAGGTTTTTAAAGTATGCAATGGTCAGAACCTGTTTCAATTTTTACATGATGTTGGTTTGTTTTATCGCATCTAAATCATGTCGTCTTGTCTTGTATTCTTGTTTGGATTTTATTGAAGAAACTGATTTTATTTACATCTTTCAAAATATTTAAATGTTAACAGTTTAATCTGATTTTACTTAATTTTTTGTGGTCCTGATTCGGCTCTTGGCAGTCCGCTGGACCATATAAGCACTGAGTATCTATCTATCTATCCTGCTTGCAGCAATTCCGCGGGTATGTTGTCCACTCCCGCTGCCTTCCCCTTCTTTGGTGACTGCACTACTGCCTAAACTTATACTCGGAGAACTGGGAGGGTTTCTTCCTCTTCTCTGTTCTGGAGACATGCTAGAACTGATGGTCTCCGTTTATTTTGTGGTTGTAAAGGTCAGAGCAGTACTCTGTCCATCTGTCCAAGACTTATTGTTCTTCTGTAAGGCATATGCCAGACTTTCTTGGGACCTTGGGCTGTTTAACACTTGTCAGCCGCTTCACAGTCTGGTAGACTTATCCAGTTCTGCCTTTTTTGAAGTCACTGTTGATTTTTCGGTAGGCATCAGCTTCCTGTGAGGTGTTCTTTTTCTTTTTCATCTCTCTTTGTTTATCACACAGGTCCAAAAGTTCAGGTATGATCCACGGTTTCTTCTTTGGGCGGTGCTTGCCAAGGATCTCAGTGGCGGCATCTGTCACAGCTGATTTGAAGGTGGTGGTCATGGTGTTGACAACTACTTCACCAGCTCCCAAAATGATGGTTGGTTGTTTTATTTACGTCTTTTCCACCAAAGATGATAAGACGGGGGGCGGGTGGGGGGGGGGAGAAAAAAAATTAATTTATTTTAAAAAAAATATAATAATAATAATAATAATAATAATAATAATAATAATAATGAAATAATAAATAAATAAATAAATAAATAAATAAATACAATAAAATTATTTACACAAATCTAGCCACAGGAGAATCCATCAAAAGTTTTGCTAACAATGCACTTTGATGAAAATTAATATCATCTAATGTTTTTATGTCATGCAGATGCACAGTTATTAGAGGCAGAAAATGACGGCAACCAAAAAGTAAATGATATAATGAAAAAGTCTCATTGCATACACAATGGACATCTGGACACTTTTTGAAAATGAGCAGTGGAAGTTTGTGCGTTAAAAACAAAGTGTGCTGGATCGAGTGGTGAAGGTTGTGGGAGTGAAACAAGAGAGTCTGCAGATGTTGTATGAAAGGCGTTTTGTGCGGAAAGCCAGTTGCATTGTGCTGGATAACACTCATGTGCTTGCGCAACACTTCCAGCTCCTGCCTTCTAGAAGGCGTTACCGAACACCAAGGGTCAGAACTCGCAGAACGAAAAACAGAATAATTCCAAAGGCTGTCTCCTTATTTAATAAATGACATGTATGGGTCTGTGTGTGTGAGAGAGAGTGTGTGTTTTTGTAAGTTTCCAAAATAATTTCATTTAACATTTGCTGTCGTTTAATGTTAGTATGCATAAGTGTAATTATAAATGTGTTACAATTTTATCCTCATTATCATTATCACCGTTGTTAATTTATTATTGTGATGTTTTTCCCTTGTTGGTTGTAATTGTATACCACTATGTATATTCTTGTTAAACATAATAAAGTTGTTTTATCTTATCTTATCTTATATACCTTACAGAAGAACAAGAAGTCTTGGATAGATGGACAGAGTACAGCTCTGACCTTTACAACCACTCACCAAACGGAGATCCATCAGTTCTAGCATACCCCGAGAACAGAGAAGAAGAAGAAATCCTCCCAAGTCTGCGAGAAGTTGAGGCAACAGTGCAATCGCTGAAGAAATGGAATTCAGGGGGAGTAAACAACATACCCGTGGAACTGCTTCAAGTAGCAGGAGGAGAGGCGATGATTGATTTATCTGTAACAAGATCCGGCAGAGTGTGGAGTGGACTATACCAAGGACCCAGTCGCTTGTCATCACTCTTCAAAAAACAGGTAACCTTCAGGAATGTGAAAATTACCGTACTATCCGCCTCATCGGCCATCCCGGCAAGGTCCTCCTGAAAATAATACTCAACAGATTGAAACCCCAAGCTGAACAAATCATAGCTGAAGGACAAGCAGGATACAGGGCAGGGTGAAGTACCACTGAACACATTTTTAACCTCAGATTAATCTGCGATAAATACCTACAGCACCAACACCATTTAGGCTATATCATGTGTTCAAAGACTTCAAGAAAGCGTTTGACAAGAGTCTGGCATACAGGTCTGTGGGCAACCATAAGAGTGTACAACATCAGCCCTAAAATTATTGAAGTCATCAAAAGCCTGTATGACAAGGCTACCAGCGCAGTCTTTCAGAACAGCGTCATCGGAAACTGGTTCAGAACAACAATCGTTGTACGTCAAGAATGGCTACTCTCTCCAACACTCTTCAACATCTTCCTAAAGCACATCATGTCAGATGCACTTGCAGATCACAAAGGCACAGTCAGCATAGGGGGTAGAGCAATCTCCAACTTTCGTTTTGCGGATGACATTGATGGATTGGCTGGAGAGGAACAAGAACTTGAACAGCTTGTACAGGGGCTTGACACCACCTCCAGAGGCTATGGAATGGAAATAAGTGCAGAGAAGACAAAAATGATGACGAGCAACACCAATGGCATCAACATGGACATCAAAGTCCAAGGCCAATCTCTCTACACAGTACAGAGCTTCAGATATTTAGGAGCCAATGTATCAGACAATGGGTCCCGACAGGAAATCCTTTCCATGACCGCAGAAACAACTGCTGCCCTGGCAAGATTGAAATCCATTTGGAAAGACAAGACCATCAGTCTACATTCCAAGGCAAGGCTGCTGCGCTCCCTTGTCATCTCCATCTTCGTATTATCTTGCAAAGCATGGAAACTCACAGCAGATCTACAACGAAGAATACAAATCATGGAGATGAGGTGCTACAGAAGACTTCTAGGCATTTTCTATACCCAGCACATCATCAACGACGAAGTCCGAAAGACCACCACACAAGTCATTGGACAACACGATGACATGCTCACATTTGTGAAAAAACAGAAACTCCGATGGTATGGCCACATCACCAGATCATCGGGCCTTGCAATGATCATCCTGCAAGGCACAGTGCAAGGAGGTAGAAGAAGAGGGAGACCGAAAAAGAGGTGGGAGGACAGCATTCCAGAATGCACTGGCTTGAAACTGAGCGAAGCCGTCAGGGCTGCTGAGGACAGAAAAATAGATGGAGTACGCTGGTTAAACGATCATCTGTGGTGTCCCAACGACCTCCGAGTTACGGGATAGGATAGGATAGGATTGTATAATTCTATAATTGTATGTATGTAAGTGTGAATGTAGACGCACACGCGTGTGTGTACGAAAGGACAGGTTGTTACAATAAGCTCCAGCTCTTGGGTTAAATTCCTAATACTTTATGTAGGCTTATTTAAAATGTTCTCTCTCTCTCTCTCTCTCTCTCTCTCTCTCTCTCTCTCTCTCTCTCTCTCTCTCTCTCTCTCTCTCTCTCTCTCTCTCTCTCTTTTTCTCTCTCTCTGAGGTTTTAGCATAATATGTCGTTCGGTCAGTTGCTCGTCAACATTACCTATGTTCCTAAGTTAGTCGTCAGCCTCCCGCATTTGCCCCATCTCAAAGGTCAAGGTCGCCGATGTCAATTGCTTGCTAAACCGTTTTTGAAGAAGTTTGGTTATCAGGACTTCACTCGTTGGGCGATCATTCAGTGTGGGTTCTCATGTTTGCTCAATTGGGCAGTCCGTTGCTACGTCGGTCCGAGTTTTTTGAGTGTGTGTGTTTTTGTTTGTTTAAAACACCTTTTAATAAGGTACGACCGATGTTGGTAATTTTTACAATGCAAATACTCTTACTGCTCAGTCTTTTATGTAATTCATATTTAGGCTTACATTTACACAATATTACTGGTTTTCAGCATTTCTAGACATTTCCTCTGTATCTCAAAACTGATTCAGCCGGATTTTTAAAATAAGGTTCTTGGCTTGCAGATAGTTCAAGGAGTGGTTCCATGTTTTCAGTTTTTTTACAAAATGGCATGCTATTCAACAGAATAAAACCAAGCCAGAGCAGGCTCGTGACATTTTATTTTTGGAAATTGCGTTTCTTTTCAGCTATGAATGTGAATGCCTGGAAATACATTTTAATGGCTTGTCATCTTTGGTTTTACGGGCCTTCCGTATTGGTCGTTGTAGCATCAACCACGTGTTACACGGAGACTGCCGGATGACACATGTCGTAAACATTTGCCACGAAGAGGACCGCAAGTATCTTGACACGTCTCGTACACATCTCGCTTTTCATCAGCATGATTGATGCCAGTCTTCCATCGCCCTTCAATATAGCATGGGCTAAACAGGCTAGAAAAATCCATAACCAAACAGATCAATGAAGAACTGAAATCCGCAAGCATCCATGGGTAGTGGAGGAAGTGGTTTTGGGGTGGAGGGGGTGGAGGGAGAAGAAGCTCGGACGTGGTAATTTCAAAATAGAATAATATTAGATCGCAGCGACTGTGGTCATCAATTGCACCGTGCAGTCTAGCAGAGACCACACGACCAAACAGAATAAATTACCAAAAAGAATACATAACCAAATGGTCTAATGAAGAAGTCCACAGGCTGGCGATGAAAGGTATTGGACTTGGTTATGCTGGAGTTTGAATAATACTAGCCAATCATTTGGTCAAAATTCTGGTTACTTTGTCATTTCAAGCAAGGCATCTCAACGAATTTACCATTGGTAAGAATAGTTAATCTAAATTGGCTTCGCCTTCTATTAGGGACATTGTAGGTTTTATAATGACTAATGGTATAGAGCTGCTCAATGTTATTATATGCGTAGTTCCATCCATTTACATGTATAGTTTCTCAGGCTGTCAGTGAATATTCACGATTGGTTTGGACTCGTGCTTGGAAATCAGCATCTCGAAACAGTCTAAGGGAACCTTATGTACATTTTTATACTGACGAATCCTACAGACTTGCTGCATGCAATATTTGCGTAGCGTTTGTCAGTCTCTAATGTATATTCACGCCTTTTCGTGAGAGTGTGGCTTTGAAGCCACAACACAGATAGTCAAAAACTGAGTACCCCACAGCCACGAAAAAGCTGGGAAAGCAGCCAAACCAAGGAGGAATTAGGGGAGTGAATAGCTAGCTATCACACAGAATCAATATTGGACTTGCAGAAGAAGATTCCTCTTTGCCCTGGCTCGCTTTGATCGGCCCGCTCTGGTTTCCTTCCCTGATTACGACCATTTGTGACCATGACCACTCACCTTCCTACACAGATCCCTGCAATTCTCCTCAGTATAGGGGCATTATGCACCGTTGTTTAGCTGGTCCACGTAGGCGATAAATGCATGTACATAGCTTTACCCCGTACTCTTATGAAGTATCGTCTTTCCCAAAATTTTGCTGACTGGATTACAGCACAGCCCAAACCTGGAATTAGCAGTCTAGGTCGAGTTTGTATAAGCCCAAACAAGCAAACGGCTGCGACCTAATACTTAAACGTCTGATTATAATGATTATCTTAAACAAGCAATAGTTTTTTCTTCATCACTCAGAAAACACAGTGGATTTTGTTTGATGTCCCTTCGCTCGTATCAATGTTTATTTTACACTCATTACAAATCTGCTTCTTCGACAGATGCTAGTTCTACTCAGTAATAAAAACGCTTCACAACACGACACCTCTTTTCAGGATATATTTTTTCTTCAATTCGTTCTCTGGATGCCCACAACGCTGGACAAAGTCATAATCAGCGAACTCTCCGAAGATCGCAAGAAGTTCTTTCAGTAGTTTAAAAAACAACAACTTATTAGTGGTCCTGTTGATTAGGGTAGAACTCTAAATTTGCGGACAGTTTTGTTTACCTCAAAGTTTCGGCTTAAATTACTTCATCGTAACTGTCCACAATTTTTATCTGGTCAGTCAGCCGACAGTTTTCTACATATCTATATGTGTGTTAGAAAGTGGGAGCTAATGTGAAGTTTCTCCATGCTTTTTATCTAACAACAAGTACATGTCGGTACCTTAAGCAGTAATCTGAACTCATCTTTCGTTTGATGTACCGCTAGAGTCAAGTCGATTTTGGAATCCACGCTCACACTTCCTTATTGCTGAAAAACTAAATTGGGCCAGGTCCTAAAGAGCACAATGCTACCTTAGCTTGTGTACATTAAATCGTAATGGAAAGTAGAAGGAAGAAAACCTAGAATATTTGAAAATGCCCTTTAACCCAATCGAAAAAAAAAGTTTTCATTAGAACGAGCCAAGAAAGTGGCATTAACGCTTCCGTGAACTATTTAATGACACCCGAAACCTTTTAACTGGTGGTTCCCTTGCTTCTTCTTTTTTGAACCGGTCAAACAAATTCTTAACGCCTAACCTATAGTCTGATCAAAGATTTACGAATGTGTTCTATAAGAACACTGCCTTCAATTTTATTATCGGTTTGCATGCAATGCTAGTCATTACCTTTACATGATTCAACTATATGTTTCGGAACAGATTTAAAGCAACCTATTAGCTTTTAGAAGCTAAGCGCGAGCATCGGCCAACCGAGACACAGTGGTTACAAACTGGAATATTTTAGAAAGAAATGTTCGAGGCTGCTAAAAAATGTGTGGACGTTATTTATTGTTCATTCAGTCTAGTACAATGCCAAAACGTGTTGTATGCAACACATCAAAACAACTGTTCTGCGTTAGAAACGCACTTTTTGGGTAAATCAAAAATATCTCCACTTCCTATCAACATACCACCACCTTATGTGCTCGCTCAGCACTTCTCCAACTTCTTGTCTCTTCTACTGGAGATAATTTGGATGCGCAAGTCGTCACTCAAAATGTCCCTACACGTCCTGATTTTGAAGGTATCCCCCCCCCCCTAACCGGTTTTCATTCTGTGACTGAACATACTGTGAATGACGTCAATTAAAACTTGTGAACTGCGCCCACAGCCTACCTCTCTTCAGACGTAACCAACCAACCGACTGACCAACGACCGAACTGCCACTCAATGATTGACCATGACTTGAAGAACCTGTACACCAAAAAAATATCAACAACATCGGCTCAGCCGGTTTTGAAATATACAGCAAAACGTGTTTAGCAAACAAAGTAACTCCAGCGAATTTGACCTTTATTGTAGTGCAAATAGGATGGCACTGGAGGCTGCCCTTAATCTAGGTAATTTTCCTATGAAGTTTGTGAAAAATCTGTTCAGATTCCCGACTATTTCAAAGTATTTCCAGATCTGAAAATAACACAAATAAAATTAAGAAGGGTTGGGGAAAAAATATGAAGAAAGAATAGGAGAAGAGAAATCAAGCTTTACATAACATATATAAATAAAATTATACACTTCTATAGGCAGATTTTACGCTTGGAGTGTTTGCAGTGTGCAACGACAGAACAAGAAGTCTTCACACCAGAAACACAAAAAGAAGCTGAAACCCTTCAGAATGGAAACTCTCCTCTCTCTCTCTCTCTCTCTCTCTCTCACACACACACACACACACACACAAACACACACAAGCTGCCGACCAAACCAGAAGCCTTATTAGCCCCGTGTCATTTTTCAAATCGGCGGCTCGTGAAATAATCCTCGCGCTAAAGAAGAATAATTCCGAGGAGGATGCAGTCTGAGAGAAAAGGTGCGAGAAAAACTCGAAAACAGGCTCATCATAAATCGAGGGCCGGCATCCATCATCACAACAGGTCTTTCCGGCGAATCGTTGGCTGAACTGGCGAATTAGCACCGTATTAAACCGCCAGCCGCCCAGCCCACTCCAGGAAGAAAGGATAATAAACTTAGTTATAAAGATTTCAGAAGTGCAACGTAAAGGCAGCTGCACTCTTGATTGGACGTTGAAAATTCGGCCCATAACTAGAAGGTTCAAAGTTTCCATGATATGCCTTTTCAAAGCTAGGTAGATCAGATGTATACTTTAAACTTTAAAGATGCTGAAATGCAGTGTCTGAATGGATATATAACGCTCAAATCTTTGCAAATAGCGAGCCACTCGTCTCCGTTGATTAACAAGGGAAAAGTCAATTTAGGCTAGACCTACATTTATTTAGGGCCTTATTCTGTCTCCCCCGTCGTTAATTCATGGCACGTTGTTATCAGTGCAGCTTAGATACAATGGGACCAGCATAGTGTCATTGGATTTAAACGAATTTTCTTATCTCCCCTAAGTTATCAGTTATTATTGCATAGGATTTGAGCACGAAAATTCTCATATGCTAACAGACTGTGGACGGTAGTAACATTGAAACAAGTCCTGAGTTAAATTGAACAACATCACAAGTGAATTTAATAATCGACATTATAAGTGCCTGAAAGTGGGCCAGGATCATCAGGATATCTGCATTACAGATGGCCTTTGATTGCTGGCGAGAGAAGAGTTAAGTCCTACATCGATCTCAATCTCGTATCTTTCCACGGATCCTCCAGGCAATGGTAAAACCGTGCTGCCTTTTGACACGAGCTGGAACCTAACTTTGTCAGCTGCGAATCCATTTAGCGCCTATGGCAACCAGACGTTCTAATTTGTCGCTGTTCACTTTTGTCCTACACAGTCTCTGCAGCAAGAGCTAAGCAACCCTTTCTTCATCCAGATACTGTGTGGTCATCAGTCTCCTCTGGTCTTGTCGACCTACTAAGATTTTAAAAATGCGATCGGTAGACTATACTATTATCGCGGGTAGTAAGCTTAGCCACCTCCCTAGCTTCAGGTACTTCACTTTCCAGTCCTCGCTTAGCGCCTGGCAGAAAAAGGCTGGCTGGCGGGTGCCGGGCCTGTGCAATGCAATCAAATCGGTTGCCCGCTTATGATTCGATTGGCGAACGGAGAGCTCGGCAATTGGGTTTCTTCATTATCAGATTATTTATGATTTGCAGGCAGCAGGGGTAGGCTGTAACGACGAGAACAAATACGAGGCAGCTCCCCATTTGGCAGCCATTATGGGGGTAAAGTCGTTGACGGCTCCACGTCTTGCCTGCCGCCGCCGCCGCCATGATGGACGACACGATGGAGGGGACGCAACTGTCTCCAGCATCCATTAAGCAGCTAGAGTAGTTTCCACCTTGCCATGTAGTAATGACGGTCCGGTCGCCTCCCACTCAAAGGCCATGCGTAGAACAAAAACACAATAGGCCGTACCATTCTGGTTTGCAAGTCCGACACTGTTGTTATCACGCATCGTGTCAAGATCATAATGAGTTTTGCTTCTTTCCTGCATTGACTTAATGAGGATACAGAAAACAGAATTTGTTCAGCCAAATGACAACGTACATTGCATATGGAAATTGCTTCGATGTTGGTAAACAGTAACACACACACATATACACATCACACTACACTTTTTAAGACTTCAATTGAAAGATCTTATATACACAGTTGCAGCATTTAGCGCAATCGCAATGACCATTTCAAG
Organism: Oncomelania hupensis; assembly: GCA_036898135.1. Lineage (NCBI taxonomy): Eukaryota > Metazoa > Mollusca > Gastropoda > Littorinimorpha > Pomatiopsidae > Oncomelania > Oncomelania hupensis. Next base: position 131,436,884 of record CM072511.1, read on the forward strand.
TATGAAAAATGGACATGTGTATGCTGAGAGCAATCGTATTCACATCCATTATTATTTTGTCTCCCGCTTGTGCGTTGCAGATGTAAAGTTTAACCTCCCAGAGGAATGACCGCAATTTAACACAGTCTATAGTACATTCATGCAATTGTGGGCTTAACAGACATTGCATTGCTTTCTTAAAACAGAGCAATTTTATCGTTATCGTATGCCAGTAGATTCTAAGTAAGTAAGTAAGTAGAAGTGCGTAAATTAACGTCCCCGGACACAGTGCGTATAGGGGACAAAGATTCTAAGGTGTACGATTACGGTTGATGTACTAAAGTAAGAGGAGAATTACACTATTGCAGGACGTCCGTAGATATCACATAGGGAGAAGTTTTGTATGCCAAGTGGATAACATTATGTGTTAACAACACGCTGGAAAATAAAACTAAAAATAGTAAAACAATTGTAAAAGAAATTGCAAAACCCTATTGCAAAATTGGCCTGGGAGGAAACGACGTGTGCGGAATGAGATCAAATTCCGTAATAACAATAAGTCAGACTAAAAGCCAGGCATTGGTATTCTACTGGGGTCCCGATACTCGTTCTTTATAGTAACTCCCTAGATCCTCCCTTTTTCTACTTTTTTTTTTAAAACCTATAATGGAAAACTGGTCTGCCCCTCCCTTGGGAGCTCAGGCTGTCAGGCAGGGTCTACTACCGTCTAGTTCGAGTAAGAGTATCCAATCGAAAATTAAAGATTATGACTGTGATTATTTTTCCAACCTTAACGCTTTCTGCTGCTTCACGACCTCAAAGTACTGGACAGTACATGTACAAAACACCAGCCCACCGACAAGAAGGCAGAGGGAAAGGTTGTTGTACTACTCATTGTTTCGTGTGAGTGTAAGTGTGCGTGCTTTTTTCCTGCCTTTTCGAGGGTCTCACATTGTTCTCAAAAAGGGACGACTCAGGCTTGTTTTTGCAGAAGTTTTCAAAACAGGAACAGTTTCCTGAATCACAACGACGTGGCGCTAACAACCATACAAGTAGTACACTTTTTAATACAAAACGGTTAGCGTTTCCAAACACTGGATGATCATGTGGAAAAAAGGAAATGTAGCTCACGGTCCCAGTGAAGATTTTCCATTGAAAATTTCATTTTTTTCTACATAGGATATTTCAATTCCGATTATCAACTCCAACACTTAGGTGGAATGAACAGTTACCTGAATATCCTATAACAGAGCTAAAACAGCCCATATAACATCAAATAGTCTGCAAGACACCAGTACACCTCCGTTTTGCGGATGACATTGATGGATTGGCTGGAGAGGAACAAGAACTTGAACAGCTGGTACAGAGGCTTGACACCACCTCCAGAGCCTATGGAGTAAAAATAAGTGCAGATAAGACCAAAATGATTACCAACAACACCAATGGCATCAACACGGACATCAAAGTCCAAGGCCAATCCCTCAACACAGTGCATAGCTTCAAATATTTAGGAGCCATTGTATCAGACAATGGGTCCCGACAGGAAGTCCTCTCCAGGATCGCACAACCAACTGCTGCCCTGGCGAGGTTGAAGCCCATTTGGAAAGACAGGACCATCAGTCTACATTCCAAAGTAAGGCTGCTGCACTCCCTTGTCATCTCCATCTTCCTATATGCTTGCGAAACATGGACCCTCACAGCAGATCTCCAAACAGAGCATCCGGCCTTGCAAAGACCATCATGCAAGGCACGGTGCAAGACGGCAGAAGAAGAGGGAGACAGAAAAAGAGGTGGGATTACACCATTTGAGAATGGACTGGCTTGACACTGAACGAATCCACGAGAGTTGCTGAGGACATAGAAAGATGGAATACGCTGTTTAAGCGATCATCTGTGGTGCCCCAACGACTTTCAAGTTATGATATAGGATAGGATCTGCACCTGCAACTAGCTCTGGACCTGGATCTTCTAGGACTTCCAAGGTGGCAAAATACTTAGACCAACCTGTAGCTCACCCTCAGCAACCTTTCCAATATCTTAGACTGGGAGTCTGCACGGTCTAGTGGTAGTGGGTTCCGAAGCTCCATGCGCAACCTGACCTAACCCTTGGTAGATAGCATTTCATATTTTACCTTCATCGAAATTCTTACAACCTGCCAGAAACTGTGGAATATTCAATGTAAACGGCAATGGTCCATTACAAATGAAAAGCTCACCATTACAATGGCGGCTAGAGTTAGAGCCTGAATCGGCCAGCTCCTTGAGCGGTTCTTAAGCTGGAAAAGCGCTATACATGAACGATAAAATAATAATAATAATAATAATAATAATAATAATAATAATAATAATAATAATAATAATAATAATAATAATAATAAAAATAATAATAATAATAATAATAATAATAATAATAATAATAATAATAATAATAATGATAATAATAATAATAATAATAACAAAAATATTAATAATAATTACCACCTCACACGAAACGGAAACCCATCAGTTCTAGCATGCACAGAGAACTGAGAAGAAGTTGAGGCAGCAGTGCAGTCGCTGAAGAAAGGGAGGTCACTGGGAGTGGACAACATACCAGCGGAACTGCTTCAAGCAGGAGGAGAAGCGATGATTGATGCCCTCACCATTATCTGTAACAAGATCTGGCAGAGTGGAGAGCGGCCTACACCATGGACCCAGTCGCTTGTCATCACTCTTCCCAAAAAGGGTAACCTTCAGGAGTGTGAAATCTACCGCACTATCAGCCTCATCAGCCATCCCAGCAAGGTCCTCCTGAAAATAATACTCAACAGGTTAAAACCTCAAGCTGAACAAATCATAGCTGAAGAACAAGCAGGATTCAGGGCAGGGCGAAGTACCACTGAACACATTTTCACTCTCAGAATAATCTGCGATAAATACCTACAACACCAACAATGTCTATAACATGTGTCCGTAGACTTCAAGAAGGCGTTTGATCGAGTCTGGCATGCAGCTGTGTAGGCAACCGTGAGAGTGTACAACATCAGCCCTAAAATTACTGAAATCATCAAAAGCCTATATGACAAGGCTACCAGTGCAGTCCTCCATAACAGCGCCGTCGGAAACTGGTTCAGAACAACAATCGGTGTGCGTCAACGGTGCCTACTCTCGCCAACTCTTTTCAACATCTTCCTAGAGTGCATCATGTCAGATGCCCTTGCAGATCACGAAGGCACATCATAGGGGGCAGAGCAATCTCCAACGTCCGTTTTTCGGATGACATTGATGGATAGGCTGGAGAGGAACAAGAACTTAAACAGCTGGTACAGAGGTTTGACACCACCTCCAGAGCCTATGGAATGAAAATAAGTGCAGAGAAGACCAAAATGATGACCAACAACACGTAAGTACGTATATATAGTATCAGTCCATACCGCATAGCAGTACTACCATAATCGGTAAACGCTTATGGCTTTGTATCATCATGCTACGATCATCGAAGTGTGTTAAGTCTTGGAGCTCTATTAAATATATCCACGTTTCCAAAATAGATTTATTATTATTATTATTATTATTATTATTATTATTATTATTATTATTATTATTATTATTAGTAGTAGTAGTAGTAGTAGTAGTAGTAGTAGTAGTAGTAGTAGTAGTAGTGTTATTATTATTATTATTATTATTATTATTATTATTATTATTATTATTATTATTATTATTATTATTATTATTATTATTATTATTATTGTTGTTGTTGTTGTTGTTGTTGTTTTTATATAGCGCTTTTCCAACTCAAAGGTTCCTTCTTCTTCTTCTTCTTCTTCTTCTTCTTCTTCTTCTTCTTCTTCTTCTTCTTCTTCTTCTTCTTCCTGTTTAACGCTTTTCCAACTCAGGGTCTTCTCCAGGCGATGGCAGACACAGGATCGTACGTGGCGCCAACTTGCAGCCTTAGGCGCATAGTCTAACGCTCCAGATAACTGAGCATAATCCTGGGTGACCGAGGATGGGTGTATTTGTGTAACTGGTACTCACCCGTCTAGGACATATGGCGTCAGAATCTTTAATGTCCGTGCCATGGAATGCGTGTGTTCATAGATTGGACCTCGGTTTATACTCTCATCCGAATATATTTGCTTGTGCATAGGGATCAGGTTTTTTTTCCTTCGCTCAATGCCGTCAACCTTGAAGTTTCGAACCGCTGCCTGCAATGTAATCGTTTAACTTTCAATGCTTCCAATGGTTTGTGGTCACTTTCACCTCTAAGCCACCGCGCCACTTTGAAAATGCGCAATGTTACATTTTATATTCCATGTTACAGTATGAGTACATTTCCCACAGAAACTACTCAGTGTGCAACCTGACTCAGCTTTCGGAAGATATAATTTCATATTAATTTTGCTATCGCCCGAAGTCTACTACCAAGGAGACAAAAGACGTAGCACGAATTAATAGTAGCCACCATTGAGCACTATACCCATAATACTAGCTTGTAGCAGAATTAGTTGGAGGCAGCGAGTGACCTAAAGACCCACATCTGTGGAAGCAAGCAAGTCCAGTGTCTGCCAGAGCCAGACGGAAGATTACCATGTCAATCCTACGGGATGGCATCGTCATTCAGGGCTAGAGACCTTGCAGTTCCTCCCTACTCTTCAGTAATGTAGGACCAGCTAACAATACTGAAATGCATGGATGAGTGGAGCTTTGCTTTGCTAATCAAGTATGAATAGCGACAACGAAGGAGGGATATGTATATGTATTTTCTATCATATATATCATATATGATAGAAAATAATAGAATCAGGTGCAATGATGATGATTTGGCACAATTCGCGACGGTGGAAGTAGAACATGTATGGATAGATTGCTGCCTTTCGTATACCTAATCAACGAAAGAGGTGGGATGAGATGAGAGTGTGGAAAGACAACTTTAATTGCAACATTTTAGTACATTCTAAAATATTGTTTATAGTGTCACAACGCGCCTTCAGAATAATATTGGATGTTATATCGGCGCTTTTCCCCAAAAACACCAATCAGGCTCATGTTCCACCCAGTCTTTCACACACACAACACACATCTATTACTCGAACATGTGGTGTAAAGGCAGGAAGATCCCTATTAGAAGTCGGAAAGGAAATCGAATTTTTATTTTTAAAATTTTAGATTGACTGCGTCCAATACTATTATTGAAGGGAGCATAAACAATGGATCATGGAAAATGTGCTAAACAAGTCATCATCATCATCATCATCATCATCATCATCATCATCATCATCATCATCATCATCATCATCATCATCATCATCATCATCAGAACATATCCCATGCAAAACACACGCATACACACAAAGAAAAAAAACAACAACTGCGGATAATAAGATTTAAAAAAGAAATAAAAAATATTACTATTAACTATCTGAGTATTTTAAAACCGCAACACCACCGCCACAACCAATAACAGCAACGACAACAACAACAATAATAACAACCACAAATCGTAATGCAGTTATAAGTTTTGTTCGCTGCATTTCTCACAGTAACAATGGCGAATCGTGAATCTAGACATAATAATAATAATAATAATAATAATAATAATAATAATAATAATAATAATAATAATAATAATAATAATAATAATCATCATCATAATAATAATAATAATAATAATAATAATAATAATAATAATAATAATAATAATAATAATAATAATAATAATAAACATTTGTACAGCGCACTTCCTCACTAGAGCTCATGTAATCTTACATTAACATCTTTGTTTCAACATTGCAAAATAGAAGCTAACCTGCCATCATCACGGTCATCATCGTCATCAAGATCATAATCATCATTATCCTTATCTTGTTCAGCAGAAGCAGTGCATCAGGGGGAAATGCGCAGTGCAGACACCCTATCCTGGCGCACGACGGATGAACTGGAGAAGTCCGAGAGGAATTAAGTACCCTATTTCTTGTCAGACACTTCGATCCATTCAGTAATTAGCTCCCTTACCCATCGCCTTACAGTGACCTTAACCGTCTGGAAGACAACTTAATTCCCTGCTATTTGTCCAACACTACAGTATCGCCAGATCGCCCCCGGTCCAACCGGCCACAATAAAACAAACAGCCGTATCTAACTACGTGAAGTTATACCAGGCCTAACAGCATTTTTGATCACTTACAACGTCAACACCTTGCGACATCTATCCTTGTGTGTTTGTGTGTATTAGGTGGGCATGTAGAAACGACGTTACAGTGACACACTCATGGAACTCCACATAGTTTCTTTTGACTTTTTTGGAAGGGCGCCCTATTTTGACGTCAAAATAGTTCCCTGCTGAGTTAGAGCTGTTTTAGGCATAGGGTTAGGTTAAGGGTTAGGGTTAGGGTTAGGGTTAGGGTTTGGGTTAGGGGTTAGGGTTAGGGTTAGGGATAGGTTCAAAAATTTGAAAATGTCAAAATAATGTCACGAAAATGAAAAGTGTGTCAAAATAATCCCTGTTTTTTTCACAACAGTCATCATAATGTCGTTTTTACAAAAATGTGTGTGTGTGTGTGTGTGTGTGTGTGTTTGTGTGTGTGTGTGTGTGTGGGTATGTAAACCGCCGTGATTGAGGTCCAGGGCTTGATACGCTGAGACGTAAATGAGGTCATTTTTTCAAATGGGGCCCTCACCTTGGACCTCAGTTATTTTTACCACGTGCACTACAGTTGCACTTCACGGAAGTGTAGTTGTAGTGCATGTGCACTTAAAGTACACTTCGCGAAGTGTAGTTGTAGTGCATGTGCACTTAAAGTACACTTGGCCAAGTGCTGTTGTAGTGCATGTGCACTACAACTACACCAGGTCAAGTGTAGTTGTAGTGCACATGCACTACAAGTACACTTGACCTGGTGTAGTTGTAGTGCATCTTCCAGACGGGTAGGATAAGGAACTTTCCTCGACGATTAGGGTAAGGCAGTGCCTCGACGATTAGGGTAAGGCAGTGCCTCGACGATTAGGGTAAGGCAGTGCCTCGAAAAGGGTTAGGGTCAGGGCTAGTTGCAGCGCTGCAACTAGCCCTGACCCTAACCCTTATCGTCGAGGCACTGCCTTACCCTAATCGTCGAGGCACTGCCTTACCCTAATCGTCGAGGAAAGTTCCTTATCCTAGCTGTGTTTTTGAACAAACTTGACCTACTTCGTCTCTTAGGAGCGAGGAATTAGGTCAAACTTTTTGCGAAAAGGGTGCTTTTTTGAACAAACTTGACCTACTTCGTCTCTAAGAGACGAGGAAAATTGCTAAAAGTAGCCGTTTTTCGAAGAAAGTTGACCTAATTCGCCGCTTAAGGAGCGCGAAGTACGTCAAAGGACCCCATTTACGCCTGAATACAACTATGTGTGTGAGGGTGTGTGTTTGTTTGACTTTGCTTCTCATTTCGCTATTTTCTGTTAAGTAGTGTCCACCTTTGACTTACGCTGTATCCCATGTCAAAAATTAATATAGTTCTGATGTTGACAGGTTATGTGTAATAAAAACTATTTCAGTAGTTTGTCATTGATGTGTTTAGATTGAATTGTATTGTTAGTTATGATTCATAGTTGTTGTCCCCAATCAAGTTCTTTTTTCTTCTTTTCCCCACTCAATACCTCCCCCTGCCACCTCCCCCCACGCTATCCCGCTGTATAAATAAATAGTTTAATTTTTTTTAAAAATCTAAAATGTTATATAATTAATTTTTTTGCATGTTTGTGTATATTATTTTAACCATGTCCATGTGCCCTTAATGGTTTTTTTCTGGAATAAAATTTGCCTTGCCTTGCCTTTACGACTTATGCATTGGCCGTTATGAGATTTTTCCACCAACCAAACTGTTGACACCTTATGAGTTTAGTAGCCACATTTCGCCACATTTGGCTTACGTTTTACGGCTTACGCATTGGCTCGGAGGCAGTGGCACAATGTTTATCACGGCCCGGTTCGATTTTATAAACGTGTATAGCTGTGTAATTTTACTAAAACCGGGCACCTTTCCATGATGATGTAATGTACGCGTTCACGATTTCACTATAATATGAAACAACTTTACTAAGATCGATATGCAACACGTGAATTCAACGGCCTGAATTCGCCATGTTGTGTGTAGCAGACAACCGGGGTTGCGTGTAATCATGAGTGTTGGTGGAGATAAGGTTGACCTCTAAACTCGTGACGTCATACTCTTGCTTCTGATTCGTCCTCGTAAGTCCTGCTTATGTAGTTTTGCCTATCATATCCTATCCCGTAACTCGAAGGCCGTTGGGGCGCCACAGATGATCGTTTAACCAGCGTACTCCATCTTTCTCTGTCCTCAGCAACCCTCATGGCTTCGCTCAGTGTCAAGCCAGTCCATTCCCTAATGTTGTTCTCCCACCTCTTTTTCTGTTTCACTCTTCTTCTGCCTCCTTGCACCGTGCCTTGCAGGATGGTTTTGCAAGGCCTGATGATCTGGTGACGTGGCCATACCATCGTAGTTTCCGTTTCTTCACCACTGTGAGTATGTAATTGTGTTGTCCAATAACTTGTTTGTTGGTGTGTCGGACTTCGTTACTGGTGATGTGCTGGGTATAGGAAATGCCCAGAAGTCTTCTGTAGCACCTCATCTCCATGCTTTGTATTCTTCGTTGTAGATCTGCTGTGAGGGTCCAAATTTCGCAAGCATATAGGAGATGACAAGGGAGCGCAGCAGCCCTACCCTGGAATGTAGACTTATGATCCTGTCTTTCCGAATGGGCCTCAACCTTGTCAGGGCAGCAGTTGTTTGTGCGATCCTGGAGAGGACTTACTGTCGGGAACCATTGTCTGATACAATGGTTCCTAAATATTCGAAGCTATGCACTGTGTTAAGGGATTGGCCTTATACTTTGATGTCCATGTTGATGTCTTTGTTGTTCTCTGCACTTATTTCCATTCCATAGGATCTGGAGATGGTGTCAAACCTCTGTACCAGATGTACACGTTCTTGTTCCTCTCCAGCCAATCCATCGATGGCATCCGCAAAACGAAGGTTGGAGATTGCTCTACCCCCTCGCAAGACCATCAATCTACATTCCAAGATAAAGCTGCGCTCCCTAAACATCTTCATCTTCCTATACGCTTGCGAAACATGGACCCTCACAGCAACGTAGAATATAAAGCATGGAGATGAGGTGCTACAGAAGACTGTCTTCTGGGCATTTCCTATACCCAGCACATCACCAACGACGAAGTCCGACAGACCATCCCCCCAAGCCATTTGACAACACGATGACATGCTCACAGTGGTGAAAAAACTGAAACTCCGATGGTATGTTCCTGTCACCAGATCATCAGGCCTTGCAAAGACCATCCTGCAAGGCACGGTGCAAGGAGGTAGAAGAAGAGGGAGACCGAAAAAGAGGTGGGAGGACATTATTATTATTGGAGTAGATACTTTTACACTAATGGGCTCAATTCATTTCTTGTTTTAATTGTGTAAATTAAAAAAAGTTATTAATATATGTTTTATGTAATTTGTATTGCGTTCTTAGTGCATTAGGGAACTGAATTATTTGAATATGATTTTTATACACTAAATAGCTGATGTTTTAAGCCATTCATGACGTCGCGTGTGCCGGCCGGTTACGGTTAAAACACACACACGCACACCCCACCCCTTCCACACATACACACGCACATACACACTTCGAAAGTTTTTTTCGTTTAAGACAGCCTTTCTGCCCAAGACTACCTCCTCAGCAGGCCAATTAGGTAAAACATATTGAAGGGATGATCTGGGAGAGTCTCAGCCTGATCTTTTCACGAGCTTGTCACACACTGAGTATCAGAGACTTAAAGGGGTCCTCACCCAAGATGCAGCTTCTATCCAATTACGGTCTCGAAAAATTCGCTGCGAGCTTGTCAAAGGCTCCCAGAATAACTTGTCACGCGTCTCCTCGTCTTCTCTTTGTCTACAGTAATTGGCTGGTCTGGGAGACCACCTCGTTTTACATTCCGTTTTAAAACACCAATTTAGCGCTAAATATTCACCATGATATCTCCTTTATACTTTTAAATTTGATAGTTACATAAAAGGGGTGATTCCGGATACACACTTCGCCTCTCTAAGCTTATATATCATTGTAAATTTGGGATATATGTTTACTATTTTTAAAATTATTTTTAAAATATTGTTTTCTATAGTGCTGATATTAACGTGGAATTCAACACATACATGTTGCGTTCCAGTATTTTAATTACTACTGTTTTCGAAAGACGGTGAGCTTCTTTATTGAAGAACAACTATAGCGTACGTCATCACATTCTATATTTTCTAAACAACCATGAATGTGTTCCTCACTTTACACTACCAAATAATGAGCTGAAGTTCCGTGATCGTGACCAGGGCCTGCTATTAGTTAAAGATCCGTGTCGCTCTAAAATCAGTTCCGAGTAAAAGACTTCTGACACTAGAGGCGAGTTGAGAGCCCAGAGTGATAATGGACCTAGTTTGTCTGGGACCGATCAGCATAGTGAAAAGCCGATGATTCTCTGCTAGTGGCAAGCGCATACCGTGACGAAGTATAGGTCTGTTCTGCTCGCACAAAGTGGAGACACCCGCAAAGACGATCGACCACTTTGAATGATCTAAGTGAATGGAGACATTTACCAAAGGTATCACCCATATGTTCCTGCGAGCCTGTTTCCACAGCTCTATATTTCCACAAATCTAGTCCTATGTCCCCACATATACGGAACTATGTTTCGAAATGTTCAAGCAGCTGTATGTTCCAGTTGCCTACATTTTCTTCTGTGTTATATACGTGCCTACAGGTCTGAATTATCATGATAAGGAACAATTCAATTCAATTCAATTCAATATTTTAATTTAACGTCTTTTCACAACAATGTGATTTTAGGCAACGATAACAAACAAAGAAACAAACAAACAAATAGAAATTGTTAATTATAGTAACTGAAATAAATCTGTTCCGACAATGACACGCGCGATGTCCTGTAACATCGAACTATATAAAATGACTCTAATATCGTCTTGTGCACATAAAATAATTCCATTTTCTTTGTACAGTGCTGTTAAAACAGGACAATCAAATAATATGTGGTGTAAGGAAATAGTTCCAGCACATAAACAAGTAACATTTTTCAAATATTTTGTACACCATGAATTCAAGCGTAGCTTATATACTAATCTAGCAATAGTTCTGGAACAACTAACAATATTTACTTTGGGTAGTATATTAGTAAAGTGTTGTTCTAATAACGAATAATATTCAAATTGAGCTAATTTTACATTAGAATTAAAGACTGTATGCTCACTTTTCATTGCACCTTTTCTGGCCAATTTATCTGAAATTTCATTACCATAAATCTCTAAATGTGATGAGACCCAACAAAAGGTAATTCCAATACCTCTAATTCTAATACTATGAATAAGATATCTTACTTCAAACATTATATCTGTTCTCTTTTTACATTTCCAATTTTTTAAAGCATAAAGCACTGATTTAGAGTCAACACAAATTAATATATTAAATATCTTAGAAGGAATGCTGAGGATGTATTCTAGTACCATCAGTATTGCATATAATTCACACGTAAATATTGAAAACCCTTGACCAAGATAGTAAGACTTTTGAATATTTAGATAAGGTATGAAAAATCCTGCGCCACAGTTTGATGAATCCAAAACACTACCATCAGTGAATGCTTTTAAATGATTAGCATAATTATTATTTAAATGTTCTGTAACTTCACATTTTAAAATTTGACAATACTCATTTTTCGTTAAATCAGTATAATCTATGTCAAAATGTGCTTTAAATGTTCCCACGGTGGAAATTTTGGAATATCTGGTAATACTGAAATTGAAGTAATATCAATTTTGCAGGCTGCCATAATATCTTGTGTATAATATTTAATTGTTTGAATATAGGGAATAGTTTGAGCTCTTTTAGGATAATCCACACTGCTCACATTCAAAATTTCGTCCGTTACTGAATTTTTTACAGACAAACATCTAATTACATATTTTGAAGTGGCTAATTTACGCTGCTCAGCTAAAGATAATATACCTGATTCTTTATATGTATGTTGAGTATTAGTATGAATTGGTACACCCAAAGCCAATTTGATCGATTTGCTGTCAATGCTTTGTAATTTGTTGAGAAGATATAAAGGAGCAGAAAAATATACCTCTTGTCCGTAAATTAATTTCGATCTCACTAATGATGTAGCCAAATGCAGTAAAGTTTTTGTGTCACGGCTAAACGGCTGTGTACTTATGATTTTTAATAAATTTAATCTTTGCCTTGCTTTATTAATTAAATATTCAATATGATATTTCCAATTTAATTTAGGTGTAAAATAAACACCTAAAACTTTTATATTTTGTTTGTATGATAAATTTTGACCATTAAGTTTTATTTCAGGCAATATTTTAGGATTTTTCCCGTTATTGAACAACATTAGACTTGTCTTTTCTCCAGAAAGCTCTAAACCATTTTCTGACATATAATCAACTAAACTGTTAATTTCCTTTTGATATATTTTCTCAATATATCTAATATTTGTTTTATTTGTACGTTTTCTAATGTTTGTATTTAACCAAATTGCAATGTCATCTGCATACTGCACAACATGTGTGTTTTTTGATAATGCAGAAGGAAGGTCATAAATTAGAATATTAAAAAGTAATGGTGCAATAATAGAACCTTGTGGAATGCCCATGTTTATACGTCTGTTAGATGAATATGTTTTTCCAACTTTCGTACAAATACATCTTTCTGAAAGTAAGCTTTTTATATAATAATAAATGTGCCCATTAAGACCTATTGAATTTAATTTGTATAATAATCTGGCATGCCAAACATTATCATACGCTTTTTTACATAAAAAAATGTTGCTAATAAACTCTTTCTTTTTGAGAATTGTTTTTTAATATTTAAAGAAAGTTTGACTAAATGTCAGTTGTGCTACGACCTTTTCGAAATCCTGCTTGATGAACAGGAATAATATTATTTTTGTTACAGAAATATAACAATCTCTGATTTATTATTTTTTCCATTAATTTGCAAACGTGTGATGTTAATGCAATTGGTCTATAATTATTTATAGATTTTGATGTTTTACCTTGCTTTAAAATGGGAATTATTACTGACTGTTTCCAATAATACGGTACAGTTCCACTTTCCCAACATTTTTGGAAAAGTGAATGCAATATTTTTTTCCATTTTAAAGGTAAATGATTTAACATTTGATATGAAACGCCATCAATACCAAATGCAGAATTATTATTTACAAATGAATCTAATGTATCTAATACTTCTTCAAAAGTAATTGGACTATTTATATATAAATTATTGTCGGGTAAAGGGTCTTTTTATTCCTCCTTATTTTCACTATCAATTCTAAATTTTACAATATTTTCACTTAAATTATTTGTTAAACTATTTTCTGAGAAAAAATTTACAAATGCTTCTGCCTTATCTGTCAAAGAAGGAAATAAGTTATTTTCTAATTTTACCGGATATAGTTGTGATCTATAAATATTTTTAATATCTCTTACTTTTTTCCAAACTTTGTGCAAATCTTTAGATTCTAATACTTCTTTTTCACAAAATTCAATCCAGTGGTCCTTTTTAGCTTTTGCAATTACTCTGCTACATTGAATTTTAGCCAGTTTCATTTCTGAAAAATTTGCTTCTGTCTTATTTTTAATCCAGTTTTTAAATTTTTATTTTTTCTTTTTTACTGCGTTTTTACAATCATCATTCCACCATGAATTTCCATGCCGTTCAATATGTTTCTTTGTTTGAACTTTCGGAATGAAATGATCAGCAGCTTGTAAAATTACTTCTCTAAATTTTTCATAGAAAATGTTTATATCCTCTTGTAAAATTTCATTACATGGAAAAACATTTAAATAATTATAAAACATTTCCCAGTTTGCACGATGATATAAAAATTTTGGAATTTTGTCTTCAACATCAGTTTCATTAGTACTTACAATTTGATTTAAATCAATCAAAATCGGTAAATGGTCACTACCTAAACAGTCTTCCTCAATATGCCATTTACAATTTAATGCAATATTACCTGACAAAAGAGACAAATCTATTGCTGTAGGTCTATGAGACGAAATGTCTGGTATTCTTGTGACATTACCATCATTTAATAATACTAATTTTGAATCAACAATATTTTCAACTAAACGATTACAAGTAACGATCTTGCTATCTTTTTCCCATAATGGTGAGTGAGCATTAAAATCTCCTAAAATGGCCCAATTACCTTTAGAAAAATCAAAGTTCTTAATCCAGTCAGAATTGTCATTTTTAGGACCATTTGGGAAATAAACTGATAATACATTAATTATACAACTATCGCTTATCTTAACACATGCTCCAGTAGCGTATACATTTTTAGTGTCTTTTTCAACAGGAAACGATTCAATTGATGAATATAATAAATCACACCTGATATAAATTGCAGACTGAATTTTTATATTTTCAGGATTAAAACTAAATAATGGAGGATAGTAGTAATTATCCAGTTTAGGTAATTTAAATTTCTGAACATCCAATGACTGCAGTGCCAACACACAACATGTTTCGTGTTCAATAAAATGTTTAAAAGATAGTAAGTTGGTAGATATAGAACGACAGTTCCATTGTAACAATCTTGCTTGTGTAGTGTTTTTCATTTTAAAATTAAAACTTTAAATGAATTTATCTTTGTGTTATTTTTTAAAATTTCAAAATGATTCATTATCATTGCATATGAAAATGCAAACCATAAAGAATGTGTTTCTATCAATGTCAATATTTCTTCAGCTGGATCTAATACCACATCCAATTCTTGTTCCACCAGTTGTTCCTGTACGCATCTCTGCATTTCTGATAAGGAACATAGAGCTGTGGAGACACATTGTCCTATAAACACAGAGCTTGGGAACACAGAGCTCTGGAAAAAAAGAAATATGGGAACATAGGCATCTATCCTCTCCCCCCTCCCCTCCCCACTCGACTCGCAATGACGAACATCGTGATTGAACTGAAGGGAAAAAACCCCATAACGAGAAACATCTCGTTTGTGTAGTGCGGAGCGTGTGCCGTAACGAAGTACATTCTGATGGAACTAAGCTACCAAACCCGCCGAGAAGAAGGTCTTAATAGAGGGGATACTCCAATGATTTTCTCGGAGTAAGACCAACCTTGTTCCAGCTGACCAAGTTTCGTATGAGGTTACGGAAGATGTGGGAGGGACAACTTTCTATGCTCAGATGGAGAGACGCTATGTGATCTTTAAGCATGATATATTAACCGCTCCTTCTCACAATGCATTTTAATAATACAGTAAAACCTCCGTTTTACGACCTTTAAATTGCCATTAAAACGAGGTCTTAAATTGGAGGGGTCTTAAAAAGGAGGTAGGACATTTTCGAAAAAGACATTTAGAAAATTAATTAAGTAAAATAAATACATGTACACAAAGTACACATACCATTAAGTATAGGGAACATCTACCATCTTTCAGAAATATAGATTAAACTCTGTCTCACAACCAATACAGTCAATATCTTCCTGTTCCTCATTATTTACAAAATAAAAAAATCAATGTTGGTATGATAGTTGTTTAAAAGTGTATGCAAGTGCTGAGTGCATGTTTGGAGTTATAACTTTTTAAAAGATAACTTATTAATATTGTTGTAATTATTTTTATTCAATCAGTGAATAGTTTGTTGTGTTTTTTGAAAGAAAGCGGTTATGTCTGTTTGTTTGCATGATCTCCCCACCCGTGCATGTTCTATTAGTATGTCATTTTGAACACCAGACTTGGTGTCGGCAAGATCTGACAGGCCCCTGCTCAGGGCAAATCTGGTCATGCTCCAGTATTTCAAGCTGCTCTAATGCATCGTCTGCTGTTAAAAGTTGTAAACGAAACTGTTTTTTTCAAGCGCACAAATATAGTATTGCTTTGGAATCTGAATTTTTCACATGTTAGGTCGTAAAATTTATTTATTTGAAGGTCGCAAGTCGCGTTTTAGAGGTAGTCGTTTAAGAGAGGTCGTTTATATAGTACAAAGCATCGGTGATTTTTTTTCCCGGTCGTATGTTGGAGGAAGTCGCTTAAGAGAGGGTCTCAAAACGGAGGTCTTACTGTATTAGTTTAAACGTGTTATTTATGTTAATTACGTCAAACCTTGGGATGACTACGATGATGATGATGATGATGATGATGATGATGGTGGTGATAATGATGATGATGCTGATGATGCTGCTGCTGCTGCTGATGATGATGATGATGATGATGATGATGATGATGATGATGATGATGATGATGATGATGATGATCTGTCTCTCTCTCAACCCTCCCACTTCTTTCAAGTAATTATTCTGGCAAGTCTTTGTCCAAAGGCAGGCAAGAAAAATGAACTTTTTGGCGTGGCAAGCGTTAGAAGTGCATTTTATATTAGAAATGTTAATATATTTTTACACACACACGCACATACACATAAACATACACACACACACTCTCTCTCTCACACACACACGCACTCACTCAAACACACGCTGCGCTTTTAAGTTATATTTTGTTGACACAGCAGCTGCAATTTCTTTTATTGTTATTTTATTTAAATGCGAACAACCCATATAAATTTCTGTTTAAGATTGGGTCATGTATTTTAAGTATAAGGGGCTTGTGGCAGGAACAGCCCTCATTCGTTAAGTAATGTCATTTAATGTACATGTACACGAAATAACTCGTCCTCATACACACTCCACAGCCCTACACATCCATACCACTCCCACTATTTTACAGCCCCACCCCTAGCTACAGTTTAGCATCTTAAGGTTGACTAATGTGCTTCTAAATTGCATTGATTACTCCTCCCAGTCTTAGCATGTACCACCTCGCTGCCAACGGGGCGCGTTAAGTGATCACGTCTCGTGCACTGTCGTCAGCATGAAGTCACTTAACTCTTGTCTACATCTTTAACCCTCTCAGTGCCACATTTGCCATGGGCAATTTTGATAGCATTTTGTTGCCTGGTGTAGAAGGTGCATTAAAATCAGCTGAGGAAATTTAGTGCTGTTAGTGTTATACTTCGCGCTTAGCACCTAAACAAAATCGGCTCGAGTCGCTCACTGGTCATCTAGATCTACATGAAAGAAAGAAATAATGGCCGAAGTTGGTCAACAATCGCACTCCTAATTCCACACGAGTGGTAGTGTAGAATTCATGATCAGGCCAACTCTTTTACAGAAGAAATACCTGCGGCAGAAGCCCGATCACACTAGACATATACAAAACAACAACTAGCTGATGATGTACAAAAACATATTAAAAAACAACAACTTTTAACACTACCAACAAACCTAAATCAAATACTATATCTCACTCCTCACATTAACAGTGTCATTACTCACCCATAAACCCAACACCTTTATTCTGACTGAAGTTACTTAACAGTACCATCAGCTTTAAGTCGCTTAACATTACCATGACATGTAAGTCCCTTAAGACTTGACAGATTAGGGGAGAATGTGTGGGCCGGACACCTCTTTAGCACTATCTAGCACAGAGATTCGCTAAAATGGTGAAAAGGTTAACGGCGATGGACTGCTACAAAAGTGTTAAGGTCTTCGTCTGGGCCCACACCGAGTATCTATAACTCTCTGAAGCTCCGATTATTCTTTCATTCTGTGAATACTGTGAAGTGCGCTTACTAAGTTGGCTGGGGCCTTGAAACACTTGAAGGACTCGATAAAGGACAACGAGCTGGACATGATGTGGTTTTGGGTGTGTGTATGTGTGTGTGAGTGAATGAGTGTGTGTGTGCGCGTCTATGTATTAGAGAGAGAGAAAGGGGAGAGAGAGGGAGGAGAGAGAGTTTGACTGGGTTTTAATACTGTGGTGTATGCTTCTTTTATACATTTTGTTCCAAGAATGTGTTTTGTAACTGCGCTTTGAGCTTCTCCATGAGAGCAAGGCGTTTGCCTTTTTTGAAATGATATATATATATATATTATTATTATTATTATTATTATTATTATTATTATTATTATTATTATTATTATTATTATGGTGATGATGATGATGATGATAATGATGATGATGATGATGATGATGATGATGATGATGATGATGATGATGATGATATCCAAGACGTACTTGTGAATTCCAATGATGTCCTCTTTCTTTCTTTCTTTCTTTCTCTCTCTCTCTCTCTCTCTCTCTCTCTCTCTCTCTCTCTCTCTCTCTCTCTCTCTCTCTCTCTCTCCCCTTGGTTTAATCATTTAACAAGTCATGTAATCTTTTAGTGTTTAATCATTTAACAAAGAAATCACCTACCTTTAAAGTAATTCATACTATTTCCCCCGATACACTGAATTTACATTTGGGGCAAAACGTCGGATCGAATTTTAACTGCTGGCAAATCAAAAGATAATAATCATTATAAATAAGCAGATTTTTTTTCAATCCAAAAGCATCAGAAGCAAAACCTATATTCCTGTTTTGTCAACTGAATTTGTTTATAAAACACTAAGCAACCTTAAGCAAGAAAATTCAAGAGGTGTATATGAACTGGATGGAAAATTATTAAAACTGTATGCTCCGCTTATTACTGAAACTTTAACCTAAATATACAATTCATGCATTGGCAAATAATTTTTTCCTCTCATATTTAAACAAGCTAAAGCTATTCCACTTTTTAAATCCGGGGATAGTTATGACACAACAAATTATAGACCCATTTTAATTATGTCTGAATTATGTCTGTCTTTTCCAAACACATTAAAAAACACATTAACAACCATATTCTAGATCATTTCACTACAAAAACAATCTGTTACATGAAAATCAATCTGGTTTCAGAGCTAAGCATTCTTGTCATACAGCTCTTATATCTATGATAGAACAATGGCTTAATAATATTAATGAGCACACATTTTTTTGAGCATTATTCGTTCTTCGCAAAAGCTTTTGATATAATTGACCATGACCTTCTTTTACGTAAATTACAATTATATGGTGTTTCTTTAAATCATTTAATCTTCTAAAATCTTTCATCTCTGATAGAGAGCAGTGCGTTTTTATAAATAACCCAAAATCACCTTTTGAAGTTGTTACTGCTGAAGTGCCTCGAGGATCAATATTAGGGCCTTTATTATTTTCTGTCTCTATATATAATATGCCCCTTACTGTTTCTACTTCGTGTGAACTCTTTGCTCATGACACCACATTACACTCCAAGAATATAGAACTGCGTAATTTAGCCTCCTGTTTGCAAAAAGGGGCAAATGAACAACAGGAATGGATTAATTTAATCACATGACACTTCATCCTGAAAAAGCAAAATCCATGGTAATAACCACAAGACAAAAACGGTAAGTTTCCCTATAAAACTACCTCTCTTAAAACTTTGCAACAAAATAGTTGAAAAAAAAAGAGTACAATTTCAAAAGGTTCTTGGCGTAAAATTACACACTAACTTGTTTTAATTAAAACATATTGAAGATGTCAGTAAAACTATTTCTAGAAGGACTTGTCAATTATGAAGGATGAAACATCTCAAGGATAGAACAAACAACGGTTGCCCTAACAAAGTTGAAGCCCATTTGGAAAGATAGGACTATCAGTCTACACTCCAAGGTAAGGTTGCTGCGCTCCCTCGTAATCACCATCTTCCTATACTCTTGTGAAACGTGGACCTTCACAACAGACCTTCACAACAGACCTACAACGAAGAATACAAAAACAAGAAAATGGGGTGCTGCAGAAGACTTTTGGGCATTTCCTATACCCAGCACATCACCAACAACGAAGTCCGACATACCATCACACAAGCCATTGCACAACACGAAGTCATGCACACAGTGGTAAAGAAGTGGAAACTCCGATGGTTTGGCCACGTCACCAGAGCAGCAGCAGCTTTGCAAATACCATCCTGCAAGGCACTGTGCAAGGAGGCAGAAGAACAGGGAGACAGAAAAAAAGGTGGGAGGACAACGTTCGAGAATGGACTGGCTTGACGCTGAACGAAGTCATGGGGGTTGCTGAGGACAGAAAAAGATGGCGTATGCTGGTTAAACGATCATCTGTGGTGCCCCAACAACTTTCTAATTACGGTATAGGATAGGAAAGGAAACATTTTTAAAATGTGCATTCTCGTAAACTATTCTATTCGAGACATATTCAGACAATTATTGATTATTCTTCAACTATTTTGAATACTGCTAGTAACAACGCCATGAAACCTTTAGTTAGGATTATAGACCTCCTATTAAAATGGTTATTCTTAAAAACAAAATTTATTGGAAAGGTTACGAACAGATCAACATACTACCTCTTGCCAAAAGATTAAAATTTAATAAAGGAATTTGTATGCACAAGATCCTTTCTGGTAATGCATGCCATAGCATCCTGTATTATTATTATTATTATTATTATTATTATTAGTAGTAGTAGTAGTAGTAGTAGTAGTAGTAGTAGTAGTAGTAGTAGTAGTAGTATCTGGCCCCTCCCTCATCTTTCTCCTCTTCATTCTAGGAAAACTGCCAGGTTTTCTACCAGAATAAAGGTCCCACGTCCAAGAATTGATCTGTTTAAAACCATAACTTTCGCAGTGCAGTCACTAAATACACATTCTTTAGAAAACACTTTTTACAACACATTAAAAATAAGTTAATTAATTGGAGATCTACGTTAATAACATTCATTATATTGTTTTAAATAAGTTGTGCGGACGTGCGTATGCGTACATGTGTGTGTGTGTGTGTGTGTGTGTGTGTGTTTATGTGTGTACTGATCTTGAATGTATTGTTACATTATGATGTTATTGTTTATAAAGTTATTAAGTTCTAATAATTGTTATTGTTTCAAGCTCCGAGAGTAAGATGTAAAAACGCACACCTAGTGCTTACTCTTTTACCCTTGTTAAATAAAATTGTTATCTAATCTTATCTGTTCAGATATTGAGATTTGGGATATATTATAGGGGATTAAAGCTGTACACACATACACTAACTCTAACACTAACACACACTAACGCAAACGGTGAAACAAACGATACTATAAAGGGCAATTTAATGAGCATTGTAACCATTTGATCGACTTGGCTCTTTGCTGGTCGAAGAAGATCCCAGGAGAAGATTGATACATGGTGAACAAGACAAATGTGTAGCAGATGTATGAAGGTCTAGCTTCAGCAAAAGACGTTCAGAAGGTCTCAGATAGTCTGCGTGAAGAAGATGGTGAACAGCTAGGGAAGAAAAGGCAGCCAATGTCAGTTGTCAAATTACACCTAGCCTCGTCCTTCACCATGCGGGCAAGGACTCTTAAATTGGAAATAGATACGTCACAGCTGACAAGAGATAAGGCAAAGGACAGGACAAGACAAGACAAGACAAGGCAAGATATGGCCATAACAAGACCACGAAAAATAAAAGATAAAAGGGTTCATGTTTAATAGAAAGATGGAGTGCGCTGGTTAAACGATCTTCTGTGCTGCCCCAACGACTTTCGAGTTGCGGGATAGGATAGGATATAGGTTAAAACAAGGTAAGCCCACTCTCCTGATAGTAATTCTGAGGGTTAAATATTAAAAAGGAAAAAATAATTAATGAATGGATTGTTCTGTTATAACGCACTTACAAGCTCAGAGAGCTTCTCAAGGCGCTGGCCACTACTAACAAGCAAGCACGAAATAGTTTGCTGAAGTCAGGATTCGAACCCGCGTCGCCCAAGACGCATGTACACAAGGCTTGTGCCCTGAACTACGGAGCTACCACTGCAAAACCAAGACAGGGGTGAAAGACGAGGTTAAACAAAAAGACACAGGTTTCCCGATATTTTCAGTTGCATAAGAGAGAAATTAAAGACCTATGTTTTTTTTTTCAAACCCAACTTTATTAGAACAATGCTGTGATACTCTTCATCGTTGTTGTACTTCGGTACTCCAAGAACCAAGTACTAATGTACAATTTAGATAATGGAAAGGGGGGTAGGGATGGATGGGTAGGGGAGGGATGGGGAAAAGGAAGTTGGAATGGAAATTGTTGTGCAACCAGTCAGCACACACATCTCGCCAATGTTTAACAACATAGCAGCCACGTCCACACCACTGCCATTGTCAGCTGCATCAACCACACCATCATCGTCATCAACATAATCAACGCCGTAGTCAACCTCAGCAGCATATGCCACGTCATTACCATACTCGACGTCAACCACACCACCATTGTCAGCAAGTCAACAACGCCATCATCGTCAGAAGCATCGACCACGCCACAACAATCGTCAGCATTAACTACACCACCATTGTCAGTAACATCAACAACGCTACTACCATCATCAGCCACCCCATCACCATCATCAACACTACCATGCCTTCTTTGTTTGCATCGTCAACGAGGTCACACCTCATCTTCGGCAGCATCAACCACGTCATCAAAATCGTTAGCATCAACCCCAACACTATTGACAACAGCATCAACCACGTCACCATCATTGTCAGCAACATCAACCACGCCACCTTCATCGTCACAAACATCAACCACGCCACCTGCATCATCACAAACATCAACCACGCCACCATCATTGTCTGTAACATCAACCACGCCACTATCATCGTCAGCAACATCAACCGCGCTACTATCGTCGTCAGCAACAGCAACCACACCATTATCATCGTCAGCAACATCAACCACGCCTGTACTGTCGTCAGCATCATCTACGTCTCCATCAGCTCCAACTTTGCCGAACTGTCTGCCGCTGTTTTGTTCACCTTCATGCCAAACCAAAACTGACTCTTTGCCCAGTTCTCCTTTGGCACCGCCGCTGCCTTCCTTCATTGGTTCTTCATCGCTGATGCCCCTGCCACATACCCTGTGTGACATCCTTCCCTCGCTGCAGGTTCCATCTCCCTTGAACGGAGCTCCTACATCTGCCATAGAAGAAACTGACTTTTTGCATTTATTTGATTTTTCTTCTTTCTTCAGTCGCCTGCCTCCCAACCACAAACTAACTCTCAACTTCACTCCCCGTTACCTGTTGAACTTTATGTTATTTAGAAAACTTAACCGCTTGTTTATTTAATGCTCATTCTGTTTCGACCGATTCCCGTGCTGATGACATGTTTGATTTGTTGTTAAAAACAGTATCGATGGTGTTTTTTCTCATCACCCCTCATGATTTGTCTTTATGTTCTTTACCACGGCCCTCCAGGGGTGGTGGAATCTGCATCATTTACAAAAACTCCCTCCATTTCACTTTTTCACAGCTGCTGCCCTTTGTCCACGACTTCTTCGAGTTCGTTGAGGCCACTCTTAATATCTATGGCCAAACCATCATCTTTATCTGCATTTACCGTCCTTCTCCCAGTCCCAAAAACCAACTCAGACCTGCTATGTTTCATGAAGACTTTGAATCCTTTCTTGATCTTTACTCCTTCAAACCTGGCAATCTCATAACTCTCGGCGACCTCAACATTCATTTGATCAACCTGAGCACTGGGAAACTAAACGCATCTGTCACAACCTCCATATTCATAGCTTTACACAATTTGTTTCTGAACCTGAGCACATCATTGACTGTGCAATCGCTAGACAATCTGACAACATTCTCTGTTATGTCATTGTATCACAAGATCTTGAATCTGACCATTACACTGTTCCCTGCTCTCACTGTATTTCTCCTCCTCTAAAGAAAAAAAAACCCCGCACAATCACCTGCCACAACTTGAAAAACATTGACAAGAAAATTTTATCTTCTGAAGCTGTCCATTTATTTTCTCCTGCTCCTTCTGACACTGAACCTGCTTCTTTATTCCGTACTGCTCTGAGCTATCTCATTAACAGACATGCTCCTTCTTCCTCACGCCTCAACTCTGACCGTCCAAACGGGAGCGGCGTAGAGCCGAGTACATGCGGCGGTCTTCCAAACTTACAGTTCACAAAAAGACCTATCAGAAGCGCAAGTGTGACGTCCAAAAAGAGATCTCTGTTGCTAAAATACATGATTACAACAATAAGATTGAGAACTCTACTTCTTCCAAAGAGCTATTTTCTATTATTTATGACCTCCTTGGGAACACCACCACTTCTCGTCCAACAAAAATTGAACTTTCTGAACTACCTTCATCATTTTTAAACTTCTGTACTTCGAAAGTCGAAGCTATCCGCAAAACTCTTGATGACGCGCCTTGTCAGCTATGTCCTCCTGATCCGCCTTTCATCGACGTCATTCTTCACCTTTCTCAGAAACTGAAAGGGCTAGAATTCTCAGCACCATGTCTTTAAGACATGCGAGCTTGATCCCATCCCTACTTCACTTTTCAAAGATTGTATCACTGACCTCCTTCCAATCATCGCCAACATAGTCAACTCTTCCTTGCAATCTGGTTCTGTTCCTTCCTGTTTTAAGTCTGCCATTGTGCAGCCACTACTAAAAAAGTCAAACCTTGACCTAGAAGGCTTGACAAACTGCCGCTCTGTCTGTAATCGTCTTTCCTATCCAAACTCCTGTAAATGGTTGTCCTGAAACAGCTTAATCATCATCTCTCTTCCAACAACTTGTTCTGTCCATTCCGGTTTGCTTACCGTCCTGATTACTTTAATGAATCAGTTCTTCTTTATATCGTGAACGACCTCCTTTCTGCCATTGACTCTGGTAAAATCTCTTTGTTGACCCTTCTCGATCTCTCAGACGCTTTTGGCACTACCGATAACTGCATCCTCCTTCAGCACCTTGAGAACTGTTTTGGAATAAAAGACCATGCCCTAAAGTGGTTCCATTCATACCTTTCTGATAGTTTCCAATCTGTCTGCATCAACAACCACCTTTCTGAACCGTCCAAACTTTTCTTCAGTGTTCCTAAAGGGACAGTTTTAGGCACAGCTCTATTAACCCTTTATACATCTCACTGTCTCAAATCATCCAAAACCTTGCACTATTTCTACGCAGACGATACATAGCTCAAAATCAGTGACACTCCTCAAAACCTTCCATCTATTCTAACTAAAACCTCTGACTGCTTTGAAAACATTTCTAACTGGATGACTGCCAACAAGCTACAGCTCAACAAACATGAACGGATACTAAACACAGCCTGCCTTCTACCCTTGTAGACACTGTCACTCTTGAACAAACCACTATTCCTGTGTCCCATTATCTTAAAAAAAAACTTTGGTGTCATCCTTGACAACACCCTGTACATGTCAGAATTTACCCGCAAAACCTGTCGAATATGCAACTTTCAGCTCCGTAGAATAGGCCTTGTCAAGCATCTGACGCTACAGCCAAACTGATTTCCTCTCTTGTTCTGTCACGCTTAGACTACTGTAACTCTCTTCTGGCTGGACTTCCTTCCTCTTCTGTTCATCTGGTCCAACGTGTTCAGAACTCAGTCTGGTTCTCAAAAAAAAATCTGATCATATCACACCACTCCTATTTTCTCTCCATTGGCTTCCTGTATCTCAGAGGATTACTTACAAAATCTGTATTTTCCGTTACGTGCGTCTATGGATTAGCCTCTTCCTACCTCACCAAGAACATTCATTTATACAAGCCATCTAGAAATCTTCGTTCTTCCTCTGACATTCTCAAGCTACAAATACCCCGCTACAAACTCTCCTCTGCGGATCCTTCTCAGTGCTTGGTCCTTGAACTTGGATTTCTCATCCCTTCTTTCTTCGCAGCTCTCCGAACATAGCCACTATGAAAACCAACTTTAAAAAACTCATCTCTTCCCTAAAAATGTTACATTTTCTCTCCAACCACCAGCTTCATTCTTTTTTTCTGATTCAAACCAACGCCGTCACGCCGCACGCTCTTAGTCCCCTCACACCTTAGCTGCTATCCCCCCCCTTACCCTCCCTCGTCTTTTATAGTTTACTTGTAAGTATTCTTTTTCATGTTTGTATTATGTCTTTGCATAGTTTATTAGTATCTTGTTTTTGTTTCACTTCTAGTCGTATGTTTTTCGATGTTAAAGTTAAGTATAAATGCGTGAGAATTGTGCTTTGAACTGATGTCATTGGGAAAAAGCTCTATATAAACTCTTATTATTATTATTATTATTATTATTATTATTATTATTATTATTATTATTATTATTATTATTATTTTTATTATTATTATTTTTATTATTGTTATTATTATTTATTTATTTATTTATTTATTTATTTATTTTTTAATTTATTTAATTTAAGGTCTGTATGCATAGTGATTTTAGACCAACAACAACATTTTAAAAATTTTTTTTAATTAAAATGATTTAACATTAACATTGTAGCAATTTTACCAGCTTGAACTCCTACTTAAAATTTAAAAAATTCTTGACATCAAACATTTTCTTTCTTAAATGTGAAGGCATTATTATTATTATTATTATTATTATTATTATTATTATTATTATTATTATTATTATTATTATTATTATTATTATTATTATTATTATACATGTAAAGTTTTCTGTGCAGTGACCTAAACAGTTTGTAACTTTGAGGGTTTAAAGAGCTTTTAAGTGGAAGAATTTGTTTATTTTTTGGCGAAAATGGGTTTACTCTATTATTACATGAAACAAAGATAAAGTGGTCTTTTCTTGCTCAAACCAAGTTTGAAGTTTTCATTTCTGTTCTGACAGGGAGTGTTTTCCCCTGTTTAACCAATACGCACTATGATGTACTAGATGTTTTTGTGTTTTTGCGCTAGAGCGGTATCTATCGGTTCTTATTAACAGCCACAAAAACTATACTTTCAACAGAGTAATGTTGAGTTTTGTTGCAAGCTAACAATGTAGTTTTATTTATTTGGGCAACATTTGCTGTAGACTTAATTGTTAAATGGATCTATCGAGAGGGCTTGATCAAATTGGGTCCCTTTAAACATAAGAATGACTACATTGGGTAGCAAAATGTGCAGTCGAAAAGCATTTTTTGAGTGTAAAATAGATGAGTAAGGGTGTTGTAAAAAGTTACCTTATATATAGCAATTTTAGCTCTTGGGGAAGTTTGAAGCGCCAGTAAATGCCAGCCAGCAAAAATCAAGAATTAAATTCCAAATCTGAATCTGAATGACAAGATGACAAGGTTCAAGAAAACGTTATTAATCTCTCACTGAAAAATGAAGACAAGCTTTGCATGCAGTTAGTTAAACAAAAACATTAATCAATTAAAAAAAATTGCTCAACCAGACAGCCACAGATGTACCATACAGGTGCAAGCAAACAGGAAGATAAAAAGAGAGGGACAGTGGCGAAGAAAGGTAAACAGGAAGTACCGTCAACAACATGGCCCAACCGGGCCAGGTTTCCAGCATATCCCGAGGTGGCACGCCGTTGAACTCCATTAATAAACTTGGCAAAGCGCTGACCTCTCGCCATCGGGTCTCGCGAGAATGCGATGAAATGGAATTTTCCTGTCGCCCGGTCCTCCCCTAATCAGGAGGCCAACCCTTTAACGCCACCGGATTGATGCGATTAAGGTTATTTCCCTTTACTTTTGGGGCTGACTCAGCACTCTTGTGTCCATTTTGGATCTCGGCAAGAGACCACCGATTTGCACACACCGTGCCTAAATGTCAACGGGTTGTCCACGTTTCATTACGCGACTGACTTTCCGAAATTGCGAAACGCTGATGGAATTGTGCGATGCAAAACGTGTAAAAGTCATTTTTGTGCGCGTTGGTTTTCCGCCTTAAAAGATAGAGATAGAGATGTGAAATCGACAAAGTGGAAAACATCCAGAGACGGGCAACGCCTCATCACCCAGAATTACTGAGATCGCACGCATGGTTGCATCACTAAGATGTTGACTGATCTTGGACTGCAGACTCTTCAACCAAGCAGACGTCAACTGAGACTCACACTCTTCTTCCATTTAAAATAAGATAAGACAAGATAGCAATTTTATTTAACAAGGGTAAAAGAGAAACACTGGGTGTGCTTTTATTTACATCTTGCCCTTGGGGCTTGAACAATAATATTCAATTCAATTCAATCATTTTATTTAAAGTCTGTTAACAAATTATGTGATTTTAGATAATAAAACAAAGAAACAAAATAATATAAATGATAAGGTGGAAACGTGAACTACTAATAACTAAAAAAATAAATCATAAATAATAATGATAAAAAGAAAACAAAATTGAAGAAAAAGAATACAGCAGCTACAACAAACCCATAAGAACTTGTACTGATTAAACAATGTAACCTAACGTTGAAGCACCATCATCATGAACAATAATAATTAGTATGACAACATAACTTTATAACAACAACATCATAATGTAGCAACATATTCAAGATATATGCACATATGCACATACGCGCAAACATACACATGCAAACACACACGTGTATTTAAAACCATCTAATGCACGTTATTAATGTAGAACTCTAGGTAGCTAAGTAATTAATAGTTGATGTATTGCAAAAGAAATGTTATAAAAGATGTGTAGTTAGTGACTGCACCGCGTAGCACTTCTGGAAAGTTATTACATAAAGCTGAACCTGAATATGACAGACTGGTTTTAAACAGATCAATTCTTGGAAATGGGATATTTAGTTTGGTAGAAAATCTTGCAGGTTTCTTAGAAAAACAAAAGAAGAAAGATAAGGGAGTGCATTACCAGAAAGGATCTTGTGCATAAAAATTCCTTTATTAAATTTCAATCTGTTGGCACGATTCCAGCAATAACTCCTACCAACTATCTCAAGCCAATCACATCAAGAATGTGTATTAGGCCTAAGGCATCAAGCGAATTTGAATACCAGAATATCGTAGTAAACCATGTCAGAAACAACAGTGAATGTTTTAAAACTGATCCAACAAAAACATCTGTCTAAAAAAAATCTTTCTTCCCAAAAACAATAATTAATTGGAATAACTTGGGCGATAAAACCATCTCTGCTGACTACATATAGAGTTTTAGGTCAGCGGTCATCCACCTGGGGACCATTTAGTGCTCCCCCCCGGTCGCATTGCCGGTCATATGCCATAGTTGGATCACTGCCGGCGGGACGTGCTGGAAAGACTCCCTTACAACCTTTACTCTCAGTCCATCCCCGTTATCCCCGGGAGTTATCTGGTTATGGCCCAGAATGGCCCCCCCCCTCCTTATATTCCCAATCAACCCCCACCAGTATAACCAATACGCTTCTACTCAAAATAACGAGGAATTCGGAAATTAATACAGAACAGTTCCAAACAAACAGACCACGGGGAGTTTAACCGGGATAGGGACAGAAAAGCTCCCGCCACAACACACTTATGAAGCACTTTAGAGGAGTAAAACTGGGACAAGTCCAGAACATACCCCAAACACATGATAAACATAGAGTTACGCTAGAATAGGTCCACACTCCTATAAAACACGACAGGGGAGTTAAACTGGGACAGGCCCGGGTTAGCCCAAGCACACTGAATACACAAAAGCTAAGCAGGGGGAGTTAAACAAGGACACGTCTAGAACAAGCCCTTACTTTCTCAGAAAACGTAACACGGGAGTTTAACTGTGACAAGCTCAGAACAGCCCCCACCTCCACCCCCACTCACCCTCCATAACACACTACAGGGGAGTTAAAGAGGGAACGGTACAGGGGAGTTGAAGAGTGCCAGATCCAGGACAGCCTCCAAACATGCAAATAAAACACTACAGGGGAGTTAACCTGAGACAGGGTCAAAAGAGCCAACACGCCCACACACCGTTAAAACATTACAGGGGAGTTAAAGTAGGACAGATTCTGAAAAATCCCCTATCCCCACCCATCCCTTACACACGCAACTATAAAACACAACAAGGGAGTTACGTCCTTTAAAAATCTTCCTTCTTCCTCTGAAACCCTCATGCTTCACATACCCTGCTACAAACTCTCCTCTGCTGGCTGTCGATCTTTCTGAGTGCTTGGCCCTTCAACGTGGAACTCTCTTCCTCTCTCTCTTCGCAGCTTTCAAAACATAGCTACTTTCAAATCCAACTTGAAAACTCATCTCTTCCTTAAATGTTTCAGATCTTACCTCCCATCATCATCGTCGTCATTCCTCCAGCCACAACGCTCGCTAAACTGAGACAGATTCAGAAAAGCCCACCTCCCCCGCACACACACACAACTAAAAAACACTATAGGGGAGTTAAAATAAGGCAGGTACTGAACAGCCTCGACCCACCTCCATACCTCTATGACAACTAAGGGGAGTTAAACTGGGACAGGTCAAGAATATTCCCCATCCCCACACACCTCTATAAAACATTACAGAGAAGTTAAACTGGGACAGGTTTAGAATAGCTTCCCCCGATACACCTATACAGCACGAAAATGGAGTTCAACTGGGACGAACGGGATTTAAACGTGGACAGGTCAACAATAACACACATTTCCTTGTGTTTTCATGGGGACAATAAAGATTCTGATTCTGATTCTGATAACCTCTCCCTCCACACCACACACACACCTCCATGTAACACTACATAGGAGTTAAACTGGGACAGGTTTAGAATAGCCTCTTCCACACACCTATAAAGCACAAAAATGAAATTAAGCTGAGGAAGGTTCAGAACAGCGCCCCTCACACACACGCACACTTATAAACCAATACATGGGGGATTAAAACAGGAAATTGACCTGGGGAGTTAAACTGTCCAGAGTTAAAAGTCCAGAACAACCCTCAAACACAATCATAATTCACGTACAGATCCAGAACAGCCCCCTACCATAACACACTCATACCACACAGAAAGGGAGTTAAACTGCAACTTACAGCTCCAAATTAATCCTCCACCCCCACCCCAAATACACTCGTAACACACAGAAGGGGAATTAAACTGAACCTACACGGCACGGTGCAAAGAGGCAGAAGAAAAGGAGACAGAAAAAGAGATGGGAGGACAACACATTGGAGAATGGGCTGACTTGACACTGAGCAAAACCATGCGAGTTGTTGAGGACAAAGAAAGATGGAGTACGCTGATTAAACGATTATCTGTGGTGCCCAAACGACTTTCGAGTTACTGGATAGGATACGATAGGATAAGATATTGGGCTTAATATTTATGTTTAAAAGGTGGAGGCGTTTCTGGACCTGTCCCAGTTAAACTACCTTGATGTTGAAGGGTTGGGGCGGTTCTGAACCTGTTCCAGTTTAACTCCCTTGTAGAGGTTAATAGCTATATTTAAGGGTACTGTTTTGAAAATGCCCCAGTTTAACTTCCCTTTTTTGTGTTTTATAAGTGTGGTTGTGGGTTTTCTGGACATGTTTCATGATCCAGTTTAACTCCCTTTCTGTGTTTTATGAGTGTGTCAGGATGGGAGTGGGTGGGGAGAGGGCGCTGTTTTGAGTTTATCTCCCCTTCTGTGTTCTTTTCTATTTTATGTGTATTGAGGGTGGGGGTGGGAGTGGGGGTGGGGGCTGTTCTGGATCTCTGGATCTATTTCAGTTTAACACCACTTTGTGCTTTATGAGTGTGTTGGGGGTGGGGGCTGTTCTGGACCTGTTCCAGTTAAACTACCCTTCGATTTTTTTTATTGTATTGGGGAGGGGGAGGGCTGTTCTGGGTCTGTCCTAGTTTAATTCTCATAGGGAAGGGCGTAGTGGTTAATAGTTACGTTGAGGTTTAACTCCCTGCTGGTTGATAGTTTTGTTTAAGGGGCTGTTCTGGAACTGTACCAGGTTAACCTACCTTTTGTGTCTTTGTGTGTTGTTGGGTGGGTGCTGTTTTGGAACTGTCTCAGTTTAACTCCCCTTTTGAGTATTTAGTATGGGGCTTTAAATATGCTTGGAGGCTGACGTACCTGTCCTAGTTTAACTCTCCTGTAGTGGGGTTAATAGCTATGTGTAAAGTGGGGAGGGAGGCGGGCTGTTCTGGACCTGTCCCAGTTTAACTCCCCTTTTGTGTTTTATAAGCAGTGTCCTTTGGGGCTGTTCTGGACCTATCTCAGTATAACTCCTCGGGTCAAAATATAACTCCTCCGTAATGGCTGTTGTGGACCTGTTCCAGTTTAACTGCCCCCAGTGATTTACACATATGTTTGTTTATGGACTGTTCTGGACGTGTGTTGTATTAACTTTTCTCTTGCTAACCTATAACTCATAACCCTTGCTAACCAAATGGGAGGGCCAGCCAACCCCCCCCCCTATTCCAGAGTGACTCCCCAGGAGTTGTTTTGGTACAATTAAAATTGTCCCAGAATAACTCCCTTAGAGTGCATCTGGGACTGTGCCAGATTTACTCTCCATTTAAAAGGGGTCTGTTTTAACATTGGCCCAGTTTAACTCCTTGTATGTTTTCTGGTACAAAATTTTTCAATGCCAATTTAACTCCCTTTGCTTTGGAGCTGTTCTGGCACTCATAGAGAGTCAGTCCAGTTCATGACTTTGATCGTCCCTAAGTAGTCTTCCCGGAAGTTGATTGGGAACAGAAAGAGGGCCATTCTGGACCATGACCAGACTGAAACTACTCCCAGGAGTAAAACTTGTAATGGGGGCAGCTTCGGCACTTTACACCGGCGTAAACATGCCTTAGGGCACAATCAAGATCATGAGGAAGAAGAGATAGGCATATATGTATAAAGCTAGACATAGCAATAGAGAGAAAGTGTGTATTTGTGCGTACACATTGTCACGTGGGTTTATGGGTTTTAGGGCTCTGCACAATGGAATGATGTAAACCTCACGCTTTATCCGATGGGAACTGCTAGTTAGTCACCCTGTGGAGTACTATAATAAATTTATTTATTTAGCTCGGTCTGTGTAAAGGCTGGGGTACAGAGATAGATAGAAAAATGGTAAAAGATTACTGTCACACTAGCTTTCACACGGCTATGAATCATATGTAGTCCAGCCACTTGATAACAGTTAAACATCACACATTTATTTCTTCTACTCTATACAAGATTTTCTAAGTACTAATCTACCTTAAACGTTATATAGTCACTGTGAATAATTCGATCGCTGATAGTCTATGCAGATAATTGTTCATCCTTGGGCACTGGATGTTATTGTTCATGAGAAGTGGACTACCGTGGTCCTGTAGCTCTCAGTTTTTTGTGCACACACGACTATAGACTTAACTGTGTGTCTGGCGTGCTGTGCTGTGGTCGGTTTGTTGACAACGGGGTTGTCTTCTTCTGGTTTTTCCCTGTGGGTAGACTGGTTGGCTTTCCTCGCGCAATGCTGGGGATACCGTTGCAGCCAACTTACGCGTCGACGTGGTTTCGTCTGATGCTGTGTTGGGCGCACTACAGAACGCCTGTTCGTCTGTAACATATGAGACGAAATTCTGCACAACCTTGAATGATAGGTGTGTGCAGAGCGTCTCACTGAAGGTCGTAATAGCCCTCAGTGATTAGCTCCACATCTACATATATAAGCGACGAACATTCTGCTAAGTCCGTGGTCCACTGGAATCTCCACTCTAATTTCCTATACATTCATAACTATAAAACCTGGCTACTTATACACATCAAGAATTAATAATATTATACACATTCAGTTGTACAGCCACTGGTTTGCAAGCACACATATAAGTTAAACAACAGTGGTTCCGTACATAATTCAAGATGGCGTCGGGCCGGTCGTCTTTTTGCCTCGTGGTCAGCTACGCCACGTGTTAGGCAAAGTTGGGTTAACAATTCAATTCTATGCATATCAAATTCCACAAACATAATTCAACAATAATATAATACATCACGATGAAACAGAAATATGTTCATTTACCTTCGTGACAATATCAGGCCAGTGGCTACTTGAGTGAATTCGAATTTACACAAGTACTGCGTCCTAGTCTTTTCTGAAGAGAACTACTGCTCCTGTGTAGCTCTGTAGCTGTTATCTCTTCCTCGGTTTTAACTCGACTGACGGTTCTTCTCTACATTCGAAGTAGTCAGACCTAGTTGAGCCTCTTCTAAGCTGTGTTCTCATTGGCGGATAACTGACTTACCTAACGGCGTTACGATGATGTCATTGCCTTAGCTTACCGTCAGCTACCACGGTGTGTAGGCGGCAGCATGCTATTGCTACGCTTGATTACTTCCGTCGTCTGCTGCTTGCTAACTTTGAAATTCTAATATTTCATAGACTACCCAAGCTAAATATTAAAATAAGCAGAGTAAAACTAGTCCTCTTACGACACATATATGTGTGTGTGTGCGTGTGTGTGTGTGGGTGTGTGTGTGTTGTGTTGTGTGTGCAAGCGCGCGTGTGTGGTTGTTAATCTTGCTTGCGTGCGTGTGTTTGTGCTTGTGAGTGTGTGTTTGTACTCTGAGACTTTTCTCCTCCCGCCGCTGTTTTTAAATTCCTTCAGCTGACAATGGGCGAAGTTTAAGCGGCTTAATGTTTCATGACGTTTGAACTCTTTTGCAGAGATGGACCGCCTCCCTTCTGTCCTGTCCCAGAGTATTCAAAACCGTGTATAGCTGTTCAGCGGAATATGGAAGTATCGAGCTCGGCAGGGCTATAAAACCAGGTTTCTTCTCGGTCCCTCTAAAATGCTTGCACATTTTCTCATGCAATTTCCTGCCGGGGCTTTTAAACAAGCACTTTTGGATCTCCCTCTTCTATCTTTTCTCTTATATTGATCTTTTCATCTGCCAACACTAGCAGCATGAAACCTTTTTTGCGCCACGCTTTACTGTTGAATTGCAAACTCTCCTGCTCCCGTGCATCGCACTGAGCATGTTGCGGTATATAAGATAACCCGTCGACCCACAATCAGTGGAAAAGATGATCGATCGATCGATAAAATTAGTCAATACTTTTCATCCTTATTCTCAATAACATCAATCATTTTGACCGCAAAACAAAAGCAGAATATACGTACTCATTTTATCATTTTTCAAATGTTATAAAAGTATTAGTGGATTCTGATGCCCATGTTAATTACATAGTTTAGTCTAGTTACTGTCTATTTCCTTGTCCTACAGGGTCTACATAGTACAAGAAAGAAAGTATATGCACGCGTTTATTTACTTGTTTATTGTTTATTATCCTATCCTATCCTATCCCGTAACTCGGAGGTCATAGGGGCATCACAGATGATCGTTTAACCAGCGTACTCCATCTTTCCCTGTCCTCAGCAATCCTGACTGTTTCGCTCAGTGTCAAACCAGGCCATTCTCGAATGTTGTCTTCCCACCTCATTTTCGGTCTCCCTCTTCTTCTACCTCCTTGCACTGTGCCTTGCAGGATGATCTTTGCAAGACCTGATGATCTAGTGACGTGGCCATACCATCGGAGTTTCCGTTTTTCCATCACTGTGAGCAGGTCATCGTGTTGTCCAATGGCTTGTGTGATGGTCTGTCGGACTTCGTCGTTGGTGATGTGCTGAGTATAGGAAATGCCCAGAAGTCTTCTGTAGCACCTCATCTCCACGCTTTGTATTCTTCGTTGTAGATCTGCTTTGAGGGTCCATGCTTTGCAAGCACATAGGAAGATGGAGATGACAAGGGAGCGCAGCAGTCTTACCTTGGAATGTAGACTGATGGTCCTGTCTTTCTAAATTGGCTTCAACCTCGCCAGGGCAGCAGTTGTATGTGCGATCCTGGAGAGGACTTCCTGTCGGGACCCATTGTCTGATACAATGGCTCCTAAATATTTGAAGCTATGCACTGTGTTGATGGATTGACCTTGGACTTTGATGTCCATGTTGATGCCATTGGTGTTGTTGGTCATCATTTTGGTCTTCTCTGCACTTATTTCCATCCCATTGGCTCTGGAGGTGGTGTCAAGCCTCTGTACTAGCTGTTCAAGTTCTTGTTCCTCTCCAGCCAATCCATCAATGTCATCCGCAAAATGAAGGTTGGAGATTGCTCTTCCCCCTATGCTGACTGTGCCTTCGTGATCTGCAATGGCATCTGAAAGAGAGTAGGCATCCCTGACCCACACTGATTGTTGTTTTTTACCAGTTTCCGGTGGCGCTGTTGTGGAGGACTGCACTGGTAACCTTGTCATACAGGCTTTTGATGACTTCAATAATTCTAGGGGTGATGTTGGACACTCTCATGTTTGTCCACAGAGCTGCATGCCAGACTCGGTCAAACGCCTTTTTGAAGTCTACGAACACATGCTATAGATGTTGTTGGTGCTGTAGGTATTTCTCGCAGATTATTCTGAGGTTGAAAATCTGTTCAGTGGTACTTCGCCCTGCCCTGAATCCTGCTTGTTCTTCAGCTATGATTTGTTCAGCTTGGGGTTTCAACCTGTTGAGTATTATTTTCAGGAGGACCTTGCTGGGATGGCTGATGAGGCTGATGGTGATGATGATTTTATTTCATAAAAAGATGATTGGAATAATTTATCTTTATTTCACAACAGGGATTGCGTTTTTCTCTATAATGCCATAACTAGACCTTGCAAATTGCAGTTGGACGTAACACATTTATAACGTGCTTCTTGCCTTGAAATTATTCGTGTAAATCAAATGATTGCTTGGTTTTATTTTACTCATCAGGATGACTGATCGATCGGCTGATTAGTTTTAGTTACATTGAGAATAGTTCGATTTGACATTATAAAAAACAACCGAATCAAAAACTGCGAGCAAATATATTTCCACATAGTCTTAAAACAATGAAAATGGTTCGTATTTCGTTATAATTACTGCCTAAATCGTCAACCCTCGTTGATTAGAAACTGTCTTCTCGTTAACTTGGAAATGTAGAACAGCATAAAGACGCCCATTTAATTGAGAATTCTAAAGAAAACTGAAAGTGGAGAAATAATTACGCAGCACGCTAATGCAAATAAACCTAAGGGCGTTTTAAACGCTTGTCTCGTTCGCAAAAAAAATCTTCACGACTCTCTCACAAGACAAGCTGCAAACCCTGCTTATAAAAAAGTTCCAATTTTTCTAATGCCGGATTCACGGTTTAATAAGGAAGTAATATGGAAATGGATGTTGTTCCCATCACACAATTTTAGAAATATTGCGCAGTTGGAAATATATAAATTATATTTAAGTGTCACTTCGAATATAACACTATTTGGCAGAACAACGAAATCGTCAAGCCGCTTGTGCGCGTTAGAACGATATAACTATATTGCATGAATTATTAGCACCTTTAAAATCGTTTTCACTTAGGAATAAATTCACGCATATCTCATGCTGCTCTATAGAATCTATTATTCTCATAACAAAAAAAAAGTTTTATAAACCAACATTAAACGGTTTTAGAAAGTACACAAGCAGATATAATTGTATTACATTACATGATTATTGCTTTAGGTCCAGCGGACTCTTCCGAGCCAAACCAGGACCAGAAATATATAATTGTATGACACACATTAACACGTTAACATCTGATACAAGATTCAAAATTACCGGAAAACATTAGTATTATTTGCTCACTCAAAGAAATTATTTTCAATTCTTAATGAACAGATTTTCGATTAAGTCGACAAGTCGAATTTAAAGTTTAGAACGATTAAATTTGTATCAGACGCACTAAAACCGCACGTAGAGATTTAGATTCTCTCCCATCCTTCACTACCTACTAATATGAGTTCACTTTTGCAAAATACTAACAAAATCAAGCATTTAGCGGTATTAAATCTATTATCCTTAAATCTAGCACATTAAGTTTAATTATTTTTTAATTCTAATCAAAATGAATAGATTTTAAAAAAAGGCAAATTCGACCAGACTTTTCTTCTAGTCACATAGGGCGTTACAATCATATCACACGCTTTAATTTATTTATTAATTTTTCACAAAGTTAGTTTTCAATTATAAATAAAAATCATACATGAAAGGGTATATAATATTTTTTTTCAAGTGTAAAAATTGACGTATTTCTATTGAATTCTGTAGTTTTCTTTTACGTCAAAATGCGCAGGCTCGCTATTTCCTTTCGTGGCATGCATTTTCAAAAAAAATCAGAAATGTTGCTCGAGTGATGTCGTGTCCTCATGACGAATTTTGTAATGGCCTTCTGATTTGCCAATTGCAAGATTGGGGGAGATAAAAAAAAGTAAAGAAGGAAAGAAAGGAAGATGTAAGGAAGGGAATACAAAGAGAGAAGTAAAAAAAAATGACAGAAGAAGAATGGCGAAGGTCGAAAGGAATCCAAAAGATAAAATAATCCAAATGAAAGACAGAAAAATAGAGAGAAAGAAAGAAAGGACGAAAGAAAGAAGGAGAGAGAGAAAGAGAGAGAGAAAGAGAGAGAGAAAGAGAGAGAGAAAGAGAGAGAGAAAGAATGAAAGAAAGAAAGAAAGAAAAAAAATAAAGAAAGAACAGATAAATTAATGCGAGAATTAATACGTTGAATGAAAATGAAATACATTTAAAAAAAAGAAAACGAAGAAGAAGGAACGAAGAAGGAAAAATAACAAATGGAAAAAATCAACGAAAAAAAAACGACCAAAAAACTCCGAGTATCAGAACCAACATAAAGAAAAGTATGAAACAGAAAAAAAAGAAGACAAACAAACGAATTTTTGATGAAGTAGTAAGAAAGAACGAAGGGAAGAATGTTTGATCAATCAAGGGAGATGGAAATGCATTTATGATTTTCCATTAAAGAAGGGACAGAGATTGTCAAAAGCAACAGCAATGTCACATGACATGAAATGAAAGGAGACAGAGAATGAGACAGAAAGAGAGAAAGAGAGAGAGAGAGAGAGAGAGAGAGAGGGAGAGAGAGAGAGAGAGAGAGAGAGAGAGAGAGAGAGAGAGAGAGAGAGAGAGAGAGAGAGAGATAAAGGATGAAAAAGATTGAAAGGATGAAAAAAAGAAAGAAAGAAAGAAAAAGGAAAGAAAATAAAAAAAGAACAGATGCATTAATACGTGAATTAATACGTGAATGAAATTAATAAAAAGAAGACGAAGAAGAAGGAACGACGAAAGAAAAAGTACAAAGGAAAAAAATCAACGAAACAAAAAAAAACAAGAAAATAAAACCGAGTAACAGAATCAACTTAAAGAAAAGTATGAAACAGAAAGTAAAAAACAGAAGACAAACAAACGAAAGATTTCATGCAGTAGTAAGGAAGAACGAAGGGAAGAACGTTTGATCAATCAAGGGAGATGAACATGCATTTCTGATTTTCCGTTAAAGAAGGGACAGAGATTGTCAAAAGCAACAGCAATGTCACATGACATGAAATAAAAAAAAAGGAAAAGAATATTGACGTTGAATTTATTTTATCGGAAGAACCGCAGAAATTCAGGAAATTGTTGCCAGCTAGCATTTCTGTGTTTTTGTTCTTTTCCCTCCGTTTTTCTTCTATTTTCCATTTTAACCGTTCTCTCATATTTTGCTGCGTAACCCATTACGGGCATTTCACGTTGAACTTTATGTTTGAAAGAAGCTCAGCCTGAAGTGGAACTGCGTATATAGATGACCCTCTGTTGTCTACCTACCATTTCTTTGTTGATTTGATTTTGATTTTGACGACGTGCTCCTTTTACACAGAATTTGTGCGTGTTTATTGTTTGCGTATTGGTTTTGTATGTGCTTTGGTTGTGTGTGTGTGTATGTTTGTATGTGTGTATGTGGGTGTGTGTGTGTTTGTGTGTGCGTGTATTTGTGTGTGTGTGTGTGTAAGTGTTTTTTCCATGCTTGCGGACGTTTCTGCTCCTGAAGTTGTCTGGTGTGTGTATGAATACTTCAACCTTTATGTTCGGTACTCCATCATAAACATTTTTGAAAATCCTTCTGTTTCTAATTTCTTCAATCCTGCTTTTTCGAAAATAATAATAAAACACCACTTCCGGGATGACATCTTCAAATATTCCGCGCAACGGTTGACACGAACTCTATGAAACACAGCGGGAGAGAAGCAGCAGGTCATGATGGGCACATCGAAAAAGAGCTAAAAATGGAGGCACTCAGATGTTGGCCAAATTTAGAAAGCCAACGAGAGAAATCTGGTAGAATGTTGTTTTGAAAATTTTGGCCATGTTTTGTGCTCAACTCTTAAAGCAGCTCTTGGCGGAATTTTCATAGTAAAAGTGAAAGATAAACAGATTGTTATTGCTTAAAATATGTTATGATAATAACCAGTAAAGGTATTGAAAGGAGACAATCTACATTTCAAAATTAAAAATCAAAGTCTCTTCCACCCTCTGTATTAACGATCTCCTCAGGTCGCCTTGCTTTGAGTTCGATTAAAGAAAAAGCGCCTGATTATTATTATTATTATTATTATTATTATTATTATTATTATTATTATTATTATTATTATTATTATTATTATTATTATTATTATTATTACTACTAGTAGTAGTAGTAGTAGTAGTAGTAGTAGTGGTAGTAGTAATAGTAGTAGTAATAGTAGTAGTAGTAGTAGTAGTAGTAGTAGTAGTAGTAGTAGTAGTAGTAGTAGTAGTAGTAGTAGTAGTAGTGGTATTTAACAATTCATTGTGTTGAAAATATTTTATAAGAAGCGTCCATGATAATAATGTTGATAATAATGTTGATAATAATGTTGATACTACTACTACTACTACTACTACTATTACTACTACTACTACTACTACTACTAGTAAGAAGAAGAAGTAGAAGTAGAAGAAGAAGAAGAATAACAACAACAACAATCCTATCACTACTACTACTACTGCTACTACTACTACTACTACTACTACTACTACTACTACTACTACTACTACTACTACTGCTTACAATCATCATCATCATCATTACAGCGGCCTCTGGTCCTGATTTGGCTCGGAAGAGTCCACTGGACCTAAAGCAATACCATGTAATGTCATGTAATTACAGCGGCCACCTATAGCAAGATCAAGAACATAAGAAACTTTAGTCTTTATCAATAAGAACTTAGGCTTTTCCCCATCTCCCCTCTCTCTCTCTCTCTCTCTCTCTCTCTCTCTCTCTCTCTCTCTCTCTCTCTCTCTCTCTCTCTCTCTCTCTCTCTCTCTTTCCGTAATAAGCTCTTTGGTATTGTTTAGTCGGGCAGTGTACTATGCTAATTGTCTTAAGACAGTTCTATATAGTCGGGTAGTACACTATCATTAAATTTCAAACAAATTATATTGGTGCATCCCTGAATATTCGAGCTCACTGCTGTAGATATCTGTCGTGGCAGTTTCGTACACGATGTATGCGATGACGCTAGGCCGTGCATTTTTCCCTTTAAAGTGTGTACGTTGGAGTGGGTGGGTGTGTACGTGTGCACATTTTTCCCCACCAAAGTGTGAGAGTTGCATTGTCGACATATTATTATTATTATTATTATTATTATTATTATTATTATTATTATTATTATTATTATTATTATTATTATTATTATTATTATTATTATTAATAACGATAACAACAACAATATTAATAATAATAATAATAATAATAATAATAATAATAATAATAATAATAATAATAATAATAATAATAATAATAATAATAATTATTATTATTATTATTATTATTATTATTATTATGCTGACGACGATGATGATGATGATGATGATGATGATGATGATGATGATGATGATGATGATAATTATTATTATTATTATTATTATTATTATTATTATTATTATTATTATTATTATTATTATTCAATTTTACATGTTTAAATTTAATTGTTTTGTATTTTTAAAAGAGTCTTGATTTTATTTACATTTATATGGACACTGCGCACAATACTTCTTGTTAATATTTATGAAGACGCTAAAGGATTCTGTATTCTGTATTCTTAATTTCGTTGGGTGGAATTGTGTAGGGTAGTATACAGCAAGAATTTCTTTTTGTGGATCCGTGTAGTCGAGCAGTAAGTTGGCTATATGATGATTATTGTTTTGGGTGTAATCGTATTTAGTCAGTACGGCAGGACTGTGTTGCAAGAAACCCTACCAAGCTGGCAATTTCCTACAATTTCCCGCGGAGACATAAAACAGGAATTGCGGGCTTTGGTAACCAGCACCTAGCATCGTAACACCCAACGTTCTCTAATGTCTTTACCCACTGATCCGCGATCTCGTTTAGTTTTTGTTATTCTTTTATTTTTGTCTTCCTTTGTGTCATCCTTTCCCCCTGTAAAATTTATTTTCCTCTTTCTTTTTTGTGTTTTTTCGTTTTCTTGTCAAATTGACCGGGATTACTATCGTTTTAGATTTTCTTCAATTCTTTCTTTATGCAGTTTTTTCTTCTCTTCTTTCCATTGCTATTTTCTTTTTATTCTTCCATTTTATTATATTTCCATTTCTTCTTTCATCCTTTTTTCTCTTCTGTCCCTAACCATCCACTCCATTCCCTTTAGTTTTTCCATTCTATTTCCCACTTCCATACCTACTTTTCCCTCTCCAACCCCATCCAGTCCCCATCACCCACCATCCCCCTTCTCGTATGTTTTTTTTTAAAAGTTATTTTCTTTCTCTTCTTCCTCCACGATTTCCGAAAACACTACTTTTCCAGAGAGAAAAAGAAATCACCAAACATTGAACAGGATCTCTCGCCCTCATAGCCGGAAATTCGAGAGTTGCCTGCCTTAAATCGCACGGTCGATAGAGTTACTGCCCTTTTTGCCCGAGTTCGTGATTTACTTGACGAGGCATGGGCAGCGATGGAAATCGGAACGCAGACGAGAAAAAAAGAAAGAAAAAAGAACTTATACCTTTCAGATGAGAAATCAATTTCTTATGGTCGAGCTTAATGCGCTCACTCAGACCGTTCTAAATTTAAAATACCCCATTCCGACCATGCTCAAATAATATATCTATACCAGTTTTGAGATTATTGCAACAACAAAAAAAGTTTATGTATTCACAACTTTCCGGCACCTCTCATAAAAACTCGTGGGTATCGCCATTATAAATTAAAACGAGGTTAGAATGAAACCAAGTTCCGGTCTTGCTTGTTTTGCTTTTATCAAAGCTTGATGCGTGACTTTTAAATATGTCAAATTGCCGAAAACGACGATTGTTAGAGCCAGAAAACGAGTGGGATAAGTATAAAAACGGTGGAGGAAGTACATGCTCAGTGAAATAATGCAAACAACAATCGTAGAGGTCTGTATTTGTGGCGACTTTGGAGGTGCGTCGATCATCGACAGAAAGTAAAACAGGACCTGAAGACTCTTGTAGTTTTCCATAGCTTCGCCGTCGCAACCTTCACAAAACACGAAGTAGTTGACTATGTTAGGCGAGCGTTGTGGCCAAGTGGGCTAAGGCGGGACTAACTTGCCTTGTCCACAAGCCAGAAACCAATGCCGCCTGACAGGTGTGGGTTCGAGCCAGCATCTGGGCGTTATGTTTTTCCGAATATTTTTTAAAAAATTCACAAATAATGTTAGGTAGGTAGGGTTTTAAAAAAAAAAGTGAGGGTACGATACTGATGGCCAGTGAGTGACACATGTTGTTATTCTTGAATATTTGGAAATAACTCACTAAAACACGCGGAGAAAAAAACCCGGAAGTATGTTTCATTGAGGGGATTCCCGTTGGTGCATATGATAGCAGAAAAGTGTTAATATGTACCCGATTAACCTGTTACACTCGATTGATGTTGGTGTTTTTCTATCAGTAGTTGATTCAGCCCCAATGCTTGAATTCTCCTGATAGGTGTAAACTCGGATTCGTTTATCCACGCAACCCGTTCAATCAGCATACAAGTCACGGAGTCGACGTATGAAGTTTTCCACTTTTATTCAGCACACATCAACAACTGCATACAATCGCCTTTTCACTTTTTTACAACAACACTCTCAACTTTTTACTTTCCAACTCACTATCAATACTCTCTTTTTGAAACAGTGCGGCACATCTATAGCCTTTCTCATCCCCAGAACACCTTGGAATAATCGAGTATGACGCAATTTAACCAATCGCTTTAGACTTCGTCATCACTGACATACGTCATACATCTTCCCTCACATTCCAGGAACGTTCTCAAACTTATACAATTACCGGGAAGTTTCTATCGACAGTAAACACGCAAATCTAGAGAATTCTCCAATAATATCGACCAACGAAAATTATCAACGTTATACAAAGCTTCCTCTAACCACAACGCAAACTCAAATCCAAAGGTAAATAAACTCTATTATTGAATACTTTGCAAAACGAAACGATTAGATCTATCGTGCGCGTTTCAGACATACTACCATTCGCGTTTCAACGTAACATAACCATACTTGATGTTTTCAGTACAATTCCGTGCGTTCCTAATTTGAGCGTTCGCAATGAAAAGTTCCCATCGAAAATGACAGTACAACGTGACTTAAGCCATGGTCACACAGCCATTTACGGCTGAATCACGGCCAAAGCGCGTCCAAAATTTGTTACCCGTGGAGTGGACGTTGTTGTTCGCGTTGATGTCGAGGTTAAGACGAGCTACGGTCGAGGTATAGACGTGGCAGGACGCGGGGAGAAATCTGAACGGCATCGGACGCGGCAAAGATCTTGCCTCGGTAACACAGCACTCCACGTCTTAATCACGTACAAAAAGTTTGGAAAATCTGGTGGACGTGGTCGTACGTGGTAATTTTCGGTCAATTTTGGTTTGGCCGTGCTTTGGACGGGGTATGGCCGTCGGCGGCTGTTCCACTGCTGAAGCACTGCAACCACGTCCAGCCACGTGTAAGCCTAAAAATAAATTTGCACATGTTCACGAGAGGGAAAAAGGCGACACTGCACGTGCCG
Organism: Oncomelania hupensis; assembly: GCA_036898135.1. Taxonomy (NCBI): domain Eukaryota; kingdom Metazoa; phylum Mollusca; class Gastropoda; order Littorinimorpha; family Pomatiopsidae; genus Oncomelania; species Oncomelania hupensis. The sequence continues at coordinate 131,481,441 of CM072511.1, forward strand.
AGGTCTTAGAAAATCAGAAGTGATACAGAAGTGATTAGGCAGTGATCAGGACGTCTTTCGAACGTGTTCGAGACGTCGTTAGGTAGTGCTATGTACGTGGAAAAATCCATTTGTCAGTGATAAAGCCGCTAAACACACGCTATTTCCCGTGATTCCAACGCGGTACATGCGTCCAATGACCGTGCTCTGGCCGTGACTGAACGCTAAACTTTCGCGTCTTACCGCGTCTCCCCAAGTTTTAATCACTGCCGTAACACGTATTACCACGCGTGTTTCACGTGTGTTGCACGTCTTTACCGCGTGTGTTACCCGTGGTTGTGCGCGGGCTAAAATTTTGAGCAGTTCAAAACTTTTTGCCGCGTCCAATGCCGTTCAGATTTCTCCCCGCGTCCTGCCACGTCTATACCTCGACCGTAGCTCGTCTTAACCTCGACATCAACGCGAACAACAACGTCCACTCCACGAGTAACAAATTTTGGACGCGCTTTGGCCGTGATTCAGCCGTCCAAAGCACCGCCAAACCAAAATTGACCGAAAATTACCACGCACGACCACGTCCACCAGATTTTCCGAACTTTTTGTACGTGATTAAGACGTGGAGTGCTGTGTGACCATGGCTTTACACTTCGGTAAAATGGTCAACGAGAACATTGACTTCAAGTTATTTTTCTGTGTGATTATCCAGTGTTCTATAGCGAATATTTTCTTAAACACTAAAATTTCCACTCAAGTTCCACTCAGTTCAATCCACTCATGTGCACTTTGCATAGCGCGAATCTATTTATTGTTGTGGCATAATCCTGCGCCTAACGCTTGAAAACAACAGTCTCTGGTGAAGAAATATAATGGCTCTTTACGTTACTTTAAAAAAAAAACAAACAAACTAATAACTACAGTGCAGTATCCATTGAGATTATGGATTTGTGTTCCAAAGTTTAAAAGTTTTCAGAAAAATAAATTGCATGATATCGTAAGTATGTAGTTCTTGTATAATGGCATTTGCAAGTTTGTGGCCAAGTGGGCTAAGGCAGGACTAACTTGCCTTGTCCGCAGGCCAGAAACCAATGGCGCCTCACAGGTGTGGGATCGAGCCAGCATTTGGACGTTATGTTTTTCCGAATATTATTTACTTTCGACTCGAGAAACGTCTCGGGGGTTTTCTCGGCTACTCCGGTTTGCTTCCCCAGCAAAATTTGAAAACAAGACACAACTAATGTTAGGTAGGTTGGGTGTGGGCGCGTTGCAGGCTGCGACTACGCCTTCCCCAGGGGAGGCGGCCCAGAATGTCCCGATAAAAAGGGATAATAAAGCATTAAAAAGAAAAAAAGATCCAGCGAGATCTGTTAATATAGATCTGAACAACAACAACAACAACATAACATAACATCGCAACAACACTTTTGCTAAGAATGTCTCCTCTCTGAAAATCCTTAACGGGAAGAGAGGGGACTATAAACTGATTAAAAAAAAAAAAAAACCACACTTTTGCTATGGGAAGCGTAACAACAACTGCTGCTGCTATTGATGTTGCAGCTTCTAATATTTGATATTGATGACGCTGTTGCTGCTGCTGCTGCTGACGACGATGATGATGATTGTGACAGGGACAGCGACCATTCTGGTGCTAGTGCTGCTCCTGCTGTACTGAAAAAGACAACGACGATATCAAGGACGATGACAAAGGCCGCAAAAAAAAGAAGAAAAAAAGAGGTGCTCTAAAATATGAATGCTCAATATTGAGATCATATGAGAGGCATACGCACCCAAAGACCCGAATTTGAAAGAGAATTTATGGTTTGGCAGTGCGTGATGATATTTAGACGAAAGAAAGAAGGAAGCAAGAAAGAGAAGATGATTATAAGAAGGAAACCAAGAGAAAGCAAAGAAGAAGAAGAAGAAAAAGAAGAAGAAGCAGAAGCAAGGTAGATCCAGGTGACTGCACCCCGAACGTGAAATTGCCTAAGGGCACTGGCCATGTTATGGCTACAATTAAGCAGGTGGTTATTTCACTACATTGCTGGTCAGAGAGTTCATACTAACACAGTTACACAAGTTTGTGGTCCTGGTCGTGAGTACTTATGTTTGGCGACTGCCGTGTTTTTGCAGAGAAAACAACACGAATTACTCAAATGACACCTGCATTGTTGACTAAATATATTATGTCTCATTTCGCAGTCATCCATTCCGAAACAAAAGGCATTAAATCACACCTAAACGTACAACTGCACAGTAAAATATACTAGACAGTCGACATCATGGCAAGTTCTTATTGCATTGCATTTAATTAACATGTTTTTTTGACTTCACAACTCAGTTGAATTGGAAAAAAAAAGTTTGTTGTAATAGGTTTTGGGGGATTTATTTTAAGAGCCACGCACCCGGCAAACTGCCATGGAGTTCCTTATTGTGGGATCAGCCTGGGCCAACCTTTAATAAAGACACCCACCCCTGCCGCTGTCCCAATTTCTTCCTAACACTGAAGACAGGCGAGATATGTGACCACGCCATGCACCTTCCGACCTCCCTCGATAACCAGCAAATGAAATCTCTCCCCAGTAATTTCCCCAAGAAGGCAAAAAAGGGGGACTGGAAGGATGGATGGGGCACAAGGGGGAGGCCATCATTTTGTTTTATAATAATAATCAGCATTTTTAGGCGGAGTTAGGGAGAGGAGAAGGGGGCGGGGTGAGTGTGGGATGGGGGAAGGAGGGGTGGGGGAAAGATGCGCGTCCTGGCCATCTCCTGTTTAATACTGATCAACACTTTTAGGTAGCGAGAATGAAGATGGATACTTCACAATTTTTGTTTAAAATAATCAGAGGTTCTATAGGTGGGAAGGGAAGAGGAAGACGCTATGGCCTCAAGAGATTAGGTTTGTTTTGTTTTCTTTCATCGTGGCAATTATTCAGTGTGATTCGGGGAGGGCAGCCAAGGGTAACATTACCTGGCCAATGTGAATTAATATGGAAAGATGCAGCAGGCAAGCAAGGCGTTGCAGCTCCATTAACCTTGCATAGACAGCCGCATACTGTCAGCGCTGTGTTCACTTCCTATCTCCAATGACATATAGTGTGTTACTGTGTTAGACGTCAGTAATATTTACTTCAGGTGACTACATATAGCTGGAGACGGCGATCCCCTTTATAATCGTTTTATCTTTCTTTTAAAACTAATGGATTCTATGCCCACTACGGTTTTTAAAAAAAAAGGCTATTACGGGACATCTTCATTGGGAACAATCAGTTATAGTCCCCCTTTTCTTCTGCAAGACAGCTACATAGTTTGTAGAATTAACTATTCCCCTTAATTCACTCTTTCTTTGTGTTTCTCGGAAATAGTATGGAAATAAGAATGAGTTATCAGCGCCCTTCTATCTCTTTATCTCCGTCAGGAGGAGAATGGGGAAGCAAAGATCGCGCCGTATCGATAGTTGTGGGTTGAAAAGCGAGACAAATCCGAAGGTCTGACACACTGGATCCATGAAAGATTGTGCCAGTATGACATACTGTGGGTTTGTCGTGTGAGGAAATAATTAAAAAAAACATTGTACTAATGTGCATGTTCCTATGAGGCGCCATTTGTAAATTAAATCATTATTGTCATTATATCTATAGAACATACATTTTACCTGTATAAAAGATATTATATACTTATAAAATGAATTCTATGTCTATAAAATACATTCAATAGCAATACAAAACTTTTTATAGCTAAAAACAACCTTTTATAACTACAGACTACATTTTACAATATACAAGAGAAATCATACGCGATCATCACGCCGTTTGTAAATATTATTCCGAAAAACTATTTTATCTCTAAACACTTCATTTTATCTCTAAACACTACATTTTATACATAAACAATTCATTTTATAGGTAAACAATTCATTTTATAACAACAAAGAGCTTTTATATCTATAAAATAAATGTTATAATATATACAATGCATTTTACCTGTAGAATGCATTCGGAGCATTATTTTACATTCGGCGCATTACATTAATTTTATACTGAGTTCGAATTGCTGATCCCAGGGAAGCAACTCCATCCTCGTGTAGACTACTTGTAAACTTCTAAGCGACTCAACATGGTAAAGACCATTAAAGTCTACTACAAAAAATGGCAAGGACCATACTAGTGTACTATATAAATTGGCGAGGGACCATACTAGTGAAATGCTGATAAAACATCAGCGACATCATTGTCAGTCTCGACTGTTCCAATTATTTTTTGGTCGTCTTGAAAAACTATCGATAAGCACGAAGGCAAACCAACTTCCATCGTAACTGTTACCTTGGAGATTGTTGACATCGCGGGATGTTTATCAGTACAACTTATGTTAATCTGATGAATAAAATTTGATACAACAACAACAAACATCGCGGGCAGTCGATATAGGCCTAGCGGGAATTCCCTACACGCGCCGTAGCTATCTAAATTTAGCTTATGCAACGTCACTTCCACAGGGTGGAAGGGGGGGGCCTTTTTTCGTTGAATTGGTTGAATGTACCTATTAACCAATCGTCCCCTATACGTCTAATGAGTCCGGGGACGTAAATTTCAATTATTTTTTTTTAAATTAAAGCGAAAAAAAACCACGTCAGCCATTTTTGCCCACCGCATAGCAACTTTGGGTCGCTTAGAACGTTACAAAATAAAATAATCGAAGGGAGAGAAGCAGGTATACAATGAGAAAGTTAGTATAAAATTATTGTAAGGCGCCGACTGGAAAATAATTGTCGCGAATGCATTCTACAGGTACAATTCATTGTACGTGTTATAAAATGTATTCTATAGATATAAGTGCTCATTGTTGCTATAAAATGAAGTGTTTACAGATAAAAGGAAGTTTTAGAGATCGTTTTTGCTATAAAATGACTTGTTTATAGATACAATGACTTGTTTATAGGTAAAATGAATTGGTTACTTATAAAATGTTTTGTTTATAGATAAAATGAATTGGTTACTTATAAAATGTTTTGTTTATAAATAAAATAGTTTTTTTGTGTTTAATATTTACAAACGGCGTGACGATTCGTGTATGATCTCTAGTATATCTTAAAATGTAGTCTGTAGCTATAAAAATGTTGCTTTATAGCTATAAAAAGTGTTGTATTGCTATAGAATGTATTTTATAGGTATATAATTCATTTTATAATTATACCATATCTTTTATACAGGTAAAATGTATGTTCTATAGATATAATGACAATAACCATTTAATTTACAAATGGCGCTTCATATGTTCCGTCGATACACATAGGTCACGAGCGAGGAATTGCACTAAAGATAGTTTGTGTTGACGACAAAAAATTAGCCAACCACCTTCTTATCCTCTTCCACGAAGGAATGAAAAATTTGGTTTTTTTTTGTTTTATAATTTGTTTCTTTCTTCTTCGCCGTCAACTTCTGAGAACAGGTTTGACGACATATCAAGGACTTTGCCATTAGAGTTTGTGAGTAGGTTTGTGAGTATTACATGTACGCGAAGGCATGCCCCATACTGCCCTTACCTTCTAGACACATACGCTCACTCACCACTACCACCACCAACAGTTTGATCCTGATAGTGATTAGCGCCTTGATAAGCACTTTGAGCTAGCGAGTCCGGTACGTGAAATCAATTACTTTAGATTACCCGAATGCGTAACGTTTTTAAAGCTATTTGTCAAAGTCAAAAAAACTAAACTGGTATGCGTGGGTTGTGTGAAAGTCACTAGAACAACCAGACAAGGCCAACCAGCGGCGTCTTCGTTTAAAAAATTTGAACAAAATGGTCTCATTAGTCCCTCCTTGTCGAGCGCGTCGTCTGGAATGGAACCATCTCGTCAATCGTGTGTGTGTGTTCTGTGCCCCCCTTTTTTCCATTTTAAACAGAACACGGTTTGACTACAACGAGGTCACACTGAGTGTCAGACATCTATCAGGTCTATGTTACACAGCGTAGCTGAGAAAGCCGAGGCTTACGTTCGCAACTCTACTAGTACCAGTAGTGCAGAGAAGTAGGCCTACACTAACCTCAGATAGTCTCGGCTACGCAGTGTGAGTTTAGTTTTTGATTGGAGTCCAGCGTTCATATTATTATTTATCATTCTTATATAGCGCTTTTTCAGCTCAATAGCTGCTCAAGGCGCTGGTCGATATAGGATCTAACTCAAGCCGCCCGAAGAGCCCACGTGCTGCCTTGGGCGCACAGTCTGACGTTTAGACGACTGAGCACAATCCTAGGCGACCCTTGGCAATCACCGCATATTCAGCGTAAACTGAAGCCAGGCTACCACTACTTACGTACAGTTTTATAGGATTTCGCTTTTAGTCAAACAGTTGCATTACCTTATTTTTTTTAACAAACTGTGTAACTTTGGAACTTTATCCTTTTAATTCAGAACACATTATTGTATCCATCTATACAGCGAAAGGCTATATACGCTCAAAGGGCATTTTAGCCAGTTCAGGACAAGTAAAATTAATAAGAATTGTACTCCTGCAGAAAGCATAGACTCTAAATTCAGTGCTACCAATGAAGATTTTACAACGAGGTACATTGCCTTTAAAGTGGTATCTTTCTTCGGTCAATTTCGATGGGAAATCTTCATTTATAGCAAGTGGACCACTCGGACAGCTTGAGTTCGATCCTGTATCGGTCAGTGCCTTGACAGCTGGAAAAATGCTATATTTAAGAACGAATAAATAAATAAATAATTTCTTTATTTAATTTTTTGCCTCCTGTTTTTCTGGATAACTGGTCATTGAGTGCTAGCTACTTTTGTTTTGCATCGACATTCAGAGGATTACTGATAGTACGTTTTCAAGTAAGCTTATAAACCTATTGAGTTTGTACGACATTTATGCTGTCTTTCTAACGCATTTGAAGCAAATCTCATGTTTATGTCGTTGCGTAGTGAACTTTGAACTTTGGAACGTTGTCCTTTTATGTTTCATACAACAACATCAAACAGCATTAAATAAGGCTCATACCCCAGGTGGGCCGTATAGCCAAAACATGGGGATTGGGGGTGATGGGAGTAAAAAGAAACATACAGTAGTACACAAGAACGGCATAACAGTACTGTATACAAGAATATTGCACATACAAACATAAACATATTGATATACAATACAATACAATATAACTTTATTGTCTGATGTTCATCATATACATAAATTTGTCTTTGGCTCGTCGTCCGCAAGAAGCATGCAATATATCCATTTTATATACACAAACAGCATAGACACATTCATTTCTAATGGCACAGCAGCAACCTTAAATTCCAATCAAATACAGACTTTGTGATGATCTTCTGGAGACGATAGGCTTATCTTACAAGGGGAGTAAGACTTGAAGATAGATGGGGCGTTAAGCTATCTCTATCAGACTTTCTTTTACCAAAATTCCAAAGCGATGTGAGAGACTAATCACAGTGCTTGGTCACATAAAAAGTTATATTTGTTCTCGGGTTTTAAAGTATCATTGGCTCACTTTAAGAAATGATGTTTACTAATCAAAGGACTAGTTTACTTGGTCTCAAGAGAAGAAGAGCTAGTGGACACACAACAATACAAATAGAATGACACCAGTCGTCTATGTATGTGATTTCAACTTTTATATGTTCAACACAACTTTAACATGACTTCAATTAAATGTAAATTAATAACTATTGTTCAATGTGCTGGGCAATTTCTTTAGCAGTTCTTCTTCATCATTTGCTAAGCAGTTCTATGGTTTGGTGGTCTAATATTGTTCTGGTGGTCTAATATTGTTATGGTGGTCTAATATTGTTCAGGAGGTCTAATATTGTTCAGAGTAGTTCTACTTCAGTTGCAGTTGAGGGGGGCTTAGCTGCTCTGCGTCTGCGAGTGCTTGAGTCTGGTGGTCACCCTGAGGGAGTCTGGTTGCTCTCAGGCTAATCGGGAGAGTCAAGTAGCTGCGTGGCCGGACATGGCGAGGTAGAATATAGATGATTTTTTTTGTCCAGGATTCTCCACGTTATGTCACACAGGAAATGAACAATGGTCAAACTACATAGTACTGCCACATACGATGGCCCTGCTACTAACTTCTAAGACAGCTAAACAATAAGAGAGAGAGAGAGAGAGAGAGAGAGAGAGAGAGAGAGAGAGAGAGAGAGAGAGAGAAAGAGAAAGAGAAAGAGGCTTTAATTCTGCTGGTCCTTGCTCTGTTTAGTAGCATATCTGGTGAGCTCTTCTCACTTCAGTACTCGGAGACTGATGGACAAGGAAAGGTGTTAGGTCGAATAGCGTCTACTACGCCTGTGTTCAGGCACGCCCAAACAATCTGAGACGCAAGAGCTTCTGTAGTGAAAAGGATGGGAGTCCTTCAATCACGGAGGATGGTATTAGCTTCTGAAGCGAGGAGGATTGTAGCTTCTTAAAACGTGGAAAATTGTAGTTTCGGACTTGAGGAGCATGATTGTAGCTTTTGAAACCAAACGGGTGGTAGATTCTGACGTGAGGAGGATGATAGCTTCCGATGTGAGAAGGATGTTAGCTTCTGAAGTGTAGAGGATGATAGTTTCTAAAACTAGGGGGATGGTAGACGAGGCCAGGATCATGGTAGACTCTTATCCCCCCCTTCACTTTAACTGTTGTTAAGTGGGGACTGTTTGGGGGCATTTTATTTTACTTCATTATTGTCTGCGGCTTCGTTACAGTTTATATGCCATTGGGCAACACGATGATCTGCTCACAGTGGTGAAAAAACGGAAACTCCGATGGTATGGCCACGTCACCAGATCATCAGGTCTTGCAAAGACCATCCTGCAAGGCACCGTGCAAGGAGGCAGAAGAAGAGGGAAACCGAAAAAGAGGTTTAGAGGAAAATATTCGAGAATGGACTGGTTTGACACTGAGCGAAACAATCAAGGTTGCTGAAGACAGGGAAAGATGGAGTACGCTGGTTAAACGAAAATCTGTGGTGCCCCTACGACCTCCGAGTTACGGGATAGGATAGGATAGGATAGGAACATTTTTAACGAGAAAATGCATGTTATTGTCTCTTCTTATATATTTATTGCAATTTGGTTTAGTCCTGTCAGAATAGCATGTTTTCATTTCTAAGTTTGAGATAATATAGTAGTATTGAATTCACACTGATTTGAATCCTGAGAATGGTAGCTTTTAAACCGAGGAGAATGGTAATCGAGCGAGGAGGAGGATGGCCTCTTCTGAGGTGTTAGTATTAGGAGTTTTCAGAAAGTGCCGGATATACTCTGCATGACTCAGGTATTGATGACTTGATGGCCGTGCAGTGTCGTACTAAACAAGGTCTAAGAGACTTCGTACCTTCCGCCGCCTACTTCAATTTCCTTCCACTTCCTAACAGAACGTCCTAGATGGCTTAGACCTCTGCTAGCCATCTATACTGGTTCTATATTGTCTGCTTTCTGGGACCCCCAAAACAGGGTTTACCATATATGTTCCATTCGCAGATTACTGCCAAAAATGAGGAGGAGGAAGGAAGAGAAGAAGAAAGAGGAGGAGAAGGAAGAAAAAGAAGAATGAAGATGAAGTATAAGGAAGAAGGAAGTATACAGAAGATTATATGCTTTTACGGTTCTAGGCTCTTGAGTTTTCAAGAGAACGACAACAAACTGCGAGTTAATATTAATTTTATTAATATATATTATTTATATTTATTCGACACGGAGAAAACAACAATAGCAACAATAATAACAGCAAAAAGAAAAGCAACGGCAAAAATCACACACACCAACACACAAACAAACAAACAAACGAACGTGTTTTTGTTCCACTCCAAAATTGTGATTTGGTAGCAATTAGTAGTATTTATTGACGAAACTGAAGAATGATCAGTGATGAAGTTCCCACTTGCCTTCAAAGGATAACATTCACACAAAAAAATCCCCAAATTCCCTTTGCAACTTCTGCTTCCGCTCTCCACTTCGCCACAATCACACAGTCAATCACTCACACACACTCCCATTCACACACACACACGCTCTCAACGCACATTCATGCGCCTTCCCATCCCTATAACTCTCTCTCTCCCGCTTTCGCTCTCTCTCAACCTGCAACCACTAGCACAACCACCATCTCCACCACACACCGCCCTCGCCCACTGCAGAAAACACTTTAAAAAAAAAGGAAAGCCTGGGCGTTTCATCGTGATAAAGAAGCTGCATGGAGAAACAGGATGTCACAATCAAAAGAAGAATGGAGGCTCTGGCAATTTCGCGTGATCAGTTTTTCTCTCTACCCTCCCCACCCCTCTCCCTAAACAATAACTTGATCGATGACAAAACCCTGAATATCTCAGACTTCTCTAGCCCTATCCAACGAAGAAATTTGCGTGATCAATATTTGAATATTTGGTATTTGAGACTCTCTCAAAGGTTAGTGGTGAAACTGAAATCCCACGTCAAGGCAATTTAAAAGAGGGATAACATTATTCTCTTGTTCTTAGGGAAACGCTGAGAGAAACTGTTATTCTTTGGAGTTCATTATAAATGGAAAATGGACAATATCCAGAACATAAAAAAGACGTGAGAACTCTTTATTAAAACTTAGGCCCCCCAAAAGTCTGTTTACGGTATCCCGACCGACCCTATTTTTTTGGCCCGACAATAAACTTATTTTGGGATCGTCTGGTAAAAAAAATTGAAAAAAGCCCAAAAAAAACGCTGGAAAAGGTTTTAAAAAAAAAGAAGAAGAAGAAGAAGAAGAAGAAGAAGAAGAAGAAGAAGAAGAAGAAGAAGAAGAAGAAAGAAGGCAACCTACCGACCCTATTTTTTTCTTATGTTACCATTAACAGACCTTTTTTTTGCCTTATATAGAAGGAGAACAATGCATTTTATTTTATTTCATTTTATGTTTGCCCAATGGATTCCGTGCCTATAAAACCTCAACAGAAAGTACCATAGATAAGTATTTAAGGTGCAAGGGCCGGACCATCTTTCTGTGAGGCTGAGGCATTTTATTGTTTCCTATTCTGGGTTCTTGTGACTTTGAAAAGATTCTGTAGATGCTAGCAGTCATAAAGCGTGCAATGTTGGTTGGCAAATAAGCGACAGTTTCTGATGCTCATGAACTATTTCCCATTGAGTGCTGTGGCATTGTGTTATTTTTATTGTTGTTGCCTGGCTGGATTGTCCGGATGGCAGCGTCGGACACTTACGACGGACACGCTAGCACTAAGAGCAGGGATTAGTCTGAATGTTATCACAATATCAACGCTCCGTATTATTTAATTATAATTTTACCCCAACCCATCTTCTTTCTGCATTATTTACCCCCACCCTTCACCCTGATTTTGGAGGGGGACGGGAGGGAAGAGTCGAATTGTTTTTAGTTTTATTATTTTCCTGAATTTGTGTCTCAATTCTTCAGCGTTTCGTTTTGTGTCGTGTGACTCTGAATATTATGTTGTAGTGTTGCGAAAGCGTGATTCCCACCATTATAACGAAGCAACATTTTGTGCGTTCAGGAGTCCTAATTAGACAGAATACTTCTTTTTTCGTAAAAATTACATTTGTGTTCCTGCTCAAATTCACAATCTTTTAAAAAGAACAGCTTTATGGCTTTGTGGAATGATTGACCCGAGCTGTCAATTTATTCCGGCATGTATGTCGTAATTCGAGAATCATGCTCATTAAATTTGATTGGAGTGGGGGGGGGGGAAGGGGGAAACAGACGCCCTAAGAGGTCAAAGACTGACCTTGAAAGTCATTCATTTAAAGAGGAGGAGACGACAACATATAATTTATTAGACACTGTCATATCAGCCATGATCATTGGCGATCTATAGGAAAATTTATAATTGCTAAAGCGATCAACGTAAAACATCAACATTAATTGACGCACTGAGATGCCATCAAACGATAACGTGACAAGACATGTGTGTGTGTGCACACATGCCCTACACCTCAATCCTCCAGTCCCATCGCTTGTAGCCAGGGTGAACAGAACTGCTGATCACACTGCGTCGCTTGTTCCAATCCCTCTATGAGTCGGGTTTAACTTCTGCAATGTCTCTTTATACAGTATACCATTTCTGCCGTGTCGCCTCAACGAAACGTGAAAGAACTGGGCCATTGTTTTCACAGTGCCCTACTTGCGACAACCTCAAAATAAGTGCACATAACGGCCGAGCTGGGTAGTAGATTGATGGTTCCATTGCCTGACACAGTACGCAAAGCTGCAGTAAGTATGCGACTTGGGCTGCTTTTTGTAACCTTTGGAACGTCTGACCTTTCATATGCACTTAAAATAATCATTTTTGTCAAATTACGCACGACAGGCTCAAAAATGAACTAAGTACGTGTTGGCTATAGGTCTGGTGGCTTATGGGTCAGTTAGGCTACATCATAATTATGCGCCAAGTTTGGGCAACTGGGTTCAAATTTGAGTTCACGCAGGTATTTGAAGAGTTGGCGAAGACAAATAAGTGAGCTTTAGAAGAACAATTATATTGTATTTCTTGTTCTTCTTGTTCTCCTCCTCCTTTTTCTTTTAACCCTATCAGCATCATGAATAGCTTCAAATATTCAGGAGCAATTGTATCAGACAATGGGTCTCGACAGGAAGTCCTTTCCAGGATCGCACAAACAACTGCTGCTCTGGCAAGGTTAAAGCCCATTTGGAAAAACAAGACCATCAGTCTACATTCCAAGGTAAGGCTGCTGCGCTCCCTTGTCATATCCATCTTCCTATACGCTTCCGAAACATGGACCCTCACAGCAGATCTACAAGGAAGAATACAAAGTATGGAGACGAGGTGGTACAGAAGACTTCTGGGCATTTCCTATACCCAGCACATCACCAACTACAAAGTCCGACAGACCACCACACAAGCCATTGGACAACACGATGACCTGCTCACAGTGGTGAAGAAACGGAAACTCCGATGGTATGGCCACATCACCAGATCGTCAGGCCTTGCAAAGACCATCCTGCAAGGCACAGTACAAGGAGGTAGAAGAAGAGGGTGACCGAAAAAGAGGTGGGAGGACAACATTCGAGAATGGACTGGCTTGACATTGAGCGAGGCCATCAGGGTTGCTGAAGACAGAGAAAGATGGAATATGCTGGTTAAACGATCATCTGTGGTGCCCAACGACCTCAAAGTTATGGGATAGGATAGGATAGGATAGGATAGCATCATGAATTGGGGGAAAAAACTTCATTGATTAAACGCTGTTGGCCTTGTCAATACAAATCGACTGATGCGTGACAGAATGTATATTGTATCATTTTTAAAAGAGAAACCGTGGGACCAAATGGAGGGCTTTCATTGCCTGACACATGCACTTTCAAACTTCCCAAATCAGAGGCTGAAATCGCTGCCAACAGTTGTCAAGAATCAATGGATTTAAGGTAGCAAGGAGGGAACGACATGGTCTGGGGGCAGGCAGTCAATAAATATAGCACACTGAGTATCTAAGACAATTCAGATAATTTGTGTGTGACTAAAGAGGAGGGCAGAGAGAGTTAGAGAGAGAGAGAGAGAGAGAGAGAGAGAGAGAGAGAGAGAGAGAGAGAGAGAGAGAGAGAGAGAGAGAGAGAGAGAGAGAGATGTTATTCGTCGTTCATTCGAGCCAATTGATGAGTCTAATTTCCTTTTTTTTTAAATCTTTGTTTTAGGTAAATCCTATTGCCTTTTTGTCCTGGTTGGTGCAGTACTGACGATGTCGTGCTTATTCCCTAGCTTGGCAAATATATAAAACACTGATTTGTTCAGCTTCACATGAACTGTTTCGGATGTAATGTATTTACTAGGTATAAGACTTTCTTATGGATTGACAGATTATAGAAATAAACTGATTCAACGTAACCTAAAGTCTTTTGTGTACATTGATGATGACTACTTGGGTGTTCTCGTAGTTTTAATTCTTATCCCTCCAAGCATTTGTTGTCCATATGACAAATGGGTCTGGTGTCTGTAATGTTGATTTGCGACCCTTTGCCATGATTACAAGGACCAAAATTATAATTTATTAGCCTGTAATTTAAGGCTTGGGGTTGCAAGATTTTAAAAATGGTTTGTTTGTTTGTTTTATTTAAAATAATTATGTTCACCTAAGTGATTTTAGATTTGATGGGAATAGGGGAAAAAATTAAACAAATAAGAAATGGTCGTAATGAATGGAAAAGGAATAAAAGAAAATAAACAAGACTGAACACTTAAATCATCAAAATTGTAAAAATAATTATAGTTTATACAACTGATGTCCAATATACCTACCAAACAATCCTTGTAAAATGTTCTTAATTATATCTCATATCTCCCCTGGGAGGCGGCATTTATTTTCCGATAAAAATGGCCAATAAAGTGTCCAACAAAATTAAATGTTCTGGATTTATGCTTCACAGAAACATCTTCTAGACCTATTAATAATCTGAACTCTTTATTTAACAAAAACATCCAACAGGACTGTATATTAACGATTTTGCAATTGTTATATATAAATTAATATTTTTATCCTGAATATTTCGAAAATGTTGTGAAACATATCGTACGATTGTACTGCAATCTTAAATTAGATGATTAATAGAAATTACTTGTTTGCAAATGCAAGCAACTTCCTTACAGTATTTTGTCCTCAACGAGTTTAAAGCAAGACGATATGCTAAACAGGTAATTGTCCACGAGGAGTGCAAAATTCTTTACATAATTTAATTAAAGGATCTGGCTGGACAACTTAGCAAGATCCGCACCAGAAATAACATCGTCATAGGAACCTGGAATGTCATGACCCTAAATGCGGAGGGAAAATTAGAAGAACTGGCCCACGAGATGGACCACTATCGATGGAACGTTTAAGGGATCAGCGAACTGCGATGGAAAGGCATAGGTGAAACAATGACCGACAAAGGCCACAATTTTATTTCAGCGGTAGAGGTGACAGGCACGAACACGGCGTTGGATTCTTGGTCCACAAGAACATTCTAGCCACTGTCATAGGTTGCCGCCCAGTCTCCAGTCATTACCATCCGTTTGAGAGCAGCCCCTTTCAACATCACCATCATCCAGGTCTATGCCCCAACACCACAGAATGACGAGGCTGTCCGTTTGAGAGCAGCCCCTTTCAACATCACCATCATCCAGGTCTATGCCCCAACACCAGAGAATGACGAGGCTGTCCTTGACGAAGTGCCGAAGAAGGACATAGTCATAGTGGAAGGCGACTGGAATGCCAAGATTGGCCAAGATGCGCACCACAACTAGGGAGATACATGTGGACCCCACTGCAACAACGAGACAAATGACATGGGTGTGAGGCTCTTGGAGTTTGCCAGAGACAACAATCTGATACTGGCAAACACGCTTGGTCTCCACAAAAAATCCAGACGATGGACATGGCACAGTCCCAGCGGGGAGCATCACAACCAGATCGACAACATCATGGTCAAGAAACGCTTCAGATCAAGCATCAACATTGGCAGGACACGCACTTTTCCAGGAGCAGACATGGGAAGTGAACACGATCTCGTGATGATTTCTTTCCGGCTCCACTTGAAGAGAGTAAATACAGAAAAGTGCACTAGACTGAAGTTCGACCTGGACAAACTGCAAGACCCGGAGGTGGCAGAAATATTTCAGGCCACAATTGGAGGGAAATTTGCACCACTGCTCATTTTTGGAGCTGGTGAAGTATATGTCTACACCATGACCACCACCTTCAACTCAGCTGTGACAGATGCTGCCACGGAGATTCTTGGAATGCACCGGCAAAGAAGAGGCTGTGGATCACACCTGAACTTTTGGACCTGTGTGATAAACGAAGAAAGGTGGAAAAGAAAAAGAAAACCTCACAAGGTGATTATGCCTACCAAAAAATCAACAATGACATCCGAAAAGGCATGCGCACAGCAAAGGAGATCTGGATAGAAGATCAATGCCAAGAAATAGAGAACAGTCTGAACAAGAACGACAGCAAGAAGGCCTACCAGACTGTGAAGCGGCTGACAAGTGTTAAACAGCCCAAGGTCTCCACGATCCAAAGCAAGTCTGGCATATGCCTTACAGAAGAACAAGAAGTATTGGACAAATGGACAGAGTACTGCTCTGACCTTTACAACCACACACCAAACGGAGACCCATCAGTTCTAGCATGTCCTGAGAACAGAGAAGAAGAAAAAATCCTCCCAATTCTCCGAGAGGAATTTGAGGCAGCAGTACAATCGCTGAAGAAGGGGAAGTCAAGACACCATAGCCGTGGAACTTCTTCAAGCAGGAGGGGAAGCGATGATTGACGCACTCACCATTATCTGTAACAAGATCTGGCAGAGTGGGGAGTGGCCTACACCATGGACCCAGTCGCTTGTCATCACTCTTCCCAAAAAAGGTAACCTTCAGGAATGTGAAAATTACCGTACCATCAGCATCATCAGCCATCTCAGCAAGGTCCTCCTAAAATATTACTGAACAGGTTGAAACCCCAAGCTGGACAAATCATAGCTGAAGAACAAGCATGATTCAGGGCAGGGCGAAGTACCACTGAATAGATTTTCAACCTCAAAAATAATCTGTAAGAAATACCTACAGCACCAACAACATCTATATCATGTGTTCATAGACTTCAAAAGGCGTTTGACCGAGTCTGGCAGGCAGCTCTGTAGGCAACCATGAAAGTGTACAACAGCAGCCTAAAATTATTGAAGTCATTAAAAGCCTGTATGACGAGGCTACAAGTGCAGTTCCTCCACAACAGCGCCGTCGGGAACTGATTCAGAACAACAATCGGTGTGCGTCAGGGATACCTACTCTCTCCAACACTCTTCAACATCTTCCTAGAGCGCATCATGTCAGATGCCCTTGCAGATCACGAAGGCACAGTCAGCATAAGGGGAAAAGCAATCTCCAACCTTCGTTTTGCGAATGACATTGATGGATTGGCTGGAGAGGAACAAGAACTTGAACAGCTGGTACAGAGGCATGACACCACCTCCAGAGCCTAAGTGCAGAGAAGACCAAAATGATGATCAACAACACCAATGGCATCAACACGGACATTAAAGTCCAAGGCCAATCCCTCAACACAGTGCATAGCTTCAAATATTTAGGAGCTATTATTGTATCAGACAATGGGTCCCGACAGGAAGTCCTCTCCAGTATCGCACAAACAACTGCTGCCCTGGCAAGGTTGAAGCCAATTTGGAAAGACAGGACCATCAGTCTACATCTCAAGGTAAGGCTGCTGCGCTCCCTTGTCATCTCCATCTTCCTATATGCTTTTAAATTACATTATTATTGCTTTAGGTCCAGCGGACTCTTCCGAGCCAAATCAGGGCCGGACAACCCCCGATCCGCATAAAAGATCTGATGAAACAACCCTAGTGGTAAAACTGAAAGCTCTCCACCAGCCAGTCACTTTACAATAAAGACATCCCACGCAGGGGACGGCTGAGGCTTCACCACAACTTATCGAACCCCCGTTTACAAAAACAAAATAGAATACAAACATCATTATATATTATCAACAAAACACATACAAATAAATTGCCTACATTGCTAAATAATAATATCATAGGAAGCCCTAGTGACCACCTGGCAGAAAGCGTCCAATATTCCCAAGCTGATCCAACAGACCTCATCCAACAGACCTCATACACAAATAAGGAGTCTTATCCCGGAAGAGTTTTCAAGAAAAAAGGTTGGAGACTGGGCTAGCGAATAAGACGATAGTATAGCAAATTGATAGAACAGAGCAGGAATGAGAAAGAGCAAATGAGAAAAACAGCGACAGTGGGAATTTAAAGCACTAAATTTCCAGAAAGTGGGGATACTATTTATACTGAAACCCCCGGCACCCCAACGGGGGTTCCTATATGCTTGCGAAACATGGACCCTCACAGCAGATCTACAACGAAGAATACAACGCATGGAGATGAGATGCTACAGAAGACTTCTGGGCATTTCCTATAACCATCACATCACCAACGACGAAGTCTGACAGACTATCACACAAGCCATTTGCCAACACGATGGCCTGCTCACAGTGGTGAAGAAACGAAAACTCCGATGGTATGGCCACATCACCAGATCATCAGGTCTTGCAAAGAGCATCTTGCAAAGCACAGTGCAAGGAGGTAGAAGAAGAGGGAGACCGAGAAAGAGGTGGGAGGACAACATTCGAGAATGGAGTGGTTTGACACTGAGCGAAACAGTCAGGGTTACTGAGGACAGGGAAAGATGGAGTACGCTGGTTAAACGATAATCTGTGGTGCTTCTAAGACCTCCGCGTTGTGGGATGGGATAGGATAGATAGGAATTAAAGGATTTTGTAAAATATATTTTTTCTCAATTACGCCCTATACTTGGTGTTTTTTTTCAGAAAGGGGTACCGAACTGAATTACAGTGTTTTCTTTTTTTTTGCCCCCTGTTTTGCAATCATATCCTATCATATTCTATTCTATCCCGTAATTCGAAGGTCGTTGGGGCACCGCAGATGATCGTTTAGCCAGCGTAGCCCATCTTTCTCTGTCCTCAGCAACCCTTGCTTAGTGTCAAGCCAGTCCATTCTCGAATGTTGTGCTCCCACATCTTTTTCGGTCTCCCCCTTCTTCTGCCTCCTTGTACCATGCCTTGTAGGATGGTCTTTGCAAGGCCTGATGCTCTGGTGACGTGGCCATACCATCGGAGTTCCCAACTGTGAGCATGTCATGCCATTCTATCAGCCCAGTCATTATGATCTACATGTAATCCGCTGTGGGATGGTATCCAGCAACATTAAACATTTATTCCATGTATGATTAAAATGTGATTACAATATTTTATTTCACATAAGATCACGTCGTTCTTTATTATAATTTGAATCTAAAGTTTGTTAATCTGATTTGGAATCAAAACAAAATAACATATTTAAAAATTCAGTTTGTTAACTAATGATTTTAATCAATGCCATAAGTATAGCAATAAGTTCGGCAGTAAATATTACAGGACCGTTCCTAAGAAATAAGCCTTGTTAATTTTTAAAGCAAGTATGACATAACCTGCTCCTGTTTCACATGATTCTAAAACAGAACATCGGAATTAATGTGTAAGAAAGAATATTATTTTTCATAGATACGTTACTTTGCTTCATTCATTGT
This sequence comes from Oncomelania hupensis, assembly GCA_036898135.1. Taxonomy (NCBI): domain Eukaryota; kingdom Metazoa; phylum Mollusca; class Gastropoda; order Littorinimorpha; family Pomatiopsidae; genus Oncomelania; species Oncomelania hupensis. Next base: position 131,500,515 of record CM072511.1, read on the forward strand.
CAAACCAGTCCATTCTCGAATGTTGTCCTCCAATCGCTTTTTCCGTCTCTCTCTTCTTCTCACTCCTTGCACCGTGCCTTTCAGGATGGTCTTTGCTAGGCCTGACGATCTGGTGATGTGGCCATACCATCGGAGTTTCCGTTTCTTCACCACTGTGAGCAGGTCATCATGTTGTCCAATGGCTTGTGCGATGATCTGCTGGACTTTGTTGTTGGTGATATGCTGGGTATAGGAAATGCCCAGAATCTTCTGTAGCACCTCATCTCAATGCTTTGTATTCTTCGTTGTAGATCTGCTGTGAGGTTCCATTTTTCGCAAGCGTATAGGAATATGAAGATGACAATGGAGAGCAGCAGCCTTACCTTGGAATGTAGACTGATGGTCCTGTCTTTCCAAATGGGCTTCAACCTTGTCAGGGCAGCAGTAGTTTGTGCGATCCTGGAGAGGACTTCTTATCGGGACCCATTGTCTGATACAATGGCTCCTAAATATTTGAAGCTATGCACTGTGTTGAGGGATTGACCTTGGACTGATGTCCATGCTCATGCTGTTAGTGTTGTTGGTAATCATTTTGGTATTCTCTGCACTTATTTTCATTCCATAGGCTCTGGAGGTGGTGTCAAGCCTTTGTACAAGCTGTTCAAGTTCTTGTTCCTCTCCAGCCAATCCATCAATGTCATCCGCAAAACGGAGGATGGAGATTGCTCTACCCCCCCACCTCCTCACCCCCTTTGCTGACTGTGCCTTCGTGTTCTGCAAATGCGTTTGACATGATGCACTCTGTGAAGATGTTGAAGAGTGTTGGAGAGAGTAGGCATCCTTGACGCACACCGATTGTTATTTTGAACCAGTTCCCGATGGCGCTGTTGTGGAGGACTGCACTGATACCATTGTCACAAAGGCTTTTGATGACTTCAATAATTTTAGGGCTGATGTTTATACTCTCATGGTCGCCCACAGAGCTGCATGCCAGACTAATGCACACCAGGTTAATCAAATTTTGTGCATCGTATCCCCATTTTTGATACTTTATAATTTGTATTACATTTAAACTTTTAATTGCCTTTTGTAACAAATAATGTATATGTTTTTGGTTTTTTTTTTTAAACTTAAATTAGCTGTAAAATACACACGAAATTAAAAATTGAAGTTTTGTAAACAATCTGCTTTCACCCACGCTTTTGCCTCTTCTGTTTTATTTGTTTTCGGAAGGTCAATTTTGTCTGGTTTATGCCTATCACTACTGTTCATTCTCCAGTTCTCAAAAGAGCTATGGACCCACTGGCACCCGAGACTATTGTTGAGCCACGGGATTGAATAAAGTAACCATCCAGGTACAATCCGTGCTGGGTTTTAAGCTTTACATCAAAACATCTATTGTGTTGCCTTTATTACTACCCTGCTACCTCGCCTAAGATTGATTTATAGCTTGTAGGATTTTTTTTATCAATTGGTCGATTTGTGGACCGACTAGTGTGGTCTCTTACTATTCAGGATGTGAATGGGAAATAATCGATAGAGAGAAGCATTTAACTGTCATGCTGTGTTGTCGCGCAGAACGGGGGAAATCAGTTTAAGCCTCGCCCTGTCAATCAAAACATGCCACTGTGCATGTAAGGGTACATGTGTGGAAGTCAAATCTGTTTCTCTGTACTGCAGTCAATGCTATGCAGCCATGCAAAGCACTATAATAAAGACATTTTTAAAAATTTAATTATGTATATGTTTGTGAAAGTCTAAAGTAATTTCTATCAATGAAAAGAACTTTAACTTTAAAATAAAAGAACTGAGCTGATAAATGCTCTGTGGGTTCGGGCAAATAGAATAGACCCAACGTTTCCCGGCGTGTCGTAAGAGGCGACTAACAGGGGTGATGTTAGCACGGCATCACTGGGCGAAAGTCTTCTACACAGAAGTCACCGGCCAGGGCGGAGGAACCTCACGTTACTACAGGTTCAACGACCACGTGCTCAGGGCCAAGGCGAGCCACACTGTATTCGTGGATTTCGGCTGTGGCCAACAGCCTGGAGAGGATTGGGCCCTGCCAGGTCTTTTTTTTTGCCCAAGACACAACACATGATGAGGCTATCCACTAATTCCATGCCGGATCGGTCGTCGCCCGGCTACACAAGGACCGCGCCTTCCATTGGCCACCAGGACGGAGGTGAAAAGTATGCTACTGATGGACAAATTAGCAAGATCCGCACGAGAAACAACATCGTCATAGGAACCTGGAATGTCAGGACCCTAACTGCGGAAGGAAAATTAGAAGAACTGGCCCACGAGCTGGACCACTATCGATGGAACGTTCTAGGTATCAGCGAACTGCGCTGGAAAGGCCTAGGTGAAACAACGACTGACAAAGGCCACAAGCTCTATTTCAGCGGTAGAGATGACAGGCACGAACACGGCGTTGGATTCTTGGTCCACAAGAACATTCTAGCCACTGTCATGGGTTGCCGCCCAGTCTCCAGTAGACTCATTACCATCCGTCTGAGAGCAACCCCTTTCAACATTACCATCATCCAGGCCTATGCTCCAACATCAGACTATGAAGACAGCGAAGTGGAGGATTTTTATGAAAATATACAGGCGGCCCTTGACCAAGTGCCGAAGAAGGACATAGTCATAGTGCAAGGCGACTGGAATGCCAAGGTTGGCCAAGATGCGCACCACAACTGGGGAGACACATGCGGACCCCACTGCAACAACGAGACAAATGACAGGGGTCTGAGGCTATTGGAGTTTGCCAGATACAACAATCTGGTACTGGCAAACACGCTTGGTCTCCACAAAAAATCCAGACGATGGACATGGCACAGTCCCGGCGGGGAACATCACAACCAGATCGACTACATCATGGTCAAGAAACGCTTCAGATCAAGCATCAACATTGGCAGGACACGCACTTTTCCAGGAGCAGACATTGGAAGTGACCACGATCTCGTGATGATGTCTTTCCGGCTCCATTTGAAGAGAGTAAATACAGCAAAGTGCACTAGGCTGAAGTTCGACCTGGACAAACTGCAAGACCCGGAGGTGGCAAAAATATTTCAGGCCACAATTGGAGGGAAATTTGCACCACTGCTTATTTTGGGGGCAGGCGAAGTAGATGTCAACACCATGACCAATACCTTCAACTCAGCTGTAACAGATGCCGCCACTGAGATCCTTGGCAAGCACCGACCAAAGAAGAAGCCGTGGATCACACCTGAACTTTTGGATCTGTGTGATAAACGAAGAGAGTTAAAAAAGAAAAAGAACACCTCACAGGGAGCTGATGTCTACCGAAAAATCAACAATGACATCCGAAAAGGCATGCGCACAGCAAAGGAGAACTGGATAGAAGATCAGTGCCAGGAAATAGAGAACAATCTGAACAAGAACAACAGCAAGAAGGCCTACCAGACTGTGAAGCGGCTGACAAGTGTTAAACAGCCCAAAGTCTCCACTATCCAAAGCAAGTCTGGCATTTGCCTTACAGAAGAACAAGAAGTCTTGGACAGATGGACAGAGTACTGCTCTGACCTTTACAACCATACACCAAATGGAGACCCATCAGTTCTAGCATGTCCCGAGAGCAGAGAAGAAGAAGAAATCCTCCCAATTCTCCGGGAAGAAGTTGAGGCAGCAGTGCAATTGCTGAAGAAAGGGAAGTCAGCGGGAGTGGACAACATACCAGCGGAACTGCTACAAGCAGGAGGAGAAGCGATGACTGATGCTCTCACCATTATCTGTAACAAGATCTGGCAGAGTGGGGAATGGCCTACACCATGGACCCAGTCGCTTGTCATCACTCTTCCCAAAAAAGGTAACCTTCAGGAGTGTGAAAATTACCGCACCATCAGCCTCATCAGCCATCCCAGCAAGGTCCTCCTGAAAATAATACTCAACAGGTTGAAACCACAAGCTGAACAAATCATAGCTGAAGAACAAGCAGGATTCATGGCAGGGCGAAGTACCACTGAACAGATTTTCAACCTCAGAATAATCTGTGAGAAATACCTACAGCACCAACAACATCTATACCATGTGTTCATAGACTTCAAGAAGGCATTTGACCGAGTCTGGCATGCAGCTCTATGGGCAACCATGAAAGTGTACAACATCAGCCCTAAAATTATAGAAGTCATCAAAAGCCTGTATGACAAGGCTACCAGTGCAGTCCTCCATAACAGCGTCATCGGGAACTGGTTCAGAACAACAATCGGTGTGCGTCAAGGATGCCTACTCTCCCCAACACTCTTCAACATCTTCCTAGAGCGCATCATGTCAGATGCTCTTGCAGATCACGAAGGCACAGTCAGCATAGGGGGCAGAGCAATCTCCAATCTTCGTTTTGCGGATGATATTGATGGATTGGCTGGAGAGGAACAAGAACTTGAACAGCTTGTACAGAGGCTTGACACCACCTCCAGAGCTTATGGAATGGAAATAAGTGCAGAGAAGACCAAAATGATGACCAACAACACCAATGGCATCAACACGGACATCAAAGTACAAGGCCAATCCCTCAACACAGTGCACAGCTTCAAATATTTAGGAGCCATTGTGTCAGACAATGGGTCTCGACAAGAAGTCCTCTCCAGGATCGCACAAACAACTGCTGCCCTGACAAGGTTGAAGCCCATTTGGAAAGACAGAACCATCAGTCTACATTCCAAAGTAAGACTGCTGCGCTCTCTGGTCATCTCCATCTTCCTATATGCTTGCGAAGCATGGACCCTCACAGCAGATCTCCAACGAAGAATACAAAGCATGGAGATGAGGTGCTACAGAAGACTTCTGTGCATTTCCTATACCCAACACATCACCAACGTTGAATTCCGACAGACCATCACACAAGCCATTGGACAACACGATGACCTGCTCACAGTGGTGAAGAAACGGAAACTCCGATGGTATGGCCACGTCACCAGATCATCAGGCCTTGCAAAGACCATTCTGCAAGGCACAGTGCAAGGAGGTAGAAGAAGGGGGAGACCAAAAAAGAGGTGGGAGGACAACATTCGAGAATGGACTGGTTTGACACTGAGCGAAGCCATGAGGGCTGCTGAGGACAGAGAAAGATGGAGTATGCTGGTTAAGCGATCATCTGTGGTGCCCCTACGACCTTCGGGTTATGGGACAGGATAGGATAGGATAGGTTAGGAGCTGATAACTTTAAACAAAATCAAATATGTATTGCTTATCAGTCAGCGTCATCATTAGATCTTCTGAAACTAATGAACATGATGGAATCCTTAGTGGCAGTGGCAAACGCACTATTGAATCGTGCATGTAGCGAGACCGGAAACTTTAGAACGCGAGACACACCAGGAGTGTATCACACATAAACGTATAATACTCGTGACCAAATAGGCTAGGTCAACTGCAAATAACTGACACTGACAGATGTCCTTTTAGAACGATTATAATTGCAGCTAGGACTGTACTAACTGTGCCTCCGTGCAAACATGTATGTCTATGTTTGACTTAAACGTTTACGCCGTTAAGAAGTTGAGCCGTAGTTCCCTCCCTTAGAACGCGTTAAACCTGAGTATGCTGTTGTGATTTCTCGCGTTTATAGATTTTATAGTAAGAAGGGAAACGAGAGGATCTTTATGTATATCATACTACATAAGTAATAATACCATCTAGTGTATTATTTTTTGTCTCAACCTTGGTGTTTTCTTCTTCTTCTTCTTCTTCTTCTTCTTCTTCTTCTTCTTCTTCTTCTTCTTCTTCTTCTTCTTCTTCTTCTTCTTCTTCTTCTTCGTCTTCTTCGTCTACTTCATAAATAAAGTTGTTGTCCTCTCTCTCTCTCTCTCTCTCTCTCTCTCTCTCTCTCTCTTCATAAGCACTAAAAGCTGATCCTGCAAGAAAAAAAAGGGGGGAGAGGGGGAAAAGGAAAAATAAAAAAGGAAAAAAAAATATAAAGAGGAGCGGATTTGACTTCGAGACTGATGCTCAGATGATTCGGCGGTTGCATTGTTTAACATTTCAAATGGCTTTTTAGGCCTAGGGGTGGGGGTGAGGAAGGTGGATAGTGGTAGTGGGAAGACTTCCATACAATAATGTTTCGAACCTCTTCTAGTGTGTTCCCACGTTTATATATTTCCACACCAGGCATTTGCTGTCCGCATGACATATGGTCTGGTGTCTGTAACGATGATTTGCGATCCTTGGCCATAAATGAATACCGAACCAGAATTCGAATTTATTAGCCTGTTAAAATGGGGCTGCAACACTTTACAATCCTGTTTCGTAACCTCACAGTTTTTGCCACGCTTTTGCCTATTCTGTTTTATTTAATGTAATGGCTTTTTAACTACATTTTGAAATTCATTCGTCATTTGTCAGCATTGTTTATTCCTACTTTATTGAAACAAAAGGTGGCAGACTGTTTTAGTTGTATGTGTGTGGGTGTGCTTTAAAAAAAATATACAGTCACACTGGATTCCTATGGAATTTCCTTTGTAAAATAATTATTTTCACCACTTTCAGCTAAATAATCTTTGTATAGAAGCATATTTTGAAAATAATGATTTGTTTACAAACGATGTAAGATTTCTCTAAATAATATATTTACTCTGTAAATAGTTTATTATTTACCTATACAATATATTGTTTACGTATAAATAAATCATGATATATGTAAATAAGGCATTGTTGCTAAATAAGGAGTAATGCATTATTTAGCAGATTGTTGTTAAATAATGTATTATTTAGATATGTTTCTAAAAAGAATTATTTGTTTACCTATATAAAGCCTAATTTAGCTGAATTTGGTAAATAATATTTTATTTAGAAGAGTTTGCTAAATAATGCATTATTTACGTAAACAATTAATTGTTTAGGGACATAAATTTTCATTATTTAGGGGATTCGCAGGTACATGTCGTATTGTGTGGTAGTGATAAAGAAAATTGCAAAATCGTGATTTTACGCTGTTTTGCGATTGAAAATGAGGCAACTGCTTTATTTCACTCTATTCTTTATTCCTTCGCAATAGTATTATTATACGAGACTGCAACGGTTACGGCTCTGGTAAAGAGGGAGGCATCATTATTTCTGCTTTGGCGTCCTTGCCTTGAGAGTACTTTCGTCAAATCCCTGGTAGTTTCGAATAAGCTGAAACTTTCCGTTTGAAATTAAACCATAATTCAACTCAAAAGAACAAATGGAAACCCACTCTCAACACAGTCTTTGGGTAAATAAATACAAAAGAAAAGCTTTTTTTCTGACGGGTACTAAAAAAACTGAACACCCCCCCCACCAAAACTGACCTTGACCTTGCGTTTGTGTTTGGGAGGTTACAGACTTTTAATCTTTGATTTTTTGGAATAATGTACAGGGTGTTCCAAAAGTCTTGGGCACGTTTTGACATTGAATATTTCGGAGACTATTAAGGATATAAAAACGCATCTGGTAAATTCAGAAAGTGGGTAATCTCAATTTTTACATGGAATGTTCAAAGATGTTCAATGTGAGCACCATTGGTCACACGACACACATCAAGCCGATAGTCAAATTCTTGCCAAACGCGTCCCAGCATTTTCTGGTTGAGTGAACGCCATTAATGGGTCTGAAAAGAAATTAAAAAAATCAACAGCTTTACAAAAAACTTAATGTAATTAGCTTTAAAATGGCACAACTTTTATCTTACTACCATTCATAGTAATTGAGATATGGGGACTTCAAATGTGCCAAAGACTTTTGGAACACCCTGTATTTTTTAAAATAAATAATTATCACGAATTTGGATACACAATCTTTGGAAAGACCTTGCATTTATTTATAGAAAGCAGCAAAATGTTTAAAAATCAAGCTTTCAAGCGAACCCTGGAATTCCCTAAATAATGAAAATTGCAATCCCTAAAAAAATGAATTGATTACGTAAATGCATTATTTACCAGTATCTTCAAATAATACTTTACTTAGCAAATTCTGCTAAATATTGCATTATATATAAGTAAACAAAAATTAGAAATATTTCTCAATAATACATTATATGGCACAATATAGGAAAATATAGTTTTTTATTTAGCAACAATACTTTATTTACCTATATCATGATTTATTTACGTAAACAACGTATTGTTTAGGTAAATAATAAGTATATATATATATATATATATATATATATATATATATATATATATATATATATATATATATATAATACATAATTAAGATAAATCTTACATTGTTTGTAAACAAATTATTATTTAAATATATGCTTCTATATAAAGATAATTTAGCTGAAAGTGGTAAAAAGAAACACCGAAAAATATCGGAAATGAATATTTTACAAAGGGAATTCCATAGATACCATATACAGTCGTAAAGACCTACAATTATAAGAATTATATACTTCATAAACTTCAAGACCATATTTATGAATGTTTTGGTTTGTTTACTTCGACATTTATCATCATAGTTTCTCTCTAATGTTCTTCAATGCATTTTTATACAAAATATATTTTTTAAAGTCTTTTTTCTTTGACTGTTCCTTAATAGTGCCACCGACAATCCATCAAATCTCTTTGCGGACGGACTCAGGACAATGTGAAACCGGTCACCAAGAGAAACATCAAAATGTCAGAACCATAAATTTGAGACAGTCTTTGGAGAGGTTGACGCATTGAAGCCACAGGGGAAGAAAATAATAAAAGATAAAAATATTTTGTGATCAGAAAATATTGGGGAGTGGGGAGGGGGAGGGGGAGGGGGAGAGAGGGGTTGCTTCCCATCTTTAAAAGGTTACTCACCAGTACAAAAATGTAAACAAAGAGAGTAAAATGCATATCTTGATGAGGGATGAGAAGTACGGAGTTGAGATTGTTAGTTCAATTTTGTCTTCGCTTGCAATGTTTGGTTTTCCTCATCCAGTTGCTAGTCATCCGTAAGTTTGTGTTTGTTTATGTGTGTGTGTTTGTTTGTTTGTTTCTGTATGCATATGTGTTTGTATATGCATGTGTGTGTGTTTGGATGTGTGTGTTAAGGGGGCGGGGAGGTTGTGTGTGTGTGTGTTTGTAAAATAACAATTATGATCTGAAATCAATATACATTCATAAACGAAATATAACTCTGCCTGCCGCTATTATTATTATTATTATTATTATTATTATTATTATTATTATTATTATTATTATTATTATTATTATTATTTTACTTTTTTAAATATTTTTTTAACTACTACTACTACTACTACTACTACTACTACTACTACTACTACTACTACTACACATTAGAGTGCGCTAGCTGTTTCATTGGCCTTGGCACTGTATGCTACTCATCATCATTGTGACGACACGAGTTTTTGATGCACGCTAATTTTATGCTGTGTCAGGTTGTACATAGTATAAAGTTACATTACATTATTATTGCTTTAGGTCCAGCGGACTCTGCCGAGCCAAATCAGGACCGGACAACCCCCAATCCGCATAAAGGATTTGCTGAAACAACCCTAGTGGTAAAACCGAAAGCTCTCCACCAGCCAGTCACTTTACAATAAAGACATCCCACGCAGGGGACGGCTGAGGCTTCACCCCAACTTATCGAACCCCCGTTTACAAAATCAAAATAGAATACAAACATCATTATAAATTATCAACAAAACACATATATATAAAATGCCTACATTGCTAAATAATAACATCATAGGAAGCCCTAGTGACCACCTGGCAGAAAGCGTCCAATATTCCCAAGCTGATCCAACAGACCCTATACACAAACAAGGAGTCTTGTCCCGGAAGAGTTTTCAAGAAAAAAGGTAGGAGACTGGTCTAGCAAAGAAGACGATAGTATATCAGATTGATAGAAAAGAGCAGGAATGAGAAAGAGCAAATGAGAAAGACAGCAACAGTGGGAATTTAAAGCACTAAATTTCCAGAAAGTGGGGATACTATTTATACTGAAACCCCCGGCACCCCAACGGGGGAAGTATAAAGTTTCATAGCTCCGAGAGTGCGATGTGCGAAGATTGAATCAGCGTTTTGGAATGCATAGTGTAAGTCAGGAATGGGCTCTATGCACAAAGGCGTGGCGGTCACGTGCTGCGGGAATAACAGAGCGTGCTCGAGTTTGAAAAATGGTGTAGTACTGTGCTGCGTTTGGATGCTCTAACTCCGACGTAAAACCTTTATGCGAAGAAAAGAACATTTCCTTTCATCGATTTCCACTGAAAGATGAAATATTGATGAACTCTAAAATGAATGTCAGTGACAAATCGCTCTTTAAAAAAAAAGTCCCCTGATAATAATTTGTCTGTAATCATTATTGCACGAATGTGCTATGTTCAAAACAACACAATATCCCAAAATGTCGGTAAAGTTAAAATTTTTAAGCAGCATTGGTGTACACGCGAGCGAGCTAAAAGAAGCCATGACCGCTTGTTATTCCCGCGCCACGTGACCATGCCGCTTTCTCACGCCGAATTGTGCATTAGGGTTTTCACGTGCTCGATAGCTATTATAAGTTGAACGGAGCTCGATACCTTGAACTGTGGACTGGGAAGAAAGCGGCAGTACTGGCAGAGTTGGAGGCGGTAGTCTTTGTGATTAGATGACTATTGGAGAGACTGTAACTTCCACTATCATAGGATAAGTGCAGGGTTCGTTTCTAAGGGCTGTGTTTTGTGTTTGGAACCACCCAAAGTCTTGTGCCTTAATACGGACAAGAATGACCAATGAGTTGTGACAATTATTATAGAAAAGTAAATTTATAGTAATTGAGGAGGACTTTTGCTGCCACAGTGCTGTGTGATCTCTGTGTTGAGTGACGTCCTAAGGGTGTGTGCTCTTTGTTTAGAGACCTCCTAAGACCTAGCATTTCGCAAGTGTTAGGGTGTCCTAGTAAATCATAATAAGACAGTAACGAACCACCTACTCTCTACAGATTGTGTTGTATTGTGTTGTGGTGTTGTGTTACGTGTATCGGTACTTCACAGGCCGGGAAAGTGAAGGTGAGTTGATGCCCAGTATTCTAGTTCCTTAGTGGCTATACACTCCGGGCATGCGTAGGTGAATGAATGATGATGGATGAGGGGGAAAGGGATATATTTTGGTAAATAGCGTTTTTTATATGATTTTCTTGTTCAAGATGTTAAATGGAATAATGTTGTTGATGTTGTTGCCAAAATGAGGTCATAAGTGACGATGTATTATAGCATGAGAGAGGGGTGATAATGTGATAATATGAGAGAGAGAGGGGTGACGATGTATTATAGTATGCCAGAGGGGTGATGAAAGTGAGAGGAGGGATAGAAATAAGGTCAATGGTGACGTTGTGTTATATATTATGACTTGGTAGGGGGGTGATGAATATGAGAGAGAGGATGAATCAAGACTGTTATTGTTATTAGAAACTGAATCATAATATGCATCTATGTTTGTTTAAATAATCATGTTCAAGGGATGTGAATATAAATTATAGAAAGATTATGAAATATTATGATGCATAAATAAATAGGTCAAGATGG
>CM072511.1:131514478-131524478 GCA_036898135.1 Oncomelania hupensis
TCATCATCCATCATCCATCATCCATCATCGTCATCGTCATCGTCATCGTCATCATCGTCGTCGTCGTCGTCGTCGTCACTCTCAGTATTACAATTAATCCCTTAACACACTTAAATTATTTAAAAAACTGCCCCTCACTGCATTGGGTTTTGTTATCCCTGTTGGAAGCTTCATACATTTATTTGATAATAATTCAGCATCCCATCTCAACGTATTCCACCAAACATCAAATAGGTACACTAGGTTTGGGCGCACCAAGCACTGGGGATCCGCTGCCAAACCACAGACTGCTTGGCAGTCAATGAGCGCAGGATATATGCACGGTCGTCAGTCGAGCTCAAAAGAAGAAGAAGAAAAGATAGATTATATTTCGTGAAATCTGAGATACCTCTTTTCAGATAAAGCGTGGTCAAACCTTTCAGGATTTTCCTCGATGTCTTTGCCATATACATTTGTTTTATATCAGGCGTAATTATAGCGTCTTAACATAATATATTTAGGCTTACTTATTATTTTATTATTTATTATTATTAAGGATTTGTATAACGCACATATTTCGCCGTACTTGGCGACTCAAGGCGCTGGCCGATACAGGATCTAAATCAAGCCGCCCGAGGCGCCAACTTCTATTCATCAATCGCATATATACCTGCATGTTCTGCGTACGTAGATTCTGTTTTGTCTGTTTAACATAAGCGTTTAGCCACTACATAAATATATGTTTCCGTTAATCCTAGATCCAAATTCTCCACTTGCGTGAATATATTTCTTCTTATTGCTGATGAAATCTATATCCTCCTACTACATTAGCGGTAGAAATCCACGCCTCCGTTCTTCTGCCTCTTGCTGTTCAATCTGTGTTCTACACTGAAAACCCCTCTCTAATGCTTTTTGCGCCCAACCGGTCCTTTCCAAACTAAATTCCATTTCCAGGGTCTTTCATCATTCCGTCATCTGTATCTTTGATTCTCGCGCTAGGCTGAGCCGTGTTTTGGGGGGTCACCCCTTCACGTGCATCCTTGATTCATGGGTTTTAAACCTGAAGAAGACGAGCAGGATTTTATGTTCCGTTAAGATGTAGAATTCGTCCGCCACAATGTCGTTGTAATAGTGAATGTATAGAATTCGTCCCGCCACTCTACGTCTATAATAGCGGATGCGAACATTCAAGGTCTTTTATACGACTACAACTACGAGTGCGACTACGAAAACCCTTTAGGTCCTCATTGGCTTCACCGAATTCTAAGTTGTTTATAGCCCAGGCGACAATTAAGGCCATAATTGTGTGAGATTTTAAAAGTATCAGGCTTTGTAATTTTTTTAATAGAAAATGCAGGGTGTTATTAACATAGGCTACAAATCTAAGATAACAAATAACGGCAACAATATATATTATTTTGCAATTATCCTTTGAGCATGAGCGAGCATGTTCTCTTGTATATATAGTTAAAATGTTAAACGTGGAAATGCGCCCTTAATTGCACGTTATTACTTTCTTCTTTAAACAAACAAGTATAATTTTATATTTATGTATTAATAAAGTGGATTTTCTGGTAAAATCAAGATAAGAAAAACAGAGAAATTGCAGTATTTGAATATGCATTTTTGGGATAATATATCTTATATAAAATAGCTGGACATGTAGGTTTAATCGTGAAAGCGTGAGACTGCCATTTAACCTAGGATTTAACGAATTTTTTTTATAGTTATGCATTCTTTTAACCGTAAGTTAATAGTTACGCCTATACACTTTCGTTTCAATGCCAAAACTGTCGGATTCGCTGAAGCGAACATCAATTCGTTTACTTGATTTTTACAGTAGAGCTGATTTAATTAGAGAGTTGAGCTGACCTAACTTAAAGTAAGTGATACAATTAAAACAATTCATTCCAGCAGTATACATTTTATTCTCTTCTTTCACTCTTTTTCCATCGCCCAACTCCGCACGTAATATATTTCCTGCTATTGTTGCCATCATCACCTTCTTCAATCTCAGCCCGCAAATTCTAACCTTTCCTATAGAACGATTAGGATAAAGAAGTGCGTTTTCCTAGAAACGCTTTGATGAATGTTATTTTCATGCATCATTTCAGAATTAGAGAAACTAAAAAGCGTTTTACGTGAGGTGTTCCTCCTGCAAGGAAAGAAAAGATCAAAGAATCTTTTTTTTCTTCATGTTTTTTTTTTGCAAATATTTAAAAGGAGAGACAAGGCCCCGAAGGGATGGAAAAAGGGAAGTCACTGGACGGAGGGATTAGAATTAATGGCCCCCGTCTAACCACCCAGACGAGACAAACCCATCAGGACATTAACAAATGATAGTTTGCCAGCGCTATAGTGTTCTTCGTTCCGTAATAGCTATTATAACGATTAGAGATGTAAACACCGAGAGAGCGTAGGTGTGTTATGAAAAACGAACCCCCAGCATACGAAGACGCACACAGGCAGAGCTTTAGTGTGGTTTTTTTTTTTTTTAAGTGATGGCTTGATAGATCTATCTATCTTCTGTAACTTCTTCTGTATATCTTCTGTTTCTGTATTTGAATCTTCTGTATCTTCGTCTTCTTGAACTTTTGAGTGATCATTATGGTCATCATAAACTTATGTACAGGTACACAATTTTCATTTTTTTTTTCAATTTCAAACCATTAACTTTGCAGTACAAAGGCGTTAGCAAAATTCTGACTGATTTCCTTCAGTAAAAGTGTCTCTCATGTCTTGCTCGCCTTCGCCTTTCTCTTAAAATGCGTTGACTGCATGATCGTCTAGCAAAGATACGTTCCTAGCTTAAAAGGCCCCAATTCGAAGGATTTGCTTACTTTTGGCGGGAACGGGCTAACCCTAAACTTGGGATTGTTATTACATTAAACAATGACAAAGTGCGCTTTCCTTGCTCAAACTAACCGCTAAAGTTTCCCATATTTTATCGGTACATCGGTAATATAGCCGTGTGACCTTTGGCTATTTCTGAGTGAACATGCGGCTTGAAGAATACGTCTTTGTTGTACAAGGTAGGGGTAGGGTCTATTTGATCAACCTAAAACAAAATCTTGCAACCAATTATTTGTACGGTTATGTCTCTTACAGGCTTTGGTAGCTGCTAAGTTTAGCTCCAGAACTTCAGCTTGCTAGCCAGCGGCTGCTGCTATTAACTATTGCTATTTGTAATGTCCATTTTGTGGATTATTAAAGATTATGACTTATTATGACTTATGACTTATGATTTATTAATAAGACCACAAAAACTACGGAATTTATTCATTTAAAAAAACAACAACTATACTTTGGAAAAAATATTTTCTTGTTGTAAAGTTAGTTTTTTCTCAGTGGGGCAACACTCACTGTGATTGATAAAAGGATCTATCGAAGGGACGTGGTCAAATGGCCCCCTTTCAAAGAACCTAATATCATTAGTTAGTTTCCATATGTGCACGACGTAAATTGAATTACCAGCTAGACTACTGTAAGGAGTATAGTAGCATTGACCTTTAACAGAAGAAAGAGAGAAGTGGAACAGAAATATCGCCATTTGAATAATGTAAAGGAAGCCTATTAACTATATCCATCTCTTGATTTAAAAATATACCCCTTATTAATTTACTAGGCAATACCCCCACCCCCCCCCCAAAAAAAAAAAAAAAAAAAAAAAAACTCCAAATGATGGAAATGGATAATCAAAACTTCATTGGTTAACAAGCCAGACTCTAAGAAAAGATTTAGTAAATTAGCTAACACTTCTGTTTTCATAAGTCTCTCCTAAAATTGGAGAGCTTTTATTTCTTTGCAAAGGTAATTACTAAGGCGGACATACATTCGGAAATTACCCATAAATTTAGTTATTATTATTATTATTATTATTATTATTATTATTATTATTATTATTATTATTATTATTATTATTAGTAGTAGTAGTAGTAGTAGTAGTTATCAAATTAAACTCGAAGAGCTTCTGTGAACACGCCCTATTTCAAAGATTCGGAATTTTGCTACTCCCTCTCTCTCTCTCTCTCTCTCTCTCTCTCTCTCTCTCTCTCTCTCTCTCTCTCTCTCTCTCTCTCTCTCTCTTATATACACTGTGATTGATTATATATATATATATATCCCATTCCCGATCCTTAAATGAAACACATTATAGGTGATCTAAAACCGCAGGTGATTTGCTTGCTCTATTTCTTTTTCAGGTGTTCTTTGCCTAATAGGCCTCTAATAGACCGTATCTTATAGAATCTCTGTCCAGCATGACATAAGACTAGGTAAATGCATCCTACAGTAAAACATGTCTGGTAAAGAAGAAGAAGAAGAAGAACAAGAACAAGAAGAACATGAAGAAGAACACGAACAAGAATAAGAAGTAAAGATAGCTTGAACGTTTGAAATTGCCAGATTGGAGCAATTCGGTGCTAGGAAGTGGCGTGTCTGGTGGTCCTGGTCATCAAAGATGGCCACCGGAAGTGGTACGAGACTTTGGCTGCAAGCGCCAGATTTACACAGAGAATATGGGACTGTGCTGGATAATCATCAACAGTAAAAGAATCTAGGACTAGTTATTGCTGCGTTCTTTTTGGGGTTTTGGCTCAGTGTGCCAGCAATACTCTTTAGAGAAAATGAACTAAGGGTCGGAACTCTCGCTGACTATCAAAGTGGTCTACCTTTCGTTCTCTTTCACTTTCACTTCAGCGACGTGGTCGAGCAAGTTATATAGTGCTGCCATCTCAGTTCTCTTTCAGTGTCAGAAAGACGCTTCCGATAGAATGAAAGTTAAAAGAGGTGTATTATCTAAACAAATCTATGGGGCCTACCGGGACGAGTCAATTTTGCTTCTTCTCGGCACAGACCGACCAAATGGTGGACAAAGACTATACAGACAAACAGACAGACGCCCATCCACACCTACTACACAGAAAGAGAAAGAGAGAAGAGAGAGAAAGTGAGAGAGAGAGAGAGAGAGAGAGAGAGAGAGAGAGAGAGAGAGAGAGAGAGAGGAGTGAGAGAAGCCCACTCACCAATACACGAACATGCTCTCTCTCTTTCACCCCCCACCCCCTCCCCACACACACCCACATGCTTCTTCTTCCCTTCTCTTTATTCATGCTTTGGATTGTCAATTAAAGAAATGTACTGTATAATTACAAAAAAATCTTAAGGAAAGACACACAGAATCATTTTTGACTAGCATGTTAGGAGTCTCTAGACAGGTTTATAGTTTAGCACATAGATTATATTAAAATTCTTGGAAAACAAAATTTAGCAAAAACATTACTTGGATTTGTAATGAAAATTTAACAATTCAACATTTACTAGTACAGTGCCATGACATGAACAGATACTTACCAAATAAATATAATACATTGAGCAACACCCAAGATTAAGACTTAAAATCATTCGTAATAATATCTAAAGCGTTATTATATTCTCCAATATACAAAAGAAACTTATAATGACAGAAGCATGCGCCTATATCGTCAAAAAGCTCCAGTGCATGACGTCATTTAAATTATTTTGTTAAATTATTTAATTTATTTAATGTTTTTAATCTTTTATATTAATAATAATATCTACAAGAAGAAGATCAACAACAAAAAACAACAACAACAACAACAACAACAACAACAACAACAACAACAATAACAGCAGCAATTATATTGATAACCTGACCATGACCTCTTCAAAGCAACTTCTGAAATAATATAGCGTCTGCTGCGTTGACTCATTGTATAACGTCAAATTTGCTAAATAGGCCTATTTTATTTTTGTTTGATTGTTTGTTTGTGTGTGTGTGTGTGTGTGTGTGTGTGGGTGTTGGTTTGTGTGTGTGTGCGTGCGTGTGTGTGTGTGTGCGTGTGTGTGTGTGTGTGTGTGAATACATATTATTTTATTTTTAATTGTTGTTTTTTTTTTTTAAATAATTTTTTATTATTGTTATTATTTTAAAAATAATAATAGTTTTTAAAAAATATATATATTTGTTTATAATTCAGTATGTTGTCTAATATCACAAATGTAAATAGACGTTACATTTAAATAAATAAATTAAATAAAGAAATAAATTCAAGCTTTCTTTTTGCAAATAAATTCTATTAAAATGGTTTCATTTTTTTACCGCCATTCAGACTGAAGCAATTGGGCAATAGCGAAATTTCCAACATCCATCAATCGTATAAAAAAAAAATTGTTATGAACACTACATAATTTGCCAAACACTGCCTTATTGGCCTAGTCAAAACTGTAAAAAAAAATTGTAATAATTACATAAAATGTCTACTTCTATAAATTCCCATCTTTTCGTAATTAAAATGAAGTTTTAACTTTTTTTTTTTTTTTGTAGGACAAAAGTGAGTTTAAACATCCACGGCTAGCTATTGTCGATGTTCCTCGTCTGTCTCATCACTATACCAGTCTCATCGACGTCGTAGTAAAGATTATTATATCCTCACCAAGTTATCATCATCATCGATCACCATCATCATCGTCATCATCATCATCATCGTCATCGTCATCATCATCATCATCATCATCACCATCATCACCATCATTTTCGTCGTTGGTGTCGTCATCTGTTGTGTCGTCGCCATCTTTCTCATCATCATCATTATTGTCGTCATAATCAGGATCTTCGTGGTCGTAGTCGTCCCCGTCATGCTCCTCATCTACCTGCTCCTCATCACCACTATCATCATTCTCGGCATCATTATTATTATTATTATCATCATCATCATCATCATCATCATCATCATCATCATCATCATCATCATCATCATCATCATCATCATCATCATCATCATTATCATCATCACCACCACCACCAGCACCATCACCACCACCTCCACCAGAAACAGGCACTATTCATGCATAGCTTGTGCATATCAAGTATTCAACTCAGAGACTGAGGATAAATTGCAGTCATATATGCAGTGGTAAATCTTCTCCAGTTTCCTGATTTGTGCTGCCTTTAAAAATTAAATTAGATCTCAACTCTAGTTCATACCGATAATTGGGCACAAAGTGATAAATTTAATAATAATAATAATAATAATAATAATAATAATAATAATAATAATAATAATAATAATAATAATAATAATGGATGCTATATACGCGCCTTTCTCCAAATCAATCAGGCTCAAAGCGCGGCTATCTGTACCAACATACACGCTCACCTGTCTCATCCACGTTCACACACACAACAAATACACATCCATCACTCAAACAGGTGGGGTAAAGGCAGAGAGATCGCTATTGGAAGTCGGAAAGAAAATCGAATTTTTGTTTTTGAATTTTTTTATTGGCTGCGTCCTGTACCATTATTGAAGGGAGGGAAGAAACCGGAGTGCCCTGAGAAAACCCTCTGTGACCTCAATAGTCTCGAACCTAAGTCACATAAGTTCGCCCCTTGCAGGAATCGAACTCGCGACCTTCGGCATAGGAAACCGGCGACTAATCCCCTGTGTCACGAGGCCACAAAATTACTAAAAACTCTTCTTATGTTTAGTCTTCTTCTTCTTCTTCTTCTTCTTCTTCTTCTTCTTCTTCTTCTTCTTCTTCTTCTTCTTCTTCTTCTTCTTCTTCTTCGTCTTCCTCTTCTTCTTCTTCTTCTTCTTCTTCTTCTTCTTCTTCTGCTCCCGGTGGAATTCATTTTTATCTGCGTTCAATTATTCTTATTATGCTATTTTCCTTAATATTGTAAAATTTACTACTCTCCTTTTGCAGGCAAAAAATAAGCTGCAATCGTTTGATGCTTTGAGATATTCTCGGGCAAACTGAATTCATACAATACTATTTTTTTAAATGGATCTGGGTAGATTAGGTAGTTCAGAGAAAGGTGAAAGGGTCACCGCGACGGTTGCTTCCTGGTCTGACTGCACGTTACAAAGAGATTCTAACACGCAGAAGGACAAACCAAAAATACAGCAGAACCATTGAATTCCTTGCTGCTTGTTTACTTACTCAAGTGATCTTCAATACGTGCTGTGAATGACGCCATGATGTCAGCCACGGGAGTAAAATACAATACAATACAATACAATACAATAACCCATCACAACTTTCTTTTCAGACGAAACCCAGAAACGTGCCTTCTACTACAGCTGCTGTGTATGCCTAAATGACTTTGCCGCAGAATAAATAGAAGATACACACTCAAAACATCACGGGGTCGGGTAGCTCAGTTGGTAGAGCGTCTTACTAGTACCTGAAAGGTACCTGGTTCGAATCCCGGATTGGCCAATGTGTGACCATATTATTTTCCCCTTACCATCAACTGGTTCGTTGGTGTCAGAATAATGTGACCAGTAGTCGCCTATACGCTTCGGTGTCGTGTGACTATAATCTACAGTTTAAAACATCAATCTAAACTTTTTAAGGTCTTTCGTGAAGGTTTCACAAGGCATCGGCGACTCTCGATCTCCCATACACTCTGTGTTTTCAGTTGTTATTAAAAACCATAACGACGTCTGGTTAAAGCAAGACAACAAACATTATTACAGAATACAGAATTTAATCAGCCTAATGATAACAAAAATTGCATATGTAAATTGCCCCGACGTTAGTAAACAGACAAACACATATTCACACCCCAAACAACACCGTTTAAGACTTCGATTAAGCGATCTTGCTGACACACTGGCAATAATAGACGCAATCAGTTATTTAGCAGAATCCATAGTAACAAAAAAAAACTGAATCGCAGGTTTTAAGAAAAAAATATGCACCATTTAAAAGAGGTAGACTATTTTCCCTCCAATCTTTTATTTAAAAAAAAAACTATTCCTTTTTAACAATGATTTTAAATATTCACTCATACTCATACTCAAAAGCACACGTACACAGTATTCTACATATTGAAGAAAGTGTTTCAGTATTTAAAAGGCCCCAGTTCGAAAACGTTGTTTAATTTTTGGTAAAAAAATGAGTTTAACTTAAAATTCGCATTGTTATTACATAAAACAATGATAAAGATGAGATAAAAAAATAAATAAAATAAACAAAACAAAACAAAATAACGCTACAGTTTGAAGTTTTTATTTCTGTTCTTACAACACACCAGCTCAATACCTATGTGGGCAGCACTGTTTAGTGCCTCCACATTTTGCTTGCTGCGGGCTATTTATAGCTTGCCTGCACCCTTCGTTCCAGTGAAAGGAAAGGAAAGGAAGAGCAGCATCGGCGAAGCTATTTATAGTTAGCCTGACTGATCTAATCTCAAAACTAAAAAGCTTTGGTTGAGTCGCTGTGACAAAAAGTGCTTTTCCCTGTTTAACGGTACACCAATAGGCTCTACAATCTATTAGATGATATCTTTTTATAAAGGTGACTAGCGGGTGCTATTAATAGGTACAGAAACTATTGAATTTGTTTTAAAAATATCTATCCTTTCAAAAGTTTTGTTGTTGTTGCAAGTTATTTGTTTCCTTCAGTGGGGCAACATTCATTATGAATCTGTCGAAGAGATGTGGGCGTGGTCAAAGTGGTTCCTTTAAGTTAATGCTGGCTATGGTTCCTATTGCTACATCGGTGCACATACAGTATAATATTAATATCATGAGTTGTTTTTTTAAAGTAATAATTTTTTGTTGTGTTTATAATTAATGGCAACAACGTTGTACATTTAAGTAATACATTATATTTTTTATTATAGATTAAGAAATTGTTAAAAAGAGTGTAGCTGTTAAAGTAACCACATAGACTGCTGACACATAGACCCCAAAACCAGATCACATCCAGCCTAGGCCTGATAGATTTGTGAGTGCTATTGTGCCTCGCATGGTTATTTGATCGCACTCTGTTTTGTGTTTTTACTAAGGAAGTGACGACATGGATGATCTATGGATTATTTCATCAAGGTTTATAATAATAGTCTCGTATTAAGCTGCTATAGCCTAAGGCTTATAGGGATCAGTGCACTACTCTTTGTCTCTTCTATTTCTTTCTTTTGTTGTTTTACATAAGTTTACACAAGTATTGCAGGTATAGCATACAGCAAGTCGGGTGTCGTTTTGTTTTA
>CM072511.1:131529478-131599478 GCA_036898135.1 Oncomelania hupensis
TTTGTATCTTCATCGCGACAGTCATCATCATTATCATCATCGTTGCCGATGATCTTCTTTGCGGCTGCTGTAATCCTGCTCATGATATTGACGCGCTTTTATAAATGTTCTTCCGGGTCTAATATAATTGAAACAAACTATAATTATATGTTCCATCAAAAACACAAAACCACGGACGATGCTCGCAAAAGCATAACTGTGTTCGATAGCAATATAACCAGATTGTGTCAGAGCACTTTGAAGGGTTATCTCTCCCACGCGTTGTGGACGCAAAACCACATTGGTTATTTGTAATGCGGTGAGAGAGGGAAGTGGGGGATGGGGTGTGGAAATATAACTACGTACTCTCACCTATCCTATCCTATCCTATCCTGTCCCGTAACCCGGAGGTCGTATGGGCACCACAGGTGATCGTTTAACCAGCATACTCCATCTTTCTCTGTCCTCAGCAGCCCTGATGGCTTCGCTCAGTGTCAAACCAGTCCATTCTCGAATGTTGTCATCTCACCTCTGTTTCGGTCTCCCTCTTCTTCTACATCCTTGCACTGTGCCTTGCAGAATGGTCTTTGCAAGGCCTGATGATCTGGTGACGTGGCCATACCATCGGAGTTTCCGTTTCTTCACCACTGTGAGCAGGTCGTCGTGTTGTCCAATGGCTTGTGTGATGGTCTGTCGGACTTCGTCGTTGGTGATGTGTTGGGTATAGGAAATGCCCAGAAGTCTTCTGTAGCACCTCATCTCCATGCTCTGTATTCTTCGTTGTAGATCTGCTGTGAGGGTCCATGCTTCGCAAGCATATGGGAAGATGGAGATGACAAGGGAGCGCAGCAGTCTTACTTTGAATGTAGACTGATGGTCCTGTCTTTCCAAATGGGCTTCAACCTTGTCAGGGCAGCAGTTGTTTGTGCGATCCTGGAGAGGACTTCCTGTCGGGGCCCATTGTCTGATACAATGGCTCCTAAATATTTGAAGCTATGCACTGTGTTGAGGGATTGGCCTTGGACTTTGATGTCCGTGTTGATGCCATTGGTGTTGTTGGTCATCATTTTGGTCTTCTCTGCACGTATTTCCATTCCATAAGCTAGGAGGTGGTGTCAAGCCTCTGTACCAGCTGTTCAAGTTCTTGTTCCTCTCCAGCCAATCCATCAATGTCATCCGCAAAACGAAGATTGGAGATTGCTCTTCCCCCTATGCTGACTGTGCCTACGTGATCTGCAAGAGCATCTGACACGATGCGCTCTAGGAAGATGTTGAAGAGTGTTGGAGAGAGTAGGCATCCTTGACGCACACCGATTGTTGTTCTGAACCAGTTCCCGATGACGCTGTTATGGAGGACTGCACTGGTAGCCTTGTCATACAGGCTTTTGATGACTTCAATAATTTTAGGGCTGATGTTGTACATTTTCATTGTTGCCCATAGAGCTGCATGTCAGACTCGGTCAAACGCCTTCTTGAAGTCTATGAACACATGATATAGATGTTGTTGGTGCTGTAGGTATTTCTCACAGATTATTCTGAGGTTGAAAATCTGTTCAGTGGTACTTCGCCCTGCCCTGAATCCTGCTTGCTCTTCAGCTATGATTTGTTCAGCTTGGGGTTTCAACCTGTTGAGTATTATTTTCAGGAGGACCTTGCTGGGATGACTGATGAGGCTGATGGTGCGGTAATTTTCACACTCCTGAAGGTTACCTTTTTTGGGAAGAGTGATGACAAGCGACTGGGTCCATGGTGTAGGCACTCCCCACTCTGCCAGATCTTGTTACAGATAATGGTGAGGGCATCAATCATCGCTTCTCCTCCTGCTTGTAGCAGTTCCGCGGGTATGTTGTCCACTCCCGCTGACTTCCATTTCTTCAGCGCTTGCACTACTGCCTCAACTTCTTCCCGGAGAATTTGGAGGATTTCTTCTTCTTCTCTGTTCTCGGGACATGCTAGAACTGATGGGTCTCCATTTGGTGCATGGTTGTAAAGGTCAGAGCAGTACTCTGTCCATCTGCCCAAGACTTTTTGTTCTTCTGTAAGGCATATGCCAGACTTGATTTGGATCTTGGAGATTTTGGGCTGTTTAACACTTGTCAACCGCTTCACAGTCTGGTAGGCCTTCTTGCTGTTATTCTTATTCAGACTATTCTCTTTTTCCTGGCCTTGATCTTCTATCCAGTTCTCCTTTGCTGTGCGCATGCCTTTTCGGTTGTCATTGTTGATTTTTCGGTAGACGTCAGCTCCCTGTGAGGTGTTCTTTTTTTTTTTTTTTTTTTTAATCTCTCTTCGTTTATCACACAGATCCAAAAGTTCAGGTGTGATCCACGGCTTCTCCTTTGGTCGGTGCTTGCCAAGGATCTCAGTGGCGGCATCTGAAGGTGGTGGTCATGGTGTTGACATCTACTTCACCAGCCCCCAAAATGAGCAGTGGTGCAAATTTCCCTCCAATTATGGCCTGAAATAGTTCTGCCACCTCCGGGTCTTGCAGTTTGTCCAGGTCGAACTTCAGTCTAGTGCACTTTGCTGTATTTACTCTCTTCAAGTGGAGCCGGATAGACATCATCACGAGATCGTGGTCACTTCCGATGTCTGCTCCTGGAAATGTACGTGTCCTGCCAATGTTGATGCTTGATCTCAAGCGTTTCTTGACCATGATGTAGTCGATCTGGTTGTGATGCTCCCCGCCGGGACTGTGCCATGTCCATTGTCTGGATTTTTTTGTGGAGACCAAGCGTGTTTGCCAGCATCAGATTGTTGTATCTGGCAAACTCCAAGAGTCTCAGACCCCTGTCATTTGTCTCGTTGTTGCAGTGGGGTCCACATGTGTCTCCCCAGTTGTGGTGCGCATCTTGGCCAACCTTGGCATTCCAGTCGCCTTGCACTATGACTATGTCCTTCTTCGGCACTTGGTCAAGGACCGCCTGTAGATTTTCATAAAAATCCTCCACTTCGCTGTCGTCATAGTCTGATGTTGGGGCATAGGCCTGGATGATTGTGATGTTGAAAGGGCTGCTTTCAGACGGATGGTCTACTGGAGACTGGGCGGCAACCCATGACAGTGGCTAGAATGTTCTTGTGGACCAAGAATCCAACGCCGTGTTCGTGCCTGTCATCTCTACCGCTGAAATAGAGCTTGTGGCCTTTGTCGGTCGTTGTTTCACCTAGGCCTTTCCAGCGCAGTTCGCTGATACCTAGAACGTTCCATCGATAGTGTCCAGCTCGTGGGCCAGTTCTTTAATTTTCCTTCCGCAGTTAGGTCCTGACATTCCAGGTTCCTATGACGATGTTGTTTCTCGTGCGGATCTTGCTAATTTGTCCATCAGTAGCATACTTATCACCTCCGTCCTGGTGGCCAACGGAAGGCGCGGTCCTTGTGCCGGGCGACGACCGATCCGTTATGGAATTAGTGGATAGCTTCATCATGTAGTGTGACTTGGGCAAAAAAGACCTGGCGGTGCCCAATCCTCTCCAGGCTGTTGGCCACAACCGAAATCCACGAATACAGTGTGGCTCGCCTTGGCCCTGAGCACGTGATCATTGAACCTGTAGTAACGTGAGGTTCCTCCGCCCTGGCCGGTGACTTCTGTGTAGAAGACTTTCGCCCAGTGATGCCGTGCTAGCATCACCCTTGTTAGTCGCCTCTTACGACACGCCGGGAAACGTTGGGTCTATTGAATTTAATGCCCGAACCCACAGAGCAACTCACAAGTAATAATAGTATAATACAATAATAACAGGCAATTTATACAGCGCTTTCCAAAATCACAAAGCGCTTTACACAAACAAATGTAAACACAACATGTGTACATCGGTCAATAACACGCAACCACATACACATCCCAACACCAAACATAACAAACAACACTCATTCATGGCGCCTAGGAAAAGGCCTCTCTAAAAAGATGCGTCTTCAAGTTCATTTTAAAAGACGCTAGTGAAGGACTGTTACGGACGGACCGAGGTACGAGCGAGTTCCAGGTCTGAACGGAGAAGAAACTGAAGTCTCGATCACCATGTCTCACCTTGTGGTATTCTGGTACACGGAACATCCTTTCATCTGCAGACGAGAGGAGAAACCGAGAAGGAACATAGACAACCACAAGTTCAGAAAGATAGCAAAGACATGAGGTTTTATATTTAATTCGTTGTTCAACTGGGAGCCAGTGTAGTTCTTGAAAGAGAGGCGTGCAATGCTGTGATTTCCGTGCTTTGAAGATGAGTTTAGCCGCAGAGTTGTGGACTTGCTGCAGAGGTCTAAGGACTTTCTGTGTGCTACCCACAAGGAGTGAATTACAATAATCCAATATAGACAGAATGCATGCACTAACTAGTATTTTTGTTGCTTCTTGTGTGAGATACTGTCGAATGGAGCTTATGCGTCTAAGTTCAATGTATAACTGGCAAATGGCAGATATTACTGAAGCCATATATTAAAATACAGAGCGCAGTTGGCTCAGTGGTGTACGCAGTGTACTCGATTGTCAGGCGATAACATTGCAGCCTGTATAGGCAGTGGTTGAAAGCCCGTTGACGGCCTGAAGTATTGTTAAAAAAAAAAAAAATTACCCTGCGCCCTTATTCCTTCGGATGATATATAAACCAAGGTCTAGTCTGTGCACGCACGTATTCCATATCACGGACTTTAAAGATACTGACGCTCATGACCTTGATGGGTGAACACCGGCTACACAAATACACCCTTGGTCCCTTCTCCCCATTCCCGGTCGCCCATGATTGTGCTGAGTTGTCATGGCGTCAGACTATGCGCCCAAAAGTTGCAAGTGGACCTAACACTGAGGAGCAGTGCATTAAGGCCCGGACACATTGGCCTATAGCATCCGGCCACAGTTGTGATACTCTTATGAATTCTTTATGTATTTCCTTGCGTTCTGGCTAACGTGAACATTTCACAAGGATAGTGCATGTGTGGTTTCTTATGCAAAAATACAAAAGCCGGGTTTACGAGGACCAATCAGAAGCGAGAGTGTGACATCCTGAGTTCGGAAGTCAACCTAAACCCCTCCCACACGCATGATTACACGCAACACAGGTTGTCTGCTACTCACACCTTGGCGAGCTAAGGCTGTTAAATCCACTTGTTGCATGTCGATATTAAAGTCAAATTGTGAAAGAGCACATTACATCATCATGAAAAGGTGCATTGTGTAGAAATTACACAAATTACACGTTTATAAATTCGAACTGGGCCATGTTAAACATGATGCCACTACCTCCGACACAATGCATAAGCCGTAAAACGTAAGCCAACAGTGGCCACTAAACTCAAAAGGTGTAGCCCCCCCCGTAAAAATTCCGGTCAGTGAAACATCTCATAACTCAATGCATAAGCCTTAAAACGTGAGCTATTATGTGGCCACTACATTACACAATTTGTGCCGATTGTGTAGACGTATTATCTATTAGAAGTTCATAGAGAGTTTTCTGCTGCCATTTTTCATACTAGTCTTAAAGGACCTAATACCAATGTGGATGTGTCTTCAATTAAAAATAAACACAACTAAATAACAAGCCAAAAAGTAAACAGAAAACCAAACAACAACAAACATGCACGAAAGCAAGCAGAAAAATCAAATAAACAAACAAACAAACAAACCACCCGGAAAGAAAAAAGAAAAAACAAGCAATCAAGGTAAGCCAAATGTATTCCCGAAAAGACCCATTAAGGGCGCATGAAAATAGATAAAATGACATACACAGATATGCAAAATCATTAAATATATAACATTTCAAATTTTAACAAATATATGTACATAGAAAGAGAGGGGGAGGGGAGACAGAGAATGAGTAAAACAAATAATTAAAAAAAAACATGTTTGGGCGTAGCAACTATAAATCATAACTAACAATAATTTAAATACATACACATTAATGGCAAACTACTAAAATGTTTGTTACACTTAACCTGCAAGTATCAGAACTAGGTGAATATTTAGGAGCCATTCTATCACACAATGGGTCCCGACAAGAAGTCTTCTCTAGGATCGCACAAACAACTGCGGCCCTGACAAGGTTGAAGCCAATTTGGAAAGACAAGACCATCAGTCTACATTCCAAGGTAAGGCTGCTGCGCTCCCTTGTCATCTTCATCTTCCTATACGCTTGCGAAACATGGGTCCTCACAGCAGGTCTACAACGAAGAATACAAAGTATGGAGATAAGGTGCTATTTCGGGGCATTTTCTATAACCAGCACATCACCAACAACAGTCCGACAGTTCATCATGCAAGAGACATCGTCCCCTATACGCTTATGTGTCCGGGGACGTTAATCTATTTAACTAACTAACTAACTAAATCATGCAAGCCATTGGACAACACGATGACATGCTCACCGTGGTGAAGAAACGGAAACTTATGTTATGGCCACGTCACCAGAGCATCAGGCCTTGCAAAGACTATACTGCAAGACACGGTGCAATGAGGCAGAAGAAGAGGGAGATCGAAAAAGAGGTGGGAGGACAACATTCAAGAATGGGCTGGCTTGACACTGAGCGAAGCCATGCTGAGGACATAAAAATATGGAGAACGCTGGTTAAATGATCATCTGTGGTGCCCCAACGACCTTCGGGTTACGAGATAGGATAGGATAGAACAGGAAAAACGTTACAAATTTTTCAATATTAATTTCATTAGGCTTAAAAGGTTTAATAATACTGACTTTCTGTTAGCTGACAATTCTTGACATTTAATGGCATTGATTTGGTTATAATAATATGATTTTAATAATTCTCTTATTGAATTACAAAAATGTGAACACAAAAATATATAATGAAACTCCTCACTGAGATCGTCACTGTTACATTTTTTGACATGCATGGTCGTGTCTAGGAATGTTAAAAAGTCTGCCTCTCTGCATTGTCATTCTGTGGTGAAGTGTCCTAAACTTTAGAACAGATAATGCAAGGTTTGTTGGTAGAATATGCAAATATTTTTCAAATTCAAAATGTCCCTTGAACATTCGATAATTATAGTAAAATTTATTATTATTTATTTCCTAAAACCAACCTTGAATAAAGAACTTGATGAAACAACTGACACGTCTGTGGCTACCCCATTCAGGCAAAGTGGGAATTAAACATGCAGCTGGCAAAGTAATCCCTCAGTGCCGTTAGAACGATTAATTGCTTGGCTGGTTGTTTGAGTGACTGCTTGCCTAAGGTTGTTCTGTGAAAGTGTGTTGTACAGTCTCTTATTCTGCGAGTGCTTGTGTGAAAGTAAGCGTGTGAGCGCTTTGAGCAGAATTTTTAGTTTGGAATTGCGGTTTATAAAATAAATTATTATTATTATTATTATTATTATTATTATTATTATTATTATTATTATTATTATTATTATTATTATTATTAGTAGTAGTAGTAGTAGTAGTAGTAGTAGTAGTAGTAGTAGTAGTAGTAGTAGAAGTAGTAGTAGTAGTAGTAGTAGTAGTAGTAGTAGTAGTAGTAGTAGTAAGTCGTGTTTGTGTGTGTGTTTGGGTGTGTGTGTGTGTGTGTGTGTGTGTGTGTGTGTGTGTGTTCTTTATTAAATTATTTTATTTATGTTTGATACCTTTTGTGGTTTTTTTGCGTAAGTGTTAAACGTTGCTTTTAAAGAAAAAAAATGATAAAGGACTTTATTCGCAAGGATTCCTTTTTGATACTCCATCAGCACAAAAATTAATTAATTAATTAATTACAACATTTTTTTAAAAAGTTTTACATCTAAGACGTCGTGACATTAATGAGAGGCTGGCATTGGTGATGGAAGGACTATTTATTGCCAGTACTCGTTTAGTAGAGGTGAAGTGTGGCGTTGGCTAAAATTAATACTAAATTTAAAGTTTACACTGCGTTGCCGAGACTCTAGATGAGGTTTACGGGCGACTCAGCTAATCTCAGCTACGCAGCGTTGACTCAGAGACCAAGCGTTCACATCCACAACAGGGGACTCTCTATTTTCCTTCCCCATCATTGACCAACAAGGCTGCGTTCCTGATTGCTGAACATAATACCCGCAAAATAGAAGGACCCGAACATTATCAGTCACCGCTTTTTAACAGTGTAGTGTGATGATATCCTGGAGAAGATACGCTTATCTTACAAGGTGTCAGAAACAATAATTAAATCGGTTTCTGTAAATACATATAACATGAACATACGAATATATGGCAGTCAATATAATATATAAACATACACGTACTAGAAACTACTGGTGTTAACTTACTTCTAGTCTCTGGGAAGCGTGAAACCGTCTCTAGTCTATCACTTTCTTGGTGATGGCCGAGGATAATCGTTCACTACAGTTTGCTCCTTTTTGACCCTCGTGGTTCCACACTTCGTATGCGACGAACTGTAGCAACAACATAGCATTTTTTCAAAACCCACCCACAATTGGTTTTTTGACTAAATTTAATACAAGATAACATGTATATTGCAAAAAAATTCCATTTTTTAACATAAGTAGAAAACTTTTTTTTAATAGCCATTAAAGAAAAAACGCCGAATCTGCATTTTCAGCTCTTTTTCCATTTTAGGTGACCGTCGATGGCCTGCTTATATATTGGAGAGAATGTTAATTTAACGCTTTAATAAGTAAGTCCTTGATGTGATCTTTGTAAACAAATAAAAAAAACTCAAACTTAATGTATCATGCATGACAAATTATTTGTATTTTGAAGTGTGTAAGCATAAAATAGGCCTATCACTCAGGGATAACTCTATTTGTCATCACGGATGACAACTCTTGGCATGTGTTGATGCTACGTGCAGGAACTAAAATCCACATTTTCAAGTATTTTACGGTCGAATTTCAAAAATATTTTTGCTTTGACATGGAAATAGTGCATTTGATTATTCGGTACACAAAGTTTTAGCGAGGGGTCTTCTTATTTAATAACAATTATGACGATAAAACCCACCTTTTCACTTGCCATTTCAGCCACCAGGACGCGGACGTCTCCTTTTGCAAAAACCCCGAAGTTACAGGCTTTCATTAATAATTATTGGTTAAAATTATTTATTTCTGATAAGCTTTCGCTTAGAAATAGCCCGTAATGTCATACTGCTGTTCTGTGGGCACACTTTGAGATAACTCTCTTCGTCATCACGGACGACAACTCTTAGCATGTCTTGTTGCCACTAACTGGCTAAAGCGACGTATACGGGGATATGCATGAGTCTCTACGTCATCTCCGACCAATCATTTAATTCTCGCTGCTAGTAGTTTCGCTTTCGCGACCACATGAATCTTCTTTTGGAAATTTTGCTCTCTTGTCCCCCCCTGTGGGACACTATCTGTTACGTCTCAACTTCGAGTGTCAGGGACGGAATGCAGAGTAGATCTAAAACAAATATGAGTCGCATGGCTACTTAACGATCAAGAGACCCTGGTCAGATGGTCGAGTAAGCAGATTAACATTCTTGTTTAGCGAGGTCTGCTTGGTTGTCTCGGGAGTGAACGTCTCAAGGAGGTTAATTTAACATGTGCGAACTTTCCTTTAGAGGTCTGATAAATTAACGTCAGGTTTTATTCAATACTATCTGTTTATCTCTAAGCTGAGTTACCCCATCTTTGTCGTCAACGTTTCTGATGTTACATGTAGAAGGGACTGATCATCAAGGCCTCCCTGCTGCTCCTCGCTATAGGAAAGTTAGTTGATTTTTTTCAACGCCTACATTGAAACGGGTGCACATTATGCCCTCAAAATATACTCTTGTTCTTTCTCATCCTGATTGATCGACTAAACTAGTGAAAGAAGGGAAACATGCCACTAGAAATAAGATCAGGAGAAAAAGAAGGAAGAGAAGAAGAAGAGTAATAAGGAAGATGAAGGACATGATGATGATGATGATGATGATGATCATGATGATGATGATGATGATGAGGAGGAGGAGGAGGAGGAGGAGGAGGAGGAGGAGGAGGAGTAGGATGGTGACATTTTCAATAATAATATTGGATTCGGTCTGTCTACTATTTCAAAACGCGATTTTCTTTCCGTCTTCTAATAGCGACTTAGCTTTACACCACATGGTTTGAGTAATGAATGTGTGTTTGTTGTCTGCAATATGTGAGCGTGTATGTCGGTTACAGATCGCCGCGTTTTGAGTCTAATTTAGGAATAAGGCGCGTATAGCATCCAGTTTTATTATTTCTGTTTATTATGATGAAAAAGAAGAAAAAGAAGAAGAAAATGATGCTGATAATGATGATGATGATGATATGATGATGATGATGATGATGATGATGATGATGATGATGATGATGACAATGCTGCTGCTGCTGCTACTGATGATGATGATGATGATGATGTTGGTGACGATGACGACGTTGTTACTGCTACTACAACAAAGCAAACTACCTTCATGACTGTCATCATCAATCGTATCTCTTCCCATCTATTTATCTGCAGGACTGTTACTAGCTGTCGGTGCTCAGTTTTAATACCTGTATTGCATTTTACAATGATTGTATGACACAACGCCCGCACACAAACACACACACATACACGATGCATACATCTAGCATGAAAACAAAATATGTGCCTCATGATATGTAATATATTATACTGACATATCCTAGAGAACTACAACGGAGAGAGAGAGAGAGAGAGAGAGAGAGAGAGAGAGAGAGAGAGAGAGAGAGAGAGAGAGAGAGAGAGAGAGAGAGAGAGAGAGAGAGAGAGAGAGAGAGAGAGAGAGAGAGAGAGAGAGAGAGAGAGAGAGAGAGAGAGAGAGAGAGAGAGAGAGCTAGGCCAAGAAAAAATGTGTGTTTTTAGTACCCCTACCGACCCTAATTTTTTGGCCCGACCCTAAAACGTTTTGGGGATCGTCTGGAAAATAAATTGACAAAAGCCAAAAAAATCGCACCCAACGTGGAAAAGGCTTAAAAATAAAGAGAGGGAAAAAGAGAAGCCGACCTACCGACCCTATTTGTTTCCTATGTTACCTTAAACAGACATTTTGTAAGTGATGAGGAGGGGGGGGGCGCTATATATATGTTAGTCTGGTGCGTGTGTGTGTGTGTTGATATGCATGCATGTGCGTTTTTGTTTGTGTGTTTGATTTCTGTTTGGAAAACAAGATCCAGACGTTAAATAATTTTAAAAAAACTTAGTTAATCCTGCCGTCTTTTAAGACAATGGTCAAGAGTAACATGCGTGTTTGTCTCAGAAATTTCCCACAATCTGCAGTTTTGTGATGCTGTTTACACAGCACCCTATCCACACCTCGTCGACTTCATTCTCATATCTGCAGTAGGCCTACTCGTGTGCTCGCTCATTGTGCAACATGTTTGTGTGTGAAAGGGGAAGAATGAGCGCATGCTCACGCCTATTCGGCGTTCATGCTAACCTCTGCGATACTCATGAACCCGTACTCTTTAACTATGCTTACTATGAGCGCAGCTTTAAAGGAAACTCAAAAACCAACCTGGATACTGGCTCATTCTGACATCTGGGATACTTTAGCTGCTCATACTCTTATCCAATCGTATGATTACTTTCAGATCAGCTTTGTAAAAAAATTGATAACGACTAGTCTGGATGCTATCTACCTTTCACTATATCCAGGCGTGTCGGATTATGGGTACGAAGTAACCCGGTTATGTTTTTTTCCCCCTGCACTGGGGAGTCTGTAGCTTTGCGAGGCTTTGGTGCCAGAAATAGCCCAGTAGCTGTTATTTCACGTGCTAAGTCAGTGCAGTAGCTGAGGTTTTGACATTGTCTAGGGTAATCATCGCAGACGAAGTAGTAGTTGGATTGCTTGTTTGAACACGACGTCCTTGTCTCCATCAATAGCCGCAATAGCGAAGAAGAATCCGACGTTGTCGAAGGTAATCCTATCTGACGAACATTTAGTTATTCTGCCAGATATTAAAAATATTGGCTATTGGACTGTCATAGCAAACTCTTTTAAGGTATAGTTCTCCTGGACATTTTCTGTAAAAGTAAAAGACAATCATAATATTCCATATACGGCCATCGCACAAAGGTGAATTTAATTATGTGAATATTGCATAAGGTTGATTTGACGTTGTTATCGGATGGCAATTTGTTATTATTGATTTTGTTTTCTTAACTCAAATCAAGTTTTGTTCACAGATTGTTAATTTGTTTTTTTCCTCTCCCACTGGCAATGTATCTCTTCCTCCTTTTCTTTCAATTTTTTGTCTTAAAAAACAAACAAACAAACAAACAAACAGATAATCAATGTGCTAACTTTCTTTCAGCTATCCGAACGCAGTGAAAATGTCTTTGTACAGCAATATATTCAAGACGTTACATTCAATGCGATGTTGCCTTTCGGAACCCTTAGTGGAGTTTTGTTATATGATTGTTATGCTTATATTTTTAATCTTCTCCGCATCCCAAAAAAGAGCAAGCTTTGGAATTAAATTTGGAATCTTGAGTTCATTTTTGTATCAAGTAACTGTCCCGCAGCCACTGTCTTTAAGCTACACTCCATTTCATTTCCGTGATTCGTGTTGCAATAAGGGTAAAGAAAGCTTTAGGGGTAAAAACACATCCACTGAGGGGAATTTTTAGTAAATAAACTGTCCTCGTCTTTGTTCTGTAAGGTTGAAAAAAAGCCTCAAGATCAAAAGAAAATAAACAAAAAATAAATGCTGATGACTACTCAAATTATTTTTGTGTTAAAGGAGTGAATGATAGTGGGGGTCGGGGGTGGGGGGGGGCACGACTACCATTCCGTGTGATTTACACACATTATTATTTCCATTCCAGAAACTTCAAAGTTGCTAGACATTGTGTAGCTTGAGACAGGACAGCACGTCTCTCTCTGTCTCTGTGTCTCTGTCTCTGTCTCTGTCTCTGTCTCTCTCTCTCTCTCTCTCTCTCTCTCTCTCTCTCTCTCTCTTTCTTGGGCAGGAAGGAGTACATGATCCAAAGAAAACAGGGACGAGAAAAAGAGCGCTGGGTAGGTTAGAGGGGTACGGGGGAAAAAGTGTGTTACTAGGTATAAGTTACTTACCTGGGACAGGATGCTCCTGTCTCGGTTTGTCTTGTCGACAGGTGTGGACCACATGCGGCTTGAAGTTCAGAGTTGGGCAACCCCTCTATCAAGATGCTATCCTTCCACAGTGTCGGAAGGTCCCGATTTTAGAACAATAGCACATCAATCCGTTTTAACGGTTATGTAAAAATACAAATTATTATTGGGGGATGCTGTGGCGGTTGTATGTTTAGAATATCTCATCCGTCAAGATGTATATCGCGCTAGACTCTGTCTGAAGGTTCTGTTTTTAGAACAATATTTGCACCCCATCCGCTGAAACGGTTATGTTCTTACTTGTATGTACCACTACGGTTGCTGTAACATGTATATGGATGTAACCCGTCAAGATGCTATCTGCCATAAGCCTCGAGTTTAGAACAATCGCACAATATCTGTTACCGTCGCTGTCATTTGTTTCAAATAATGCATACATGCGATTACTCAAAATATGCCAGGCGGTCCTAATTGTAGAACAATCGCACATAATCTGTTCTAACGGTTATGCTCTTACATACATTTAATAGGGGCCTACTAGACATGCTGTGATGATTTTGTTGTTGTTTCACCCCCACCCCCCTTCAAAAACAAAACAAACAAAAAACAACCCAAAATAACACCACAGATCATTCAGACTTTGAAGGTCTTGATTTGTGAAAAAGTCGGACATCATCTGTTGTGACCGTTCTAAAAAAAAGGTAAAGGTAGTCCCATAGCCTTGTGGCCGTAGGGGAGCGCGTGATGTTGGAGATCACACTTATCTTGGGCCAGCCCAACTCTCTCCCTCGCTGCTTTACCTTTAAGAGAGTGGGTACTCAGTCACAGTAGAGTCAACTGGGTGCGTTGTTATTTGTCGCTTCACGTTTTGCGGTCACCCATCCAAGTGCTAACCGCACTGGACGGTGCTTAACTTGCGACACAGTAGCGAGTGCTCCAACCACTGCGCTATCCGACACCCCGACCGTTCTATGCAATCAATATTATAGCTTTGTATTTTTACTTTTATAAAGGACAAACATACCTACTATCACTCTGAATCTGTCTCATTGTCCCGGTTTGCCATACAAACCAAATATTACTTCCTTTGAATATAACCTTCTTACATGCAGGTGATATTTTAGAAGCTGTTGTGTTTTGTTCCAAATAAAAGTCCGCTATCACTTAGACTAAGCAGGTCCTGAAATCAGAAGAAAAAAAAGTGTACACCATATGCTGTGACGGTTATATTCTTACAAGCATAGGTTGATATTAAGCACTGCTGATTTTGGTTCTCAGTATATACGGACGCTATTGCCAAGAATGTCTTGATTTTACAACTAAGGCATATTATCTTTTTGTGACGGTTATGTTACATGCTTGTAATATTAGGGATGCTATGACGGTTTATGCACTTTCCACATGTAACTTTAGGCATGCTACGTTTTTTTTTGTTTTTGTTTTTTTTAAATAAATACCTGCTATCGTTCACAATATGCCTGGCTGTGGTAATTTTAGGACAGTAGTGTCTGCATTCCATTTTTGTGACCGTTATGTTCTTAGATACAAGATTACAATTTCTGCTATAATCTGACAAAACCCAATAAGTCTACAAAACTTAGTTTTAGGAAAAACGCGTTTTTCTGTTGCAATATGTTCTGCTTTTAAGACTTAAAATGTTAACGTCACATGAGGATGCAGAACCATTATAACTGTATGCGTGCACAGATCAAATAAGGAAGCAACAATAACTTTGATGTTTTAGTAGGTTTTATAAACTTGCTTCCTTTTTGGGGGTGTTTTTTTTTTGGTCAAAAAACATTTTTTATGAGCATTGATTAAAACAAAACTCTTACAAAACCAAATAAAAAAAACTTGCTTGTTTTCGTCAGATTATTCTGAAAAAAAAAGTTTTTTCTATTTATGAAATTGACAAACCAAGCAGGAGATTTCCTTTATTCTGTCAGATTAATTTTAATACTGACATTTAAAAAAAATTAAATTGAAAATAAACAAGCATCGAACTTACTGCATACTATAACGTGTGGTAAGAAACTTTTGCAAAGCTTTGCATCGTGCGTATGTAACGAGCGATTAAATGTTGATGAATAATTTACATATATTTGTTTTGAGGCGTTCAAATAATAGTATTCATTATGTTTTGTTCTTTTAGGAACCCGTTCTCATACATAAAAGTAATGTAGCAAGTTTCAGTGTATTTTATGTTTGCATAAGAACCAAGAAAGAATTCACCATAAGCCTATGTATATATATTGTTGCTATAGATAACAGCTAAACAGAGATCTTACAACACAGTCACAGATGAAGGAATGCTCAGACAGGTAGGTAAACCGGCGTATAGACACGAATGAGCACTAACGACAATTTGACAAACCAACAAACAATAACTCAAATATATCAGCACAAATTGGACAGCAATGGTGAAGCACTGAGGGTATTCCAATAACAAATGCACTTGAAATAAATTACCATGGAGAAAGGAAGACAGAAACTGCAGATGCGCAGATGCAAATGACACACGTTTTTCACGTAATGACACAAATGGCGTCATAAACAGATAATCACAGACAACACACAGACACAGACAAACTCGCAGACACAGACACACAAACACACACACAAGCACACCCACACACACCTACACACACACACACACACCCCCACACACACACACACACAGCGGCATTCCAACACACAGTTCTAGTTGCCATACTTTTCTCCGTAGAATTGACTTTCATGGAATGGGCGCTCTGAAATATGAAGATTGGGCTTCATGTACACAGAATGAAAGCTATCAGTAATAATGTGACACTTCTACCATACCTACCAGTGCTGTCAGTGAAATCCAGAGTATCAATGTCACACCCGCATTCTGTAGTGCGAGCAGCAGTTGCAACATCAGCAGCAGCACTACTAGTAGTAGTAGTAGCAGCAGCAGTAGTAGTAGTAGTAATAGTAGCAGCAGATGCAGATGCAGAAGTATAGTAGTATCAGCAGCAACTGTACAATTACAGGGGCGGCTCAGTGGATCCAGTCTTGTGTACATGCGTCTTGGGCGAAGTGGATTGAGTTATGATTTCATCAAGCTATGTTGTGCATGTTCAATATTATTTGTCAGCGCCATCAGAAGCTCTCTAACCTTGTAAGTGCGATGTTTAAGAAGAAGAAGAAGAAGAAGAAAGAAGAAGAAGTAGTAGTAGTAGTAGTAGTAGTAGTAGTAGTAGTGATAGTAGCGGTAGTAGTGGTAGTAGTT
The DNA here is from genome assembly GCA_036898135.1 of Oncomelania hupensis. Lineage (NCBI taxonomy): Eukaryota > Metazoa > Mollusca > Gastropoda > Littorinimorpha > Pomatiopsidae > Oncomelania > Oncomelania hupensis. The sequence continues at coordinate 131,545,714 of CM072511.1, forward strand.
ATAATCATATAGAAGGGGAGTTTATGACGACATCTCATTAGTGAAAATATAGTTTGAAGGAATACGTAGTAGGCTAGTAGTAGTAGAAGTCGTAATAGTCGTTGTCATCGTTGTCATCGTTTGTCATCGTCGTCGTCGTAGTAGCAGCAGCAGCAGCAGCAGCAGCAGCAGCAGCAGTAGTAGTAGTAGTAGTAGTAGTAGTAGTAGTAGTAGTAGCTGATGCGTCTATGATGTCTTTTCATAGAAACAAAAATACAGCCTGTGTGAAAGAATACTGAAGTGATGTATCTTTCCTGTTCGAAGGATGATGTCTCCCAACACATATACCACAGCGCCCGCCCGTATCTGGATGTGAGAGAGCGTTTCTCGAATACAGTAATAGTAACAGTAATAGAGAGAGGAGGCGCGCTCGGTAGAGAACCACACTCTCTTACATCAGGAACGGGCGGTTGCGACAGATCCCTCAGCAGTAAAAGTCATGTAATGCAATATGGACAAGAATGTAAGATAATGTCGGGTGCTCTGTGCTTTTTATCACTTTGTCTGTTTGGTATACCTCATTTCGCTTTCTTCTTTGGGTGAATATGCTTTTAGTAGACCTTTGAGGTCATATGCGCGTTATATAAAAATAAATATCCATCTGTTTGTCTGTCTGTCTGTCTGTCTGTCTGTCTGTCTCTCTCTCTCTCTCTCTCTCTCTCTCTCTCTCTCTCTCTCTGTCTCAACCACTGGGACCACCACCACCACCATCACCACCACCACCATTATCATCATCATCATCATCATCATCATCATCATCATCATCATCATCATCATCATCATCATCATCATCACCATCATCATCATCATCATCATCATGGTCGTCAACATCGTTTTCTTATCCTCCACCTCTATCGTCATCTTTATTTCTTCTTCGCCTTCTTTATTTTCTCCTTGACTGTTCTAGTTTTTCTTTGAACCTCCTTTACTCTACTCTCCGTTTTCGCACCATCTTCGTTATTCATTCTCTCTCTTCCAGTCTTCCCTTTTTAACTCATTCTCAGACGTGTGTGTATGCAAAACATGAGGTAACAACTTCAAACAATTTCTTTTTCTGTCAACACCCGTCAGTTGTTCAGAGAGCGGAGAACAGCCCACCGTTGCTTGTTGCATAGTTGAGTTTTGGTTACAGACATTCTGGGAACGGCTAACTAATAAAATACATACAAAACAAAACGACGTTTTTGACTGCAAGTATGCTTAGTTTGCCTCTGACATTCAGTCAAAAAGAAAATGAATTGTTATTACAGGGTGCAATTTTCAGCTGCAAAAGATGCTTAAGGCGCTGGCGCCGGCCGAAAAAGGATTAAACCCAAACAGCCCAAGACGCTTACTTGCTGCTTGTTGTGCGCTGTCAAACTCCATTGACCACTCATCATCTTTGAACGACTCTTGTTTCTTTGAGACTGTTTGTAACGAAAAGGGGTCTTTCAGAATTTGCGTGCGTGCGTGAATCTGCGTGTTCTTCCGTCTCACAACTTCTCTAACTCGTAACAATAAACTATATTGTCACACACTCTATTAAATAATAAACATAAATCAATATGATAGCATAAAAATACAGAATCAACTCTACTAGAGTTTAGAAAAAAAAATGAAATGCAGTCTCTGATGCTCCGTTTAGTTTAACGTTTCAGCACAGGCGCGTACGTACATTCTGACTTCCTAACCCAATTTTTCGCTTGTTTAAAGGCAAGACAGATCCAGACGATTGCTTCTTTGGAAAGGGAAGGTAGGGAATAGCAAAAGAAGAAAAAAGAAGAGCAGGAACATTGTGAGCTCAGAAAAAGATTTGGGGTTTGTTGTCGACCAAAGAAATCTACACGTCAAGGCAGACTTCCTATTTTTTATTGTTTAGCTGATCTCTACTACCATCTCAAACATGGGTAAGCTATTGTTAGGTTTTAGGATACTTCATGTTCAAGATAGCATAGTACGGTACGCATGTGTGGATGGATGACAGATGGAAGGATGGTTGTATGTATGTATGTATGTATGTATGTATGTATGTATGTATGTATGTATGTATGTATGTATGTATGTATGCATGTATGTATTCAGGCATGAATGCATGTATGTATGTATATATGTATGTGTGTGTTTATGTATGTATGTATGTGTAGGTGTCTTTCTGCATATCTGTCCGTCTGTATGTGGGTATATATTTGTGTATGTCCTTCTGTGTGTATATAAAGTATGTGTGCATGTCTGTCTGTATACATAACAGTTTACATCCTCTCAATCTTTCCCACTCTCTGTCTTGTGGTCGGTCTCTGGAGTTGTGTCTGTATAATTGTATAATATCATAAGATTCACATATTGAACCCTGATTGTATAATATCACAAGATTCACATCATTAACCCTGATCGTATAATATCATTAGGTTCGCATATTGAACTCTTGACCTTTATTGCTATGCATTCACTCACATTGACCACAGGCGCTTGTATCTGGGCACGCGAGCGCCTATGCCTGTGACGCGTCTCCCTTTGGTATTATAGATAACCAAAGGGAGACGGTCATAGGCATAGGCGCTCGCGTGTCTAGATACAAGCGCCAGTGACATTGACTTACCATAGGTAGCTGAAGTCTGTGTGTGTGTGTGTGTGTGTGTGTGTGTGAAAGAGAGAGAGAGTGTGTGTGTGTGTGTGTGTGGGTGTGTGTGTGTGTGTGTGTGTGTGTGTGTGTGTGTGTTTGGCGATGTACAAAACGCCGTCATTGTTACACACTCTTTTTACTCCACCTTTACCCTTGTTGGGGTGCCGGGGGTTTCAGTATAAATAGTATCCCCACTTTCTGGAAATTTAGTGCTTTAAATTCCCACTGTCGCTGTCTTTCTCATTTGCTCTTTCTCATTCCTGCTCTGTTCTATCAATCTGCTATACTATCGTCTTCTTCGCCAGACCAGTCTCCTACCTTTTTTCTTGAAAACTCTTCCGGGACAAGACTCCTTGTTTGTGTATGGGGTCTGTTGGATCAGCTTGGGAATATTGGAGGCTTTCTGCCAGGTGATCACTAGGGCTTCCTATGTTATTATTTAGCAATGTAGGCATTTTATATGTATGTTTTGTTGATAATTTATAATGTTTGTATTCTATTTTGTTTTTGTAAACGGGGGTTCGATAAGTTGTGGTGAAGCCTCAGCCGTCCCCTGCGTGGGATGTCTTTATTGTAAAGTGACTGGCTGGTGGAGGGCATTCAGTTTTCCCACTAGGGTTGTTTCAGCAGATCTTTTATGCGGATTGGGGGTTGTCCGGTCCTGATTTGGCTCGGAAGAGTCCGCTGGACCTAAAGCAACAATTATGTAATGTAATGTAATGTACTCCACCTAAGTTCTTTTGACGGCCCCTTTATTTTGACGTCAAAACAGTGTTCCGTAAGTTCTTTTGACGGCCCCTTTATTTTGACGTCAAAACAGTGTTCCGTTAGGGTTATGGCTGTGTTAGGGTTAGGTTAAGGGTGAGGGTTAGGTTTAGGATTTGGGTTAGGGTTCGCTTAAAAACGCTGACAGATTAAACAACGTAGGGCCTAAGTGGCCTTTCATGACAGACATAACAACGGCGCTTTTACACGATTGTGTTTGTGTGTGCTTGTGTGTCCGCGCGCGCGCGCGCGTGTGTGTGTGTGTGTGTGTGTGTGTGCATGAGCGCGTTTGTGGATGCGCGAGCTCTAAACTCAGTATGGCCCTATCCTCTCTCTTTGACTTCCAGAAACTTTTAGATACCGAAAAACTTGGACAATATTTGACACACATGATATATTGCAAAATGAACCGGAAACTTACTGCCCTTGTGAAGTTTGTTTGCCCCCATCAACAACCTTCTTTTAAAAGTCAAAATTGCAATGAAAGCATGCATGTCTAGTCTCACTGAGGAAATCATTAATTTCTTCTTTGTCAAGCGAATTATTTATACCTTTATTCGTCGAGTCTGAAATATTTGATACCCTTGCTTACACTTCTTCCTTGCTTTTGTTGTATCAGGCTCTATGATCTGTACAAGCTAATCAGTCATCGAGTACATCCCTCCAGCGCAACATCAGCAGCCTTCAAAACCCCGGGAATTGGAACCATACTTCCTGCATCTCGCAGGTTCTCGAGTGGTCTGCTGAATCAAAACACTGCAAAATTGGATTAGCTGCTTGAAGAAAGAGAGACTGAAAGAACGAAAGAATGAAAGAAAGAAAAAAAGAAAGAAAGAAAGACAAGAAAGAAAGAAAGAAAGAAAGAAAGAAAGAAAGAAAGAAAGAAAAGAAAGAAAGAAAGAAAGAAAGAAAGAAAGAAAGAAAGAAAGACGTGTATTGCAGGGTATCCATACCTGGCCAATACTCTCTGTGAATTGCAGACTGCAAGACGGCAAACTGGAGTGAGGTCAACTGTTGGCCGCTACTGAATTGGTTGGTTCCACACTTTTGCACGGTAGATCTGCCTGTGGATCACCATTCTTAATTCTTCCTCCTCTTTCTTCTCCTCTTCCTCCTCAATAATAATAACAACAAAAACAGCAACATTATGTGTTGTTTTCCCCCGTGACCATTGAAGGAAATGACCAACAAAAGGAAAAAAAAATATCTTTTTTTATTGCCACCAGCAGCAGAAGCCGAGAAAGCAGCAGAAACAGCATCAATATTGCTATCCACTGCCGCCGCCACCAGCACCGGCTCATCATTCATCATCATCATTATCATCAGCATCATCATCATTAACATCATCATCATTTCCGTGAGCGCCATCATCATCATCATCATCAGCAGCAGCAGCAGCAGCAGCAGCAGCAGCATCACCGTCGTGGTCATCACCGTCATCATCATCATCATCATCATCATCATCATCATCATCATCATCATCATCATCATCATCATCGTCGTCGTCGTCGTCGTCGTCGTCGTAGTGGTCGTTATTACTGCTATCTCCACAACACAGTGGACTAGCAGTCGTTTTACAAATTCAAGATGTATCCCTAAGTGCACATAAGTCATATAAGATCATCATCACCACACATGTAATGGTTTTCGAATACACAGCCCGTATTATAAATATTATTCCTCCTCGTGGGATTAGGCGAATTCAAAAACATTTTCACCATCTTCTTCTTCTTCTTCTTCTTTTTCTTCTTCTTCTTCTTCTTCTTCTTCTTCTTCTTCTTCTTCTTCTTCTTCTTCTTCTTCTTCTTCTTCTTCTTCTTCTTCTTCTCTTCTTCTTCTTCTTCTTCTTCTTCTTCTTTTTTTCCCCATCTGCCTCCAGCTCGTCCTTCTCCTCTTCCGCTTTCTTGTTCACTCCTACTCTATTTTCATCTTCTTCTCTTATTCTTTCTCCCTAAATTCTGTAATCTACCTATTGTTGATGTTGTTTACTGTTGTTATTGTTTTTCTTCTTCTTCTTCTTCTTCTTCTTCTTCTTCTTCTTCTTCTTCTTCTTCTTCTTCTTCTTCTTCTTCTTCTTCTTCTTCTTCTTCTTCTTCTTCTTCTTCTTCTCCTTCTTCTTCTTCTTTTTCTTCTTCTTCTAAACGTCGCTGATGATCCCATCTTCTTAAACAGATGCTCGCACATCATTCTCTGTGTCAAACAACTCATCTTTGCAACAGAAAAGATAACTACATATTGCCCGTTTAACCAGTTTTAGAGGTTCGTGTTTTTTTTTAAAAGTGTAATTACAAATACACATTGCTCTGGTTTAGATATTATTTGAGAGGGATGACTTGTTATGAAGCGGTGCAACTTAAGTGCAGACGTGTTCTTTTAATTGTCGTTTGGTAATAATAATAATAATAATAATAATAATAATAATAATAATAATAATAATAATAATAATGATAATAATAATAAAATAATAATAATAATAATAATAATAATAATAATAATAATAATAATAATAATAATAATAATAATAATAATGATAATGATGATGATGATGATTGCTTTTGTTTGTGCGTGTTGGGGGGGGGGAGAAAAAGAGAGAGAGAGAAGGGGAGTGAGGAGGGGGCATGGGAGGGGGCAGTGGAGGGGGGAGGGGGGAAAGGCAGACAGACAGAGGGAGAAAGGGAGGGGATGAGGAGGGAGGGGGGGTGGCGGCGGGAAGAGTACATTCAACATGCGAACAACCAACTTCACACAGTATTCACTTCTATCCTTTCAAGCGTTCACCACAAATACAAACTAAAAGCTTCCGTTTATCCAGTCCGTGTTTATTTTGCAACATATCATCGAGACTTTGTTGTTAATACAAAAAGCTCGCTACATTATTTTGTTTAATTCAGTATCGAAACAAAAGATCACAGTTCAAATATGTATATAACACTTTTTAACAAACATTCAACGAATAATAGAAATTAGTGGGTTTCTTTCGTCTACATCAACAATATCACATACAAACTCCGAGCAAAAATATCTCATCGCATCATGGCTGTAACACCCACGATGCACCCTGTGCACGTCTCTGTATAAGCTCTTATTTAGCAAAACAAAAGCAACAGTTTGATCATGACAATTATAAACAAGGAACAAAAACCAATAAACCACATTGGGTATTCCACAGAAATAGCGATCGAAAGACGTCATATAACTGCTTTATACATTTTGGTAAAAAGTTTTGATTTTTTTTACCTCCATATCTCATCTGTTTATAGTCTTTTCAACATCTCGTCTGCTTTCTCAATTCTGGATCTAGTTGTTTTTTTAATTCTCATCTCATTTTGCCAGAAACGACGACCAAAAATACTTTCGCAATGAAATAAACAGCATATGTACGAGCTGAAGAGCTTGTTGCTCCAAGGAATCAGCCAGACCCAAAACAAAGAATGATCGAGTGACATTTTGCAGTTTTCTTGTTAAGTCTTTCTGCAAACGTCGTTAGTTTAAAGAAGAAAATAAAAAAGATTAATCGGAAAGAGCAGGATGTGGAACGTAGTCGGAGTGCGAAAAAAAGGAGGATGACAAAGGGAGGGGACGGAGGTGATACCAAACAAAAAATATTTTAAAAATGAAAAAAAAAAAAACCACCGGTGATTTCTGTATCACGGAGAGCGCACAAAGTACGACACAAACGTAGTGGAAGAGGGGGTATGATTATAATTTGAGAGTGCTAGTGGATCTGGGGGTACAGGATGATTTAAGTGAAATCGGGTGACGAAAGAAAGTGGCTGAAAATTGACAGGCCGGTATCAGACAGGAACTAAAACGTGGAGACCCTTGCGGAAATAATGAACTAACTGTTAATTATAATGCACTTTGAAATTCCAAGTTTCAGCATCTTTGCAAACAATTCTCGATTGGCAATTCTCGACTGGTTCATACAAACTGGCAAAGCTTTTTTCTAGCGCATACAAAATATCTCCATAGGCAGCCGACTTGTACTGTTTTAAATTAAAGAACGCTTAATATAATTTAACATTGCAGCCTTCACAATTTGCAAACAATTGTTAACCGGTAATTCTCCTTCTAGTACGGACAACGGACAGGCCTGTACTTTTCAAATCAAAATTTTCACACAAATAAATTACACTTCTTACGGATCCATAATTTTAGACCCCCCCCCTCCTCCCCCACTACCCTTCCCCACAAGGTGTATTGGTATCTTGGAGCCTACAATCTAGTTCCATTGCTAAAGACAATTGTGATCTTTGTTTTTAAGGCTATCTCGGTGTTTAAAAATGTTGTTCCAACGCTGTCCTTTCTCTGAGATAATTTGAAATGACAATGCATTCTGTGATCATGATATTTGAAGTTCAACAAATCAATAGAGCTTTCTATGTTTGCGTTACGTGATCTTTTATTTGAGGTCTATAACTTAAATCGATAGATGATTTTCTTTAGCTTGCAGACTGCAAAATAAGATCCAAAACTAGTTTATCGAGTTTATCCGATCAGCTCACGCAAACAACACAATGAAGCAAAAATACAATACTGAACCATACATACAATGAGAAATTACACAATAGACGTTTTACTTATTTTGCACACAAAATCAGGTCTAGACTAACATAATTGTTCTAACTTTTATTATGTTATATTATTAATATAGTAGGTAATTTTATTTAACTTAATATATTAACGGTAGAGCTCAGTTATTTATCTATCAACACGAGGCTTAATATTTTAGTTCGAAATTCAATATTGCAAGCACCAATAATATAATTTCAATTAAAAAAACAAACTATTGTGAGTAAACAGCGAACCCATTCTTAACCACAGCAATGACATTTAAACACTGGGATTCCCACAGTAGTTTTAAAAGAAGGGCAATATTATTGACAAAAAAAAACAAAGTCTTTCTACATCATACAACACATATATCCACTCGACTCGCGCTCTCTCTTTCCTTCTCTTGCACGCACACACAAACACACACCCACAAATACACACGTACACACATGCTCACACATTTAATAAATAAAAAAGTAACTACTGCTTATTTATCATAATGCATTTGTTAATGCATTTATTCAAGTCTGCTATATTCTAAATACCATTTCCCCTCTATTGTTTACACCCGGAGCATTCTACTATCATAGATGAGCTGTGCCTTACAAGTGGACATCATCATAATGTGTTACCTTCGTCCTTGCGTGCTCTCTCGCTGAAGCATCGGGATGTGTGTGTGTGCGTGTGTGTGTGCGAGTGTGTGTCTGCCGCGCGCGCGATCATGTGTGTATTTGTTTCGGTGCGTGCGCTCGATGGCATATTGTCGTGTGTGTATTTAAATAGCAGGTGTCAGTTTTGTCAAATGTGAGAAATTGTTTTTACAACATTTTTAACTTTCAAAGTTATAAAAAAAGAGTTTCCTGGTTGCTTGCCTGACAACCTTTCCGCATTTGGAATGTTGAAAGTTTCCGTTTCCTCTAATGCATTGGCGCCATTGTTTAGAAAACCCATTGAAACTTCAATAGTATTGTTTTTTCCTCATCCATCCAACAACCTCGTTTTAACTTTTGCATTGTTCGTCATTCCTTTTTTCATTGCAAACGAAACGTATTGTTTTCAATCCTTGTCAAAGAGATCCCACTGACGCTATTAATATTTTCAGTTGCGGTTGGCTATCTTGTAATTTGTATTTTGTTCTACTAATTGTTGTTGTTGTTGTTGTTGTTGTTGTTGTTGTTGTTGTTCTTCGTCCTCTTTTGTTTTATGTCTATATTGTTAGCCTAATTTGGACAAAAAAAATTGTCTTACCAATTTACCGTTACATTATATTTGATAGCTATTTTGTTGCTTTATTCATTTGTAACTTTTGCTAAGGTTTTATCACTAATCCTACTCAACTTTAATTTGGATAGTAGGTGTCTTAATATTGTTGCATTCTCAACTTTTATTACAACTTTTATTATTACACAAATGTTTATTACCACGTTACACTTAAATTTGTTGTGTATATAAAGAGAGAGTGAATCCTTGGTTACAGGATGATTAAGTGACAACGGGAGACGAATGTTGAAAGTTTGTGTGCTGTTCATGTTTGGAGGCAGACTGCAGCTGCGGAGTAGTTGCCAGCATGTAGGTGTGATAGTTGCTGATTGCCTGGAAGCATTCTAAAGAATGGTTCTGTGCGCATAGATTGTATGTCTGTGGACGTAAACGTTTGCAGAAAACGCTATTTTACTGCTCAGGGATAATATAATGTGACATATGCATAATTATTATGTTATATTAAGTTGTGTTTGCATTATTATTGTCTTTGTATACGAAATGTACACACTACTCACCAATTTATGGCGACAATAAATATATATCTAAAATCTTAAATCTTGAATTATTATTATTATTATTATTATTATTATTATTATTATTATTATTATTATTATTATTATTATTGTTGTTGTTGTTGTTATTATTTTTAAACTTGTAAATATATTATTTTCAAAAATATTTTAATTCCATTTCCGTTTAGGCCAATCTAGCAATTGGGTTCTTTCTTCGTTGTTATTATTGTTTGTTTATTTCATGAACAGGATTATCGTAATTTAAAACATTGCAATGTAGACATTAATGTCAAAGGTCATTGTCACTCGTCACACTAACGTTATCTGTTAAGAGCGAAATTTCGATTTCGAAACTACTACATATTATACAGAGATAGTCTGCCTTTAATCCCAAAAGGAATAAGCTACACTTCACCTCGAAATTGACCTTTCTGCATTGGATTGCCAATGCTATCTCTTTAAACAATATAAAAGGTTTTAACTCCTGTTTTGTGGTTAAAAAAAAACACACGAATAAACAGCATAGCAAGTCTACCAAAAGGTGTTCTTAAGTAAAAACAAAGAAGAACAAGAGGGTATTTCAGCGCATGAGCGCACACATAACTAATATCTGCATAAAATATGCTTCCCTCTCAAAACAACACACAAATGACAAACGCGAGGAACATAATCTTCGTAATAATATTACTGCAAGGACTTTATTTTAAAATGTCAATATATTTTTTTTCATTCAAGGGAACATAAACTGTTTAACATAGCTTTAACTCAATGAAACATACAGTTTTCCAATAACATTCTGCAACATCTCATTTTTAAGCAAACAAGGGAAAGCGTAAAAATGTGTTAAATTGTGTTACAAAATGCATTTAATTACTAATACACATCATGTCAACGAAAACTCACTTCATGTTATCATGTACGAGAATGGCGTTCACCATAAACCATAAAAGTAAGCATCATCTTCGAAAACCGGCAGCTAGGCGGGAGTAAAACAAGGGGCTACAAAATGCCCTTGGTATTTCATATTATAATTATATTTACAATTTGCCGTTATTTTTAGGGAAGCGATCTTTTCAGCTCATCCTTTGAAGTGCCCTTCAGTTTTCTCGTATAGCTGCGGTTCTGCCATTTGGATATTTACATTGCCACTGATGCGTCAACATTGCTCATTACAATAAATTATAGTATTATGATAATAAGGATATCTTATAGAGGACTGTTTCCTAAAGATAACCCAAACATCACGAAAGACTATAATTAACTACCTTGTATAATTAATGCACTAGATCTGCACTAGATCTGCATTTTCATTCCAAGTTTTACATTTGTGTGTGTGTGCAGAAAATCCCATCCGTTTTCACATTTATTTAGCACGATGAACGCATTTGCCAAAAAAATGAAAAAAAGTAGCAAACAATACAAAATGGTAAGGTATCTGCTTTAAACATAATTTTTTTTAAATAACCCGTCAACAGGACATTCTTCAAAAGGAATTGTCACAGCAAAGGCATGGATATCATAATCAATCACAATATGTTAACAACAACTACGTCACATTTACTTCTAAGAAAATAAACGGACCACTATTTCACTGAAAAGCTATAGATCTCTTTAAAATATTGACATATCCAAGCTAAACAACGGTTCTTTTTGTTTCCAATAAATGTCCATACTGGTGTTAATCACAGAAATATAGCGAAATTTGCAAGCAGCTAAACTAAACTTTTGTCCATATATATCTTTCAAGCAGACTTTTTCCAGTCACAAATATAACTGGTATATTATTATTATTATTATTATTATTATTATTATTATTATTATTATTATTATTATTATTATTATTATTATTATTATGTGCATCACACATAATTTAGCTTTATCTTAAATTTTTAGACCAGATATCTCAGATACTTCTAATCACTTTCAGCAACGATAAACTTTGTCAACACAACTGTTAACAAAACTCAATACGCCAGAAGTCACTGTCCCTGTATCTAAAGATCCTACATTACAAGTCACAGTCGACCCCCCAAAAAAATCACATATCATTATTGTCAAGTTCATCATTTTATCAATGTCGCCAAACTTCCATACATCACATAATTGTCACTGTTATCAAATATCACAAATCAAATCACAAAGACACTGTCGCCAAGCTCGTTATATCTACATTGTTATGTTATTAACATTGGGCAAAACGCAACATTCCCACCGAGGTCGGTGCCCGTAAAATAGGCGCGGCAAGATTTTAAGCAATCCCGGTGCAATCAACAAGCGTTATTATATACTGCAATATTGTGGACGTACGTGTACGGATATCCTGTCAGTACACTAGGTGGTGGACACATTGGTGTAAAAGGCTCAGCTGTGGACTTGGTTCTAGGAATCCTGTCAGTACACTAGTTCGTGGACCTGGTTCTAGGTATACTGTCAGTACACACGTTTGTGGACGCGGTTATACTGGTGTCTTGTCATTACATGTAATAATGTGGACGTTATTTAAAAAAAATCTAGCAAAAACGCATTCATCGGAGGGAACATTTGGAGGGGAGGGAAGTATCATAGTATCTCTTATCTTATTTTCAGTATGATTCAGAATTATTAAGTTTCTTTCTGAAATATATTTTCCTTGCTTAAGCCTTATGGAATAACCATTTCAAACAACTATAATGATCATATCACTTGTCCAGCGTGCATAACTCACGGTACCAGCATTACAGAATATGTTGAGACCAGAACCGGCAGAAAACTACATCAATACCGACCACGCTTGAAGAGTCAAAATATCACAACTATATAACATAACGCACTTTCACGTATTTTTGTTAATAAATCTTCATATTGTTTGACATCATTTTTTTAACAACTATCTTCCAACTGGAACATGCCCATGTTTACACATGAATGCACAATTTATAAATGGTAACAAACATCAGTGTTTTTTGTGTTTTTTGTCTAATTATTTTTACTTGAATAAATCAAGCCATGTGATAGAACAAACCTCGCTTTTTCACGGCAATTTATAAAGTTTTCAGTTCTCATTTGCGATACAGTATTCTTTGAGCCAAGTAACAAAGTTCATCTATGTTTTCTTGCAGAACCTTTCCAGATAACATTGTTTTGTGATCGCGCTTCATAACATCTCCCATTAAAACATGAGGACATCATACATATAATTTCGTAACATGGCATTTGTAACATAAATTATGTACAAGCAAAAAACATGGAATAAAACTAAAAGCAAGACAATTTCCTTCTGTATACATATATATACACAAAAAAGTTACAATAATATTTCTTCTGCTTGTATGTTCAAATCACATTGAGCAGTCTACGTGTAATTCACATCAACGGTAACCATGAAACAATACTGCATCTACACAAAATAAATTCACGTGGTTTTTTATTATTACACATTTGCCGTACTGGCTACATACACGCACATACACGGTCAATAATAAATTACTCACAGTTTCATGAGTTTGGTATAAATTAGTAACTAGTAAAACACAGTGGAGCGGCTTCATTGGGAGTTACTGAGTCAAAATTAAATCACACGCGGTAACACCGATAGCAGCTGATTTTCAAATCGATTTATGTATTCAAACTGTACGATGCGAATGTGTTAAATAATAATTAGTATATACAGACGACTTTATTCACACAACGGCAAAACTGGATGATGATAATTTATTATGAACATGAAACAAACTTTCACTTTTGTTTACACATTAAACATATTACACACGTAAATATAGATTCACATGTGCACGCACACGTTCACAAATGAACACCACGCACGCACAAACACACACTCATGCTCACGTACAATTAGGCAAACAGACAGACAGACAGACACACAAAAGCACATTTTAACTAAACATATACTGTTCGAGACCGTAAAGAAAAAGAAACAGACTGTGCACAATGTTATTTACATGATCTGACAAATCTACCATGCGTACCAAATACACACAGAATCACAAAAACCTAAACTTAGATCTTTTTTGTGAGTTAATCTGTAAGCCTATCCATTCATTCATTCATTCGTTAAAGTGTCAAGCATTAATTTCCTATAAAAAAGAATGCAATCTGTAATAATAAAATAAACCTGTCCCCACTGCAAAAATTATAATTTGTTGCGCTTGGTTTGTTATTTATTTACCACAAATATACAATTAATAATACTTTCCCAGAAATACGCACACGATAACAACCAAAATACAGTTAATAGAGACTACACAATCATGTGTACACTACACATATCGACAAAACGTAAAATTCTCTATGTACATTAATGAGCAAGTGCAGGCATACAATTATCATATTATGTTTCTGTTCAAACCATTGTACTTTAAAAACAAATTCACATACTCAACATACCATAAAATAAAAATATACCGAAAATAATATAGTCTAGCAATACTGATTATTTTGTTATAGTTTTAGGTATGTCACACCCTCTCTCGATCATTGGGACTAAAACAAAATAAACCTTTTTTTTTCTTTCTTCCCCTCCCATTCCCCCACTGCTATAGTATATAAAACATAATTATAACAATAACTTATATATAATCATAATAACAGTGATTATATACTCCTACATACAACCACACTGCAAGTGAAATACACACACACAAAACAGAGAGAAACACATACATACAACAGACACAACACAACACAACACACACACACACACACACACTATCAAAGACTAGACTGTATTCCATAATGATACATACAACAACTTACAGACTAAACATTACTAAATCAATTAATCGAGTATCTACAAAATCAAACTATTTGCGTTGCAAAGAAACAACAGGACATCCGGCTGCTACATATGCATAGCAATGCAGAAATACTGTATGGATAATACAAATGATAAGGGCAGTAAAATAAATAAACATCAATGAACTAATTTTATACAGAATTCATTTACCATGCAAAAGGTATCACAGTTTCGTAACACTGCGAAGGTGCAAGACTATGAACAAAATATTGTACATACCCATAATATTTTATGTACATGTGCATTAAAAGATTTCACTGACCTACAAATAAATCTCTTATGCAATCTCATCTCCAAGTGCCAACAGATTCATTCATTCAACGTCATCCACAAACTGAAATAATCTTTTAGAACATCTCCACTCTTCAGTCTCATCTCACACCGCACCGCCCTCCAACACTTAAAACAAAAACAGAACTCTCAAGCACAATTATATCCTTTTCCATCTCATCAGATAAACACTGTTAATGTTATATTACGTGCCATATATATTTTTTAAAGTACTAAAATATATTTGTTTAAAAATCCCAATTTCAAGCACGCATTTTACCGCAAAAAAATAAAATAATCTCTTACTTTAAAAAGATACTAATTTTACTTCTTTTAATCTAATTTCAGAATACCTCAATCTCTTTTCGTTTCAATTTCATCTCCAGATCGGCCAAGAAGCTAATCTATAGTATACATGTGGACATGCATTACTTCTGGCAATAACAGCTGGTAAGTCAAATGTTTAAATTACTTTTATTCTGAAGGGCATAACTCCTTATTTTGTGTACTGCAATACTGGAGTTCAGTTAAACCGCACTTTTGCTCATTTCTCAGGAATGTTTATTACGGTAGGCCTACTTAAAATTATTTATTGGATATTTTAACCTTTCTCCGGCTGAAAAATTTATCTTACTTTTTCTCAGCTAGTAATCATGCATCTGGAAACTAAATCACATTTTTTCTTTATATCTAGCTATAAATCTGACAGCTCGTGCATTCGCATGCTCTTCAATGGAGCTTATGAGCTTATGTATAAGAGATTTAAAACACGGGTGGGGAGTTCATCCCTTACTGTCTTGTTATAACTATACATTTAGCAAGTAATGGCACATTTGACAAAACAAACTGAAATTACATTCCTTCTTGTTAACTTAGTTGTATGAGAGGTTCAGTTGAGGTCTTATGTTTTTAAGTTCATTTAAACTAAGTTAAATGAAAGTTGCCTTTTTGGCTGTAACTGCGCTTTGACCTTTTTCTGAGCGAAAGGCGTAGATTTTTTAAAATAAAAAGAATTATTTATTATTATTATTGTTATTATTATTATTATTATTATATTATTATTATTATTATTATTATTATTATTATTATTATTATTATTATTATTGTTATTATATTATTATTATTATTATTATTATTATTATTATTATTATTATTATTATTATTATTATTATTATTTTAGACGTTCACTCATTCTTTCTCTTACTCTTCCTATTTCTCTCTCTCTCTCTCTCAATCTCTCTCTATCTCTCTTTCTCTCTCTCTCTCACACACACATACACACAATATAAATACACATATTCACAATCATCTATACATTAAAAAGATGTCTTAAGCAATTACATATCGATAATTATATAGGTAGTTATGCGGATATAGATAATAATTGAAACAACTGAACTCGCTTCGTATGTTCTCCTGCGCACTTGTTTATGCAAAGAGAAGAGAAGACCAAGGTTAATTGCTAGTTAATGATTCGAGTTGGCCAGGCGCTATTAATTTCAAAAGGAGCAAATGATCAATGCATAACTGTTGAGTAAAGAGTCCAAATAGTTAGAGATTTATCGTTCATCGGGTGCTATTTAGCCTTTAACACTCATTGCTCAATTTAGGATTTAATGAGGTATATTTAGGGGTAGTGGTTGTGGCTGCGCTTATTTCATCTGATAGGCTGTTTACAAAACTCTTTCATTAATATGTAATGTTACAATAATAGCATTCATGTACACCCCCACTTTCACCCCACCCCCATCCCTCTCTGTCTGCATACCCAGACTGAAAGTAATGAAGTGTAGAATCTAGTTTGTATGACTTTTATGGCTGTTTAATAACCATTTGTGTAAGAGGTACAACAATGACGTAGGCTTACTCATACATCGGTTTGAACGTTTTGACAATGGAAGTGAACTTTATTGTAACCTATTTTCTAACCAAAAAATATTTTATTTCCTTGCCTTCTTATTTTTTTTTATATAACCGGTTTCCCCAGTCTCTATTATTACAGTTGAAACTAAGTTTTTTGAAATAATAACTATGCCGCCCCTCTTTTCTCTCCCCACCCCCCCCACGTCCTAACCCCCCCCCCCACACCAAATCTTTGCTTCACACTGGAAACAAAACCTTCTCAGGCCTGTTTAGGCTAAAAATATTGTGTAAAATAAATTTGTATACGTCCGTGGACTTGTAATTCCTGAGCAAGCGTTTAGCGAAATACACGTAAGGTTTTTCTTATAGGGAATCTGTGGTCTGGTGTGATTTGCCTCCTTTATCCTGTTTTGCTTGTCTTTTCATAACAAGCATTTGATTTTGTTTTCGCAAGAGAATACAAGTATGATATTTATTAGTGGAGATAATTATTAAAGAAAGGGAAACGTACCTTCCCTGGCTGTTTACTTGTTTATCTCTTACAGGACGACTAACAATTAAGCACATATGGTGCAACCAATTAGGATACAGAAAAAATAGGTTAATTCTGTATACATTATTGTTAGCGACGCGCTTTCAAAGTTTTCAAATTCATAGAGTGTTTGCTCCAATGACGCAACATTTCAAAACATAACTAAAAACGATAATGTGATCGAATGGTGCATTAGTGAATAGATTCAGAGAGCATATTGCAATTTTGTTGTATTGGCTTTATCGGTATGCATAACTGAAAAATGGCAACTACAATAAAACATTATCTGAAGAAAATATTTTACACAGATTTTCGGATTCATATACACTCTCGACTAGAACTTATTTCGTAATCATAAATAGAATCACGTGTATTTTGGGTAAGATCGAACAAGCTGCCGCGTCAGTGTTAGAAAATATAAGAAAATAATAAACAAAGAAACTTAGTTGATGTTATATGATGTAATATGTAAAGGTTTCTCTCATTGTAACAAAGTATGACCTGTATGAGAGATCGAACGGAAGGGAGAGAGAGAGGGGGGGGGGGGGAGAGAATAGAGAGAGAGAGATGATGATGATGATGATGATGATGATGATGATGATGATGATGATGATGATGATGATGATGATGATGATGATGATGATGATTTTCATGTTCAAGACACAAGACAATACAAGGTAACAACATTGAAAAAAAAGGTGAAGCAGCGACCGGAGATGGGAGTTGTGTGGAATTGACAAAACTGTGGCGAGAGGAATCTTGTCAGATGACCCAGAATACAGTCATGGAAACCGAGATCAAACAACAAATGTCGCAAAGGGTCAGCAACGTCTTTAATAAAACTACAACACTGTAACGATATTTTGAGGTTCTGCGCTCATACTCTTTTCATGTTAAGAGGTATCAACTATTAACCTCTATTACACTACAGACGACAACAATTTACGGTTTTTGAAGTTGAAAACTATGCACAATGAACCTTCATCTAATAGAAGCGTGAGCGTTTATATAACTTTATTTATTTTTATTGGCGACAGGAGTATTGCAAAATGAAAGAATCAAAGCCACACACATGTTTTGGGTAAAATAAATATTTTTCCTATAATTAGGTCTCTGTTCCCCTTTCCCGCATCTCTCTCTCTCACTCTCTCATACACACACACACACCATGCATACCCTCCACCCATCCCATCCCACCCCCACCCACATACACCACATCAAACAGTTGTCTTTGATTCAATATTTTCCAACACTCCTATAGCTGTTTTTGTATTAGGCCAGCAATCGGTTTCACTCCATTATTCCAGAGGTTGTTGGGAGAAAGCAAAAAATACTTCAAACAGACCAGGTTATGTTGATGTGAGGCAACATGTTCTTAATCTTACAGTTTACACGCACAGTTACGCATGCATCTCTTGCAAACCGAACAAAGAGAAAGAGGAAAAAATAACCACATGAAACAGCATCGCGAGTCTATAGACAAAGCCTACTCATGAGCCTCGTCAAGGGTCTGCTACGTTGTTTGACACTGTCTTGAACGAAATTTATTATATAATTCTACAAAGCAGCATTATTATGGCATCGGTTGAACAGTAAAAGGTGTACACAGATATTATGATCTGTTTGCAAAAGAAATTTAATAAACATATGGACGTATCCGTCCAAAAATAGTAAATAAATCAATACGCGTGTAAAAGATATAAAATAGTCTATTATAGCATATTTACCTTTGTAGAGCGATATAATTTTGGCCTGACATTTGTACAATAATAGTTATACCCTGCGTAAATAAAAAGCATATTAAAAATGTCGCCTATCGTAAATACTTGTATATAGCAAAACATATATAAATAATAAACTTGCACCGATGAGTATTTTGGGGAGTCGATGAACAGCACACATTCTATATTTGAGAAATAATAGTGCTATGGGTATTTGATAAATCTTTAAGTTTCTCGAATATAGAGAGCGAGCCGAAGAAGACAGAATTAAAATAAATAGCCATTTATTTACAGGTGAAAGAACAAATTCTGAGGTTACAAAAGTGTGCGTTAAAAGTCTCGAAGCCTGGCAGATTGAGGTACGTCACCACACAATAGTAATACTATGAGCTTTATTGTGTGCGCTTATTGCTATAACTATAACGTGAAATAATATAATTCGCTCGATGTTACTCTTCTTCTTTAATACACAGTGTCTTCTGATGTGCACGATAATATATTGTAGTTCATGTCTTGTATTGTTCCGTGAGCACAATATTGCAACATCATCAACAAATCATATCTGAAGAAACGCTGGTGACGATGGAGTTGGTTTTAATATAAAACTGACGCAGGAGAGGGCAACGCATAATCATATCGTGAGGTCACTAGGGCTGAAGAACAGGACGGCGTGACGTTCCACGCTAGGTGAGTACGTTACATCGTGAGGTCACTAGGGCTGAGTCATAGGAAGTCGTGGCCTCATTGTTAGGAAACCTCAATGGCGAGGTTAAACAGGGCTCAACAACAATATTCAGCTTATGACGTCAGTATTAGAAGACGTCATGAACTGTGATGTCATTAGGGCAGAAGACATTGGTGACATCACTCGTAAATACGTCAAATCGTGGAGTCACTAATCTGAAGCCGTCGTGGCGTCAGTAGTTAACATACGTAGCAGAATGACGTTGACGAGAGATTATTGAGACACTTGAAAGAGACAAAATCCCGATTCTGAATCGCTGTTGGACGCTCTGTGGTAGGAGAAAATAAAGAAACATAAAATGTATAGAAGCATGGGGATAAACAAATAAGATACACGTTAGAGAATACACAGCACTGACATCGGAAGTCGTACATAAAAATTATGTATTTTATTACTTACTATTTGCGTCATAATGCAAGCCAATAAATAAATGAACGGACGATCTAATAAATAAAAAATAAAATTTAACTTTTAAACTTAAATTAAGTAAATAATATCAGATACATATTCAGCATAATTGACAACTTCAAAATAATACCATGCCCAATAACTATCAGAGAAACAGAAAGAAGCGTTAACTAAGTTGTCACAATGATAATAACTCATAAGTATAGCCTACTAATTCCCTTTTATTTTTATTAATTTACATTTTTTATGTTCACAACGAATTTTATGAAAACCTTTATTAACAAAAGTATTAATTGCATGTTGTCAGTAAAACTAAATAATAATAATTATTATTATTTTATCTGCCGTGGTATTCTGATTTCCGTATTACTTCTTTGTACAGTTCAGATCTAAATCTCGTCAAGGATGAACTTATGCGACGTGTAGGTACGAGAATTTTCAGGTCACCGAGAGTTTTTTTCTTGGTGCACCGGCTTCCTCTCTACCTTTAATGATGGTATTGGATGCAGTCAATCCATTATATCAAAATAAACTTCGATTTCCATGCAGTCTTCTAATATCGATCTCCTTGTCTTTATACAAAATCTTGCAGTGATAGATGTGTCTGTTGTGTATGAAGCGCACGCGTATGTTGGCTCTGAGCTTGATTGATGATTCGAAGAAAAGCGTGTATACAGTAAACAAGGTTAAAAAAAAGGTTAAAAAAAGGTTAAATGTAGATTATAGTCGCACGACACCAGCGCGTATAGGCAACTACGGGTCACATTATTCTGACAGCAGCGCACCAGCTGATGGTAAGGGAAAAATAATATGGTCCCTCGTTGGCCAATCCGGGATTCGGACCAGGGACCTTTCGGTTACTAGTAAGCCGTGCAACCAACTGAGCTCCCGGCCCCTAATAGCAACAAGTAAAAAGAGATTGTTCTCATACAGCGCACTGACAAGTTCGGAGAGCTT
This sequence comes from Oncomelania hupensis, assembly GCA_036898135.1. NCBI lineage: Eukaryota > Metazoa > Mollusca > Gastropoda > Littorinimorpha > Pomatiopsidae > Oncomelania > Oncomelania hupensis. The sequence goes on from CM072511.1 coordinate 131,566,734, forward strand.
ATCAAGGGGCTGGCCACTACTATCCTGCATGACCAAGTAGTTTGCTGAAGTCAGGATTCGAACCAACGTCGCCCAAGATCTACGTACACAAGACTTGCACCCTGTACAACGGAACTATCCTTTCGGCTTAGCGTCTATTATTATTATTATTATTATTATTATTATTATTATTATTATTATTATTATTATTATTATTGTTATTATTATTATTATTAGTAGTAGTAGTAGTAGTATTATCATCATCATCATCATCATCATCATCATCATCATCATCATCATCATCATCATTATTATTATTATTATTATTATTATTATTATTATTATTATTATTATTATTATTATTTGTGTTGGTGATCTCAAAGAAACGGAAGTTCCGATGATATGGCCACGTCACCAGAGCATCTGGTCTTGCAAAGACCATCCTGCAATTGCACGGTGCAAAGAGGCAGAAGGAGATGGATATAAAAAGAGGTGGGAGGACAGCATTCGAGAATGGACTGGCTTGACACTGAGCGAAGCCATAAGGGATGCTGAGGACAGAAAAGATGAAGTACGCTGGTTAAACGATCATCTGTGGTGCCCCAACGACTTTCGAGTTACGGGATAGAATAATTATGATAGGATAGGATCTCAATAGACGACACACATTGCGTAGCAGAGACTATCTGATGCTTATGTCGCCTACCATCTCTCCCGCTGGTCGTTTAGCCTACCTATTACGCCGGGTGGCGTCACATAGTTGGACCCACAGTCTCCCCTTCTTTTTCAGTTCAGGAGAGGGGAAACGCGATTGCGTAATACTTCAATAATAATAATAATAATAATAATAATAATAATAATAATAATAATAATAATAATAATAATAATAATAATAATAATAATAACAATACTAATAATAACAACAACAACAGCAACAACGAACACAAGAACAAAAACAGCAACAACAACAACAATAATAATAATAATAATAATAATAATAATAATAATAATAATAATAATAATAATAATAATAATAATAATAATAAAACCCGCAGTCTGTTTCTAACCAGCGGCAGAGATGGTGGAGGAGCGACGTCAGCCTCTGCCGTGTTGTTTGTAGATTATAGTCACACGACACTTTCGCATATAGGTGACTATTGGACCGATTTATACTGACACCAGCGGGCCAGTTGTTGGTAAAGGGGAAAATAATATGATCATACGTTGACCAATCCGGGATTCGAACCAGCGACCTTTCGGTTACTAGCAAGACGCTCTTACCAACTGAGCTACCCGGCCCCACACAGCCTCTGCCATATCTGCTACGCAGTATGTAGTTAGCAAGTGCGTACATGAACTGATTGGTAAGCAGCCATAGTAAGCCTACCTAAATGCTTGTTCTGTCGGAGTGAATGTGTAAGCACATAGCCTAACTAAGCATAAAGCATACATGCACAGTAGTTAAAGACGGACTTTTTGTGTGGCGGCTGGCACCATACTCCCAAAATAAATAACCCATAAATACGCAAACAACACGAACAATAAGAAAAGCAGATAATAAGACGAGCAAATAAATAAACACACCACAGAACGCCTATACCCAACCGACACAAAAGAACGCGCACACATTTTCAGGTATTAAAACAAACAATGGAAAAACATAGAGAGAAAGAGAGAGAGAGAGAGAGAGAGAGAGAGAGAGAGAGAGAGAGAGAGAGAGAGAGAGAGAGAGAGAGAGAGAGAGAGAGAGAGAGAGAGAGAGAGAGAGAGTATGTGTGTTTGTGCGTGTGTTACAATATAATAAGATGTAACTACTTTCTTTTCTATTTATCTACAAGCTATAAATCTTTCCTTTTATTGTCAAACGTGTTAACATTTTCCATCTATAGGTTTTAGCGGCATAGCATTCCAACCTTTATCTGCTTGATCTCTGTGTCTCTCGCTCTGAACAGCATGTGTGTTGACAGCACTCCACGAGAAATGGGGCTTTTGGAAAAGGTTCCCTACAAATCTTTAGTATCCCACTGTACCTATTATAAACGACTTTTCTGAGCATAACACATATTCAAAAGCGCAAAATACCTCTATACTTAACGTTGGTGAGCGTGAAAGGAGTCTAAATCCTGGTAGATAAAATTTTTTTTGTTGTTGTAGCCTATAGACTATGTAACATGTACAATAAAATAATGGTTGTGTGCATGCTTGAGAGCACGTAGCAGTTTGTCTGCCCGGAAGTTTATTTCTATTAGAAATACAAGACTGTTTAAAGATGGATTCAATTTTTATTTTGCAAAGTAACAAAACTTGGAAACGATGTTATTACCGAGCCTTATGCTTTTTTCGGAGTTTGGATTCTTAGTTTTATGTTGAGAATTTGAATATTACTAACACGGTGTTTTTCTTATTTCGTTGGTTTTGAACGTTGATCGTTCTCCCTGATAGAAAATCAAATTGAATTTTGGTCTGATTAATTAAGAAACAACAGTGCAGTTAGAGTAATAAATCTGCATTATTGTTTTATATTCCTGTTCGGTCTCTGGTTCATGTCTGTTTAATAACATTGTTGTTATATTCCGAGGAATTGTGCACAATGTATGTAAAAGGAAAGAGATTGTTTTTCCAACTGATCTGTCCACCTGATGAATGTTACAACACTATAAACAGCGTCCTACACGTTTCAGTGATTGCATATTGTGATGCGCTGTAAATCAAATGTGCTGAAATAACATTACCGGTTAAAAGCGCATATTACTAATAATATTATTAATTAATATTTGAACAAAGCGCCCTTCCTTACTACAGCTCATATATCGCTTTTCAGAAAGAAAGAATAAATAATTAATTAAATAAATAAATAAATAAATAAATAAATAAATAAATAAATAAATACATAAAAATAAAATACATGAATAAACAAAGAAATAAAGAAAGCGAAAGCATAACATGGGAAACCAAATCAAGAACACACACACACATATATACACACACAACAAACACACCCACACATACACATACACACAAGCACACAAACACACCGACTATGATTGCGTTTTAAGTGTTTGATGAAGAAAAGCTTAGGATCAAGATTTAAGAATAGACATTGTTGAAAATTTGTGTTCTCAGTATGATCGGGATATTATGGAGAATAGAAGTGCTGTTAATTTGAGGTGTCTGAATTAAATCATGCATCAAAGAACTAAAAAAAGTGTTCAACGTAAAAATAAATAAGTAAATAAATAAATAAATATATACATTTTGAGAAAATGAGCGGACCGACAGACAAACACAAAGAGGGACAAACCAAACGATTCCAGAACACCATCGTTAACTGCGATATAAATAAACAAACCTATAAATAATGCATAATTTTTAGATTTGACTATTTTAATGAAATTAAGGGATGAGAACGGGATGTGAGAAAGGTCTGAATTTTGCAAATTTATTTATGAATTATTTTACTATTATACATTCATTATTTTCCATGCAGTTGTTCCCAGTTGTACTGATCACTCCTTTTGACATCAAAGCCTCACAGATCTGCAATGCCTATCATATAACGTTCAGTGATTATAGTATAAAGCCCAATTTGTAAATAAGGACACTAAATCAATTTTAGATCGCTTTAATTTTTTTAATCTTTTTCAGATGCACAGGCGCTCGTATCTGGTTACGATAATGTGATAGAACAAACAGAAAAGGACGCGCTCAATATATAACGCTCGCTCTTCTATCCCCCCGATACAGGCGCCTGTGCACAGATGTACACAGCATAGTACACAATCATATTTATGCTATTGTGGAATGTCTACGATCACAATGTGCTTTCGTGAACATGATCCGTTCAGTGCTTTAATAATTTATGCTTGCACGATCACAATGTGCTTTCGTGAACATGATCCGGTCAGTGCTTTAATAATTTATGCTTGCAACGTCTGCCTGCAGAATTTAAAGGCTGCAATTGCATGATCATAGCGTTTTGCTTTCGTTCGACATGTCCTAAGCCCTCTCCCACTGGGTTGCATTCAACACTCATTATCTTTTTTTAACTCCCCATTTTCTTCCTCACAGTCACTGCCACAAAAATCAGAGTTTCTGAGACCGCCCCGTTTGTCTCCTGCTACATAGCACGAAAGGCACCTATTTCTAGCAGACCCTTTATTGGAAATGTAGTTTAGATTAGCAATGACCTGTTATAGTCTTGCGGTAGAACGCTTGTCTCCAACGTCGGCGGAACCAACAAGTGTTGGTTTGATTCTCACAGAAGGAGAAAAGGGAGATGATATAATAAAATGCATAGGCAAGAGGCTTAATAAGTCAGAAAAACTGAGGCCAAGATTTTAAAATACTACTGTTCGAAAAAGAAACTGGGAATTTGTTAGATTCAGGTTTTATTATCGCTTTCTTAACAGTCCATCTCCATATTTGTAAGGTTCGACTGTATCGTCACCCTACTTTGTCAGCGCATAGTACTTAAAAAAAAACAACCAACAACAACCTATAAGCTCACAGAGTCTGCAGAAAAAAACAGGATAAAGAAAGCTCAGAAGAGAAAGAAAAAGGTATACAGTGTAGAATACCCTATGCATTGAAAGATTGGAGTCACACATAATCGAACTGCAGAAGAAAGAGCAACACAGAACTTAGAGCAGAAAAAACTGCTTGAAATGGTTTTATCAAAGACAGACGGTATGTAGAGCTACCAAACTTAAAATGAAAGTGAGAGAAATATATATATATAGAGAGAGATAGACAGAGAGACAGAGCCAGAGAAAGAGACATACACACACACACACAAAGTTAGAAAAGAAAACAAAACTCCGGACAATGTGATTTGTTTGAAAAAACTTATTTTCAGATGATTTTGTTTTCTATGTTAGGTTATTATAGATAAGTAAAAAAAACTTTATTATTTAATAAATTAAAATCTATTCATTTTCGTCAAAAAAAAAAAAAAAATACAATAAAACCAAACAACCCAAATATATATCAAGAATGTTGGCTTGCATCCGAAATATAGGTTGTTAAAATATTATCCATCAGCATGAAATGTGACGTGTACGGGATAACCATTTCAAAAGCATTGAAGAGAGAATGCGATGGGCGAGACACTAAATTAAAGAGGTTTGGGGGATGAGGGTGGTGGGATGCGGTGGGTTCAGAAACTGGGAACCAGGACGGACAAAAAATTATTATGATCAAGCCATACATTTATGTTTTCAAAGATGTGGCCACAGAAACTGGATTTTTTTTAACACACAAATATCCGACCGTTTGGTTTACATATACATAAACCTCTCTTCCTTAAAATACAAACCAAACGGGTTCCTGGAACAGTAGCTTGCAAATTTATCTTACAAAAATTAAAAATTATAATTGAAGCTAGACACTTCCGACACAGTTTTATAAAAATGTCTTTGACAAGATTAAGTCAACTACAACTTTATACAGCACCTTTAAATGGGCGTTGTTAACCAGGTATTTTGTATATATATATATAGTTGTCGTATATAGCTATATATATTCGCGGGAACTCCAGGACCATCAAATCCATTAAATGATTAGCCCTAATAGGATTATCCTAAAGCATAGCAGCTAAGCAATTCCTGCCAAAATAAATCCTTTTTAACTTAACGCTTGTGAATTGGCTATCCCGCAGCAAGGATTGAGTACACATTTCATACAAATTAGCATGTAATATGTAGTTAAAGCGTGCGCGGGTTATTATTAAGGCAGACCGAAGGCGGATTTGCCAAAGCACTTTGAGTGCTAGGAGCTCTAAAACCCTTCAAGAACTGCTTAATACAATATTTTCTTTTTATAATCATGAATAAAATCGTTCATGGAAAAGTATTCATAAAGCGTACACGCGCATACATATATGTACGAACTCTAAAGTGTCAGCGTCTGCATTGCAGCAGAGGCAACTGTTCCACGTGTTATTGCTCTTGTTGGTAAACGTTTATAGACTAATATGTTTGTTTTGTTTTGTTTTTCTTAAGTAGTTCATGTGTTTGATATGCTATTTTTATATGTGTGATATCACCCAAAATGCCAGAAACATTAAATATGAGATTGATTTACTGATAGATTATCTGATTGATTGATTGACTGACTGATTGTAACACATAGCGAAACCGAAACCTTGGACCATTTTGATCTGTTTTGAAATTACCGATTGGGGAAAAAAAAAGCCAAGGCAATTTCAGTCGTATCTCCCATCGTGCTCATAATATTTTCTAATATTATATTTCATCCCCGAGGTACTACTACTCATTATTTCTTTCTCTGAATGTGAGGGTGCGCATGCATCAATTATCACATTGTTATATAGTGCTTTCCAGCTTACTAGCTGCTCACAGCGATGGCCGATTTAGCTTTTGCCACCCCATGCGTCCACTTGCTGCAACAGGCGCCTCATCTGACACCTCACCCCACTGAGCACAATTACGGGGGACCGAGGATGGGGGAGAGGATCTAGTGCTTCATGGGTGTTTTTAAATAGTTGGCACTAAACCGTCTAGAGCATGAAAGTCAAAATCTTTAAAGTCCGTGTGATGTTATGCGTGCATGCACAGACCTGACTTCGGTTTATACTCTCACCGAAAGGTGTGTGTGTGTGTGTCTGTCTGTCTGTCTGTCTGTCTGTCTGGTTTTTTAAATATTCGGCTCGAACCACTCTTCATACTTTGTTAAAAAGAACTTGTTTAGTTGCATTTTCTCTGCTAGTCGGTACATCCAGCTATCTAAACTATTGTTACATCCAAACTATGCATAATTAAGCAAAGCATTTTACGAGGTTACGTACACTGCGTTTTGCAAAGGTATTGGGTTTCTAACTGGCACTAAGACTGAGCCATATGTTGGTAATCTGCCAGTGGGGCAGGCAGTTAAGCCGTGCTCACTACATATGATTTACGTAATAACTTCAAGCTGCGATTGTAGCCCTGTCATACAGTGGATTGATTATTAGTATTTTCTATCAACAAATACGGCTATGTTGTGTTGAATTCACTGTCAGCGTGTAATAATATTATTGCACACTTCTATCCTCTGTTCTCAAGAAAGTGTCCATAAAATATTAAAAATAAAATATAAAAATAAAAAGATGATTAAACAAAGCAGTTATTTCGAGCCTTTCAATTGCTTGGGGATCGGAAAGATGGGTACATTAAACATACTACTACACTTTGACATATTCCACGTCAATGTACTGAGAATTTCTTTATTCTAGAAAGTTTTGTTTAAGATGGTTCCTTTCATTGCATTAATTACTAGACTATTAGGCTTGTTTTCCTCTTTCAGTTGGATCACATTGCTAAATTCGATGTTAGTGTCTTCAGCACTTTCTGTCACCAATACCCAATAACAATTGTCATAAGTGTTCATTTGTTGAATCTATTAATCATTGATAGTTTTTGCCATTTTAACCATGCCAATACATCTGCCAAATTTCATAGTCAGTGTGCAATGTATTAAAACTGTATGTCTTGTGTACCTTCAATAAAATGGTTGATGTTCATGTCGATAACGTGTGCCTGTCTACCTGTAACAATGGCTTGGTATGGTATGACTTTGGCTGTTTAGTCTATATCCTTTATATACCGAACGTACTACGCGGGGTACCAATCAATCATGCAAATGATGCAAAACAATGCAGCTCCCGGCGGTGTGATCTGGAATCTAGCTAGGTACCATATTTATCATTTTTAAATCTTGTACCCCAACTTACTGTAGTAGACATTTTTATATACTTTTTTCTTGTTAGTTGGTTTAGCATTTAAAGTGTTTGTTTTACCTATGTGGTTTTTCAGACTATGGAATTTGAGTATGGGAAAGGATGGGTGGGTAGTAAAATTTAATCTATCCTTATTGTGAAGTAATTTATTTGTCAAATGTAAAACATCTTGATTAAACAAAAGAAAGCTGACAGCTTACTATGAACACTTGAAGGACTACTGACTTTTAGAAAAACCGAAAGTATACATATATCCCTCAGAGGAATTATGAATTCTACGTATATTCCGATTTGACCAAATATGTTTCAACAACTTTGAGCAGTTTTATAACAGTTGTGTATCGATCTGTCATTGTTCAAACAGCATTGACCAATTTTAACAGCTATGTGTATCAATAGTCTTCACGACTGAGTGTCATATACTGAGTATCAGGGATCTATCATGCCTACATTTGAAACTGTTTCATGCATACCGTATACCAAAAGCTCTGGCACCAGGTGTACAAGTCTGGAACCCACGGCAAAAGCACCTATGCTGCTTCTAGGCGTTTTCCTTTTAAAATAAATCTTGAGTTTGATTATGGTGCCTTGCTTTCTGTTTTCTCCAAACCATTGAATAATGTTCAATGCTTTTTGAATCACGTAAACGAAAAAGAGTTGGAAAAAAGAAAGAAGTAAAAATCCACCTATTAGAAAGTGTGCAATGAATAATCTGAACGGACGAGAGTGACTGTGCCGGAGCTGCAATCCATATCGTTCAGCCTCGAGAAAGTTAGTCTGTACAAGGCAAATACAACCAAAGTAATGGTTCCTATTTAACTGTGGCTCTTTCTATAGCTTACAGGTTGAAAAAAAAACACAACTTTGCATAAGCAGTCACCTACACCACCAAAAGATAAGGGCAATACGATACTGCCAACTGAGAGAGGAAATTTCCACTAAGGCACTGAGATCAAATAAATGCATTACACCTTTTATAATAAATCTATTAAACAATGTTCGGTTTCAATAAAGACACAAATATATTCCTTGCAATCTAGAAATACATCGTAAAGATAACCATTATAAGGACTTGTAATTTGACAAATTTTTGCAGGAAAAAATGTCTTCAACAAGACACATACGCCAGGGCATTTCTCTATTTAAATATGGTAGACATAGCATAGCATAGCGTGCAACTATTAGAATAATCCTTATTGTACGACCTTCGTAATTAATCATAGGCGCCAAGTCGCCTAAAGAAGACACACACACTCACGCATAAAACGTGCGGGATATAATTATTGGCATTAATTAATTAATGGATTGATCGAGTGATTCATTACTTGCTTGAATGTTTGACTGACTGCTGTTCCATCGATGTATTATATTATAATGGGAGGCACTATTACGGCTTGCGGATCACAGTTCGGATAAAGCGCACTCATGACTTTTGCAGTCCTCTGTGTCTGTTCATAAAGGCCTTCTCCACCAATTCAGCGCCAAGACCTTGACTAAGTGATTGCTGGATTGATCGATTGATTGAATTATTGAATGTTTGTTGTCTTCTATATCAATACAATAACAGGCTCATGCACGGTTTCCACAGAGGACGCTTTTCAATGCAGTCGCGCTAGTCGTTCGTAAAGGTTTTCACCGATTCATTTCGCTAGACCTTGAGAAGACCGAGCACCGCGCGCATTGTTGCGCTTTAGTGTAGCAACTGAATGGTCCTAATTAATATTCTGCAGCTATTCTTGGGCCGTCTATTACCGAAATAAAAAAAGAACCAATACGAAACCTCACAGGAAAGAGCTATTTCTGACATCGGCCCTTGCTATTCTGATCTACACAGTCAAGTCAAGACACTTTATTACCCAAATGAATTCAAAATACATAGGATTTTGTGTTGGTGATGTGGTAAAACATTCAGTCACTCTACAACAACAAACATGATTCCACTGGACATTAAGACACTGAATGATCTAAGACAAAAAGATGTTTTAAGAAGTAAAGCATGCACGCGTGCAAGGACACACCCCACCTCCCCCAACACACACTCACTCACACACAAACAGGCATACACACACACACTCAATCGTACACAAAGCTGCGTAGTTATATAAATCGAGTCATAAACATCATATAATGTGCATTAAAACATCAAGAAATTGTGCAAAACTTATGCTCTGTGAACAACATTGGTACTGAGAGGGGCAGCCTCTGGAAAGAAACTGTATCTGAACCGACTGGTTTTAACTTGTTAATGCACTGAAGCGTTTGCCTGACGGGAGGAGTTCGAACAGGTTGTTCGTTGGTTGAGATGGATCGCCAATGATGTTGCTGGCACTTCTAACCAAACGCGTGCTACATATAGACGCGAGAGATGGTAAATCGCAACCAATGATTTTAGCCGCGCATTTTTTCAATTCTTTCAAGTTGAAACTTCTCGCCCGAAGTGGCGCCTCCAAACCAGACCGTGATGCCGAAGCACAGATATTCTCAATCACGGCGCGATATAAATGCGCGAGAATCGTCTGGTTAAGTCCGAGCCTCTTGAGCTGTCTCAAAAAGTTAAGGCGATGTTGGCACGTGTTGATGATGGAAATGCTGTTGTTGTCCCCCTACAGGTTGCTAGAAATGACCGTGCCAAGAAATTCAAATGAGTTAACCTGTCCTACGCTTTCACCATTGATCGCGAGAGATGAAATTGGACTTTAAGACTTTTATTCCTGCGAAAGTCAATACCATTTTTTTGTTTTTGAGACCTGGAGCTCAAGGTTGTTATCCGAGCACCCGCCAACCAGCCGCCCGACCCCCTCGCGATATGCATTTCCATCTTCACCGGAGATAAGACCCTCAATTGTAGTGCCGTCAGATAACTTGACAACTAGCACAGACGGATATGACGACCACAACCATTTGTGACGAGCGTAAATAAAAGCGTTGACAGAACACACCCTTGCGGGGTCCCAGTATCGAGGACTCGAAAGCATGATGTAACTTTACGGACTCTCACCACCCGCGGTCGATCCAACAGGAAATCAAGGACCCAAAGGCAAATGGAGAGATGGACTTCAACGACTCCAGTTTATGAAATAGTTTATGAGGGATGATTGTATTCAAAGCAGAACTAAAATCAATAAAGAGTACTCTAGCGTAGGTACGCAAGTTCTCCAGATGCTGGAGGACGTGATGAAGGCCCAGAGCGACAGCGTCCTCAACTGACCTGTTTGTCTGGTAGGCGAGCTGGAGTGGGCCCCAAAGGTGACTCCTGCATGCCTTCCAATAGGTGAGAAGGAGTCGCTCAAAGACCTTCATAACCACAACCGTGATCGCAACAGGCCGGTAGTCATTGAGCTGGGTGACCTTTGACTTCTTTGGAACTGGGACAATGACAGATGATTTAAAACACTGATAGATAACATGCTGCTAAAGTGACGTGTTAAAAATATCGGTAAAAACGGGGGTAAGATGGTCAGCGCAAGACCGAATGGCAGAAGTTGATATATTATCAGATCCAGACACCTTTCTCGTGTTTTGCTTCCTGAACAATCGCCTCCCCTCAGTTTCATGGATGGAGAAAGGCGAGTTTAGAAGCGAAGGGTCGTCAGAACAAAGGTAGGGGAGGGGGAACCGGGGAAGGGGGGGGGGGGCGGTAACCCAGGTTTGGGTTCTTCTCGTCAAACCTGCAATAGAACCTTTTCAACTGATCACGCAGATCAGTACGAGCAATATTTAGTTTAAAGAGCATAATTATTATTATTATGAAGGTGATAGATGTCTCACGCAAGATACTACATGATGATAATTAATGGATGCAGGAAGCAAGATGTCACTGATTTTCCACAATGTTATTGCCAGAGAATAATTATAGATACGTTTAAGTTTACTATCTTTTTATATTTGTTACGCCTTTCTAATAGAAAAAGTGCATAACAACGTGATGTTTAACATTTCAAATGTTTTATTATGGAATAAAGGTGTACTAACGTGGTCTGACGTGAGTGATTTATTTATAACTAAACTATACAAGAGAGGTGAACCAAAATATTCAAGAGACAAGAGAGGTCATCCACACTATTCAAGGGAGGTAAAAAAACTGGAGAGAACAAAAGTTGAAACTAGATTGAAACAGGTTGTTTAATTAGCTTATTGAAAAGAATGCAGGCAGTCATTAAACAGTACCGATGCCACGCACAGGCAAAGACATGCTTTGGTTTTTTTCATATCTGAATGATAACGAACGAATCCTCCATGCATGAAACGACTATCTTCCCATTTAAGTTCTTTGTCCGACACAAACAGCCGCAGTTGCAGTCTGCCAATTAATAATAAAATGAGTCCAAAGCGCATCTTGCATACCTGAAAGGTACATGTACCTTTGAAAATATTTTGTACCAAAGTAAACTTCAACAACGTAATAAAGGCTATTTACATAATAAAAACGGAGATATTAATAATTATAGGCAACAAATCTATCCCTCAAAAACGGCACCTGAATTTAGAACATTCTGAGTTTCGGCGACAGACTAACTACACTCATTCTGTATAGTCCCTATTATAATACTGAAGTCTATATCCCACTTATCTGAAACACAGAGACTAAATAACTATTTATGTTATATATTGTTGAGGTGAGCTTACATATTTGACTAGCAAATAAACATTTCGACTTTACTAATATGGTGATTTATGCCTGATTCTGAGTCAGCAACATAATGGCTATAATAACCTATTGTGAAATAGTGAGTTTTGTTGGTTTGAGTTTTGACTAGCACAAACATTCGACTTGACTAACAGGGTGATTTCTGTCCGATTCTGAGTCTCTGCGCCAGAAGAAATATACCCATTCTATGGTGTACAATATTGATAGGTATTATTATACTCATTATTCAGACTGATTTGTATCCCGCTGCCATTCTCTCCTCTTTTGTCTCTGTCTGATCCATAAGTGTATATGTTCTGCGCTTTTTTGGAATCTGGGCAATTCTAGAATTAACCTGCGCAATTCTAGAATTGGCCTGCCCATTTTTGGAATTCCAACATTGGTTAGGGTTCGGGTTAGGGTTAGGGTTTGGGTTAGGGTTACGGAAAGGTTAGGGGTTAGGTCCCTAACCCTTTCCCTAACCCTAACCTTAACCCTAACCCTGGCGGCCAATGTTTTCATTAAAACAATGGGCAGCCTCTTCTATAATACTACTAATTCCAAAAATGCCCAGATTCCAAAAAAGCGCGGAACATATACACGGCTGTAAACATTATCTACTGTTTTCCTTTCCTGGGTCTAACTGGGCATATAAATAGCTGTGAATAGGTTTTTGCTATTCTATTTTTGTCTTTTTTGTCATTTTTGTACATAGTTGTAAATAGTTTTTACTTTTACTGTTCCATCTTTTGGTGTATCGTAGCAAAAGCGATGAGGAAGGGGAAACAGAGAATCGAACCCAGCAGCTCCTGAGATCGGTGCGGCGCTCTTCCAACTGAGCTTTGCAGATCTGAAACTCTGTAACTTTTTTTCTAGACCTTGTGTTGCCATTCTTCTATAAATGAAATGAATGAAGCTAGAAATAGTTCAAGGACAGTAAAGTCTGTGTCACGATGAAAGAGAAACGGCAGGAAGCGAGAAAAGCGCGGCAGTAAGGAAAAAATTTGCTGCAGGATCAGGCAGGACTTAAAAGATTTGGGTGGGAGGATAATTTCATTAAGTAAATTTACGTACATCCTTATGTTGAGGTTATGTCAGTTAGGACCGTTGCGTAGGGGTGCAAAGTGCAGAGTGGTGTGCCCGCTTGTACAAAATGGTTGCGCGAACTGCAGGCGGTAAAATATGGAATTCCCTTAGTAAAGTATTTATTTATTTGTGCTGTTGTTAGAAGGTTTTGTTTACCACTTTCAGCTAAATAATCTTTATACAGAAGCACATTTTCGAAGTAATCATTTGTTTATAAACAATGTAACATTTCTCTAAATAATTAACCTAGCTTTTTTTTACCTATATAATGCATTATTTAGCAGATTGTGTGAAATAATGTATTATTTGGACGATGTTGCTAAGCAATGCATTATTTACGTTAAAAATAAATTGTTTAGGGACTGCAATTTTCATTATTTAGGCGATTCGCTTGAAAACGTCATATTTATAATTTGACTGCTTTCTATAATTAAATGGAAGGCCTTTCCAAAGATTGTATATCAAAACTTTATGTTAATTGTTTTTCAACAAAAATCACTCCACAAATCCGAAGATGAAACGTCTGTAACATCCCGAAGGGCAAGGCCAGTTTTGTGTGAGAGTGTTCAGTGTTTTCAGAATCCACTTCAGAAGAAGGGGGTGGCCTCGTGGCGCAGTGGATAAGTCGCCGGTTTCCTATGCCGAAGGTCGCGGGTTCGATTCCCGCAAGGGGCGAACGTATGTGACTTAAGTACGAGACTATTGAGGTCACCGAGGGTTTTCTCCGGGCACTCCGGTTTCCTCCCTCCCTTCAATAACGGTACAGGACGCAGTCAATATAAAAATTAAAAAAAATCGATTTTCTTTCCGTCTTCTAATAGCGATCTCCCTGCCTTTACACCACCTGTTTGTGTGATGGATGTGTATTTGGTGTGTGTGTGTGAGGGTGGATGAGACAGGTGAGCGTGTATGTTGGTATAAATCGCCGCGCTTTGAGCCTGATTGATTTGGGGAAAGGCGCGTATATAGCATCCTGTATTATTATTATTAAGAAATAAAAAGCTTTATTTTTGTACTTATTTTTCCAAAAACGCCTAGATAGGTGTAGAAGACGTGGCAGTACATGAGTATTGAATGTTAAAAAACCCAACAACAACGGGAATCAAGAATTCTGCAATTTGTTTTACAAGCTCGCCGTTAACTTGAGAGTTCTCCATGTTTATTTACTCTGAAAGCAATCCCGCCAATGCAGAAATAATGACGTAGTAATCTTTTACTGAGCCGTTACAGTTGCAGTTTCGTATATTAATACTGTTGCGAGCATATAAAAAATAGAGTGAAATAAAACAGTTGCCTCATTGTAAATCGCACAAACAGCGTAATATCGCGATTTTTCAATTTACTTCATCACTACACACAACTTATAAAATAAAACAGTGAAATAATGCATTGCAAAATAGCCTAAAATCACAACTTTTCCATTTTCTTTATCACTACACACAGCCTCACACAGTAATACGACGTATCTGTGAATCCCCTAAATAATGAGAATTGCATTCCCTAAACAATGAAGTATTAACGTAAATAATGCCTAATGTAGCAACATTTTTTAAATACTAAAAAATTTTGCAAAATCTGATAAATAATGCATTATATAGGCCAACACATCATTATTTAGAAACATTTCTAAATAGATAATCAATGCCTATACTACATTATTTCACATGTAACAAGCAGACCCGTTTACCCCTCACTATTTGAGCTTTTGCTTGTTTAGCAGTAGTAAAACATAGAAGGTTACTGTAGTCTATAGCAGACGATTAAGGTATAACTGATGTGTACACACACACTGCGAGCTGACGCGAGCCGTTTAGTGAAATCATCGCAGCCTACGATCGAGTTTTGAACTTTATATCCACTTAGATTGTTTCAGCCAATCAGGACACAGGTAGAGTGGTTAGGACCAGTTCTGGCTGATTCAGTCAAAGCCAAGTATAGGGCCAGTTGTGTGGAAAGCTCTGAGCAGTACACAGCTACACTCGAGCAGAGAAATATCTCCACTGATAGAACAGGGAAGCAGTGCTTGTTGAATATTTGAATTCAATCAAGTAGCCACGGGCCTGACATTGTTGAACAGGTAAATGAACATACTTCTGTTTCATCGTGATGTATTTATATTATTGTTGAAATTATGTTTGTGGAATTTGCTATGCATAGATTTGAATTGTTAGTCCGACTTTGCCTTACCACGTGGAGAAGCCGAACACGTGTCAAGCACGACCGGTTTTGACGCCATGTTGTATACCTGACGGAACCACTGTTGTTTAACCAATGTGTATGCTTGCAGACCAGTGGCTATACCAGTGAATGTTTATAATATTATTAATTCTTTATGTGTATAGTTAGCCACGATTTATATTTATGCATGTATAGGAAATTAGAGTGGAGATTCCAGTGGACCACCGACTTAGCAGAATGTTCGTCGCTTATGTATAGAGATGTGGAGCTATCACTGAGGGCTACTTTGGCTTTCAGTGAGATGCTCTGCACAGACCTATTATTCAGGGTTGTGCAGAATTTCGTCTCTTATGTTACAGACGAGCAGGCGGGATATCGTGAGCCCCACTCAACACAGAATAGAACCTAATCTACGAGTCGAGTTGGCTGCCGCGGCATCTACAGCATCGAGCGCAGATAGCCCACCCGTCGAACATAAGCAACGACAACACAGAGTGTCGTAGAAGCTACCTCAACGCAGCGCTTCAACCACGAAACCACTGAACAGTTAAGTGCCCAGGAAACAGTGCACTACAACTGTAGCAAAAGTACCACAGTAGTACACTCTTCATGAAAGCTAGTAGCCAGTGCCCTATGAAGAAAAAGTAGCTGCCTAGATTATCAGCGAGCGACCATTCGCATTGACAATTGAACTTTTAAGCTAGAATTGTACTTCGAAGATCGTGTATAGAGTAGAAGAAATAAATGTGTGATTTTGACTGTTATCAAGTGGCTGGACTACATATGATTCATAGCCGTGTGAAAGCTAGTGTGACCATTTTTCTATCTATCTCTTACCCCAGCCTTAACACAGACCGAGCCAACAATAAATGTTTTAAAGTAATTCACCGGGTGACTCACCAGCGGTCCCCATAGAATAAGACGTGAGGGTTACAGCATTCCATTGTGCAGAGCTCAGCAACAATAAACCCCCCCCCGTTACATCACACAATCTGCTAAATAATGAATTATATAGGTAAATAATTCCTCATTTGGCAACAATCCCTTATTTACCTACAGTATGAATTATTTACCTAAAATATATATTGTTTATGTAAATAATAAGTTATTTGACGAAAAACTATATTATTGAGAGAAATCTTACATTGTAAACAAATAATTATTTAGAAAATATGCTTCTATATAAAGATTATTTAATGGAATGTGATGAAAATAAAAATTTTACAAAGGAATTCCATAGTAAAGAGGTGCCTGCTCTGTAAGAAGCATGTATATATTATATATATGTTGTCCTCCCACCCCTTTTTCGGTCTCCATCTTCTTCTACCTCCTTGCACTGTGCCTTGCAGAATGGTCTTCGCAAGGCCTGAAGATCTGGTGACGTGGCCATACCATCGGAGTTTTCGTTTCTTCACCACTGTGAGCCATTGGACAACACGATGACATGCTCACAGTGGTGAAGACATATATTATTGTGGGTCTCAACACATAATAGGTAAGCCAGTGCATGTACACACCTATTAACATGTACAAAATAATATGCACAGACTAAGTGCGCGAAAGCTTGTTTTGTGCCGAGGTGTGCATACTTACATACATATACATACAAGCCCTTATGAGTTTCGTGCATGCATTCACTAACTTACTTGCATGATACCGTTTTGACACTGCATAGCCGAGACTAGCTGAGGCTTAATTTGGACTCTCCACTATAGTGAGAGGTACCCCGCTCGAGTCTCACCTACTCTATGCAGAGTATGTGTTGCGGAGTTTTGGCTCTGTGTACACTACTGTTGTTGCGTTGGGTGCAGCGACTTGATAGGGAATGACAGAGCTGAGATTGGCATCCTGCTAGAACCTAGCCTGACATTTGAGTTTCCCCCGTGTCGACAGGTGTTTTTTAAGCTACAAGGTTAACGTCAGGTAAGTGCTGCAATCTTGAAGCATGCCAGCAAGGTGAGACTTATCATTATGTTATTGTGATGTATTCCTGCACCCAAACTTGCTTCACGTAAAAGGTATATACTGTGCACAGAATAGTACCTGTTATGTGAGATATTCAGCATACACAAAATATAGGCCTAATATGTTGTTTTTTGTTCATATGCCAATAGGTGTTTTACTACGTTGTGCATGTGAGTATTCAGTTTAGTGTTGCTATCTTTAAGGATAGCGGTATGGTAAGAGCATTCTCGTGAAAGGAAGTCTGTTAGAGAAAGAGAGACAGACAGACAGACAGAGACAGAGAAACAAACAGACACAAAGACAGACACACAGACAGACACACTGATAAAGAACAGACAGATGCACACAATCATACAGACAAATCATTAAGAACAAGTAGTATTCTCATTCAGCAAGAAGCAAACCATTATAATGTACTGGTACTCGTAGAGCTAATAACAGACATTATATTTCATGGCTATAGAGGGCCTATTCATCAATGGTCATTAATCAAACTCCTACAAAAAGAAATGAGGGTTGTGCGTGGTGGTTAGGACAAAGAGCCCTTTTAATACTATGGATAAGCCTGTTTCCAAAGAATAATATGATCAGGAAATTTATGTCGTAACACACACACACACACGATACCAAAGTACGCTAAAGTCAACGTTAATAGTGGATGCGAGCACGCGCGTTTTCTTCAATCAACTCAAAGTGCGTTGATCTGAAGATATCGCTATCACAGAAGGTGAAAGTGAAATTTCAGGACCGGACAACCCCCGATCCGCATAAAAGATCTGCTGAAACAACCCTAGTGGGAAAATTGAACGCCCTCCACCGGCCAGTCACTTTACAATAAAGACATCCCACGCGGGGGACGGCTGAGGTTTACCTCAACTACGCGAACCCCCGGTTACAAAAACAAAATAGAATACAACCATCATTACAAATCATCAACGAAACATATACATATAAAATGCCTATATTGCTAAATACTAACATCATAGGAAGCCCTAGTGACCACCCAGCAGAAAGCGTCCAACACTCCCAAGCTGATCCAACAGACCTCATACACAAACAAGGAGTCTTGTCCAGGAAGAGTTTTCAAGAAAAAAGGTAGGTCATTGATCTAGCGAAGAAGAAGATAGTATAGCAGAGTGATAGGACAGAGCAGGAATGGGAAAGAGTATATGAGGAAGATAGCAACAGTGGGAATTTAAAGCACTAAATCTCCATAAAGTGGGGATACTATTTATACTGAAACCCCCGGCACTCCAACGGGGTACTGTTGCCGCAGTGAATCTGTCATGCCTACAAAGGCAAGACAGGTTTTCAACTGGGGCTTTCACTGTTCCCTTTATAGGTTAGAACAATCTACAGTGGCAAGATTGCTCATGACCCCAAGGGGTGAAAGTGAAATAATTTATTTAATTTTTTTAGATTAGACTGCATCTAACTCCATTATTGAAGGGGTGGAGGAAACTAGAGTACCAGGAGAAAACCCTATGTGTTCTAAAAAGTCTCATACCTACGTCACGTAAGTTCGGCGCAAGTCACGTGTTCGGCCTAATCTCTTGCTGTGAAACATTGATTCAGGAGGCATTGTGCACCTTAGATCGAAGAAAAGAATATATACAATTTTGGTAAGGTGCTGGCAGATACAACACCCTGTTTAAGCTTAGGCTAATAATTAAAAAAAAAAACTCCTCTCTAGAAATTATCTAAAAGTTAGTATACTTCCTAAATGGGGCCAGATTTCATGTTCTTTTTACTGTAATTTTAGTATGAATTGTATCGCTCATATTTGAACTAATACATTTGAGTGTGTGGCTAATGCACACATGTGAATTGAATGATTATGTAATTGTATGATAATTGTTAATCTTTGTGTGGTTTTTGTTGTTGTTGTTGCTGTTGCTGTTGTGTGGCTGAAACGCTTAAGGGCGTTTTGCATGAAATGGTATACATGCAATGGTATCTGTAGTAGTTTATGTGGTATGTGCGATGTTATCACGGTGTTAATTTTGTGTTAGTATTGATGTAATGGTGTGGTGTATGATTTTTGGGTTTTACGTTGTTCCTTGGCCTGTTTTTTCACTGTTTTTATCTTTAACAAGCCTAATGTTGAAATAGTCTATTACATTTGTGTGTATGTGCTACGCGGCAAAGTATACCCCTTGGGCATAGTCGCATGGCAATAAAATATCTGAATCTGGGATGCAGATTGTGTAGAGAAGGGTAGGAAGTATAGTAATGGCGCTAGATAATAGCCTTTTGGCTTTAAATCCCAATTGTTTATGATTCTTAAGCAGTGTACTCATAACCAAAAATATATTTATAATGAGTGCACGCGTTCCTTGTTGTTTGTAACGCGTGATTCCTACCTTATAGATATATATAGTACCGTAAGCCTCAAGTTATACCTATGATCTTCGGCAGTCTCTTGCTTCTCCGTGTTCGGCACAACTAACAAAAACTAACCAAAACACGTGTTCTCATTGTTGTAACATGTAAAACCTATGCTATACCCGGATTGTTTCTCGTAACCTCTAAAACCTATTTGTTTGATAATATATGTACGTGAGCGCGCGTGATGGATGTCTGTATGTGAGTGTAAGTCGGAATGTGTGTGTACACGTGCGCACGCTTGCAGAGTGTGGATATGACTAAATGTGTGTATACGCACTTGTTTGTGCTAACGTGCATGTGTGTGTACGTATGTGTGTGTGTGTGAGGGGGGGGGGGGGCGCGTGTGTGTGTGTGCCTTAGTAGATGAACAGCATGATGCAATTCTTGCACACAATAGTGATTTTAAATTTCATACTACAACAATTTAACTATAGTGTGAAAGTCGCATTTTTATATATCAAACCACGGCAGATAAAACTACCTTGAATTTATAAGAAAATAATTTCAAATGCGTTTTGATTTGCCTTCTAAAATTAATAACCATTTTAAAGTTTGTAAGGAAAAGCGCATATTATCTTACTTTATTTTAAATTCGTAAATATGTTATATATGTTATGTGTTATATCACTCATAGTTGTTAGCTTGTTTTTTTTAGTATTCAACGTTTACCATAGTATCTGTTAATTGTATATATTAGAACAGAGGTGGAAAAAGAACAGTCTACTATACACAACTATCTATAGGCTTACACAACAATCTATGGTATATTTTTAACACTACAACTATTTAATATTTCACACATACACACACAGAGCATGCATACGTATAAACAGGCGCGCACACACACACTCACACCCATACACACACAAACTTCAAACGCACATCTTTAAATTCAAGATACATTTCAGCCGACGATTGCTTTTCATATCGGTTCTTAATTCTGCATTCATCAATCACTCTTCTCTTCTCTTCTCTTCCAACATACCGTAGACCAATCTTTTTATATATATTCGCGAATGTAATATTAAGCTACAACTGTTTGTTTCTCCTATTACTAACTTTTTATAACCCTCCACATTTCATACTGCAACAACAACATCATCAACAGCTACAACAATAACAACAACAACAGCATCAACAGCAGCAACAACAACAACAACAACAAGACTTCGCGACATTTTATATTGCCTTCTCCAAAGTTTTACCATCCATTCCCACGTTTCTACAATTACAGTGCAATCATCTCTTCAATTTCTATGTTAACAGTATAGTTAGTATACGTACAACTGTGAGCTAGTCAATGTAATGCACGTTTATTAGTAATTGTGTTAGTATTGTCGGGTGGTGTTAGCAGTCACCGCTACGTTACGTCACACTTACGGTT
The DNA here is from genome assembly GCA_036898135.1 of Oncomelania hupensis. Taxonomy (NCBI): domain Eukaryota; kingdom Metazoa; phylum Mollusca; class Gastropoda; order Littorinimorpha; family Pomatiopsidae; genus Oncomelania; species Oncomelania hupensis. The sequence continues at coordinate 131,588,076 of CM072511.1, forward strand.
TGGCATGGAACTAACAAAACAAAATGCTAAATAAACTGCATCACAAAAAAGCAAACGTAACAAAATGAGTATTTTATTGAAACAGTGTTTTAATATAATGACATTCATGCTATAGAAGAACATGGGAATCTACCAACATTATCCAAATAAATAATAACATAACATAGCACAACATAACATAACATAACACACAATTTTAAAAAAAAATGAAAAAAATATATAGTGGGTTGACACATTTAGACCTAATAAATGAACAAGTACTGAGATGCGTTGATGCTTTACCGTATTTTTTTTTACTGATGGTATAAAAAAAACAAGTCTACAACTAACACACTAACACGAAAAACAATAACGATGTTATTGTGGTGATGGAAGCGCAATGGGGATGGAAAATAGACAGATGGTGGTGATTGGTGGGGAAGAGGGCAGGGCGTGGGGACGATGGACGTGGTGTAGAGGGAGGTAGAGGAAGGTGAGTATGTGTGCGTGGGGGAGGGGGGGAGGCGCGCGCGGGTGCCTTCATACATAGAAAGTGTAGGTACGTTGAGGGGTTGGAGTTATGGGGGTATTGGTATTGGTGGTGGGGATGCAAAGTAATAATTACTGTGAGAAAAAAACAACAACAACAAAAAATCGCCAAGAGAGTTTTTTTCCTCTATTATGTAGGATAAGGGAATGAAGGGGAAGTGAAGGTGGTAGGGATAATACATTGATTTCACATAAAATTAATATCCATGTTAGGTTGTGTATGTGTGCATGTGCTAAATAGAAGGATAAAAAAAAACAAAGTTCAAATGAGCGTGTTTTGGTGTCATAATTATGTGTGAATATCATTACCAACAATAAGTTTAGTTTAGCAAAAGACTTCCACAACCTAATAAACTGGAATGCACAGAATGAAATAAAAGTGAAATAAACAGAAGGAAGTGGAACAAACAACTAACAAACTCATATAGTGAGTGACCTGAGGGGTGGGGCATCTTTATAAAATTGGGTTTAAAGTTTAATATATAGCACAACGTTGATACAACCCAAATAATGAACTAGAACTATAAATAAGGGTGGAAAGTTGAATATTAACCAAATTTACCAGTAATAAAAAGAATTATAAAATTTGGGATTTGGGGGTAAACATTATTAATATTTGTTTGGCATTAACATTAGCAAATAAACAAAATTTTCCAGACAAAAATTAACAACATAAAAGGTGTGCATGTGGGGTGTATTGGGGCGGGGTGATGGTTATGGGAAAGGACGTTACTAATTCAGTTGTGCATAATTAAATAGTTAACAAAATTAACCAATTCAGCGATAAAATGTGCGTGACAACGGACATCCATTATTCTAACGCCTATTATAAACTAAATCGACCTATCACAAACTGTCGAAAGCAACATAAAAATGTTAGAGCCTATACAATCAGACATCATGACTGCTGCATTCTATAAATGTCATGAGAACTGAAGAGAAACGGAACACAATTCAAACATCACTTAATGCATTTTGGTACCAAATATTATAATTTTGTCAGAAAAAAAAAATAATCGATAAATTTCGGATTTCGAACTGTCTCTGATGAAAGACTCGATGATAAATTTCAGATTTTGAACTGCCTCACTGAAGAATTTATCTTCAAAAAGAATGGAAGTTATAGGCGTGAGAACCCCGCCGAAATAGAACAGCTTTCAATACCTTTTTTTAAAACGCTTTGTGACGCTGAAGATATTTAAAGTGTTTCGTCACAGAAGTGACATTAAAAATAGCCATACCAAAATGCTTTCGCTAATTTTTTTCTTAAAGTAACTAGCAACATAAAATCATGGTAATCTTATTCCATTAATAACGAAACCATAAACTGAAAAGAAACAAAAAACAGTTATAATCATAATCTGTAACTGTGGATGCAGGCAACTGAAACATAAACAACAAAATGGATGGACAGTTGCAAGAGGGGTTGTGGAGGAAAAGATAGGAAAGGAACACTTACATAGTAGGCCACTGAAGTCTAGAAAACATAAAAACAGAACAAAGAAAAGTTTCAGAGAGCGTTCTCATCCAAGACTGAAAAGGGCAAAAAATCACCCCAGCAACCAACACAATTATCCAATAAAATGTCAAAAGGTCACCACACTAAGGCTTCATTCAGGGTCTACCAGTCTCTCGTCGTCCGTTGCAGTGTAATTCGTCATCTATTGCTGCATATTTCGTCATTTATACTAGTGTATTTCGTCATCAATTCTAGCGTATTTCGTCATTCAATCAAAAAGTCAACAATAATTTAATAAGAGGTCTCTTCGAGCGTGGTACCTCATCTACACCTGCTAGAATAGCAGCCGGCTCTCCTCTTTCAATTTAGCTTTCTGTTAAAGTACTGTTATTCTTTTAAATTATTTCCCTATTATTTAAACCTACTTCATGAACCATTTGAAGCTTATAGTTTATCCTTTTTGTTTCCAAAGCCTCACAGCTACTTTTCTCAAAGTGAAAAGAATGTTATTTTTCACTACTATTAGAAAAAAAAGGGGGGAGGGGGGGGGGGGGGGCACAGCGCATGCAATCTATCACAGCTATCAATCAATACCTTATTTTTCAACATGCAGTACTCCAGCTTCCACTAATCCGGCGACCTTGACGCTAGCTGAGTGTCAGAGATCTATCAAGAACAGGCGGTGTGTAGGAGCATGCTCTCTGACACTTAGATTAGGATCAGCATCGCCTTCGGATCGACTGCTTTTCTATGAGCTTAGCGACGATGGTGGCGAAAGGTCTGTGGCTGTTCTGATGACAACGAACAGCAATCAGATAATGAAATTACACCTTCATTGGTATAGCGCGTATAGTTCGCATTAAGCGCTACCGTAGAGCTGCCTCTCTCTGTCCTCAGATCCTAACACTTAATACACCTTATGAACACACAAAACAAAACATAAGAAAATAACGGGTGAGGTGGTTTGTTTCCTTTCAACCCTGCTTTTCTCTCTCTATCTCTCTTCCCCCCCCCTCTCTCTCTCTCTCTCTCTTTCTCTCTCTTTCTCTCTCTCCCATACACATTATTAGCTACACCTCTTACGCATATCTATAGTAATTGTATATATCAAATACAAATGCATCTTACTTCTTACCCTTTTTTTAACACACTACACACGTTTTCAATACTGCTTCTGTAAAATATACTTTCAGCGATTAAGACATCCTACAACCAATTCCGAAGTTCAGAAAGCTGATGTAGCCTATAAAATATATTGGCCATGGAGGAAGAAGAAAAACATATTTTAATAACAAAGTTAAGAAGCACCTCCAGTCGCGTAGATATGGTTGCCGACGAGAAAAACAAACACAAAACTAATTTAAAAATAAAAAAAAAGATGGGAAACCAATGTAATGTATTTCTAGGCACTCACACAAACAGCTGAAGAAAAAATGAAGCATTTTCAAAAGTACTCATTTTCGTGGGCCTGTTCTATCTGGTGTTTCTCTACAGAAGCAAAATAAACAGGTGACACAATAGACCATTCTTTGAACTATCTTGAAATCAAAAGGTATCGATAACGGTTAGGCCAATTTTGAGATGCATCGCAAAAGCTGTTTGAAAAAATTATGAACCACAACGACCTTGAGAAAGGTTCAAAAACGAATGACACAAAAGTATGAACAATAGTTAAAAATGTCGGCACGTGTGTGAGGTGGGTGGGTTTGTAAGTGTGTGTGTGTGTGTGTGTGTGTGGGTGTGTGTGTGTGTGGGTGGGTGGGTGTGCGTGTGTGTGTGTGATCTGAGCGTATCGAATTGCTGCAGGCGCGTCCGCTTCTGTCAGCGGTTAATTGCTGTTTGAAGCTTAGAGTCACTGGATCACAATCATTGTTCAGACACAGGTCCTCATTCAACGCAAACAATTAAATAGTCTAAATAAAATAAATAGAAAAATAATATACAATAAATAATGGAGAAAAAGAGAAAGGAATAAAATAGTATTGCTCGTCCCTAGCTTACTTCTATTTCATAGTTAAGAACTCTTAGAAGGCCCCAATTCGCAGGCGTTGTTTACTTTTGGAGAAAAAGGGTTTACCCTAAAATTCGCATTGTTATTACAATAAACAATGATAAAGTGGACTTTATCGTTGCTCAAACTAACCACTAAAGTTGAACTTTTAATTTCGGTTCTGACACGAAGTGATTTCCCCTGTTTTAACGGTACATTAATGCCGTAGCCGCGAAACCTCTTACCCTATTTCTGGGAGAGGAGGGCTGGGGGGGGGAGTCTATATTATCTATCTTATCCCATAACTCGAAAGTCGTTGGGGCACCAGAGATGATCGATTAACTAGCGCACTCCATCTTACTCTGTCCTCAGCATCCCTCATGGCTTCGCTCAGTGTAAAGCCAGTCCATTCTCGAATGTTGTCCTCCCACCTCTTTTTCGGTCTCCCTCTTCTTCTGCCTCCTTGCACCGTGCCTTGCAGGAATGGTCTTGGCAAGGCTTGATGCTCTGGTATTGTGACCATACCATCGGAGTTTCCGTTTCTTCGCCACTGTGAGCATGTCAATATGTTGTCTAATGGCTTGTGTCTGTCGGATGTCGTCGTTAGTGATATGCTGGGTATAGGAAGTGCCCAAAAATCGTCGGTAGCACCTCATCTCCATGCTTTGTATTCTTCGTTGTAGGTCTGTTATAAGGATCCATATTTCGCAAGCGTATAGGAAGATGGAGATAACATGGGAGCGCAGCAGCCTTACCTTAGAATTAATATAGGCTAATGGTCTTGTCTTTCCAAAAGAGCTTCAACCTTGTCAGGGCAGCAATTGTGTGTGCGATCCTGGAGAGGACTTCCTGTCGGAACCCATTGTCTAATACAATGGCTCCTAAATATTTGAAGCGATGAAACGTGTTGAGGGATTGGCCTTGGACTTCGATGCCCGTGTTGATGCCATTGGTTTTTATTGGTCATCATTTTGGTCTTATTTGCACTTATTTCCACTTTGGAGGTGATATCAAACCTCTGTACCAGCTGTTCAAGCTCTTGTTTCTCACCAGCCATTACATCTGGCGTCGGATTGTGTCTATTTTATCAATCTACAACGAAAAACCTTATTTGTTTATGGGTTCTGTCTTTACCGGCTTCGTTAGATGCTACTTTTAGCTCAAGAATGTTGTATACCAGTTGTTGTATCAATTTTTTCTTTCATCAGATTAACATAAGTTGTACTGATAACCAGTTGCTTTTAATAGGCACAAAGACTACGGAATGTATTCATTAAAAAACAACTATACTTTCGAAAGTTTTTTTTTTGTTGCAAGCTTATCTATTTTCGGAGGGGAAGGGGGGGGGGAGTCAACCTTCACTGTGAATATTAAAAAGACCTGTCGAAGGGGCGTGTTTAAACTGGGTCTCTTTAAAGAGCCTACTTTATCCGTTTTTTTCTGTTCTTACGCTTGCGTTAATGCGGCTGTTCTTTGGTGAAGATGGTGGTAAAAGAAGGGATCAATATAATAATTTTATTAACATTTATGACCAATATGTACGCCCATTTCAGAAAATGTTTTCTTTATCCTTTCCCCCCCCCTCCCCCTTCTTTCTTTCCTTCGTTTCCCTTCCTTGCTGGTTTCTTTGGAGCTGGCTGTCTCAAATAAAACATAAAACACATAAAATCTGCATGGACAAGTATTCAATGGCTAGTTACAATTATTGTGTTTGCATTTGTTTAAGCATGCATGTTCGTTCCTCTGAGTGCGAAAGGAAAGCCTTACAAGGTCCAATTTGCTTGCAAACAGGCTTAGCCAAAGCTTCATTTAAACACACATGCTGAGTGTATCAATGTCCGTCACCTCTAAACAGCAACGACAACAACAATGAGGAAGTTTGCTTCACTGGAAAAAGCAGGTTAACTCAATATTCCCCACAGGCAAGGATTTGGAAGGAGGGAAGAAAAAAATGTTAAATAAATATAAAGCAAAAGCGAACTAAACGAACAATGCCAAGGTTAAAATGCTCCTGACCAAAGGTACAGGACTGGAATTCTCAAACGACAAATCGGGTTTAAAATCCACAATTTAGGAATGTGATTTGTGAGCGAAAGATGTTCACCTTAAATGGTATGCAGTTCACTATAAATATAAGTTCTAAATCACGATAAGCCAAAAAGAAATAAAAGTAAGTGCAATGCATGACTTAAAACACTCAATTAGGAAATAAATCTAAAACCACAAAATGTAGGACTGGGAGATCACAATAAACAGTTTTAAGTCACCATATCTTTGAAGGAAAAACGAGTGCAGTACTCTTCTTGTTCTTCTTTCTAGTCTAAATAGATTTCAATCCAAAACAGCTGAAGGACATGGGTAAGAATTGTTTGTTTAAAAGTTAAACTTCCTTAGAGTCCGGACTTTAAAAGTGAGACAGTGGACGGACTGGTTTAAGAGTTGAATGTCGGTTACATGGTATTTTATTTGCTTCCTAATAGAATCGGAGATTCAACAAGTCGGAAAATAAAAAAATATGAAGTTTAGTGCTTGAAATGCAGGTCATTCAGACAAATATATGATTGTCAGTGTGATTTGAATTTTGCGAGGCCAGAAACTAATAACAAAATGACGTTTCTTTGCAGAAATTCCAAAGCATTAGAAAATGTTAGGTTAGACAAGTACTTGTTAATGTTAAATTTTCTTGACATGAGTAAAGTCAGCAAACAAGAGAAAACAACATCTTGCCTGCACACACTTTTCTGATACCAAATTTGCTGTGAGATTTGGGGAGTAAGCAAACAAGAAAAACATGACGCTGTCTTTCCAAAAGATTCAAAAGCAGGTAGTTCAAAAAAAAAAGGTCGTTGACGCTCATTTGCTAAGAGGTTTTACGATAAAGCCAACAAATGAGAAACACATTAAAATTTCTCGCAGAGACCCAAAAACACAGGTAGGTCAGACAGGTCATTGATACTACGTTCGCTGAGGTATTTACAAAGCCAGCAAACGAAAGAAAAGTACAATCTTGCTCGCAGAGATTTTACCCCAAAAGGAAGTTAGGTAAAAAGGTTTATGATACTCAATGTGGTTAGATAGTTCAGCCGACAAGAAAGAAACACAAAGCAGAGATTCAAAAGCAGGTGGCTCAGAAGAAAAAAAACACAAGCAATAGTTTCTGATAGATACTCCTTTCACTGTGGCATTTGTGGAATCCATCAAAAAAGAGACAATACATTCTTGCTAGTAGCGATTCAAACGGCTAGGTCAGAAAGATGTTTGATACTCAAAGGTCTTTGATATTTGGGAAGCCACAAACGATAGAACAATAACATTTGCTAGCAGATGCAGCAAGCCCTCCAGAGACGGAGCGCTCGCTGCAGAGTCTGAGTGGAATTTTGGACTTCGTTTAACAATGAGTCACCCCCCAGTGCCAGCTTGGGATCCTGTGCCCTAGCCACGTTCTGATCGAATCACTGGGTCGGAAAGATAACGTGCTAGCCGAGGCTTTCAATGTGCAAAGCTCCCATCTTTAAACGGAGAAGTGTTTTCTTCTGAATTTTTACTCGCCCTAGACTGAACTCCATCCTTACTATCAGTGGAACTGATCTATAGCTCCAGCAGGCAGCACTCTTACGTCAGTTGCCTTCCAGCACTTCATCACGGCAACATTACAATTTACTGTTATGTTAACACTGCTGATTTTACAAATACCTACACATTCTCTTTTTCTCTCTGTCCCTCTCCATTCCCCCCCCCCTCTCTCTCTCTCTCTTCCCCAGTTTGCATTAGCGAGTGTGTGTTTACGTATTTACGCCTGCGTGTGTCTGTGACTTTTTTACTTGTCTTTTTTTAAACCCAAATTTACTAACCTTAAAATCATAAAAATGAGGCGCGGAGAAGAAATGAGTGAAAGCTGCTGGCACGCTTAATAACAATTTCATGGCTGCAACATTAAAGGAACCTACTTTGATCACGCCCTTTCCAAAGATTCTTTTAACATTCACAGCGAGTGTTGCCACACTGGAAAAAGCTTACAAAAACACTCTTTCGAAAGTGTTTTTTTTTTTATCAATACATTCCGTTGTTTTGCGGTTATTAATAGCAACCGCTAGCCACCGTTCCTCCGCTAAAAATAGCTATCAACCACAGCCGGTAAGAGGCAGAACCCAATTTAAAAAAAAAGGTGAATGGTAAGGGGTTTCGTTTTAGATACAACAGACCCTAATTTACCCCCAGACACCAATGTCGCCCTCTTGAAGCTGCGTGGTTCATTCAGAAATAGGGTCAAAGGTCACACGGCTATGATAGTGGTGTACTGTCAAACATGGGAAGTCACTCCCTGTCAGAATAGAAATGGAATAGCGGTTGGTCTGAGCAACGAAAGCCCACTTTATCATTGTGTAATGCAATAACAATGCGAATTTTAGGGTAAACCCGCTTTCGCCAAAAAGTAAACAACGCCTTCGAACTGGGTCCTTTTAAACTCGTACGGATGCACGTATATTGGAGGCTTAAAAGTTCGACCACTTTATACTCGTGTTGATTGTCCCCTATACGCAATGTGTCCGGGGACGTTAATCTACCCAAACAAACAAACAAACAAACTCGTGTTGTGCAGTTCAGACAACAACGCAGTTACGTCAACTACATTATCAGGTGTTACGACCTATATGATTTTGTAGAACAGAAATGTTGAAATGTGAGGGATGCGAATGTGAACGCGCGCGTTGTGTGTGGCTTCGCGTGCGCATGTGCGTGAATGTGTGTACGTTTGTGAGAATGAGTGCGCGCTGGTGAGAGTTAGCATCTCCGTGGGGGTAGGGTGGGTCCTGCGTGCGAGAACTTGTGCGTGAGATTGTGTTTTGTCGCGAATGTCTGTAAAAAAGGTAAGGATAGGACCAATCTTCCAATACCCTGGACAAACCGCAATTCATTAAAAACCGTTTTTGCATCTTAATGTAAAACAAAACCTCGCACACAACATTATAATGCTTCAAGCGCATGCATTAATACTGTTATGATAGTCTGGTATGCGTTGATAGTTTAAGGTACAAACCGATGAAAAATCAGAAGTCTCCACTAGCAAATTGACAATTGTTGACATTATTAAGTGCAGAAAATCCAGACAACGGTTGAGGGTTGCATGATTGCGGGTGCTACTTTGGTGGTACAGTACAATAAATCGTAAGATTGTTTGTGCAATACAGCATATTGAAAGCGTACATTCCTATTGGTGAAGTCAGACAGTGTTTTTGGGTCGATGTTCATGTGGTTTCCTGATTCATGCATCGCACCTGGCATTGATGCCGTGCGGCACCTACGGCACCGAAAGGATTCCGGTAGACAGCACATTAAACAAGATTTTACCCACATTTACGAGGTAAAAAAACAAGCAAAAGTTTTATGCTGTACTAAATAAGGCATTCTGTTCGAGTTCCGTCAATAGGTGTATCAAAATATTTTTTAAAAAATTAAAAAAAAATTCTACAATAATCCGCTTTACGGGAATCCTTGTAGACAATGCCTCTTCAACTGGAAGTGTGATAAGTAGTTTGGACCATAGAATAAATCTTCCAGAATCTTCCAAAATCACAATGTACTCGAATTTAAGAAAGGGAACTGTTTTCTTTGTTTAATAATTATAGCATATTCGATTCTTTAAGTTAACGGTTACCGCCAGTATTTCATGCAGACTACATGGAATATGCCAAAAAGAAGGTCTGCTAGTCTTGAGCTTTGGTGGCTAAATTAGCATTCGGTAATAATTTCAGAGTTGCACATACAAAAAGAAAAACAAAAACAACAAATGATGGATGCTTTGAAAAAATAAAAGTTCGGATGTCTCAAATAGTTCACAGAAGTTGATGTTGCATATGGTTGACTATTAAAAACATCCGCGAATGTGAGGTCTATGAAATATATTACTAACCACTAATGGTAATTTTTCGTCTTTGAAACACGAAGGCTTCTCTATGCAAGTGTTACTAAACCCCACGAAAGTAACTGTAAAACCAAAAAACGTCAATAATAATACATTGATTACAATACTCCTAGTCATAATCATAGTCATAGCAAGACCTTGATTTTGAACTCGTGTAACAGTCTCGTCATGGTCAGATCAATGTGATTTTCTATAGTATCACCGCCTTCTTCGATCAAAACAAAGAAGAACACTTTATGTACCCAGGAGCGAAAACGTGACACTATGAATGATACCCTAAAGTCTACAATGAACCATCTCCCTTGTTGAAACTCGCAACCTAATGGGAGCATTTATGCCAGCAAATAGAAAAACGAGTTCCAAAATCGATTAGCTTCAATGTTCCATTACAGTATTATCGATCTATCGTGCACAGTTTCAAGGTGAAGAACTGAAATGGAGTGGGGAAGCATGAAAGAATGGAAGACACAACCTTACGATGGAAAAATAAATCAAAATAAATTAAAAACAACTAAACAGACGAACAAACGATAAAATAAACGAATAAATAAATAAACGAAGTAATCCGGGATAAAGGCTAGGGCAAGGACAACAAAAATACTTTGAATCAAGTTGATGACATCAACTTTAACTTTAACAGGAACAAAATAAAATGAAATAAATACATCAATACATACAAAATTAGAAGGAAAAAAACATAAATAGATACATCAGTACATAACTAATTAGACAAAAAACAAACCCAAAAAAAAGAAACAGAAAAAAGTAATTACGCGAATTTGAGATGAAATGAAGGTCGGGGTTAGTTCTAATAGGGTAGCCACAGTATTACAATTTTATAGTAGGGCTCAGCCAAGAAACAAGTTGTGCACGAATATAACAAAGAAAAGCTTCTTCAATCCTAAAAGTCAAATGACTATTTTCCTTAAGTATGGATTGCTAGCCAACAACGCTATTAGAATACAACACTAAATGTTAGAAATGCATCCATCAGACTTTACAGCTATGACCGATGTATTTCAGGCCTATCTCTTGGCAGTCCCTGATATTCAAAATGCACTCGGGAATAAGAACAGATATATATGTAAGCGTGTATGATCGTCACGCTTTAAGTCTGATTGGTGATTTTGGGATTTAAAAAGCGCGTCTATAGCATCAATTATTACTATTATTATTATTATTATTATTATTATTATTATTATTATTATTATTATTATTATTATTATTATTATTATTATTATTATTATTGTTATTATTATTATTATTATTATTATTATTATTATTATTATTATTATTATTATTATTATTATTATTATTATTATTATTATTATTATTATTATACATTACTAGAACAAAAGAAACAAGAGTTAAACACCAAAACAAAAGTTTGCTGACACGCTGAAGCTGTTTATGCCACTAAAACGTACAATTCTAAAACTGAGCTTAACATGTTAAACTTAATTTTTTTTAAAAAGATAACAATTATGTGTGTCCCATTTGCAG
>CM072511.1:131604478-131614478 GCA_036898135.1 Oncomelania hupensis
GGAGGTAGGGGCCCCTTTTGGTCAACGCGCGCATCGGGCAAACTGCGGACGGAGAAAAGAATCTAAAATATGATGTGAATGGCCCAAAATAATATAGAAAAGCCTTTGATCATTAGTTGTCTTAAAAGGACTTTTTACAGTGTAATTTAATACTTAGCTAGTTCAACCCCATTATTCACGAATATCCGATAACATCTAGCAACTTGGGACCTTTTACCGCCGTGAATACATCCTAGCTTTAAACATAACCGATCTCTTTTTTTTTTTTTAATTAAAAACGCCGATCAACCTGGGTTTGAAAATGAGGGTATTTGAACGTAAGCGAAATTACAAGTCTTCGATATCCATTGTATATTGTTTAAAGAACAGAGCCTCTGTAGATTATTTCAACTTTGGAAAGGGGCTGTGATGATAATTATGATGTTGGGAGTGTGAAGAGAGGGGGGCTGGGGGTAGATTGAATGTTCAATTCTGTGTTCAGTTTAACAGGAGCTTGTGATGAATGGTTATAAATGAAGGCTTGGTGCGGTTCAGATTCTTCTGGCTTTAAATGAATTGATGTGTTATTCTATACTGACTGTTATTTATTTGTTTACGTGTTTGTTCTTATATTGCGCTTTTCCAGCTCAAAAGCTGCTCAAGGCGCTGGACGATACAGGATCTAACTCGAGCCGCCCGAGGCGTCGACTTGAAAACTTGGGGGCCTAATCTGACGCCCGGACGACTGGGCACAGTCCTGGGCCAACAGGGGTGGAGGAGAAGGGATTACGAGCTTGGTGGGTGTATTCGTGTAGCTGGCACTCACCCGTCTATAACATGAGCGTCAGGATCTTTACATTCTGTGCGATGGACTGCGTCGTGTAAATGTTATTGTCAATGACGCGGGAGAAAATGTTCCTTGCTGGACGTACGTTGGGACTATAGAAATCCTCATTGTGATTCTAATTAACTGCGTATACAGGTAATGATAACAATTCTTATACAACTAATATTAATCATTATATAGCTTATAGTTATCATTGTAAAGAAGTTTAAATAAATCTAGTAGAAAGCGCAGCGTTTAACTGCGTCGATGCACGGCACACAACACATCTTCCATGTTTCTGACGAGGGCAATAACAAGACTCTGATCCTGACGGTGATAAAAGCAACGTCCATACCAGACTCACATAACATCATCTAAACAATCCGCAATAGTTTTGTTATCATGGTGTCAATATATTTGTTAAAACAGCTTAGGTTTGATGCTTGACTGCTAACCTTATTAGTAAAGTTTTGTCTGTGTGCGTTTCTGTTATATTTTTGGTTTACAAGCTTGCGTGTAGGGGTGTCGGATAGCGCTGTGGTTGGAGCACTCGCTACTGTGTCGCAAGTTAAGCACCGTCCAGTGCGGTTAGCACTTGGATGGATGACCGCAAAACGTGAAGCGACAAATAACAAAGCCCCCAGTTGACTCAACTGTGACTGAGTACCTACTCTCTTAAGGGTGGGGAAGGTAAAGCAGCGAGGGAGAGAGATGGGCATCACCCTCATTACGCTGGCCCAAGATAAGTGTGATCTCCAACATCACGCTCCCCTACGGCCACAAGGCTATGGGACTACATTTACCTTTATTTTAAGCTTGCGTGTATCTCAATTGCATTTTGAATATTACTTATTAGGCCGGTTATGTGTCTACGTCAGAATGAAAAACGAAATGAACCAAAAACGAGCATAATTTTTATTACCTCGATTTTTACCGAAGCCACATTTCAACGAAAATAACAATAAATATTTCTCTACGAAGACAAATACAAAAGTTCGCTGACGGAGACAAGTGTTGTTGTTGTTGATTTTGTTATTGCTGATGTTGCTGATGTTGTTTTGTTATTGTTGTGGTTGTTGTTATTATTATTCTTTTTCTTCTTGTAATAAGATTTAAAATAAAAATCAACTTTTCAGCTACGATTCCAAATAAAAGAAACAAACGAATTTACCACTATCCATAATTATTACTGTTTACGTCTGTGCCACAGTGTATGATTATATTGCTAATATTAATATTTTGTTCTCGGATTTCAACTTATTTAAGAGGTCTGATACCTTTATTATATTATTATATTATTATTATTATTATTATTATTATTATTATTATTATTATTATTATTATTATTATTACCTGCGTATTATTATTTATTATTATTATTATTATTATTATTATTATTATTATTATTATTATTATTATTATTACCTGCGTATATTATTATTATTATTATTATTATTATTATTATTATTATTATTATTATTATTATTATTATTATTATTATTATTATTATTATTATTATTACCTGCGTATATTATTATTATTATTATTATTATTATTATTATTATTATTATTATTATTATTATTATTATTATTATTATTATTAATTTAATGTATTGTTTGTTTCAATCAGTTCTAGATGAGCTTGCCAGATTAAAAATTAGCTTAAAGGTTTTAAACAGATTTCTAGAGATAGTGAGGAAACATTCGCACATGCACACGCAAGCAAAGAAATACCCAAAAATGAAACGTACAAATAAAATCAAGATGGCAAGAATACGTCTAATCTTTCTCTGGTCTCGAACAGCGTTTGTCACAGATTTCAACATTTGAGCATAAAACATGTACACACACGTACACACACACTTCTCGCCAAAACCCAATAATAATAATAATAATAATAATAATAATAATAATAATAATAATAATAATAATAATAATAATAATAATAATAATAATAAAATTACTACTACTATACTACTACTACTACTACTACTACTAATAATAATAATAATAATAATAATAATAATAATAATAATAATAATAATAATAATAAATAAATAAATACATAAATACATAAATAAATAAATAAATAAATAAATAAATAAATAAATAAATAAAAACTCCCCCAAAACAACAAATTAAAGGGCGTACAGAAACCACATGGCATCAGGATACGCGTGATTCAATACTTGTTGACCTTTTAAACAAGCTTCAACAGTCAAACTTTTCCGCGCACTCATATTACCGCACAAACTCTAATTTATACGAACGCATGCACATAATACACACACATAGATGCGCGCATGCACGCCATTATACATATTCACAATCAAACATATACGTACACACACGTGCATTCAAACACGCACATACACACACATACACATACACACAGACAAAATATGTTGCGGCATTCATTCATGGAAGGATGATGTTTCAGTGTCAATATTTACAGAATATGGAAGTTAGTTTCACAACGTACATAACTCCTTAATTAATTAATTAATCTCATGGTCAGGATCCACCGTTCTATAGCAAAAATGAAACATTTCGACATGTTTTGTCATAGCAAAACTCAGGCCGAATGAGCAGTGTTGACACAAAGTTGAAACAAAACAAATCATCACAGAAACACATCACACGTCTATTAGAAATCAAAAATAATAATATTGTTATCACCTTGTGCTTCTCTAAGCACCGAAATCTTTAAAACACGATTTCCAAAACAAAAAAAGGAGTCAATAACGCAAGCTTTCTCTATATCAGCAAAATCGGAACATAGAAGGGTTCAGCCTATTAGTGTAAGCTGTTTGTATTTAGAATTATTATTTAAACATATATATGTATTTCAGCATTTAAACTGTCCACTCTTCTTTTTCACTTCTTTTCAGTTTTGGCCAGGACGATCAACGTGAATATATACATTTGAATCATTTTCAGCTAATAATAGCCATGTCTCATTTTTCTCCCAACACATGGGGTAGTTTCAGCTGAACGCAACTCAACAGCTAAATACACAAGAACCTCGCAGACGGCAATATCACATTTTTTTTGTCCGAAAATTAAGATTTTCCGGTAGTAATATCAGTATCAATTTGTCTGCTAATAAGTATTACAGTCAGGATTTTCGCAACAGTATTTTGTTTGTGGACGCACGACATAATACACGTTTTTATGCAACATTGAAAAAAAATCTCCAGTAGGAAATAAATTACTATCGATTTGGAAATAAATGTAACATCTAGTCAGTGTCAGCTGTCTCTGTTTGTGAAACAGACTATTGTATTTTGGACTGGCTTATTATGTACAAGAGATACCCAATTAAATGAAAAGTTTATGGGCCCTTCGTTAGAGCCGCTGTCAGTTTTTATATCACAAAACCCTGGGTCAACAGTCAGGTCACTGAAAATAAATAAAAGGACTATAAATTAAATCTAATAAATATCACAAATAGGGCTTGAGTTAAATTTTGGACTCGGATTGGGAGTTGGCCGAGCCGTTGCCGATGTGGACAACGGTGTGACCCTGACTGTTATACCTGACCACGAGGTCCACTGGCGGCCCGCAGCGAGTTGCGTGGATCCGCCCCGCCATATTGTTCCACGTAGCTCTCGCTGCGCATCCGCGTGTTGATGCCTCGGCAGCGGAAGAGCAGGATCTCCTTGAAGGGCGTGCGGAACTCGCGGTTGAAGCGAGCGTAGATGACGGGGTTCAGGAAGCTGTTGGCGTAGCCCAGCCACCATAGAATAGAGTCCAGCCAGTTGGGTACCACGCACACATCTCCGCAGAAGGTCTTGACCAGCTGCAGGATGAAGAAGGGCAGCCAGCACAGCGTGAAGCAACCCATGATGATGCCCAGCGTCTTGGTGGCCTTGCGCTCTTTGGAGCTGTTGACGCGTCCGCTATGTCTGCCACCTTCGCCGCCGCCCGGCCGGTGGGGAATCAGCGACTTGATGGTGAAGCGCCGACGTTTGAGCCTGTCGCAATTCTCGGGGTCGTCCCCCTCGCCGTTACTGTTACCGCCGCCGTTGTAGTTTGTGGGTCTTAGCAGCGAACCGTTGGGCAGCGTCGTGCTCTCATTGGAGTCGCGCGACGGCCGCCCCTGTCCTAGCTGCAGCTGCACCTCCCCTTTGTCGAAACTGCCCACTTGAGAGCGCGCCTCCGCCTTGGCGATCTTAGAGGACACCAGCCAGATCTTGAAGTAGACGAAGATCATGACAAAGAGCGGAAGGTAGAAGGCACACAGAGTTGCATAAATCTGGTAGCCAATGTCACGACTTATGTAGCAGTTAAAGGGCTCGTGCGGACTTTTCCAGCCGAAGACCGGGGGGATGGAGACGACTGCCGACACCGCCCACACGATGGTGATCATAATGCCCATGCGCTTGGGTGTGCGCTTCATGGCATACTGAAATGGGCGCGTGATCACGAAATATCTGTCCACCGAGATCATGCACAGATTAAGAATGGAGGCCGTGCACAGCAAAACGTCCGTGGTGGTCCACATGTCACAAATCTCGGGCTTCAGGACCCAGGCGCCGTAGATCTGCAGTGTGGCGGCCAGCGGCATGACGAAGATGGCCACCAGCAGGTCAGCCACCGCCAACGACACAATCAGCAGGTTGGACGGCGTTTGCAGCCGCTTGACGATTGCCACGGAGATGCACACCAGGCAGTTGCCGATGATGGTACACAGAATTAGGAGTCCCAGGATGATGGCAATGACGGCCTGTTCCCATACGGCGTACTCCGACTCGGGCCTTTGCATCTCCGTGGTAGAAGCAAGGGGCGTAAAAGTGGAAGTCACTGAAGTGTTATTAGAGGAGGAACTTGTCAGCAATCCCAACACGCCAGCAACTATACTAGCGTTCTGAGTTAGCGTGGTCATTGGGGATACGCTGCTTGTGCTCAACGAAACGGGAGAGGAGGCGTTCAAACCCCGCTTAATAGCAGCGGGCGTGACGGCGTTGGTCATCTCCGTGACCACGTCCACCAGCACATCTGTCACATCCTGGCTGGCGCTGCTGTTGCCGTTGTAGTAGGCGCTACCACCACCCTCAACGCCCCCACCGCCTCCGCCCCCATCCAGTACGCCGCCTTGCAAGTCCGAAGCACCTCCGACGGCGACGACGGCAGCGGCGATGGCAGCAGCGACGACACTGGCCATGACGATGACGAGGACGACGGCAGCGACGACGAGCAGCGACTTGGGCAAGTGATAAGGGCGGGCAGGGGGGCAAGTGGCGGTGGTGGCGGGTGGAGTCAGGGTGACCGTTTTACTCACTGGTCCGCCCGCCTTTGCACAACACCACGCACGCAGCACGTCCAGCGCGCCGCACACACCAAAACTTCTCTAGTCAAAAACTGGTACCAGGAATGGCAACGAAGTGTTGATAAGTCACGCTCCGCACACACAAATCCCTGATACTAAGTTCTTTAATCATCCAGATAGTTCTTTTTTATTCACTGGAAAGAGGTCCCAGGTAATGATCGCTGTTTACACAACGACCGAGATGTACTTGAGATTTTTTTTCGCAAGGTTCGAAATGCAGAACTTTGATCCGGGATGCAATTCAGTTTCCTGTTCTTTGTTTCGAACACAAGATCAGTCACAAGAGCACCTTGTTTATTTTAAATGAACTTTTTTTTAAGTACACGCCACAAATATTAGTTTAAGATGCAGTATAACGTTTACATTCGGAATTGAAATAAAACTACCCACGTGTTCACTGGTTCGAGATTGAGAAAAAGCGAAGGATAGATGCAACAAAGAACGTTTCACAATCAAATCTGTCAGCCACCATGGGGCTTTTCACAGCTGATCACCGTTGTCCAAAAATTCTAGAGCTATGGATTTCAGATTCGGTTAGTTACTTGAGCACGAATATATTGCGGATAAATGAGGGTACATGAAAAGAGTGTCCCGCAAGTAATACCCGGAAATAAAATAGTATTATGCAGAAATGTGAGACATGGAAAGTAAAACAATCAACGTTTGATATGCAGCAGTACGTTCCACCGATAAATTAATATAAATTATTAACAAGGGATGAGATTCCTCTTTCTGTAAGTCAAGAGTAGTTCCAGGTGAGATTGAAAAAAGCGTTATTACTTGAGGAAAAGTGCAATTGCCACTCGCACAATATCACTTCTGGCAATATAGGAGAGAAGTTTTTGTTGTTGTTGTTGTTGTGTTTTTTTTTAATGTGCCGGTTTTGTAAGAAAATGTATTTCTCTTCACACTCTTCTTCTGCTTCCTGCACAGTTTGGTTATTTTCTCGACTGTTTTGGTCTCCTGTTTTTTCTTGTCGTCTTTAGTCTTCCTTTTCTTGTTCTTTCTATTAAAACACAGATGAATGAGGTAAAACGCTCAAAGATGTAACATAATCCGCATGCTACTAACCCAGGCTGTTCGTATTCTTCGTTTACTTCTCTATTAAGTTTTGATATTCTTTATACAGAATACAGAATCAGAAGTTATATCTGATGAGGCTTTTCGGTATTTTCTGTTGTTTTGTTTTGTTTTTTAAACTACAATGAAAGTCCACCAACACACATGACTGTTTATTTTGACTGCATAAACGTACAAGGAACGCGCACACTGAAAGAAAACTGATTTGTTCTTCCTGAATGTACGCTATTGTTGCGCAAGTCAATGTCCCTTTTCTGTTTTAGTTTTTGAAAAAGACCCACGTGTTTCATAAACTACCCACAGAGAATGTTAGGTCGCAGACCAATTGCTGTCTGCCACAAGTTGGGAATCCTTAGACACTAACAACAGACACACAGTGCGAAGGTGGTATAATCTGTCTCACACAGAATACTACTTCAAACGAGAGGATTCCGTTGATGCAAGCTATTTAAAACTTCTGTCATTCTCTTCTTTTACTTGTTTACCCCTGTGACAGTACGACCGGGGACTGTCAAATTCTGAAAGTTCTAAGACATCGATCCGTTTTTCAGACAACAAAGTCTGCCACGGAATTGGGTTTTCATCCAAACCCTGCCAGATTAACTCTCGTCAAGAGCCAGAGAGCGGATATGAAACGTGGGATTGCTTCCCTCTAGCAGCTGTAGTCTTCTCTCTTCACCTCTTACAATCCCTGGAGTCTAGGAGGAGGATTCAAGAATATAAACAGACGGTGGTGTAATGTCACATTATTCGTTGATGGCAGAATGGAAATAAAGCAGGCAAGCCCAGCAATGTTTGGAAACTGAAACTTTGAAACACAGCTATAATGAGTCACACAAGTTAATCCTGTTGTCAGTTGTGCAAGGATAATTATTGGTGGTCGATAATTATGGAAGACACACACAACTGGCACAACGCTTTGTTAATAAATACAAAGGTTTGTGTTCACACATGGCACGATGCTTTACATTTTCACATTGTTAAAAAAAATAGAAGCACGGAATAACACGCGGATTGGGACACGGAAAGGGAGAGAGAGAGGGGGAGTCACCTCCTTCGGACTTAATTAGTCAATGGCTGCGACAACGGCAGCAACCCCGTCATTCCCCCATGCCTCTTATTGCTGAGAGGACTGCGGCCAAAGAGTAGTGGTGCCTCTGAGAGTAGCGCTGAAGGACAGCTGGCACTAAAGAATTTGATTCTACCGCTAAAGTCCTCAATAGACGCGCACTGATGGCTTCCTCGTCCGCTAGTGGCGACGCTATTAACGCTGGTGTACAGTTATCCATTCTGCCGTTTTCCAATGTCGGGCTTCACTTCACACTTTCTTGGAATTTTCATAAAGATTCGCTGTTCTTTCACTTGGGTTTCTTTTGTAACACACCGTGGTACAAAAAATATAGGTCCTCAACTTTTCACACGCGAATTATACTCTGAGAAAAGTAGTTTGAATTACACTGTGGAAGTCGTGTAACGAGTTCACCGAGGTTTGAGGGGCTGACACCAGCAGGGCGCGATGTACAGGGTGTGTATGAGAAAGAAGAGAAAAGTCGGGGCTGTCTGTCAGTCAGTCGCTGCCGTTAGCCCGGGATCGGAGGGAAGCGGTGCCAGACAGTTACGACCCAAACTCGCAATCGGTTCTGCCCGCACCGCACGTCTCCGGTCTCTTACTTCACGGACCTCAAAAGAGAAGGAAGGGAGGGGGAGAGAGAGAGAGCGGAAGAGACAAGACAAGGAGAGAGAGGGAGGGAGAGGGCACGAGGACTGGGTTTCTTGGTTCCTCCCCTCCTTGCTTGCAGCCTTGTGCAGAGCAAGAGGACGCGCAAGCGGCACAACGCAGTCGGCTCTCGGGTCTCGCCGCTTCTACCGTTACGTCGTGGTGAGATCGAAGGGAGAAGGCGACACAACGCGGCACAACTGTTCCCTCTAGTGTTTTTACACCTCTTCCGTTCACTTGGCCACAGTTTCTTCCCTTTGGCGGCTTTTGGTTCCTGGCAGCGCAAGCAGCAGTTGCATCCCACTTTCTGCTTCACGAGGTGACGTTTGTTTGCTTTTGTTTAAAGTTTTTACAATTTAATTTTTATCTATTCGCAACTTTTAAACTTCTTTTTTCCTGTCGTTTGATGCAGAAGTTTTTATTACTTGTTAAATTCGTCTTTTATCTGGCCCGTACTTCTTTCTCTCTTGAGTTCCTCGACCTGAAAACAGAAAACAAAAGAAAATGTCACACTTAACAATAATAAGAAAACAACAACAATAACAACAAAACATTCTTTATATTGAATTAGTCAGTCTTATGAAATAAGACATTATATTGTTTGGGCATACATTGGAACGAGAGAAAGAGAGTGAGAGAGACAGACAGACAGACAGGTAGGCAGACAGGCAAACATACAGACATATAGATAGACAGACAGAGGTAAATTGTCACAAGTATTATTTGTAGAAAACATAACAAGATCGATGATAAGATTACGAATAAAAGACACAAACATAATAACAGGCGAAATTTAGAAAGTCAATATAAAGTTGTCCTGTCACTTGGTGAAACAAAATCAGAATTCTATTGTTGTTGTTTTTTAAAGCGTAAAGAAGAAGAAGAAGAAGAAGAAGAAGAAGAAGAAGAAGAAGAAGAAGAAGAAGAAGAAGAAGAAGAAGAAGAAGAAGAAGAAATCATAACAAGAAGAAACACAACAAGAAGAAGAAGAACAAAAAGTCAAAGAACAATAAAAAGAAAATCTTTACAAAAAGCATCAATTAAAGCCTTGTCATAAAATCTGTAA
>CM072511.1:131616978-131666978 GCA_036898135.1 Oncomelania hupensis
TTTATCTGCTTCTCCTATTCTTACCACAAAATAAGCCTACGTGCTTGCAGTCACCACTGGTAAGCTAATACTATAAATGTGTGCGCACGACACGGCACGTACCCCTCACATTAAGAAGACTTCTTAGCAAATGTTAGTCAACGGAGGGAGGGTTTTATATGGAAGATGACGCAAGACTCTCAACTTTCTTTGCATTCCGAAACAAACACATGTAGGGTTGTTGGCCAATAAAAAGTATTATAATGGAGATCTAGGGAGTTAAACTCTTGTGTAAAACACTCCCTGTAGTATAGTCTCGCGAAATTGAACAAAAAAAAAGATGAAGAGAAAAATGAAGAAGAAAAAAGAGACTTGGGTTAAGGAAGCATCTTAATTATTGTTGCTAGCAGACACGATCTGGATCTGGATGTGGTTGTTGTTGTTGCGATCCTGGACAGGACTTCCTGTCGGGACCCATTGTCTGCTACAATGGCATAAACAACTGCGGCCTTGACAAGGCTGAAGCCCATTTGGAAAGACAGGACCATTAGTCTACATTCCAAGGTAAGGCTGCTGCACTCCCTGGTCATCTCCATCTTCCTATACGCTTGCGAAACATGGACCCTCACAGCAGATCTCCAACGAAGAATACAAAGCATGGAGATGAGGTGCTACAGAAGATTTCTGGGCATTTTTTATACCCAGCACATCACCAACAGCGAAGTCCGACAGATCATCATACAAGCTATTGGACAACACGATGACATGCTCACAGTGGTGACGAAACGGAAACTCCGATGGTATGGCCACGTCACCAGATCATCAGGCCTTGCAAAGACCATCCTGCAAGGCACGGTGCAATGAGGTAGAAGAAGAAAGAGACAGAAAAAGAAGTTTGAGGACAACATTCGAGAATGGACTAGCTTGACACTAAATGAAGCCATGAGGGTTGCTGAGGACAGGAAAAGAAGATGGAGTAAGCTGGTTAAACATCTGTGGTGCCCCAACGACTTCGAGTTACGGGATAGGATAGGATATGGTAAAATAGGATAGGAAAGGATAGTTGCTGCCGTAGTTGTTGATTCGGCGGAAACGTCACAGGAGCCACAGACGACTGTCTTCGTGACGGAGGGAGTGGGAGGGAGGGGGGGGGGGTGCGCTGCGCATAATACTAATAACACACGTTTTTAACTTATCTAATAACTACTGTAACAAACATTAACTGTCCCTGCTACTATTGGGGAAAGGGCGATGAATGGGACCACCACACAAAAACCAACAATAACAACAACAACAACAACAACAATTACGATGGCGAAGGCGACGACGACATGATCGAAGTCATCGATCGACGCCGACGTGAGCTAAAGCCACGGCAGACTCTGCAGCCGTATGGTGTATTGCGATAGACGGCACCGTCACGCACCAGTGAGCACTGTTTAGATTTTTCCTTCCTCCCTTGTGGCCCGCGCGCTCCCTCGGGGACGCCAAGGCGACTGCCACCGATTATAGCCACAGACGATCTAGACAAGGGGTGGAGTGGGCAAGAGTCCACGGAGGTAGGGGTAGAGAGCGGAAGGGGGAGAGGAAAAATGAGGGCGAAAGAGGGATAGATACTGATATGATATATTGTTGGAGATGGAAGGCGAAAGAATCACAGTTCATATTAAAAAAAGAAATGGTCTTAGAAATTGGATTGATCAAAAGAAATGAATACTGGTCTTACAAAAATGAAGCAAAATATAAGACTAGTGAGGTTGGGGTACATATTGAAGTAGCTACTACAGACAGGAGGGTGGGATGGAGCTGGTGGTCAAAAGTGTAGTACATAATGATATAGTCTATTGATGAGAAAATCCAGAAAACTGGGTATTGGCATTATTGACAATACAAATGTACCGTTCTTTAAAAATAAATGAATAAATCTTACATACACTGATACGTCGAGTATGGATGGAGAATAGGGTAGGAAAGATGAGCAACGGAGGCTTTGGGTATTATTGCCATTATATTAATAGATTGACATTATAGACGCTTTAAAAAAAACCACACCATGAAGCAGGAAGGGTGAGGCACATATTGATGCACTGATGATGGAGAAGGGAGGGCCTTGTTATTGACGTCTGTAGCCACGGAAGAAAGGGGGTGGCGGTTTGGGGTGTGGGTAAGTGTTATTGTCAATACGGCGGAGAAGAAAGAGGTCAAGAGGAATTTTAGTATTATAGCAAAATAGGCGATTAAAAAACAAAAACTGAGAAAATGTGCGGACAGACACACAGAAGGACGGAATCAACTGAAAGTTGTTGTTTGTAGATTATAGTCACACGACACTTTCGCATATAGGTGACTACTGGACCGATTTATACTGACACCAGCGGGCCAGTTGTTGGTAAAGGGGAAAATAATATGATCACACGTTGACCAATCCGGGATTCGAACCAGCGACCTTTCGGTTACTAGCAAGACGCTCTTACCAACTGAGCTACCCGGCCCCTTTCAACTGAATCTAATAAACAGTCTATATATATAGCGGCGGTGGAAATACCGCGAAGAAAGAAGTGGTGTAGGAAGGGGGGGTGAGGGAGGGGGAGCAGAAATCGATGCATTGATGATGGAGAAGGGACTGGTGTAGTGAATGGAATGCATGATGGGGTGGCGTACAATCGATTACAAACGAGAGAGAGAGAGAGAGAGAGAGAGAGAGAGAGAGAGAGAGAGAGAGAGAGAGGGGGGGGGATATTGGCGTATAGAAATAAGATCATGGGAGAATTTTGAGTCCCTGTCGGAGCTTGTAAGGCAGGGTAGCTTACTATAAATACGGCGTATCGATGTCAGAGTCTCCTCTCTGAAAATCCTTACGGGAAGAGAGGGGACTATAAACTGATAAACAACAACAACAACAGACGGGAGAGGACCGGAGTTGATCCCGGCTCATAGGCGATAAGTATGCTACCTTCGGCACTGATAGAAGCGTATGGAAGACAGGCAGTGGAGGATGTCAGCTGATATCGGCATTATCTTGACAACAGACATCGTCCTCTAGGGTTTTAATATACACCCCCGCACCCCAATCTCTTCCCTTAAGTTTATCTGAACAATCGCTTTCCGTTTTAAGTCCTCAGAGTTTTGTTTTTATTTACCAACATGTATGCAGCTCCGTGAAAATCAATAATATCCCCCCTCTCCCCTCCCCCCCCCCCTCTCCCCTTTCATCTAAACATATATAATGTACAACATATGCCTTCTCTCACAAATTCACGTACCTTATAAGTCATAAGCCTGTTAAACCCTACCCCCCACCCTCCCACTCCCAATCCCTATTCTGCATCTCCCTTCATCCCCCAAATATAATAGAAAGTGTACGATACACCCTCTTTCGTGCCCCCTCGTGGGGGTGCCGGGGTTTCCTGTATAAATAGTATCCCTACTTTCTGGAAATTTAGTGCTTTATATTCCCGCTGACGCTGTCTTTCTCCTTTGTTACTCCTACTCTGTTCCATCAATCTACTATACTATCTTCTTCTTCGCTAAACCAGTCACCTACCTTTCTTTCTTGGAAACTCTTCCAAAACTCCTCATTTGTGTAAGAAGTCTGTTAGGTCAGCTGAGGATTTTTGGACGCTTTCTGCCAAATGGTCGCTAGGGATTCCTATGATATTATTATTTAGCAATATAGGCATTTTATTTGTATGTGTTTTGTTGATATTTGACAATGATGTTTATGTTCTATTTTGTTTTTGTAAACGTTTGATAAATTAGAGTATAGCCCCAACGTCCCCTGGGTGGGATGCCTTTATTGTAAAGTGACCGGCTGGTGGAGTGCCTTCAGGTTACCATTAGGGTTTTTCAGCAGATCTTTTAACGGATCAGGAGTGAGGCATCTTTCAACCAAGTTGTGGTCTTGATTTTGTGGTCCTGATTCGACTCTTTGCAGTCCGCTGGACCCTGTAAGCAATGAATAACTAACCAAACTAAATAACTAACTCTCTTTCGTTTATTTCAGTATCACAAACAGACAACCCAATCATTTCTTTTGAAGCAACACTCTTTTTCCTATTCAAAGAATATTTTTAATGTAAAAAAGAACCGTTAAAATCAATTAATCCCACGATCTTGAAAAAAAATTATACATATTGTACAACATAAGCCATATTTTTGTGTTTCCAATATCGCTAACAACCTCAAAATAATGTTCCCTAAAAGTCCTAAGCTACCCGATATTTTTTCCACCCCCCTCTTGCACTAGCACCTTGCCCTTCTACCTTCCCCAAACTTCTATCAAAACGCAAGAATTAACATATTCGTTAATTTGAAGACTTGCTAAGCCTCCAAGACTCGATCCTTACTGCGTACAGCATATATCCCTGCATTCAATGTCACTCACTCACAAGCACACTATCTTTGAAAGTCCCCAAGTATAAACTATCTTTCTTTAACGCACCCCCTTAACCCTCCAATTCTCGTTTAAAAGAAAAAAAAACATACAATAGTACAGCATACACCATCTTTGTTTTAAAAACCTCCCAGCCTGGGCGACCTCACTCTCCTAAACGCCCCACCCCCTCCCGTTATTTTCCTACCACCCAAGTAACTCCCCTCCCCACACACACCCAGAACACATACACAAACTCTCTCTGCATCCAACCCAACCCATCCCCCAAATACCATGCGCAGTGTACAGCATACACTATAATTCTCCGCTTTCAATATCACTTACCGCCCACAATCACTTCCCTTTAAAGCCGTAAGCTTCCAAACCTTGGCGACCCTTCTCATCTTTTCACTTGAGCGGGCTCTCTGCGACTCCGCTCCTGGCCTTTATGAAATGAAGAGTGATGGATTCCTTCAAGCCTGTAGCCAGCACTGAAGCCGGCTCAGAGTAGTCCTGAGACGATGCGGAGTGTCTTGAGATGACTAACCCACCAACCACTCACCAAGCAGCTAATAACGCTATGCTGTTAAAAACGGGCTTTTCTGCTAAATCAGACTCAAAAGCAGGGAGGTTTGTACCAATACCCACGCTCGCATCATGTTACACACATTCGTACATCCACAACAAACACATAGTCACACATCACTTAGATACATAGTGTAAACAAAGACGGGGGTGGGGGGTGGGGGGTGGGGGGGGTGGTGGGTGGGTGGCGGGTGAGGGGCGTCACTATTGGAAACATCAGTATGGAAAGAATATTAAAAGAAATGAAGAGAGTTGAAGATCAATTAAACCTCAGCAGGCTCTTGTACAACGTGTGGTGGAATATGAGTACAGAGGGTGATGGCGTTGGGGTGGTTTCGTTATGGAGATGAGGGAAAATATGAGACTAAAGAGAACGGTACCAGGCAGTGATTCCAAAAGACGAATTTTGGGTGAAGAAGGGGAGGTAGGGTTGTCAGTACAATGCAGTTTAGTTCTTTAAAAAAATCGATCAATGGCAAGAAAACGAGAAGAAAAAAAAAACGAAGTCCGTGGGCCAAAATTAAGGCCTACATATTACAAAACAAACAAAGAACAAATACATCACACACAAACGGTATAAACAAGCAAATATAAAACAATATACAAACATTACAAATAAACAGAACATAATACTAACATTACAGAGACCGCTCGCAACTATTCTGCAGCAAGCTACATTCCAAAACACATGACAGGAGGAATAAACATAAACAGGATGAATGATGAGGAATCAAACACCACCGAAACAATAATAATAATAAAACCACTTAACCGCAAAAGACAGTGGAATCATTTTTGGGCTACCTCCCTAGAGAAAAAAAACATGCTGAAGCTTTTTTAAGTGTCAGATCATGATTCACGCAAACATTAGCAAATGGTGTAACAGTAGGATAATGGTTTCATTGCTTCTGTTCCTGGACGCCACTCTTTTAACGTGAGTGTGAGGTTACTTTTTGCAAACTTTTCCACTAGATAATATGCCCATAGAAAAGTTTAAACAATCCTCATTATTAAGGTGAAGGCTAACAAATAAACGTGTAAGCAATTTGAAGAGACCGACCATAGCCTCACGCACAGGAATCATTGATACAGCTATTCCGCGTCACTCAATACCATAGACACACAATCTTCAACTCTCTCTCTCTCTCTCTCTCTCTCTCTCTCTCTCTCTCTCTCTTTCTTTCTTTCTCTCTCTCTCCGCCTCACCCTCAAAATTTCTTTCCAAATTCCTTCCCGCTCCGTTCGTCTTCGACCACCCCGTAGTGCCCTGAACGTGGATGAACTTTAATTTCCAGATAACTATCATGTCCTTCTCAGTTTATGTAAAAAAAAACAAAAATAAAAGACACTATCAATCCATATACAGTAACATTTGCACAGAATGGATGGTCTTCAACTCTCTTCGATCGCCTCCTCACCTTGCCGTGTTTATAAAAGAAATACTTCACGTTCGATCGCCACTCTGTGAAACAACGCCCCAAATACAAGCAGCACGCTCTTACGCCCACGACTTGGCTAGTGACAACAAAATCCAAAGTCTTTTGTCACATAGCCAGGCATTGGAAATTTGTATTCTAAACATTCACACAGCATGATCCGTCAACCCACCTCCGTCCATGTATACAATCTGTCTTTGGTGAAAAAAAAAATCACACCACCATCCTAGTATAATCGAATCGAAAATAAATAATGGCGAATTTAATCCTGGTTTCGCCCATTTCCCTAGCTGTGGAGTTTGGGGGATACGGGATAAAACATTGGATATTTTAAACAACAAGATGGCGAGCCTTTCAAATGTATTTCCAAACACTCGCACACAGAAAATCACGCCACACACACACACACACACACACACACACCCACACACACACAAGCACACACACACACACACACACAAGCACACACTCACACACGCACACACACATAAACATACGCATATAACCATTCCCCCTCCCCCTCTCTCATCCTCCTCTCTACGCCTCCATGCACTAACACTCGCATGTAAGCCTAGAAAATGTAATCTGTTTTGTAGCAAGTTCTCTCCAAACTTTTTCTCCAGTAATATACAGTTTTTAAAAAGTGCACAATATGGTTCTTTTTTTATGGCAGCACACTGAATTTGGAAAGTTTCAAGTTGAAGAATGTGAATGGCTTAGCCAAAGTGAAGTGTAAAAGAAAAGAGTTTGTCTGGCTTATTTAGACGTGTGTGTGTGTTTGTGTGTGTGAGAGAGAGAGAGAGGGAGAGAGAGATATTGTGTTCACGCGCGTGCCTATGTCTGTAAGTATATGTTTCGTAATATTGATATGGAAGAAAACGGGTGCAAAATAGGGCAGTAGACAAACTTTAAAATAACACAAAGAAAGGAATTCTAACAGAAGAAATGACAAATTCGTAACTCTCAAGGTAAAAGCACACATTTTCGATTTTGTTACTTCCACGTTCGACCGTCACTCTGTGACACAACGCCCCAAATACAAGCAGCACCTCTTCTTCTTTCCAATACGTATCAAACGCTGGCCAAGTATAACAATAAAAGATATCAATTGACCATGCACAACTACATATAATCAAATTAATTAAGACTGAATTAAAATTATGATTAACAATTAATGTATGTGATAATAACGTAATGGTTGGAACTCCACTACGGAGAAACGAATTCTTAATAGACTAGTCATGCGGTTTTTTCCTGTGAGATCTGTTTGTAAACCCACGTAATAAATGCATTCAGTTGCCTTCGTTATTGTAATAATTCTCCACACTAACAGAGCATAAGAAGATACAATAAATGTGTATTCTTACCATATAAATTTTTCATTCAAATAAAAAACAAGATGGCAACCAATTCAAATGCATTTCCAGACACTCACATACATAGCCGATGAAATAAGCATTTTTAAATGTGCTACTTGTCTTGTCGCTGTTATGACTCGGCTTTATCCTACAAAAGCTAAAGGACACGGAATGATCTGCCACAATCGGAACTATCTGCAAGCAAAATATTCATAAAATCGGATCTGCTAATTTGTAGATACAGCGCAAAGCGCGTTTAGAAATTGGTGACGCGCAATGACCTTGACATTTGAGGAAGTAATAATACGAATGATATAACATGCTTGACCATCACACAAGCCATTGGACAACGCGATCACATGCTCACAGTGGTGAAGAAACGGAAACTCCGATGGTATGGCCACCTCACCAGAGCATCAGGACTTGCAAAAAAACCAACCTGAAAGGCACGGTGCAAGGAGGCAGAAGAAGAAGGGAGACAGAAAAAGAGGTGGGAGAACAACATTCGAGAATGGACTGGTTTGATGCTGAACGAAGCCATGAGGGTTGCTGAGAACGGAGAAAGATGGAGTACGTTGGTTAAACTATCATCTGTGGTGCCCTAACGACCTTTGAATTACGGGATAGGATAGGATAGGATAAGATAGGATAACATGCTTAGCAGTAGTTAAAAGTATCGGCTCAGTCGTTCTTGCGATAAGGCAAGCAGTCTGTTTTGAACCCAAACAGCGAATTTCGGAAAGACTAACCGACCGATTGACCGTCTGATCGACACCCGGACTGAAGGATAACCCATGATTTGAAGTATATTTCTATACCAAAACCCAACAAAATAGTTTTAGACGATTTGGAGATATTGAGCAAAACGTGTTTGCAATAAATAGACTCCAGTGACCTTGACCTTTGAGGAAGGGCAAATATGATGGAACGGGAGACAGGCCACTAACCTAGATAAAGTTCCTATGAAATGTGGTCATCATCCGTTCATTGGTTCATGAGATATGGCTTCCCATCAGACGGACCGACCGACCGACCGACATCTGCTCGTTTTGATTTCCCCTCCCCCGCCCTCTGCCCCTGTCTGTCTCAAGTACAGTATTTCCAGATACATGTAAATCTGGAAAACAAAAATCAATAGACATTGCAAAAATAAAAATAAATAAAAAAAATTACAAAGGCTTAGTGACTTACTTTATAGTTTGAAGCCACTTAATATAAAGAGTATATGTGTTATATTTCAGAAGCAGAAGTTAAAAACAACTTTTGCCGTAAGCAAAAATTGAACTTTCAAGTGTCCAAAACCATATTTCTCATGAACGTTTATGGCTTTTTTGGTCGTTAATGTTTTATTGTTAACCCTTAATGAGCCATGATCGCAGAATCCATTGATTTATACGATCTAACTTCTGAGAGACAAATTAAAAAAAAAACAACTTTATTATATATAATGAACAAATGTCAAGGGGTAACGTTTTGCACTGGGGAAGTAAACCTGAAATCAAATTTCAGTCATACAATTTTGTAGTGTGCCATACTCGTTAGATCTTAGGGACAGTTCTGTCACGTGGGGTTTATGGGCTCTGCACAATGGAATTATGGACCCTCACGTTTATTCGGTGGGAACTGCTAGTACGTCACCCTATGAATTACTTTAATAAATTTATTTGTTTAGCTCGTTCTGTGTTAAGGTTGGGGTACAGAAATAGATAGAAAAATGGTAAAAGATTACTGTCACACTAGCTTTCACACGGCTATGAATCATATGTAGTCCAGCCACTTGATAACAGTTAAAATCACACATTTATTTCTTCTACTCTATACAAGATTCTCTAAGTACTAATCTAACTTAAAAAGTCTCTTTCAATGCAAATAGTTCGATCGCTGATAGTCTAGGCAGCTGTTATATCTTCCTCGGGCACTTGCTATAATATTTCATGTAGATTTGGACTATTGTGGTCCGTTTTACAGTTTCTGAAGAGTTGGACTACTGTGGTCCTGATATGATCAGTTTAAGTGCACCTTCGCCTTATGCACTTAACTCATGTGTGGGGTGTTCGAAGTCCTTCTGTGAGGTAGCTTCTGGTACACCTTTGTCGTTGTGTAGTTGGGTTCCCTTGCCACGCTGTGGGGTCTGACAGGGTGTTTCTTCAGGGTAGCTCTTTCCGTCTTGTGCGGTAGAGTCTCCTCAACCAACTAGTCGTTTCTGTGGAGTGGTGCGCACAGGATAGCTCGGGATAGCTCGGGATAGCTCGCCTGCTCGTCTGTAATATAAGAGACGAAATTCTGCACAACCCTGAATAATCGGTTTGTGCAGAGCGTCTCACTGAAAGCCAAAGTAGCCCTCAGTGATAGCTCCACATCTCTATACATAAGCGACGAACATTCTGCTACTTCCGGGGTCCACTGGAATCTCACTCTAAATTCCTATACATACATAAATATCAATCGTGGCTAACTATACACATACAGAATTAATAATAATATAAACATTCAGTGGTACAGTCACTGGTCTGCAAACATACATATAAGTTAAACAACAGTGGTTCCGTACGGGATACAACATGGCGGCGCAACCGGTCGTGTTTCGCCTCGTGGTAGGCTCTTCCACGTGGTCCCGCAAATTCGGATTAACAATTCACATTTATGCATAGCAAATTCCACAAACATAATTTCAACAATAATATAAATATATCACGATGAAACAGAAGGGTGTTCATTTACCTGTTTGACAAGTTCAGGCCCGTGATGACTTGAGAGAATTCTAAGATTCCTAAGTCCTGCTTCCTGGTCTATGAGTGTAGAGATTTCTCTAGCTGTGGAGATGTTGACTCTACCTCGTCTCACACACGACTGATTCAAACTGTGTTAGGCTCTGACACAGTCAAAACTGCTCTACCCACTGAGCCTGCTCTGATTGGTTAAAACGGTCCGATTCAAAACTCAAGTGCTGACTCACTGCGATGTGGGTGGCTCGCTCGCTGTGTGTGGTTTACTGTGTAATTTAATTGCTGCTGTGTAATAGTCTAACTTCTAAAGTTACAAAGACTACACATGGCTAAATAGTCAACAAGCAGAGTTAAAACTAGCCAATTCGTGACAGGCTCCCTCAACTGAAAAAAGGCGATGACTACTGGATTCGACCTTTTTCTACTACAGAGCCTAGTTTAACACTGCGCTATCCTAGGGTCCTATTTACACACTAGTTAAGTTGCTCTACCTGAGCTGCAATGCTGTGCCAGGTAGCTATGGACACTAGTGACAGGGTATTATTGGGCGGGGACGAATTCTGGTGCTGTGGCCCTTAGTTGTGTTGGGTGGGCGACAGCTGCTGTGTCCTCCACGAGATGGCGACTGAGGTAGTCGGCTCCGTGGTTCTCTTTGCCGGGGATGTACTCGATTTGGAATGAGTATGCCTGAAGGGTGAGTGCCCATCTCATCAGGCGAGAGTTCAAAGACTTGGAGGCTGCCAGGAACGATAGTGGTTGGTGGTCCACCTGAACTGTGAAGTGGGTCCCATACAGGTAGAGTTGAAACTTCTGTATGGCCCAGACTAGTCCAAGGCATTCCTTCTCCGACGTGGCGTAGTGGGTCTCGGCGGGTCTCAATTTTCTGCTGGCGTAGGCGACAGGGAATAGCGTCTCTGCATTCTTGGGGTCGCGCTGTAGCAGTACTGCTCCGAGGCCTAAGTCGCTTGCGTCGGTGCGAAGAACGAATGGCTGAGTCAACTCGGGTAGGTGGAGTACTGGCGCCGATGTCATTCTGTCCTTGAGTGTTTGGAATGCTGTCTCGCATTCGGCTGTCCAAACTACTTTGTCCGGGGCGATTTTCCGGGTTCCATTTGTCAGGGGTACGGCGGTGCTGTTGTAGTTGTGGATGAGCTTCTTCCGCGATGGCGATGGCCATCCATGTGTGTGTGCTGGGGGTCGCTAGTCGGTCGATGTATTTCTTGAGGAGATTGATGTGGTGGTAACGGGTTCTCCCGTTCACCTCTACTTGGTAGACTGTCTTGGATTTCTTGGCAGTTACCCGGTACGGTCCTCTCCAAGCGATGTCCAGCTTGTTGGTTCCACTTGGAAGTAAGAGTAGCACTTGATCGCCGACTTGCAGTTCTCTGTCCTTCGCGTGGCGGTTGTAGTACTTCGCCTGACGGGCTCTTGCCTTCTTCAGTGCTTCACCAGCTTTCTTCCACGTTGCTTTGAGGGTTTCCTGCAGGTCTGCGACGTACTTGGTGGCACCTCTTGGTGTGTCGTCTATCTTGGCCTCCGTCCAACTTCTGCGTAGGGCTTCTAGCGGTCCGGCTAGAGGTCTGCCGAATAGCAATGTTGACGGGGTGTAGCCTGTGGCTGCATGGGGCGTTTCTCTGTATGCGAACAGTGCCGCATTCACGTAGGTGTCCCACGCTTCTGGATTGTCGTCGGCGACTTTCCTGAGTATGGTGAGAAGGGTTCCATTCAGTCTTTCTACTTGTCCGTTGCTGGCGGGGTGGTATGGTGGTGTGCGAATGTGATGAACTTGTATCAACTCGAACACGTCTTGCATCAGGCGGCCGGTGAACTGAGATCCGTTGTCCGTTCTAATGCTGTCCGGGAATCCGACTCTGGTAAAGATGGCGATGAGTGCATCTGCAATCTTCTTGGTGTCAATCGCTGGCAACGGGACTGCTTCGCACCACATCGTACATGCGTCGACGAGTGTGAGTAGAAATCTGTTCCGCTTCTTGGTCATGGGCAGTGGTCCTACTATGTCTACTGAGACTTGCTGGAATGGCACGCCGACTACTACCGATGGTCCTAAGGTAACTGGTACGGTGTGATGTCGCGGGGAATATCGTTGACATTGGTGGCAAGATTTCACGTAGCGCTTGACATCCTCCGTGATTCCTGGCCAATAGTAGTGTGCGCTGATTCTCTGCACTGTGGCTCCAATTCCCATGTGTCCGCTGAGTGGCATGCTGTGGCCTAGTTCTAGTACTTGGGCTCGAAGGGTGGCTGGTAGTACTAGTTGGGTGTGATCTCCATCTCCTTGTCGATGTAGAACTCCCTCTTCCATGTAGAAGTCTCCCTTGTGCGGGGGTGTGTGCGCCTTGGGTAGCTTCTGGAAGCACTTCGCTATCGAGGTGTCTTCTTTCTGTGCTGTTTTGATCTCTTCGAGTCCTGGATTCGGAGCGAACTCGGGCTGGGGTGGTTGGGTTTTAGCTTGGGCCCTGGTTTGCACTGCAGCTATCTCTACAGTTTTGGGGGGCGTGCCTAAGAACACATACCTACAACCTAGCACTAGATCATACAGGGGTTTCTGTAAAACAGCTGCTTGGATTCGTCCTGTGACGTACCTACTCTCTACTTCTATCCATGCTATTGGGCAAGTAGTCGTCGGTTTCGTCAAGTCTGCTCCTTGTAAGTCGACTGTCTTGTCTGTCAAGTCCGCGCGCGATACAAGAGATTCGCTAACTATCGCGTCGTATGATAGACCTGTGTCATACAGACAGTTCGCTTCTTTTCCGTTGACCTTGACCGTGTCTGTCACCGATGGGTGATCTCCGATCGTGTGTGGCTTGTTACCGCTACTTTGAGTTAGAACTCTGTGCGCTGGCCGGCTTTCGCGCTCTTCCCTACGTTGTGCGGCCAACTTGAAACATTCTGCGGTGGAGTGATTGTTTCTGTTGCAGAACGAACAATATCGTCTCTGTTCTGCGGGACCTCTTTTCCCGAATTCCGTGTTGGGTCCTTTATTTTGCCCAGGTCTGGGGTTATTCGGCTTATTCGCGGTGCGCTCTTCCCGGTTAGGGCTTCGTTTCTGTGCCTCTTTCCCGTTAGGCTTTAGGTCTCGCCTGAAGCTCTTGGCTTCTCCGTGTGCGGCCACGTACCTATCTGCGACCTTGACCAGATCTTCCAGTCTTTCCGCGCCCTGCTCTACTGAGAATGTCCTCAGCTCGGGGGTCATGGTTTCCCGTAGCTGTTCCCATACTAACAGTTCTGTCAGCCCATCATACGTCTTAGCCGTGGCTGACTGGCTAATCCACTTATCCAGCGTTGTGGACAACCGATCCGCGAACTGCGCATAGCTCTCTCCTTTCACTCTCCGATTGGTGCGGAATTTTTGCCGATAGCATTCTCCTGTCAGTTCGAATCCCGTTAGGAGTGCCTCTTTTACTTTGTGATAGTCAGTCACTCGGTCAGTCGGTAGCTTACTGTAGATGTCATAAGCCTTTCCTCTAAGCCCTTGACTAAGCTTAAAAGACCAATGAGTGGGATCTAGTTTGTACTCTGTTGCTAGACGCTCAAACCTAGTCAGATAGAGATCTAGACCTTCTTCTCTCTCATTGAATGTTCCCAGTGGAAATGACATTCCTTGTACAGGGTTGGATGCTACCTCTAGCTGATCTGAGTGGGGAGGGGTTGAGGAAGAACTTGAAGCTCCTGATCCCAATCTTCTTAGCTCTAACTCATGCTGTCTGTCTTTTTCCTTTTCTGCCCGCTCATACTCCCATTTCCTAACTTCTGCTTCTCTCTCTGCTGCTAATGCTGCCTTCTTCTGTTCTCCTTCTAATTCTAATTTTTTCTGTTCTCTTGCTGCTTCTAACTCTGCTTTCTTTTGCTCTGCTTCTAATGCTAGTTTCTTCTACTCTGCTTCTAATGCTAGTTTCTTTTGCTCTGCTTCTAGTTCTGCTTTTTTCTGTTCTCTCTCTGCAGCTCTCTCTGCCGCTTCGAGTTTCTTCGCCTCTCTCTCTGCTGCTCTCTCTGCCTTAGCCTCCTGTTTCTCTACCTCTGCATTGATATACGCAATTAGGTCTCCCCCTGCTAAGTGTAAAGCTTCCCCTAATTCCTTGAAGCGCAATCTCAAGGCCACTGGGTCCGACATTGCCAAACGTGTCTATGAACAACCTCTGAATCACGTGGAATACCAAAACACTAGCAATATTGCAAGTCAATAACAACAATGCAAAGACCATAAAATTCGCAATCAATAATAGAATAAAACAAAAGTCAAATGGCATACAACAGTTATTTAAGCAAAACCTGCAAAAGAACAATGCAACATACAGGCACAAAAATATTTGAAGCAAAAAAGTTTTTAACTAAAGAATAGTGCACCCAAACTGATTAGTCCTTGTTACCACTATTCTAAGTTATTCTACTACTCCTACTGTTATCTAATTTTATTGTACTTAGATCCGGTTATACCCAATTCCTATTATACACAGATCCTGGCTAGGCTCGCCAATTAAAGTGTCACGTGGGGTTTATGGGCTCTGCACAATGGAATTATGGACCCTCACGTTTATTCAGTGGGAACTGCTAGTACGTCACCCTATGAATTACTTTAATAAATTTATTTGTTTAGCTCGTTCTGTGTTAAGGTTGGGGTACAGAAATAGATAGAAAAATGGTAAAAGATTACTGTCACACTAGCTTTCACACGGCTATGAATCATATGTAGTCCAGCCACTTGATAACAGTTAAAATCACACATTTATTTCTTCTACTCTATACAAGATTCTCTAAGTACTAATCTAACTTAAAAAGTCTCTTTCAATGCAAATAGTTCGATCGCTGATAGTCTAGGCAGCTGTTATATCTTCCTCGGGCACTTGCTATAATATTTCATGTAGATTTGGACTATTGTGGTCCGTTTTACAGTTTCTGAAGAGTTGGACTACTGTGGTCCTGATATGATCAGTTTAAGTGCACCTTCGCCTTATGCACTTAACTCATTGTGGGGTGTTCGAAGTCCTTCTGTGAGGTAGCTTCTGGTACACCTTTGTCGTTGTGTAGTTGGGTTCCCTTGCCACGCTGTGGGGTCTGACAGGGTGTTTCTTCAGGGTAGCTCTTTCCGTCTTGTGCGGTAGAGTCTCCTCAACCAACTAGTCGTTTCTGTGGAGTGGTGCGCACAGGATAGCTCGGGATAGCTCGGGATAGCTCGCCTGCTCGTCTGTAATATAAGAGACGAAATTCTGCACAACCCTGAATAATCGGTTTGTGCAGAGCGTCTCACTGAAAGCCAAAGTAGCCCTCAGTGATAGCTCCACATCTCTATACATAAGCGACGAACATTCTGCTACTTCCGGGGTCCACTGGAATCTCACTCTAAATTCCTATACATACATAAATATCAATCGTGGCTAACTATACACATACAGAATTAATAATAATATAAACATTCAGTGGTACAGTCACTGGTCTGCAAACATACATATAAGTTAAACAACAGTGGTTCCGTACGGGATACAACATGGCGGCGCAACCGGTCGTGTTTCGCCTCGTGGTAGGCTCTTCCACGTGGTCCCGCAAATTCGGATTAACAATTCACATTTATGCATAGCAAATTCCACAAACATAATTTCAACAATAATATAAATATATCACGATGAAACAGAAGGGTGTTCATTTACCTGTTTGACAAGTTCAGGCCCGTGATGACTTGAGAGAATTCTAAGATTCCTAAGTCCTGCTTCCTGGTCTATGAGTGTAGAGATTTCTCTAGCTGTGGAGATGTTGACTCTACCTCGTCTCACACACGACTGATTCAAACTGTGTTAGGCTCTGACACAGTCAAAACTGCTCTACCCACTGAGCCTGCTCTGATTGGTTAAAACGGTCCGATTCAAAGCTCAAGTGCTGACTCACTGCGATGTGGGTGGCTCGCTCGCTGTGTGTGGTTTACTGTGTAATTTAATTGCTGCTGTGTAATAGTCTAACTTCTAAAGTTACAAAGACTACACATGGCTAAATAGTCAACAAGCAGAGTTAAAACTAGCCAATTCGTGACAAGTTCAGACCTTAACACAGACACACAGTCAAAATATGGGACTGATTAAGAAGAGACTGCCGGAGCATATTTATTTTTGTTATTTTTATTTTTATTTATTTAATCGTTCTCATATAGCACTTTTCCAACTCAAGAGCTGCTCAAGGCGCTGGCAAACGCCTTAACTAGTGGCCACCGCCGTAGCTCAGTGGTAGAGCGTTCGACTGTCACACCGATGACCCAGGTTCGAATCCCGAGATGAGCACGATACAAGGGGCTATATTTCGCTTTCCTTCTTAGCAGTATGATTGCTCTGTTGGATCAGCGTTGATTTATGTCCCCCCTACCTCCTGTTCCCTGGGATGGTTAATAACCGTCTGCCGTATCGCCAATGGCGGGTGAGGAAGTCAAACTTCGATGTTTATTCCCTCTTACCTAGTAAACTTTGGGTCAGCAGTCGCTGGCACTCGGTATACTTTAGCAGGCGTGGACTCAGGAGTCTATAATACTTAATAATAGGCTACTTGTATGCTTGTTTGGCAACAAAAGAGCACAGCGATAGCAGACGCTGAAAGATTAAAAAGGCATAAAACGCCGCCTCTATGGCTGGGGATAGCAATCCATTGTAAACAGCTCACAGAGGAATGGTCAGCTCATCTCGTTAATAATAGTTAATACACATCCAACACCCACACTCGGCTATGCCCACACAGACACTCACACAGACGCACATGACAGCGAGAATGAGAGAGAGAGAGAGAGAGAGAGAGAGAGAGAGAGAGAGAGAGAGAGAGAGAGAGAGAGAGAGAGAGAGAGAGAGAGAGAGAGAGTTTGAAACTCGACACTTAAAAAAAATTAAGAATACTAAGGAGACTAAGTAATCAGTCTAATCTTCCAATCTGTCTGTCCCTTAACAAATTAACATAATAAAGAACCTTTACCATTAAGAGAGACAGAGAGACAGACAGAGACAGTAACAGAGAGACAGAGAAGAAAGAGAGAGAGGTAGAGCGAGAGAGAGAGAGGATGAGAGTGGGAGAGAGAAAGAGAGAGGATGATAGTGGGAGGGTGAGAGAAAGAGAGAGGATGAGAGTGGGAGGGTGAGAGAAAGAAAGGTGAGATAGAGTGGAGAGAGATGAGGATGAGGAGGATGAGAGAGGGAATGAGGGAGAAAGGAATGCACAGAAAAAGAAAGAAAGAAGGAAAGAGAGAGAGAGAGAGAGAGAGAGAGAGAGAGAGAGAGAGAGAGAGAGAGAGAGAGAGAAAGAGAGAGAGAGGAGGAGGAGAGAGAGCGACAATTGACAATTGACAAAATTTTAATGTGTTTAAGCCAACGACCTATCACATAATTATTTCATACACTCTTTCGCACGCAATGCATTTGAATAGATCATTTAAACATAATAAATTAAATAACTATTACTGCTAGACCTGTCGCCTTATATGAAGAAAAACTAACTTTACATGTACACCGTTTCATTCTCTTACTGCAAATACCTCCTCTCTTTTCTTCAGGGCATAGCATATGAACGTTGCAATTTTTCTTGATAAATATTCCCTGGACAATCCAAGAGGGCACCCATCACACATTCTTCAGCGCTTAAGTTGTTTATCTGCACATGAGACAAGAATTTACATCTCGTTTCATGATACGTTAGGCATACAAAAAGAAAGTGGTATTCGTTCTTCAGCTCGCTTGGACAGAAAGGGCAATTTTTGTTGAGAGTGTCGTGATATCTTTTGTTTATCCCTAGGTCATTTAAGCCGAAGTAAATTCTTATCACGGAATCCCTTAATTTTTTTTTTTTATGGTAATGCAATCTATATACGGTTCAGCTTTGTTAAGTTGTTTTAAATGTGCGGTAAATTTAAAATCTTTCGCTGGACATTAACTTTGCTCTCCAGTCGTCCTGGAATTTGTCAATCATTTGCTTTCGGAAAGAGTTTAGAAAAGCTGTTTTGTTAGTTACTCCCTCTGTCAAAACGTGCGCAAAACCGTAAGTCACGAGGAGGTCTCTAACATTACTCGCCCAGTTCTTTGAGCTTGGACCTGATGAAATTAAATCATTTTCCTGCATAGACAGAACTTGTCCGGAGAATCTGCTTGGCTCCATTTCAGTTAGCTTCAACTAATATCTCAACGTGGAAATATTGGTTTCAATAAACATAGGGTACCTTCCAGTATCACCATAAGTCATATAGTTAGGAGCTAGTTTGTTTGACATACCTATAAAACGTTTACATGCAAAAAGATGAGCGGACTCGATGGCTGGAACCTTGCCCAGACCTCGTAAGCGTACAATAGCATGGGTTTAATCTGTGCATCATCCTATCC
Source organism: Oncomelania hupensis (assembly GCA_036898135.1). NCBI lineage: Eukaryota > Metazoa > Mollusca > Gastropoda > Littorinimorpha > Pomatiopsidae > Oncomelania > Oncomelania hupensis. Next base: position 131,635,789 of record CM072511.1, read on the forward strand.
TATCCTGCCCCGTAACTCGGAGGTCGTAGGGGCACCACAGATGATCGTTTAACCAGCGTACTCCATCTTTCTCTGTCCTCATCGACCTCCATGGCTTCGCTCGGTATCAAACCAGTCCATTATCGAATGTTGTCCTCCCAACTCCTTGTCGGTCTCCCTCTTCTTCTACCTCCTTGCACTGTGCCTTGCAGGATGGTCTTTGCAAGGCCTGATGATCTGGTGACGTGGCCATACCATCGGAGTTTCAGTTTCTTCACCACAATGTGCACTGTGCATCATACAAACGAAAAAAATCAATGTAGAATCAAAACTGTCCAAGTCCACATGGTTTTCATAAGTTCGACAGTTTTAACTATTGCTTTATTTGCATGTTCTTCACACGCAATGTTATTCGATAATTTAGTTGTCAGTGTGTATCCTAAATACTTGTACTTATTTACTATTTCTAGGTCTTGCCCGTCCAGATGCCATTTTCCCCGTGCTGCAACATGACCACCCTTACCAAAAATCCTCACTTTGGTCTTGGAGAGAGAGAGAGAGAGAGAGAGAGAGAGAGAGAGAGAGAGAGAGAGAGAGAGAGAGAGAGAGAGAGAGAGAAGATAAGATAAGATAACAATTTTATTTTGCAAGGGTAAAAGAGTAAGCGCTGGAGAGAGAGAGAGAGAGAGAGAGAGAGAGAGAGAGAGAGAGAGAGAGAGAGAGAGAGAGAGAGAGAGAGAGAGCACCTTCGATCTTCTTTCGTCGTGAATAAAATCGTTTTGAGTTCTGGCAGCAGCAGGTTGCCTGTAATGTCGATATGGCTATTCCATGGAGGTTGGAGAACTCTCGTGACGTGATAAACGTTTTGTTCTTGTGGGGAAACAGCACCAAATCTCCACAAATCAAACCCAGCAGACATTCACACGCGTCAAGAATTTATTCCCCTTGTAAACAACATGATCATTTTTGCACTAAAACAAATCGCAACACAGGTCTATTTTCGCGAACAAAAACAAATTACGCATTTACACGAATATCACACAATAACACATGAAATCACACGACAGCGCACAAACGTGTATGCAGAACTCTCTCTCTCTCTCTCTCTCTCTCTCTCTCTCTCTCTCTCTCTCTCTCTCTCTCTCTCTCTCTGCATTAATTTGCATTAAAATGCATTAATTTGCTTAGTGATTTGTTACCATAGTTAAGGAATATGTTTGTTTTAAATTATTTTATATTAATAATTTTGTTTGTTCTGCATTGTTTATTAAGGACTAGCTGTAAGACAGGTCCAAAGGACCTAATGCTATTATCCTATTAAAGGTTTCGACTTCCACTTCTCTCTCTCTCTCTCTCTCTCTCTCTCTCTCTCTCTCTCTCTCTCTCTCTCCCTTTGACAAAATACACATTCACCACAAAATAATAATACCATGGCAAAAAACATAACTAGTGCACCCAGCATACACACACACAACCACACACACACACACACACACACACACACACACACACACACGTGTTTAACCCGATCGATCAAAAACAGGGTACAATTGGGGAATGATCTTTTTCTCAGCAAGTAATATTTACAAAAAATAATGTAGATTTATGAATGACAACATGATTGAGGGATAATCTGCCCTTTAAACTTGATTTTGTTCGTAGAGCCGCTTCCTATACAGCTGTGTATAATTTACACACTTGTCTACTTCATTCTTCGAACTATTGGGAAGATGCGATCTCTCGATATTTATGGTTGTGCTATAATGTTTTCGAGTGGAAAATATTTTTTTTTAAATGGGGAAGGTTTTTGTTTCTCCATTATTTTTAATTACACTAATTACCAAGTTTATATGAAAAAATCCCCAGTTGCACGGTTATAAAAGTACACACACATACACAAACACATACACATTCACTCACACACACATACGTGTATAAGCCGATCAATCGGGAATGTTATCAAATCAGGGTACAATTGGGGAATGGTCTTTTTCTCAGTGATATTTACAAATCAAATGTATTTCATAAAAAATAAGTACATTTATGAATAACGTACAGGACTGATGGGTAATCTGCTCTGCAAACTTGACTTTGTTCGTATCGCAGACTACTACACAGGTGTGTATAGTGTACACTCTTGTCTAACCCATTTTTTCTTATATTTAGGGTTGTGCTATAGGCCTACTGTTTTCGAGTTAAAAATATGGCTTAAAAAATGTTTTTTTTGTGCTTCCCCATTTTTTTTTCAACTACCCCGTTTGTCACCAAGTTTATATGAAAAAATTCCACAGTTGTGCGTTTATACACACACACGCGCGCGCGTTTTTTCTGGTATTTTCTTATTAACTCTATTACGGTTTCCTACTCCTTCGGATGAGAGTATAAACCGAGGTCTAGTCTGTGCCGCATACATTCCATCATAACGGACTTTAAAGATCCTGACGCTCATGTCCTAGACGGGTGAGTGCCGGTGACAAGAACACACCCAGCATGCACTTAGGTCCTTCTCCCCCATCCCTGGCTGCCCAGGATTGTGCTCAGCTGTACGGACGTCAGACCATGCGCCCAAAAGCTGCGGGTGGGCGTCTCGGACGGCTTGAGTTAGATCCTGTATCGGCCAGCGCCTTGAGCAGCTCTTGAGCTGGTAAAGCGCTATATAAGAACGATTAAATAAATAAATAAATAAATACGGCTGCCCCACATGGGCAACCTCAAGACTACATGCTTTGACAATCAGGACATATAATGCGTGTTTCATCGTTCACAAACATCTGTTGGGCTGTTTCCTTGTAACGCTGTACTGCCAACAAAAGCGATTTGAACAACTTTGCTCCAAGCCATCATTATACTTTGCCGTCAACTTTACAACCAGATGATTGCGTTAATTGCTGGCTTGCTCGCTTTTGATTATTAGTTAGAGCTCAATGCGGTTTCGTACTAATGTGATGCTCTATTAGGGTTAAATGTCATTTGTTATAGAGCTTTTTACGCGGTTCGACTTTGGAAAGGCATAGGCCTAGGGAGGGAGGTCAAGGAGAGTGGTCACACAATATATTTCTCAGGCCAACTAATCGTATTACCCACATGTTGAGAGCATCATCGCTTTCGGGCCATTTGGCATCACAGCTTTGCAAACAACAGCTTTGCTAACGGTTACATGCTTTTGATACCGTAATCCAGGGCAATTAATGTTTATAACACTGAGCTGCGCGCAATGACGATTTAGCACTGTTTTTATAACCAGCAACTTTCAGGACAAAGTACCCGTTATCAAACAATCAACAGGCCAGATTCGGCAACGTGGAGTCTCATTGATCAGCTTCTTTAACAATGAAACAGAAATACTGACGGGAAACATATAAAAATCGTAGGCATATATTCACTCAGGAAACTTCAACAGGGTTGAAGAGTTTGGTCATCGAAGCTCATAGTCAATTCTCGCTTTCAGGTACCGATCGTTGTTGCGCGTGTTTCGACTTTTGCAATCTGCAGACTTGATTTAACTGCTACTCATTCCCTTCATAACCGTATTGGGAAAAATCATTTTGCCACTCATGAATGCGACAGACATCAAAGGACATAATAATTATTGAAAATATTATCTACAACTAACATTATAGCAAATATTCGCATTGAAAACGATACTATCATAAATATTATTTACAAAAATGAATTGTTGTTATTGTTTTCTATATAAAAGCCTCAGCCTCTGAGGCTATTACGTGGTACAAACACTGGCAACAATATGCAGTGGAACAAAATGGGAATATTGCTAGCACAAGTTATGGCCCATTTGATATTCCCCATATACCTTAAGGTTTTCAAAGGCACGTTTTCCTTTATGCTTTAGCCGCCTATTATTGTTATATTTTTCTGATCCTGACGGTCATTTGTTTGGCCTCTAATCCCAACTGGCATAAAGTCGAATTTGGAAAGAAACGTTTAACGTCTGTGTGTGTGTGTGTGTGTGTGTGTGTGAGCGAAAGAGAGACACACACAGAAAGAAGCAGAGATACAGAGCGAGACACAGAGTGAAAGAAGCTGTGTAACGGAAACGTAGGGTGTGAGGTGAGATATGGAGGGAAGGGAGGAAGACAGAAGAGGGGGGTAAGGAGTAGATTTTGACAAATAGGTGGATATATTTTCAACATGCACTCAATAGCGCGTGTACATTTCCAAAGCCATTTCTTTTACCATTTCATGTTCCTGTGGGTTTTCTTTCCCAAACCGACATTGTAGATAAATATTTTGAACTAAACTGCCGGCTCTGTAACATTTCTACATTTCGGTTCCCTCTCCCCTCCTCACCTACCCTCCCCATCTTCCCTTTTATTCCCGCCGTCCCCAACACCACCTTAGGCACACTCCTATTCAACTGTTTCCTATCGTTGCTTTCAAAAGTTTAGAAATCAAATCAAATATTATTATAATTTACACCACCCATTGCGGGAATGAAACAGAGATTCGTATTGTCTGAAGGAAAATACGACGCTATTATAGACATTGGGTTCCATCGTTGAGAAAATCAATTCAATTTAACAAATCTTTATTATTATCATCATCAAAGGAATTGTGTACCGCCATTTGTGTCGCATTTGAATATATAAAAGCATGCACAATAAAGAACAATTCTTAAGAAGCAACATTTACATAAACAAATATCAATTTTAGAGATTCACTCGTTTTTCTTACCTTATACCTTATACGCTTCCTTATCACAGATAGTAGAGAACGTGAATTTTCCAGTTTTCAATAATATTTCTATTTTGAGAATGTGGTTAATTTTGTGAATAAATATATCTAAAGTCTCATTGGTTGAAAATGTTGATCCAATAGAATAGTGAATAGCTGGAAGTAAGGACAATTGGAGCTCACTTCAGGATTGTGTCCCAAGGTGTGAGGTTGTGTGAAGTCAGTATCAGGTGTATAGGGAAAAAAAGAAAGAAAGAAAAAATAAGATTATTGGTAAGATTTGAGGGTTAGAAAGCGTCGAGGACTTATCAAGGCGTATAGGTTCGGTAGACTTTCTCTCTGAAATTGGATTGTGTTTTGTGCTGTAAAGATTACAGGTATTTATAATGTTTTCATGATTGTGAAATGTTGGAGAAGTATATTTTTGCATTGGATGTATTGTGTTGAGAAATTGTGAGCTGTTATCCACTAAGATGAAATAAATTTTCATTGATGTAATAATGTCAATAATTACATGGGGCTATAATTATAGAGTTATATATAATGTAGAATGAATGGAAGGTGTGAGTATGTTGATAGTAATTTTCATTCATGAAATAATCATACCTGATATGGATAACATTGTGGGAGAAGGAAAGAAACGATCACGTATGGAGCGGAATTGGAAGAGTGAAAAAACTAAGGGAGATGAGCAAGGATGAAACACAGACGAATAATATGATTATAATAATCAGATAATTGACGAGTGTATATAGATTGTTCTAGCTGCCTACGGGAGGCTGGTTAGCTAGATAGACCTGGACATACGGGGTTGTCTTGGACAACGGGAAAAGGGCTGCGTGAGACATCGGCAGTTAACCGTACTTCTACACCAGCAAGAAAACGTCAACGCGACCTCAGACAGATAAACAGACGTGTTTATCTGCCTGTCTACATACATCGACTGCTCGACCGTTTGTGTACAAACTCCCTACAGTTACCCCAGGTAACAAGTCTTTTTTGTGATTTGGCTCGGGACATGCAAATGCCAACCGGCGACTAGCAAACTCGTAACCTGAAACTCGTGGTGTGAAATATTGGTGTAAAATATTGTTTGTTTGTATAAAATATTGAGAGCGTGGAACTTATATTTGTGTTGATGTTTGCCTGTGTTAGTGAGAATCTGTGAATTTGTGGGTGTGGTAGTTAACAGAGATACTTACATGCACACTTTATTTTGATCTAGGAGTCAGTTATATTTTGCATTCAGTTAGCTATTACAAACAGGCACCCATCCAAATATCCATCCGTTACACAGATATAAGCCATAATAAAACATTTTAAAAAAACACTTCATTATTAATAAATTCATTAAAATACAATATCAAAAATACTATGATTATTGCACAACAAAATATTAAACCGATGTTAGTTATTAAAATGTCGGCCACAGCAAAGGGTTCCAATTCAGTATAAAACACAGTTCAGCGCAAGGGAGGCAAACATGAGAACAGACTCCAAGCATGCAACACACACACTCACACACGCACACACACACACACGCACAAACACACGCACACACACACAACCGTGTAGAAACGCCGTTGTGATGACTGTCATGATACTCTACATACATTATTTTGATACTTTTAACATTATTTTGACATTTTTCCATTTTTTGAAGATATCCCTAACCCTAACCCTAACTCTAACCCAAACCCTAACCCTAACTATAACCGCAACCCTTAACCTAACCCTAAGCCTCACACATTTCTAACCCTAACGGAACATTGTTTTGACGTCAAAATAACGGGGCCGTCAAAAGAAAGTACGTAGAGTTTCAAATGTATGTCAGAGTAACGGCGTTTCTACCTAGCCACACACACACACACACACACACACACACACCCTCACACACACACCCACACACACACACACACACCAGTGCCCAGTATAATATGCATCATACATAAATAAATTATAATAATAGAACTGCTACTAAGCTATAATAGCAAACTACCAATCACAGCAATTTACTTACTGGGATATCAGCCACTCAGCACAACTAATGGCACCTAGGTTTACAACATGAGGCTGAAGTAAGACGGTGAAATTACAAACATTTCTGTAATATTCTCAGATTAGACAGCATAACTATTGTACCAAACTGAGAACAAACAGCGGTTCATATACGGACAAAACATGCATACATCTTATTAATACTAAACTTAATGAACACACAATAACTATGATGGTAATATCGTATTTTCCTTCATAAACTGCAAATCTCTGTTTCTGTTTCCGCGATAATGCAGGCTTGGCGGCTGCTTCTGCTGCTGCTGATGATGATGCTGGTGACATCATCATGATGATGATGATGATGATGATGATGATGATGATGATGATGATAATGATAATGATGATGATGATGATCCGGCTCCGGGCGCTGCTGACATTAACGAGGCAAGGGAGTCACGAAACGAAGATGATGGAGATGAATGAGTGGATGTGTGTGTATGTGTGTGTGTGTGTGCGTAGGTGTTGACCCCGTTAGGCTGCCAATCGTATGGTTACACACTCACGTTATACTGCCGCGCTCATTATGCTGCCGACCGCATAATGCAATATTGCGATTTTTGAACTCCCTAACCTCTAAAATATGCATAAATTATAATCCGAGCTGTGATTGGTTTAGGCAGCATAACGCGGAAAATTCATTGTACGTCACACACGACCTTTTACACACGTGTGTGTATCCCGGCAGCATTTGTGCTGTAAAAAGTATACGTCAATTCGCACACCAAGGAGAGAGAGGGTGGCTAGTTTTTGAAAACAAATGTGCACAACTCGTCGCCATCTTGAATTGAAAAGAGCCACTGGTAAGTTGCTGTGCTTTAGTTGATTTTTCGTTTGTTAATTATTTACTTTGAGTGCTTATGTATTTGTGCCATTATTATGAGAAAACCATGGATGCTGTCAGTGAAAATTCAACATTTTTTCTTCCCTTTTTCTGTGGAGAGTCCATTGAAGCTAGTGCCACTTTCATGGCATGCTGCGTCTCCATCCCTCTTCTACTGACAGCACTGTTCTAGATCTAATTCTACTTTGTTTCCTTCCATTGTTGATTCAGAATCACGTTGGTTAATTCAAATTAATTATCAGTTCTGATGTTTGTTTTTTCTTTACATGAATGTTGGAAGGAAAAGTATTTATTCAGCATTCCAATACTAAAATAGGAAGTTTTTGTTTTCTAGCAGAGTTGTTACTAACTGGACTAATCTAGCTATTTCACTTAATAATGCACCAAGCATAAATAACTTTAAACACCAGTTAGATATACTTCCACAGTTTAAAAATATATTTTATTGCTATGAGTATGATAATGAAATGTGTAGGAAAATCACATGCTCATTTTGCTCCTATACTACTAGTAGTGGTACAGTGAAAGTAAACAACTGAACAAAAACAGAATACACAACCATTCACATAGTGTTGGTGAAATTCAGGGTCCATTCACCAACCGACGACTAAAGGGAGATGCATGCCATTTTGTATGAACAACATTGTCAGATGTAAATATGTAAATAAATAAATAAACAATAGTAGTATATGGTTACTGACCACAATGTCCATATAGTGTTTGTAAGAAACTGTGTTAAGCTAACACTGCCACATTTGTCAGTCATTAATTTGACAGTCATTGAGTACTTATGGATTTTTTTCTTTTTTAGAATGTTCTGGAAATTCTGAGGTTTACAATTCGCCTGGAAAGCAATCAGAAAGTAAGTATATTTAAAATTTGAATCCAGAAAGTTCTTTATTAGTTAATATTTCTGACTTTTACATTTATTTATATTATTATGATAGTGTTACTTTGTACATAAGTGTCCATACTTGCATGAACTTGAAACTGATTAAGGTCACTGACCACAATCTCCGCATAGTGTTGGCAACTGCATTAAGCTAACACTGCACTGCCACATAGTGACAGTTAACTACTGTACAAAAACAGCATACACATGCCGAGATCTAAATGTTGGTGAATGTACCGGATGTGATCTTTAGCTGACTTAACGATGGAAAATTCTGCATTTAACAAATATCTAAAAATAAAATACGAAATTGAAAAATATAATTCAGCTTGAAGGTTAGAAATTAACAAATTACGGAAGCCTGGGTACAAAGGATAGTGTTTGTGGTTGACACTATGTTATATTTATTTTTATTTTCTCCAAAATTATCTACTAACTTCGCCATAATGTATCGGACATTTAATAAAGTTGATTTTCGTTTTTTTTTTGCCTTTCCCTCCCCCCCCCCCTCTTTCTCTCTCTCTCTGTGTCTCTCTCTATATGTCTCTCTCTCTCTCTCTCTCTCTCTCTCTCTCTCTCTCTCTTTATTAACAAAGAGACCGTGCAGTTTATTAAGGTGGCTGTAATGAACTCGTACTGTCAGTTAAAAACAGGGGTTAGACCGTATCAAGCATTTATTGATTGCACAGTACAGGACGGGAATACACCACCGACCACTTAGTTTTTTTTTTTATTTTTAGAATTCTGCTTGCTTATGACAGTAAAGCATTTAATTTTATATCCGTAACATTGTCACATTGTTGCAATAAATAAAAAGTTTCACCTGACTGCTAAATACTTGGAAAATGTTATATTGATATTCACATCTAAACTAGTAAATATAATTAATTATCCGACAGTTTCATTGGCTGCACCTAGAAAGTAGAAAACCTGTTGATTGTGCTTCGAAATATCTCCACATTATATCTTAAAAACTCTTGAAGCTATGGATTTATCCCTAGTGGACACCCTCTTTCACCCCCACACATCCTCCCTATTTTCTTCCTCCCACCCCACACAATTTACTAATTACGGTCGGTTGTAAAATATTACCACAGTTGGGCTTTATATAGTAAACAAGTACAGGGGCGTCGCACGGTCCAAAATATTGGGGGGGGCAACCCTGTCGACGGGGAGGCGGGGGGGTGGGGGGTGGGGGCTGACAAGCGGGACGCACCCTGTAATATATCCTCGTACCTTCATCCAACTGAAAGACTGAGAGTAAAAACATTTAATTATTTATGTTCTTCTTTACTGAAAATACAAGATTCATTTCCAGAAACTACAAATACATGATTAGCGATATGTGATAATGATTAAAACCATGAAACACGAACATTAATTACCTGCCGCAAGATCATCTAGGTTGAAATTGTGTCTTCTCTATAAATCACAACTCGTTTTGCATATTGCATACATATAATGACCAAACACTTCCACTACCAGTTTCAGAAAATCAGTCAATTGATCAATTTGTTTTACTAGGGCGTATATTACTCGCAGTTTCTCTAAAGCAAAATACTGTCTGTCTGAGTGCCTTTTGTCTTGGTGATCACAGATGATCTTACTAGTAGTCCATGAACAAAATCTCAGCTAGTTCAGTCCACAAACATCGGAGATCGCGGACACATAAACAAACAAAACAAACAAACAAACAAACCAAGTGAAACCTATAATGGGGTGTGGGGTGTGGTGGTGTAATAATCAAAGCAGTCAAGCCCACGTTATCTGTCCCCAGAAAAGCGAACGGGTCCTTTTTTTCCCCTTTTGCGATCAAAGTACGTGCACGTGTAGGCCTATCAACAAACTAAATCTAAATTAAAAAATATCGCGCACCTCAACTATTTATTGACACTTGCACATTCACCCTTGCCTTACTCATTTTACAGACTAAAGTAAATAATTGATATCAACAAACCTGGAAAACAGACGATTCCATTGTTTTGTTAATTTTGCTCTTTGCGTGATGAAATGACACTTCTTTCAAACAGCGAAAGCCAGCTCTGCTGCCCGGTGATTGCGTTAGCGCCACGAAATATTTTGTTGTGAAACACCGGCACATGCTAATAGATTATTGTAATATTATTTCGTACGTTAGCCCTTTACACTACGGTTTAAAAATATGGTGATTTTTTTAATTATTGATTCTTCCTGCCTTCCTCTATCGATTGAAATCTTCTTCTTCTTCTTCTTTTCTTCTTTCTCTCTCTCTTTCTTTTTTTTTTTGGGCCAATTATTATTGGGGGGGGGGGGGGGCAGGTGCCCCCCCTGCCCCCCCCCTCCCCGTGTGCGACGCCCCTGAAGTAACATTTGGGTTTTTCTGCAGAGCATCCAGCCAGGCGTCCATGGAGTAAAGCACCTGCCCCCCCTGCCCCCCCCTCCCCGTGTGCGACGCCCCTGAAGTAACATTTGGGTTTTTCTGCAGAGCATCCAGCCAGGCGTCCATGGAGTAAAGGGGAAGTAGCAGCTTGTTATCGACAGTTGGGTCGCTACATTCACCTCCACACCTTACCTGGTAAAGCTGTTATAGAAGACTGCCTTCAAAAAGAACCTGTTCTCAGGCACATAACTTGGAAAAACATCAAAGATTTTGTAAGAAATCGGGCCACAGCAACAGCTAACGCAGCTAGATAAAAACACTGTGTACAAACTCTGTGTATGAGGGACTCGATTCTTTTCAGTCACACCTGCACTGCTTCAGAAACTTCTAGATGCCAAACTCTGGACTTTTGAGACTGATGGTCCACTACTGCTCCATTGCAGCTCTCCAAAAATAGTGTGATGTTGTGATTCCTCATGTTTTAAGTACACTAAACCTTTTCACTGGTAAAGACTTCATGCACTAAATGGCTGCGTGTATGCACTGTGTAGACAACCTTTGATGACAGCGTGGTTTTGTGGAACAATTTGTAATGTAATGTAGAACGTCGTTTGAAACCAATTACTGAAAATTCTGTGACCAAGGCAATTGCCTGTATATGAATGGCACCAAAAATGACCCATGTAGCATCAAGTGGTATGTGTGAAAGATCCCTACTATTTTTTAGGTTTGTGAAACTGAGAACTATATTTTGAACTGCAGAACTGTGCCGGTAGAAACGGTCAAGCAGCCTAAATTGTGTTTGCAAGTTGAAATGTTCGAGCAAACACTTTCACTTTCCTTCGACTTGTTTGTCGACCTTGGCAAGAAAGGAAAATTCAGAAACTTTATTGGCTTTGGAGTGAAGAGAGGTGAGAGAGAATACCATGGACATGTACATTCCTCATTTATGTGGTGTTCAATCACACTGTGTAGCAGAGTTAGTAGGCCTGCGTCTCCACCACCTCTACCTGCCAACTGTAGATATTTCTACAGTCCTGATTCAGACTCATTATTTTTACCTTAGCTATTGAGAAGTATAAAGAATGTTAGAATATAACTAGTGGCAAGGAAAAAACAGTTTGTACATGGAAAAGTATTCGTTTTTATTTACTTTTATCATGACCAGCCGGGGAGGTTGTGGAGACATAAGCCCACTAGCTCTGATGCATATAACTGGGTGATTGCTGGAGACATAGGCCCACTAGCTCTGATGCATGTAACTGGGTGATTGGTGGAGACATAGGCCCACAAGCTCTGATGGCATGTAACTGGGTGATTGGTGGAGACATAGGCCTACTAGCTCTCATATGCATGTAACTGGGTGATTGGTGTGCTTGCACGTAAGTGATGTGTGTGCTTGTGCGCATGCATTTTTTTCTTGTTGTTTTTTATTAAATATTATAATGTGAATATTTTTTATAATTGATTCAAATAGGATTTTTGGATAGTAAGCAATACCAATACCATGTAACGTGGACAAAAATGTTGGTCATTAGACAGAGACACTTGAATCCCAGCAAAGGTACAGAAAAATCAGTTGCACAACATTATTGATAATGATAGTTTTTCTGTACCTTTGCTGGGATTCAAGTGTCTCTGTCTAATGACCAACATTTTTGTCCACATTACATGGTATTGGTAGGGGTTGTCCGGTCCTGATTTGGCTCGGAAGAGTCCGCTGGACCTAAAACAATAATCATGTAATGTAATGTAATGTAATGTAATGTAATGCTCTGTTCTATCAATCTGCTATACTATCGTCTTCTTCGCTAGATCGGTCTCCTACCTTTTTTCTTGAAAACTCTTCCGGGACAAGACTCCTTGTTTGGGGTGCCGGGGGTTTCAGTATAAATAGTATCCCCACTTTCTGGAAATTTAGTGCTTTAAATTCCCACTGTCGCTGTCTTCCTCATTTACTCTTTCCCTTTCCTGCTCTGTCCTATCACTCTGCTATACTATCTTCTTCTTCGCTAGATCAATGACCTACCTTTTTTCTTGAAAACTCTTCCTGGACAAGACTCCTTGTTTGTGTATGAGGTCTGTTGGATCAGCTTGGGAGTGTTGGACGCTTTCTGCCGGGTGGTCACAGGGCTGAGCTTTAACGTTCGCCAACTCGCCAATGGCCCCTAAAAATAGTGTGTGGCGAGCTCGATTTGGGGTACCATTCGCCCGGCTGGCGACTTGAAAATACCGCCAGTGGTAGAGATTCTGTACCTGTACACGGACTTTTGACTTGCAATGTAAAACAAAACACGCGCCAACCGCTTCTGCAGTCAGCACCGGAGACCCGTTCCGATGCATGCTAGGAAGTTAGGTAACGCTAGCAAAGCGAGGGATTTGCGAAGTAAAAATAGCCTTTTCTCGCGAGACTTTCTTCTTTCCCTCGCCGCGAAACGCTACTGCCCTGCGAGATCCTATCCTTCTTGCTTCCTTGCGTGTATCGGAACGAGTCTCTGACTTCCTTGATGAGTCACGCGAGACTTGCTGTACTTTCGATATTCCCCATTCTCAGTCTTTTGTCAATCTCGAACGATGTGGCGCTTTTTAAGCGGTGTCTCAGAGCCTCCAGCAAAAAGAAAAAGTCCGAAGAAGAAAAAAAACCAGCAGAATAAGAAATAGAAGAAGAGAAGCGAGATCGGAAGTGGGTGCCTGGTTGGAAAAAGACAGTGTTGTTGTTGAAATTTATCTTGTTTATTAGCTGCAATAGTTATACAGTTTAAAAAAATGACCGTGCTTTCAATCAAGGGGTCTGGCAACCTGAGAAATATTTTGGCAACTTCAACTTCCCAGGTTAGGAGCCCGGCTGGCTCTTAGGCCTGGCTTGCTAAATCTCAGCCCTGTGGTCACTAGGGCTTCCTATGATGTTAGTATTTAGCAATATAGGCATTTTATATGTATATGTTTTGTTGATAATTTATAATGATGTTTGTATTCTATTTTGTTTTTGTAACCGGGGGTTCGAGTAGTTGGAGTAAAGCCTCAGCCGTCCCCTGCGTGGGATGTCTTTATTGTAAAGTGACTGGCCGGTGGAGGGCATTCAATTTTCCCACTAGGGTTGTTTCAGCAGATCTTTTATGCGGATCGGGGGTTGTCCGGTCCTGATTTGGCTCGGAGGAGTCCGCTGGACCTAAAGCAACAATCAATCAATCAATCAATTGTGTATGAGGTCTGTTGGATCAGCTTGGGAATATTGGACGCTTTCTGCCAGGTGGTCACTAGGGCTTCCTATGATGTTATTATTTAGCAATGTAGGCATGTTATATGTATGTTTTTTGTTGATAATTTATAATGATGTTTGTATTCTATTTTGTTTTTGTAAACGGGGGTTCGATAAGTTGGGGTGAAGCCTCAGCCGTCCCCTGCGTGGGATGTCTTTATTGTAAAGTGACGGGCTGGTGGGGGTCATTCAGTTTTCCCACTAGGGTTGTTTCAGCAGATCTTTTTTTATGCGGATTGGGGGTTGTCCGGTCCTGATTTGGCTCAGAAGAGTCCGCTGGACCTAAAGCAACAATTATGTAATGTAATGTAAACGTTCAGTGTTCTTTCCTTCTGTAATTCTACAGTATTTCCGTCTCGTTGTACAGGACAGTATGTGACTGAAAGCATGAATCGTTGGGGACACAAATTGTGCTGGTACTGCTTTCTCTAGTCCGTGAATAAATTGTTGCTAAAAAATTCTGACAATCTAACTTGTTGAAATTGAATAGTGTGCTGAGTCATGTTTAGAGGGAGCAGTGACCAAACAAATGGAAATGGCGAAATGGACTATGCATGATCTTTATTGATGAGGTGTAATCAATGTTTTGATGCGTCCACTGTCAGTTTTCATGAGATGTAAGAATCGTTAAAGATCAAAATTAAATGTATGCTTGTCTTAGGGTGAGTGCCAAGTATTATTGGTAATAGAGATTTCGTGTGAGCTGGATGGGTCAAGGGCACATGTACAATGCCATGAACATAATTAAGACAGTTGGGTGCGCGTGAAAAAAATCGATTATATTTTGAAGTGTTTAGTTTAGGTAAGCATGCAGTGGGCAATTGGAAAGGATAACATTTCTTTTAGTATTTCAGATGAGAGTATAAACTGAGATCAAGTTTGCATGCATGCATTCCATTGCACGGACTTTAAAGATCTTGACGCTCATGTTCTAGCTGGGCGAGTGCCAGCTACCCAAATACACTTTGCACTCAACTAGGTCCAATACCTCATCGCCCAGGATTGTGCTCAGTCGTTTGAGAGTCAGACTATATGTCCAGAGGTTGCAGGTTGAGCATCAGACTATGCGCCCAGAGGTTGCAGATTGGCGCCTTGGGCCGCTTTGGCTAGATCCTGTATCGGCCAGCACTTTGAGCAGCTCTGTCCTGTTGTCTGCAAATATGCATCCCGAACAGTGCCCTAAATACTTATAGTGAAATGGTTCAGTGTTTGAATGATCTTTCTATTTTATTTTAGAGCATCCTTTAGCAATCATAGTAGATACCGCGCACAGCTCTGTGTGACTGCAGCACTTTGAAATAATGGTTTGTATGTTGCCCTGTTTACTAAGTAGTCTGCTACAGGTTTTCAGGAAATTGATAAGACATTGATGTACTTGTAATCATTCATTCAATTAAACCACCATTCGTTATTGACACAGCCCAAGCACCCATATTAATTTTATGTTACACGAAGTTATGCAAATTAATAGCCGAATCTCTTATGTCGATGTTCGTGCTTGGGCAGTGTAAATAAAAATATTGAAGCTCGAATATCAAATATCAAGGGATGAACTTGTGCGACTTTTAGGTACGAGGCTTTTCAGGTCACTGTTGGTTTTTTCTGGGTACTCTGGTTTCCTCGCTCCCTTCAATAAAAATATTGGATGCAGTCAATCTAAACATTTCAAAATTAAAATTAGATTCTCTTTCCATCTTCTAATAGTGACTTTGCATGTCTGAGTGATGAATGTGCGTTCCGTGCGTATGTAAAGATGTCTGCAAAATGTGCAATTTATTGATTTTTATGTTTTTTAATAAGTGTTGTTGTAGGTTTTTTCCCCACTTTTTTGTTTTTGTTTTTTGTTGTTAAATATGTGCTTTTTTAAATTAAAAGAAACACATTTTTTTGTTACATTTTCTTGTTAGTTGACTGATTATTTTTTATTTTTGTGTGTGTTGGAAGTAACACCACCGTGGAGTGGCCGGGGGTTTCTGTATGAATAGCATCCTCACTTTCTGAAAATGTAGTGCTGTAGTTTAAATTCCCACTGTAGCAGTCTTTCTTCTTTGTTGTTTTCGTATTCATACTCTGTTCTATAGCTCTACTATCTTCTTCGCTAGACCAGTCATCTACCTTTTTTCTTGAAAACTCTCCCAAAACTCCTCGTTTGTGTATTGGGTCAGCTTGGGGATATTGGACGCTCTCTGCCAAATGGACACTAGGGCTTTCTATGATATTTTTTAGCAATGTAGGCATTTTATATGTATGTGTTTTGTTTTAATATTTTATCATATTTTTATTCCAATTTTGTAAACGGGGGTTCGATAAATTAAGAGTATAGCCTCAGCGTTCAGTTCAGTTCAGTGGGTAGATTACCGTCCCCGGACACAGTAGCGTATAGGGGACTGTCTTTATTGTAATGTGACTGGCCGGTGGAGGGCATTCAATTTTCCCACTAGGGTTGTTTCAGCAGATCTTTTATGCGGATCGGGGGTTGTCCGGTCCTGATTTGGCTCGGAAGAGTCCGCTGGACCTAAAGCAACTATCAATCAATCATTCTGTCCTATCACTCTGCTATACTATCTTCTTCTGCGCTAGATCAATGACCTACCTTTTTTCTTGAAAACTCTTCCTGGACAAGACTCCTTGTTTGTGTATGAGGTCTGTTGGATCAGCTTGGGAGTATTGGACGCTTTCTGCCGGGTGGTCACTGGGGCTTCCTATGATGTTATTATTTAGCACTGTAGGCATTTTATATGTATGTGTTTTGTTGATAATTTATAATGATGTTTGTATTCTATTTTGTTTTTGTAACCGGGGGTTCGAGTAGTTGGGGTAAAGCCTCAGCCGTCCCCTGCGTGGGATGTCTTTATTGTAAAGTGACTGGCCGGTGGAGGGCATTCAGTTTTCTCACTAGGGTTGTTTCAGCAGATCTTTTATGCGGATCGGGGGTTGTCCGGTCCTGATTTGGCTCGGAAGAGTCCGCTGGACCTAAAGCAACAATTAATCAATCAATCAAGCAAGCAAAACCAGTGTGATTTTCTATCTTTGAGATGCCAGCTCACCCATTGCCACTGTCTGCAAACCACACATGTTTATGTCTTGTCCATAGTACTGCACGCTACCAGTTGTTTGAACATTAAAATATGTATTACATTTATTCTGAAGCCATTTGACCGATTTGTGTTTTCTTTTTCTCTATCTTTTTCTCATTCTGTTGCTCAACTCAGTTACGATTACATAAGTTTTATTAAAGCACATTCTGCATCAAACTTCAAAGCAGTTTTCATAGTGAGTCAAGAAAAGTTTATTCATATTCTCAGCATCATAATACAAATGTCTTTAACATGTTCTACTGCTAGTTAACTAAAATCCACTAAAGATTTACAATAAAGTCTTTTTGAAGATTTCAATTCAATGTATTTGAAATCAGTTTACAAATTATGTGATTTTAGAATGTAACATCTTTATAAGTATGATGGTACACCTGCAGACCGCCTGGTAATAATGCATACGAGTTTACACAAATTAACTACACAATAATGGTACAGATGAGCTTACCAACAATGACTACATAATGATGGTACATAAGAGTTTACACACCATGACTACTTAATGATGGTACACAATGACCGCATAAAGTTAGTACAAATGAGCATACACAAAATGATCATATAATGATGGTACACATGAGTTTACACACAATGACCACATAATGTTGATACGGATGAGCTTACACACAATGACCACACAATGTTGATACAGATAAGCTTACACACAATGACCACATAATGTTAGTGCCAAAGAGGTCACACACAATGGCTGCACAATGATGGTAAGAAATCACACTTCCATGTTTGTTGCTTTAGAGAAATAATTTATATACCACAGCTCTTAGAATGCAAAAACGAAGCAAATTCCATAATTTGGAATAATTTGGAGTTCATAGAGCTGTTCGGTAGCCAGATATATACCGGCAGCGTAATGATGGAAAATTGTTAAAGACCGCTTAACGGGGTCAACTCCTGTATGTGTGTGTGGGTGGGTGGGTGGGTGTGGGTGTGTGTATGTGTGAGAAAGAGAGATATAGAGAGTATGGGTGTGAGAAAGAGAGAGAGGGTGAAATAGAGGGAAGGTGGGGATAGAAGAGAGTTCAGGGGGTGGGGAAGTGAGGAAGAATAGGACCAGACAAGCAACACACATTCAAGCAAACACTCAGACAGACACACCTTAGCCTTAATAACCAAGAAAATCTTCAGAACTTTGAATACATTACTTCAGCAGTAGGCCTACTTGTATCCTTTCTTACCTTTCCTCAGAAGTGCGGGTGTGCTTACCAGACAATGATGGTATCTCCATTCCAGAGACGAAACGTTGCTAAACTACATTAGTAACTAATCAGAAGAATGCGGGATGAACCCAGCCCCAAACAGCAAGGTATACTGCCAAAGATCAATCGACAGCGAGGTGTAAACAGACTCCCCATTTTCTGCTTCATTTACGTCCTTTTGGCACGGATTATGTTGATTAATTTATGCCTGTTTGGAATACCAATAAATACAGCCAGACTAGCCCGGCGTGGTGACGTAGGTGTGAAGGTTGGGAGTTTCATAAGACAAAATCAAAAGAAAGTGTCTGATATCAAGGGTAAGCTAGTACAGTTGCAGACTCCAGCATAATTATTGCTTACCCCATCCCTATTATCTCTCCCCCCCCACTTTGCCATTCCTCGCAAGCTGTGAGGTTAGTCTATAATACCTTTGAGGTGTTTTAATTTTATGGTTGCTTGGTTGTTTTATTAACGTCTTCTTCATCGAAATGATAGGACGCACACTCGCATGCACTCACGCACGCACAGCCGAGGTTACACAGCACATGCACACACACAAACACACACACACACACACACACACTACAATAAATTTAAAATTAGCAAAGAATAATAATAATTTTAAAAAAAAATCAAATAAATCGAGCTACTGGACAATCTATTAAAGCTTTTGCTAACCTAACGCTCACATCAAAACGTATGTTATCGATAGAACTCATGGTTTGTTAATCAGTTGTCAAAAAGGACAAATATGACTGCATTCAAGTAATACACGCCTCAAAGACACAGTTTCATTACATATGCAGTTCCCATTTTTACAATATTTTGTTTTCACTGAGTTTAGCATTTTTCTTTGTTTCATGCTTAAAACTGATCTGGTGATTCCACAAGGTTTATCGTAACTCAAATAAAATGTAATCGTTTTCACCCAAAAAAATATTTCCATCGAGTTCTGAATTTCTGGAGAAGACTATCGTTATTGCCTGTGAGTTAATATTTGAAGCACTACGTTTTGCAGCACGATCAGCCCAATCATAAAAAAAATCCACAATGTGATGAAATCCAGCAAAAGTTCACCTTAGTACCATTCCCTATAAAACCATGAATAATATTTTTTATTTGTAAAATTTCTTTTCTTTCTCCATGACAATGTGAACTCAATACATGTAAAGCAGGCATAGAATCTACACATCTAACAATACTAAATATTCTCATAGATAGGTCTCAGCTTTTATTAAGAGCCATTAATATCGCAATTAATTCAGCAGTAACATAGAATTTCCTTTACCTAAATAATATGATTCTGATATATATTAAAATCCTGTAATTTTAATTTTAGGTTCTAATGTTAGTCTATATGAGAAGTGTATTTCGTATGGTATTCCTTTCCCCACCAACTCACTCCCAGCCCTCATTGCCCATCTTCGCCATTTCTGCTGCAATCTAGCTGTTGCCCAAAGTAGTATACGTGTGTTGAAAGACAGTCGCATTAATATGCCAAAAACGCGTATGAACTAACTAAACTCTCTTCAATGAACTAAATAAAAACACCTTTGATCCCACCAAATGGTGCCTCTAACTACTTATTACAAAATGGCCATATTATTATGGATACATTTTTCGTCGAGTTTAAAAGCAGTGTTTAACAGAATATGGCACATGTGTGTGTGTGTGGGGGGGGGGGGAGGTTATATAAGGAATTTGCCAGTTGGAGAAATTTTTATAAAACGATAACTGTAATCGCCAGCATACTACGTCTCTACTCTTAGCTTGTCTTATAACGAAGACAGTACAATTTCACAAAATATGGCTTCTTTTCCATTCCTAACTGAAGTCCAGCTATACCAATGGTGGCGTTGTGTTGCTGTTTTTTTTCTTCTGCCTAGCTAATTACTGTCCACAAAGATTCTAGGTCATCAAACTACTTACTACCCATGTAACCTACCGCAGTCTCAGTTGCCAATGAGCTGATGAATCCATGTAGCTTAGATTCTGGGTCAAAAGGGGATCTGCTTACGATGTACCGTGATGGACTCTAGAGTCTGGCTAGCAAGTGATTTTGCTACAGACTCGGCTCAACCTAATCGCTCTCTGCTTAGTACATCTCGCAATGCTCAAAGAACAACACAGTTGAGAGAGAGAGAGAGAGAGAGAGAGAGAGAGAGAGAGAGAGTGAGAGAGAGAGAGGGAGGGGAGAGAGAGAGAGAGAGAGAGAGAGAGAGAGAGAGAGAGAGAGAATGGATAGAAGGGTTAAGGTAATGATGATGACATTGCTGGTGGTTATTGTTAATTTATTTAATCGTTCTTATTAAAATGTTTCCAGCTCAAGAGCTGCTCAAAGCACTGACCGATACAGCATCCAACTCAAGCCGACCACGGATTGAGGATAGGGGTAAATAAAGTGGTGATGGTGGTAGTTGAAATGATTGTGTCGTTGGTCAACAGAAGAGGTAGCACTGATAAGAGCTGCAGCGAAAAGAGTGATCGTCGTGCGAATGAGAGTCAATCAGTTGGACAGTTAAGAATCAGTTCAAACGATGATTGAGAGTGAGCGCATTCAGTTTATTGCTTATTGAAATAAAGTTATTTCAGGTCACCTCCACCACCACCATCATCATCATCATCATCATCATCATCATAATCATCATCAACATCATCATCGTCATCATCATCATCATTACCATTATCACTACCACCACCAACACCACCAACAAAATGGAGTGGTCAAGAACGTGTGAAGAGCACGTACAATGACAACGATGTTCACAAATGCAGAAACAGGGAAAATATGATGCAGGAACTGAACTACCGCGGTGCCAGCATCTTATCGAGCTTCAACAATAACAAGAGCAGCAGCTAAAACAAATTCAACCCACCTGAACACACAATGGGATTGCATCACATACTTACTGATGTTCGGTCCAAATGAATCAGCACGAATAAGACAAGAGGGCACGCAGAGTTGTAGACGTAGAAGAAGGATGGGGGGGGGGGGGTAGAAAATGGAAGATGGGGGTGGGCCAAACAGGAGAGTAAGAAGAAGAAAAAGGAAGCAGAATAAGAAGAAGAAAGAGGAAGAGGAAGAGGAGTAAGAAAAAGAAGAAGAAGAAGAAGAAGAAGAAGAAGAAGAAGAAGAAGAAGTGCACACTCCCACAAACGTACTAAAATTACTACAGCAAATTACATTATTTCAAGTTACTGGCTAAACAAAAGCATCAAAAGCAATACAAAAGACAAATGCAAGTTGCGTAACACTTCAACTAAAAAAGAAGCTTGCATATTTTCTGAAAATTAAATTACAGAAAACCCTTTGAAGCAAACACTTTCACTTTTTGTTTAACCAGCAATTAGACCTAAAACAATAATCTTGTATTGTATTACAACCAGCAATTAGCTTATAGACCTCGTACATTCAAGTGCTAGAACCTTGATCTATTACACGCATGTTTTACCTTTCAGTGAAAATATTCACCTATACAGAGCTGTTTCCTAATGCCATTTTCAACTTAACATTAAAATCGACTTCTATACTCAAATAATATAGTTATTATCTAAGAAGTCAGACTGACCATTTCACATCCAATTCCATTCCATGTCCACTGGCGTTAGCGCACAAGTACAAGAACACAGTCATGCTCGGGACACTGAACACGACGTCCTCTACTTTCAAGCACACCCTTTTATGATCATCCCAAGTGGAACTGGCATGCTCTCTTCATTGCAGCATACGCTTGCGCTCTGCACCACGAAGTTTCCAACATTTAAGCTACTTTCAAACACACCCTCGCATCGTCCCCCTTCCTCCCCCAAGATACCAAGAGTTCAAAGTTCACATGTACTGAATATAGTCTACTCTCAACGAATCATCGTGTGCTCGCTAAGGCCCAACATGCTGATGAGGAGTTCATTAACAGGCTCGTTTAAGTTTGTGACAAATCTTGAACATCTTGGGTTGCCATGCCTGAATATCCACAATTTGCGAAGGCCTGCGCATGAAAGAGCTTCAAGCTAACTTCAAGCTAAGATCTCGGCGGAATCTGATACTCAGTTGGTCAGAATGCATTGCCTGAGTAAGTCATTCCAGACAAAAGCCGTCGTAATAAGCAGCTAAGTTATACACTAATACAGACCGACTTCAGAGGAGAGAAAACATATCTTTGAAAAAGCATACACGCTATAGATCTATGGAAGTATGGATGAGTGAAAGGTACTTAAGTGAAATTAACAGTGATGAACGAGGAGAAAAGTATACTGAGTTAATCTTGTAACAAGCAGATGATTTAAACGATCAAACAGACTGACTTAAGAACATCGTGTTTGAACGGTTGAAATCACCATTACAATATGATACAATCATGTAATTGCACCGTGTTAGAGAAACAAAATCGTATTGTATTATATGGCATTGTATAAACGAAGATAAGCAAACTGACTATCAGAAATCTATTAGGGTGGGGTACGTGTGCGCGTATACATTTATTCCATCCAAAAGCTTGAAACAAACAGCTGTGTTATGCATTAATATAGACTGCTTTAGGTGGCAAGAGGACATCGTATTAAGCTTTAAGGCATCGATACAACTTTACGCGTGATGAACGGACTGTCAAGGACCTATCGAACCTTTCCTAACTTCCGTCCAGCTGCGCAGATAAATCCTCCTTCTTAAAACCAACTTGAGATCTACCAGGCCTTAAAACACTGTTCAGTAACACAAAGTCACTTATACATACACCCATCTTCCTCCACCAACCACACCCCCCCAAAAAAAAAAAACTTTAAAAAAATCGAGCACCAACAAACGTTCTAGCTCTTTGAAAGGTGTCCTTATTAACTTTGTTGCAGAGCACACAGTTTTGAACACTTGAAGTTTGGCATTCTACGCCCCCCCCCCTCTCTCTCTCTCTCTCTCTCTCTCTCTCTCTCTCTCTCTTTCTCTTGTCACAGACCGTGTGTGTATAAATAAACAACAATAGAGAAAACAGTACATCTATTCTACTAATCTTTGAGGGTTTCAAATAAATCATGAGCTAACTAACAACACTGACAAGTCTTCCAGAAATGTAGGCTTGCAAAGTGCAGAGATGATGCAATCTTACTATCGACCACACACACAGGAGGCACACAAAACACTTCCAGGCGCACACTAAGCACTATACCAGAGCCTGTTGAGGCCCTAAGCCTGAAATACACTAAGTTTCTGCTACCTTTCAGAGCTGAACTTCGGCACTAATATACAGTCAAGACGTGGACAAGAGCAGTATCTAACACCCAGTGGGCGCCTGGAACATTTGAAGGTAAATAGACAAGACAGACTATCAGACATGTAGGATGATAATTAATCTGAGGCACAAACTTTCTATTTGACATGCCTTGAGATAAATCACTAACATAAAGTACAGAAGAAGCAGTGCAAACCTCAAAGAAAGGTTGCGTGCCTTCACCGTATCAGTTCATCTCCGATATTCTAGATGGACCAGGTTCAGCCTTCCTTATGTTTTGGTGTCTAGTGCGTTCCTGTTGAGTTGAAACTGTGAAACAGAAAGCAGATGCGGTGAAGAAATAGAAAGAGAACACGAAAACGGTAAAGAGGAACCAGGAGAAGAAGAAGAAGAAGAAGAAGAAGAAGAAGAAGAAGAAGAAGAAGAAGAAGAAGAAGAAGAAGAAGAAGAAGAAGAAGAAGAAGATAATGATGATGATGATGATGATGATGATGATGATGATGATGATGATGATGATGATGATGATGATGATGATGATGATGCTGATGATGAAAAAGAAGACGAAGAAGAAGAAGAAGAAGAAGAAGAAGAAGAAGAAGAAGAAGAAGAAGAAGAAGAAGAAGAAGAAGAAAACAATAACAACAACAACAACAACAACAACAACAACTACTACTACTACTACTACTACTACTACTACTACTACTACTACTACTACTACTACTACTACTACTACTACTACTACTACTACTACTACTGCTACTACTACTATAAAAACAAAAACAACAATAAAAACAACAACAATGGCATCAGGAACCAGAACAAACAAGATTGCGGATGAAGAGGATTACAAGTACGAAGACAAAAAGGCTAAGAACGATAAAAAAGACTTTCTCCAAGCAGGAAGAGGAGGAGAAGGAGAAGGAAGAGTGAGAGGTGAAAGAGGCTAAATCCTCCAAGGACACTCCTTGCAGCTATCCGCAACCCAGAAGGTAGTACCCAATCGATTTCTTGGCTTAGATTTCCACTCTTCGGCAAAATCCAAGTGTCCTGTAGGTTACAAAACCTTGTTAACCTCCGATAGAAGCGTCCAGCCACAAAGCGCCATCGATCTTGGTCAGAAGTGATGCTGAAAGGCTCCATCACAGTCCTGACGCTGTAAGTCTTAAATAGCTTCACTAGCCCCATCACTTAAAAAAGTTCTTTTTAGAACAGTGGTTTCTAAGACACACTTCTATAATCGATGTCTTTAAGTTAAGTGGAGAAGCGCGGTACCACAGGCAGGCCCTCGGTGAGCTGTCCTGTACACAGAGAACTGGACTGGTTTAACATTTCGCAAACACAGACAATTTCTAATTTCTCCGAAGGTCAGTTTTATATCCTTTCATTAAGCCGTTTTACTGCATCACAACCTTTTCAAGGTACCAGTTTTACCCCATTTTTAATTTATTTAAGATACCTCTCGAGGGAGATAGAATAAACCATAAAATTAAGAATCTCATGCTGGATGTAGCCGACCTAAATCGTAAACTGAACACCTATAATTAGGACATAAAAGAACGTAGTTTAGTGTCAGCAACATGGACCGGTCTTTTCAGAGGTCGTTTGTTTATACATATCTGTAGGTTTGATGAAATATTAAGACATGAATAGACGTTAAATAAAAACAACTGAACTAACTGAACTGTCAACTACCCTCATTTTTATATTCTCTATAATTCCATTTCATTTCCATTTCCAAATTTCTATAATTCCATTTCCAAATCGTTATTCTCGCGAGAATCGAAAGACAATTTGTGGTTTATCGCATTTTCAAGATGTTAAGCACGTTTAGGCATAGGGTTTTATTGTTTAAATACAGGGTTAGTTAGTTAGTTATTCATTGATTACAGGGTCCAGCGGACTGCAAGGAGCCGAATCATGACCAAAAAATCAAGACCACAACTTTGCTGAAAGAGGACTCACCCCTGATCCGCATAAAAGGTCTGCTGAAATAACCCCAGTGGTAACACTGAAGGCACTCCACCAGCCAGTCACTTCACAATAAAGGCATCCCAAGCAGGGGACGCTGAGGTTATACTCAAATTTATCGAACCCTCATTTACAAAAACAAAATAGAATACAAACATCATTATAAAATATCAACAAAACACATACATATAAAATAATAATAAATAAATAAATAAATTACATTACATTACATTACATAATTGTTGCTTTAGGTCCAGCGGACTCTTCCGAGACAAATCAGGACCGGACAACCCCCAATCCGCATAAAAGATCTGCTGAAACAACCCTAGTGGGAAAACTGAATGCCCTCCACCAGCCAGTCACTTTACAATAAAGACATCCCACGCAGGGGACGGCTGAGGCTTCACCCCAACTTATCGAACCCCCGTTTACAAAAACAAAATAGAATACAAACATCATTATAAATTATCAACAAAACACATACATATAAAATGCCTACATTGCTAAATAATAACATCATAGGAAGCCCTAGTGACCACCTGGCAGAAAGCGTCCAATATTCCTAAGCTGATCCAACAGACCTCATACACAAATAAGGAGTCTTGTCCCGGAAGAGTTTTCAAGAAAAAAGGTAGGAGACTGGTCTAGCGAAGAAGACGATAGTATAGCAGATTTATAGAACAGAGCAGGAATGAGAAAGAGCAAATGAGAAAGACAGCGACAGTGGGAATTTAAAGCACTAAATTTCCAGAAAGTGGGGATACTATTTATACTGAAACCCCCGGCACCCCAACGGGGGTAAATAAATAAATAAATAAATTAATTAATTAATAAATTAAAGCTAAATGATAATATCATAGGAAGTCCTAGTGACCATTTGGCAGAAAGCGTTCAATATTCCCAAGCTGATACAACAGACCTCACACACAAATGAGGAGTTTTATCCCGGAAGAGTTTTCAAGAAAAAAGGTTGGTAGGTGACTGGTCTAGCGAAGAAGAAAGTAGTATAGTGGATTGACAGAACAAAGTAGGAATGAGAAAGAACAAATGAGAAAGACAGCGACAGTGGGAATTTAAAGCACTAAATTTCCAGAAAGTGGGGATACTATTTATACAGAAATCCCCCGGCACCCCCACGGGGAGTTAAATATGGGGCAACACCGAAGTCAGCATCAATCGAAGTGGAAACCATGCTGCAAGGGCACATGAATCACTAAACAAAAACTATCTTGAAGCAATTTCATAACAAACATTTGTTTCAAAACTTTTCCCCTCAACTGAGCTCCTATAATTATGAATTCAAAAAACGTAGTTTAAGGTCGGCAAACATGATCTAGTCTTTTTACACGTCTGTTTATACACATCTGTAGGTTTGAAGAACCTTTCGCCTGGCACACTAGTGACCCAAGTTCGAATCCCGATTGGGCAAAATAGAAGTGGCTATTTTTCACTGTCTGATTGCTCTGGTGGTTTAATATTGATTTAAGTTAATACCCTCTGGTTATCCCCTTCTGCGATATCGCCAATGGTGGGTGTTGACGTTAAACTTCAATGTTCATCATTCAGATCCTGTTTCAAATTATAAATAAACAAAAATATAAGGGTTTTAAAAAAAAATGCAGCGAAGAATAAAATAATCAGAGTTTGCTTCTGATTCTTGAAATTCGACAGGTTAAGAATCTATAAGACGTTATGGCAAGTAAAAACGATGTTGGAATGTTGCAAAAGTTAGCAAAAGACAGACAACGGAACTGCGTTGTGTTTTGACAGTGTAGGCGCGCTGCACGTGTTTCTCCTCTTCGCTCTTGTTGCTTCTCCTGTTTCTCCTCAACATCATCGACAGCAAACCCCATTCTTTCACTCTTGATAAAGGTTGCATACCACCGGGTTGCTGGTCGACATACCTTGGATCATGGAAAACGTTTAACTCAATTGACCATTAACATTACAGAGTGCCGCGTTATCCTTCGTTCTGCTCCCAGTAAACGTATTAGTGTTTCCTGTGACTACGATAAGTTATTGCATGAGCTCCTATCAAAAGGTATGATGGCGACTGGTTCTCAAATTTAAACTATCAAAGGATAGTCGGTGCCGATCTTGTTTTTAGTCGTATAGAGATCTTTACTTGAAGTTCGGCCAGTAGCATGCTGCTGGCAATATTCCCTGGTGCTCTGCCTGCTGGTTTAAAGCCATAATTTTCAAATTGAGTTATCGTAAGATTAAAGGCCTACCCTAGACATCGGCGATATTTGGTTAAATAAACGTTCATCATCATCATTATCACCTTTTTCTCCTATTCCACCCCATCCCCACCACCACTCTCTCTCTCTCTCTCTACCTGAAACTGTCAAATTTATCAATGGACCCCACTGCTGTTGGACACGGTTACCAGGATAGCTCACAAAAAAAGGCATAAACCGATTAACAGCGAAAACAGCTCCCAGTGTTTGATATTCTTCCAGCTAGAAACCATTATTTAGAACGTGTTCCTGCAACGTTAAAATGGTTCCTTATCTTTTAAATCTTAATGCTTCCTTAATTTAATCCGTTCTCTTAAGGGATGGGAAAGTTTATTTAGATTCGGGGAAATCCTGGTTTGTTGATTCACCTATGGCCTTCTTATTTATTTTTTTATGACTCTAAAACCCACACTGTGGCCCATTTTCTCCCGAACTAATTTTACCAAAAAATCTTGGTTAGCAATTTATATTTTTTCATCGAGCTTTTAAAACAATTGTAAAACTTAAGCGCAATTTATTTTCTCAAAATAACTATTGAAACTGATATTATAAAACGCTGTCATAAAATGTCTGTATTTGTATAAAGAAAACATCGGACAGTTTTGGTATGCGCCTTTTTAAGTACCTTTAGCGGATGGCATTGATGGATTAGTTGGAGGGGAACAAGAACTTGAACAGCTGGTGCAGAGGCTTGACACCATCTCCAGAGCCTTTGGACTGAAAATAAGTGCAGAGAAGACCAAAATGATGACCAACAATACCAATTACATCAACACGAACATCAAAACCCAAGGGGAATTCCTCAACCCGGTGCACAGTTTCAAATATTAGGAGCCATTGTATCGAAGTCCTTTCGAGAACAGCACAAACATCTGCTGCCCTGATAAGGTTGAAGCCCATTTGGAAAGACAGGACCATCAGTCTACATTCCAAAATAAGGTAGCTACGCTCTCTTGTCACCTCAATCTTCCTATCTTGTGAAACGTGGACCCTCACAGCAGACCTACATGTACAACGAAGAATACAAAGCATGGAGATGAGATGCTACAGAAGATTTCTGGCATTTTCTATTCCCAGCACATAACCAACGACGACCATCACACAAGCCACGCATGATATGACAACAAGATGACATGCTTACAGTGGTAAAGGAACGGAAACTGCGATGGTATGACCACGTCACCAGAGCATCAGGCCTTGCAAAGACCATCTACAAGGCACGGATCAAGGAGGCAGAATAAGAGGGAGACAGAAAAAGAGGATGGAGAACAACTTCCGAGAATGGACTGGCTTGACACTGGGCGAAGAAGTCATGAGGGTTGCTGAGGACATAGGAAGATGGAGTACGCTGGTTAAACGATCATCTGCGGTGCCCCCCCCAATGACTTCCCAGTTACGGGATACGATAGGATAGATAGGAAGTACCCCAATATTTAATTATTCTCTATTATCTCTACCTGCACCCCAACATTTTCGTTTTAATGTAAACAATATTGACAGAGAGGAGTTAGGTGGTGAAAGTTTATTCAGGTACACTAAATGGTCGGTTGGTTATTTACAACGATTGTGTGTGTGTGTGTGTGGGTGAGTGCTCGCGTGCGTGCGTTAGAACGTTTGTGGGAGAGGGAAGCAGTAAGGTATGTGAGTGGATGAGTGTTTATTTATTCAGATATTTTTGAGGGGCTGCTCATTTATTCATTACAGACACTTTGCACGTTTTTTTTTTTTATATAAAATCCTTATGCTTTAAAACAAGGTAATCCCAAAGTAAGAAATGAATTCACATATGAAATTAAACACATTGTATAATATCTAGAGGAATAATTGTTGATTTCTTTTGGGTTCCATCACATTGTGGAATTCATTGGAATGAAGTGTGTGACAAGTTAGCCAAAGAGAGAGCACTAAGATCATTCTATTCTATTTATGTAAACAATCTGTGTATGTGTTATCATGAAACGTGTTCTTTATTAGAAAAGGCAATATGTTAAGTTACTAACATTAAAAAGGTTATTATGCCGCACTGTTCATGACATTTGTTAAAATTAATATACACATTAAGAATGAACGAGGTTACTATACCGCACTGTTCATGACATTTGTTAAAATTAATATACACATTAAGAATGAACGCACGGAATACTAAATATTCCGCAGATATTAAGTGTAGGCTTATGTGTTGCACAAATATAACAGTATACCATATTTTATTTGAGTGTCCAGTTTTAAATGAAATGTATGAAAACAAAGGACACAATTTGACTGAATATGGACATTCTTTAGATGCTGTAGTATATCATTAACAGATAACAGTAGTTGTGCAAAATATTGAACGTCGCCTTTTGTTAGACTTGTATAGATTGGGGTTAAATTCCTCTTACCCTTTCATTTTTTATATTTATCCTAGCAAGCTTATGTGTGTGTATGCGTGTGAGCGTTTAGAGCAAGTTTTAAGTTTGGTTTTGCGCTATAAAAATAAATTATTATTATTACTATTATTATTGTTATTATTATTATTCTTATTATTATTATTATTATTATTATTATTATTATTATTATTATTATTATTATTATTATTATTATTATTCCATTTTGTTGCAAGATTTATTAATTGTGATTTGATTGTTACTGTTGTTGTTATTAATCAATGTCTCATACACCTGAATGTGTGAATAGACCATACATGAAATATTGATTAATTGATTTCATTCATTTCTTTATATTTCTATGTTGATTTCCAAGACTACTTTCTTTCGTTTCCTGCCTTCTCTTACTTTAGTTTTTTTCCCCTTTTAAAAACTATCTTTGATGTTAGCCTAAAGGGAATCTGCAAAGCACTAAACAAATGAGAGAGAGAGAGGGGGAGAGAGAGAGAGAGAGAGAGAGAGAGAGAGAGAGAGAGAGAGAGAGAGAGAGAGAAAGAGAGAGAGAGAAAGAAAGAAAGAAAGAAAGAAAACATAGATAATATGACATATACACAATAATGGGACAAGATCCACCTTTCGCATCTATGACTTAACGCTTCTTCAACGTGGATTGCAATCTTGATCACAGGGGTTTGCTGTCAGTTCCAACCCCCCCCCCCCCCCCCGTTCATTTCCT
This sequence comes from Oncomelania hupensis, assembly GCA_036898135.1. NCBI lineage: Eukaryota > Metazoa > Mollusca > Gastropoda > Littorinimorpha > Pomatiopsidae > Oncomelania > Oncomelania hupensis. The sequence goes on from CM072511.1 coordinate 131,666,710, forward strand.
CCCCGGTCATTTCCTCCCGTCAATTTCCCTCCTGGTCAATTCCCTCCAAGGAAACTTACTCCCTGGTTATTTCCCCCCGTTATCAACTTCATCCCCATAGTCACTTCCCCCCATTTCTTTTACTCCCCGGTTATTTCCCCCCGTTATCAACTTCATCCCCATAGTCATTTCCCCCCATTTTTTTTACTCCCCGGTTATTTCCCCCCAATCTCAACTTCATCCCCATAGTCACTTCCACCCATTTTTATTACTACCCGGTTATTTTCCCC
>CM072511.1:131671978-131767419 GCA_036898135.1 Oncomelania hupensis
TGTGTGAGACGAAGCAACAGATTTATGACGCAGGGTATCGTCAGCAAAGAACTGGTAAGAATGACGGAAGCTGCTGATGATGGAAACAAGAGACTGAGTATACATTGTAAACAGAACTGGACCTAAGACAGAACCCTCAGGGACACCATATTTGGGGAAGACTGTGAATTTTTCACAAGAACTGAATGTGCGATCGGTCAGGTAGGATCTGAACCAATCCAGAACCGTTCCAGTGCAGCCAAAGACAACCTCGAGGCGTTTACAAAGAAGGTCATGATCTATTGTGTCAAAGGCTGCAGACAAATCCCGCAGCGATAGGATCGACACAATTCCACGATCAAATGCCAGCAAAAGATCATTGACCACGCTCAACAGTGCCGTTTCTGTGCAGTGACTTTGGTGGTAGGCTTCAGACCATGCTTCTTTAAAAGAGTGTTGACCAGAGCATGCTTGAAGGACAGAGGGACAGAGCCAGAAAGGAGTGAGGCATTCATAGTAGTTGTGATAGCAGGAAGAACATCATCCAAACATTAAAAGAGAAGATCAGTCGGAATAGGGTCCAGCTGACAAGATTTCGTTTGCATTTGATGTATTGTTTTCCTGACCTGGTCTTCAGAAATTGCTTGAAAAAATTGTAGTTTACAGCCAGAAATGGCAGAATGGTGAAAGGCTGGCAGGGTAGTAGGGTTTCTTGAGGCAAAGCTAGTTCTGATTTTTTCAATCTTTCCCGATTTTAAAAAAGCATTTTGGGAGGCTGTCAGAAGGGATGGTGTTAGGGAGTGTGTTGGGCGCGTATCTCCTTTCCTCCGCGCGAAATTGTCGGCACCATTCAGCGTCCCTCATTCTTTTGTTCGCATTTAAGGGGGAGCAGGTCTCAACGTCTAAGCTACGCTGTATACTGCAGCAGATAACACTTTTAACTCTCTCTGTCTGTGTGTGTCTGTCTGTCTCTCTTGTCTCTCTCTCTTTCTCACTCACGCATAGTAATCTACAGTTTAGGATATTTATTGTCTTTGAAACATAGCAAGTGCCACATATGCTTGAAGAAAGTAAGAAATGTCCACAAGTTGTCAACTAAGTTTTCATCATTGTATTTTTATGTTGTCGTTTTTCCTCCTGCAAAGTTCGATTCAGCACATCTTTCAGTTTTCCCTAAAGAAGCTTTAACTGTTTCTGCATTTCTTCTTCTTCTTCTGCATTTTTTCTTCTTCTTCTTCTTCTTCTCTCTTTTTTCCACTGCCTATTCCGGTATTCTCTTTATAGTCTTCCTCTTATTCCCCACATCCTCCTCCTCCTCTTTCTCCTCCTCCTCCTCCTCCTCTAATGTTATGCCTACCTGAATGAAACGTTTAACGTTTGCTTATTTTAAATTAGTGCCATAAATGAAAATTGCATTATCTATCCCCCCTTCCCTTCCCTTCCGAGTCATAACTTTTAACTGTTTTAATTCCGTTTTAATCATGCCTTAATGTGGTCCCATACTATTTATATCAACTGAGCATATTTTAGTGTTATCATAATTTTATTTCTCCATAGCTTGATTGTTTGGGATTATGAAAATACAGACCCATCAATGTGAAAGAATGATGACGAGTGAAAGAATGACGGCGTGATATCTGATGTTTTATTCATGGATTACAGAATTGTCCTTGTCATGTTTCGTGCTTATGTTATGTTGCCCACATGTCGAATTCCTTATGTAAAGTTGGAGACAGTAAATCATCTTGCATTTTGTATCTATTTTGTATATCTTCCCCCATCCCCCTTCTCTCTCTCTCTCTCTCTCTCTCTCTCCCTCTCTCTCTCTCTCTCTCTCTCTCTCTCTCTCTCTCTCTCTCTCTCTCTCTCTCTCTCTCTCTCTCCTTCATCTTCTTCACGGCGTTCTCAATTTTCTCCTTCTCCTCCTCCAAATCCTTCTTCTCTTCCTCCTCCATCCCCAACCCCCCTCTTCTGCTCTTCCTTCTACTTTCTTTCTTAATCCCTTCATGATCTTATAACCAAGACAAAACACCAGTTCCGTCGTCAGTAAAGCTGTAAACATAAGAAAAGTTTTAGAAGAAGAAAAAAAGCACCCGACTTCATTCCAAACTCCCAAATCAATACAATACCAGTCTCTTCAGGCTTAGCATCTCTCTGCTGCAAAGTGAGGCACTTCCACAAGTACCAAAACTGCGGCAAACGTAACGCGCCAAGTCAAACGGATGATTCGATTTGAGACAATCTGTGGGCGTAATGTAAGGTAGTGCAGTCAGTACACAATTTTAACAGCTAGCCCAATTTTCTGCCTGACAAACAGACAGACATAGACCAGCATGCATCCTGTTTTTTCAGCTTTACAGATGTAGTAGACTTTACATAGACATAGTATAGACAGAAACTAATTCAAACTGACAAACTTGCGCATATAAGATTATTAGCAGACATACAGTCGCTGTTGTTGTCGCTGTTGGTGGTGGTGGTGGTGGTGGTGGTAATGGAGTGTCATCTATCTATCTATCTATCTATCTATCTATCTATCTATCTATCTATCTATCTATCTATCTATCTATCTATCTATCTATCTATCTATCTATCTATCTATCTATCTATCTATCTATCTATCTATCTATCTATCTATCTATCTATCTATCTATCTATCTATCTATCTATCTATCTATCTATCTATCTATCTATCTATCTATCTATCTATCTATCTATCTATCTATCTATCTATCTATCTATCTATCTATCTATCTATCTATCTATCTATCTATCTATCTATCTATCTATCTATCTATCTATCTATCTATCTATCTATCTATCTATCTATCTATCTATCTATCTATCTATCTATCTATCTATCTATCTATCTATCTATCTATCTATCTATCTATCTATCTATCTATCTATCTATCTATCTATCTATCTATCTATCTATCTATCTATCCGTGTGTGAGGGTATGTTTCTGTCTGTCTCGGACTGAAATATTAAAAACAAGGAAAGAAACAGGTAGAAATTATAGAAAAGACGCTGGCTGATTCGGTTGTTAGTTAATTTAGTCATTATTTATAGGACCCCGCGGACTGCAAAGAGCCGAATCAGGACCACAACTTGGCTAAAAGAGGACTCAACCCCGATGTGTATAAAAGATCTGCTGAAACAACCCTAATGGTAACACCGAAGGCACTCCACCAGCCGGTCACTTTACAATAAAGGCATCTGTGCAGGGGACGCTGAGGCAGTACTCTAATTTATCGAAACCCCCCTTTACAAAAACAAAATGGAATATAAACATCAGTATAAAATATTAACAAAAATAGCAAATTGGTAACACGATCAGTATCTGCGGCTGCTGGTAAACAAAACCTGACACTTTCAGCACACGCTTAGCAGGCTCTCCATACCTCGTGTGAAAAACAAGGCTGTAACATGGCAAATGCAACAATACTTTCCAACGAAAAAAGGAAAGGCGAAGAAAACTAACGTACAAGAATCCAAAATGTGAAAATGGCAGAAAAAGAGTTTCTTAATCATCTACCTAATTGGCTAACGCCTTCGCAAGCTAGCCAAATCTAAACTGCAGGTGTGTATCTCTAGGTTTGCCTTCTCCTTTCCTAAGAAGTCCTGTACTAAAAAGTCACCTAACTGCACAGGAAATTCTATCCTATCCTATCCTGTCCCGTAACCCGGAGGTCGTAGGGGCACCACAGATGATCGTTTAACCAGCATACTCCATCTTTCTCTGTCCTCAGCAGCCCTGATGGCTTCGCTCAGTGTCAAACCAGTCCATTCTCGAATGTTGTCCTCCCATCTTTTTTTCGGTCTCCCTCTTCTTCTACCTCCTTGCACTGTGCCTTGCAGAATGGTCTTTGCAAGGCCTGATGATCTGGTGACGTGGCCATACCATCGGAGTTTCAGTTTCTTCACCACTGTGAGCAGGTCATCGTGTTGTCCAATGGCTTGTGTGATGGTCTGTCGGACTTCGTCGTTGGTGATGTGTTGGGTATAGGAAATGCCCAGAAGTCTTCTGTAGCATTTCATCTCCATGCTTTGTATTCTTCGTTGTAGATTTGCTGTGAGGGTCCATGCTTCGCAAGCATATAGGAAGATGGAGATGACAAGGGAGCGCAGCAGTCTTACTTTGGAATGTAGACTGATGGTCTTTCCAAATGGGCTTCAACCTTGTCAGGGCAGCAGTTGTTTGTGCGATCCTGGAGAGGGCTTCCTGTCGGGACCCATTGTCTGACACAATGGCTCCCAAATATTTGAAGCTATGCACTGTGTTGAGGGATTGGCCTTGGACTTTGATGCCCGTGTTGATGCCATTGGTGTTGTTGGTCATCATTTTGGTCTTCTCTGCACTAATTTCCATTCCATAAGCTCTGGAGGGAACTGCACTGGAAATAGTCTCTGAATACGCAACAAAGCATCAACCCGTGTAATACGTAAGCCTCGGTCGTTTCTGCTACGCAGTGTGGCACGTACATTAAAATAACAGCAACGGATTATACGAAGAAAAACAAAAACAAAACAACCGGAATAAAGCATTCCTAGTCTAAACCATCTCTCTCTCTCTCTCTCTCTCTCTCTCTCTCTCTCTCTCTCTCTCACACACACACACACACACAATGAACATCCCATTTTCCCTTTGAATACAAAATACCCAGTGCCATCTTATGGTAATGGGTTATACCATTAAATTGTATTGTTTTGAATGTACGCAAGTGTAGACTTACTACGATCGCTCAATCAGATAATGGTGTCAAGAAAACCAAGGTTAAAAAACGAACACTTTTCATTCAATCAGCACCCAAGTATATCATTTACACTCGCCTTTCCTCCCCCAGCCACAAAGCTACGACCTGCTTTATTCCAAAACCTTCCAATAAACTGATTCCACATTAGAAATATATGGTGAAATCATCACAGGTATCTTCAGTATTGTCGAAAGACAACACGGGTCAAACATCTGTATTTAACTAGCACGTTTTTAAAAAAGTTAAATCCGGTAACCAGACGTATCTAAAAATGCAAATTAATTTGACACTTGACTGAATAACTTAGACTACTTCAAGGAGTGTATTTTACTCCCTCGTATTATGCCATTGTCGTTAAACACAGACGCGAGAGGGAGTATATTTGCACTACATATTTAATCGGCTCCAATCAAACATCATTTGCAAGGCTGGCTCGCTCGATCAGCCGTCAGCTTAGTGTATTTATTCATTCATTCATCGCTCTGATCATTTCCGCCGCTTATGTTCCGCCTTGACCTTTCATAAAGTGAATGCATTAATACTAATTTTAAAAAAAAAATGCAGTTAAACATATCAAACACTTGTGTGCACTATACATGGTAACGCTTTATTAAAGCGCTATATTTCAAATCTACGATGTATGACGCAAACAGGTATACATTGCGTGCATTGCCTTCAGTTCCAATTAGTGATGCTCTTCCATGCCTGTTCGTAACGTAACGTAAATCGTTGGTAATCCCAATGCAAGTATCATATAAATTAATGTCTTAATATTCTGCACGCGATCTTTTCATAATTGAGCGAATAATTAATGGCTCCGAAAAGTGTGTGTGTATATTTCACTGTGTACCGTGTATCTCTCTCTCTCTCTCTCTCTCTCTCTCTCTCTCTCTCTCTCTCTCTATATATATATATATATATATATATATATATATATATATATATATATATATATATATATATAGATATAGATATAGGGAGAGAGAGAGAGAGAGAGAGAGAGAGAGAAAGAGAGAGAGAGAGAGAGAGAGAGAGAGAGAGAGAGAGAGAGAGAGAGAGAGAGAGAGACGGAACACAGTCATTCAAAAGACCTACAGCAAAGCTCGTGCTCTCCCTAAAAAATACACCTACATTTGGATATGGTTGAAAAGATGTACATGAAGTGTGCATTGAAGTAAGGGTACTCAGTGTGAATGGAAATGCTATTTCGATTTAGCAAACCACGCGGAGGGCAGAGGGGGGAATGGAGAGGGATAGATAAGGATTGAAGACGGAAATGGAAGGAAACGAGGGGTGGGGTGGGGGAGGGGGGCGGTGTAAGTGGTGAAGCAAACACGCATTGCTTAGAAACGTTTCATTCATTTACTGAAAAGAAGATGCGTAGTTTAAATCGCAGCCGCTGAAATGACGCGCTTGATGTAAAGTCCATTCAACAACCTGCATTTAGCGCACAGTTTGAATAAAACGCTGTTCTGTTAAAGAAACCCAGCAAATAATCCTATAGTAACAAAGCGCTTACGTTCATTTACATCAATGTCGCTAAAAATTGGATGAATGTGTTTATTCACGCAACCTACCTTTTACATACGGTATGAATAGGACGCAATTTTGTTACAAATCAAAGAGCAAACCCTCTATTCTTTTATTTTCTTTTTTTTAAAACGGTTAAGTTGATTGAAATTGTCCTCTGCCTTTCCTACCAGGGGGCCGCAAACTAACGGATGTTACAATGAGGTTAAGCGTTATTTATTTGGCATCACCAGGATTAGTTTGTGTACCTGGTACAAGGATATTGGCTGTAAAACGCGCAGTCAAACGACCCAGACCACTGAACCACAGTGATTTACCTACATCTCTGCGTGTATATATAATACATTGCAGACTGTCGCCTGTCCGTTTGACAGAATAACCGGGTCTCTGATGTGCCGCTGTGTTGACACGAGGAGAGAAGGTAAACCACCGAGGTGAGAAAAAAACAGTACCGTCACCAACAGGATGTGAATTGATGATCCCCAACAACATTTCATGTGAGCCATTCCACGAAAAGTGCCACTCAGCTACTTCTTTTGCATACAATGCGAACAGAGAAAAGATATTCTAATAATGGCCAACAATCGTTAGGAGAAAACAAGCTTCTGTTTATTTTATATATACAACTATTTTTTTACAGAAATTTAAATTCACATTGTTATTACATTACATATTTATAAAAATGTGCTTTCGTTGCTCAAACCAATCGCTACCGCTCGAATGTTCCATTTCTGTTCTGAGAAGAAGCGATTTCTCAAGTTTAACGGCACATCTCCTTGCACCGTGCCTTGCAGGCCTTGCAAATACCATCCTGCAAAGCACGATGCAATGAGGCAGAAGGAGAGGGAGACAGAAAACGAGGAGGGATGACAACATACGAGATTGGACTGGCTTGACACTGAGCCAAGCCATGAGGGCTGCTGAGGACCAAGAAAGATGGAGTACGCTGGTTAAACGATCATCCGTGGTGCCCCAACGACTTTCGAATTGCCGTATAGAATAGAATAGGATAGGAACGGCACGCCATTTCTGCAAAAATGCCATCTACTATAGATTTTTTGCGCAAGAGATAGCGATTACTAGACACAAAAACTACATGTATTGATAAAAAAAAAACTAACTGTACTTTCGAAAGGGTTGTCTTTTGTTGTAAGCTAATTTTTCAGTGGAGCAACACTCAAGGTGATTATTAAACGGATCGGTCTCTTGGGGGGTGTGGTCAAAGTGAGTCTCTTTACAAGAAGTATTTCTTCAGTCTAAGAAGAAGAAACTACACATCACTGTGCAGGGCCGGACCTGGGAAAAGTCGAAGGGGGGTTACAGATTCAGCGAAGGCGCGAAGCGCCGAGCCTTCAATGGGGGGTCCGGGGGCATGCTCCCCCGGAATTTTTTTTTTCAAGGATGCAAAATGGTGCAATCTGGTGCAATCTGAACCTTGAAAAAGCCATTTGTGATGGTCTGGGACTTTGAGCTTTTTGAACAATTGAACTGACAAACTCTGGGGTACAAAAATTGTTCTCTGCCCCTCCCTTAAAAAAAAACACCACACACACAAACATTTATTTATCAGCAGAGATGTTTTGTATACTATTATTATTCACTACTTTTTGTTGTTCGTTAACGGTATAAAGTTTTACCTTGTAGTTGATGAACATCACCGCCCTGCTTTCACTTTCAGTCTTGCTGCACTAGGTTCCTCGGCATTAGTACCATTATTTTGTGAATTGTATCTTCTGGCAAAACAGTTCACTGCCTCTTTGAAGTCAATATCAACATCCCTGTGCACTTTCAGTAAAGCAAGTCCATTGAGTCTCTGTTGCCCCATTGTAGAGTGCAGGTAGTTTTTCAGGTTGCGCAACTGACTGTTTAAACGCTCACACTCGGCAGTAGTGACAGGCAGGGTGCAAAGGTTCTTTAGCATGATGAACAGGTTGGGATTAAAAAAAATCCCTGTCACCATGTTTCAGTGCTTCTGATGCAGTGGATGGGATGATAGCTGTCGCATTCTCAGCAGCACTTCGCTATTTGCAAACCCACCGTTGGTATTCTGCAATCAAGGGTAGCATTGTTTGGTAGGTCAGACTCCCACAACATTGCCAGTGTCTTCACCCCTTCTGGAACCTGCATAAAACCATCCTGGTTGTCTATTAAAGTGCTTGGCACCAGACAGAGACCATCAACCTGCTAGATCAGCATTTTTTAACCTCGAGTCCAATTCGGTTGACAGGTGTTCCAAGAAAGGAATGGAATGCTAATCTTGAAATATTCTTATGGAGTGGCCGCAGGTTGGTTGTCACGGAGAGTCTGTCGGGATGCTTGACGAGGAACGCTAACATCAGTTGTCAAAGCATTTGCCATTTTGCTGACTTCACCAAACCAGGCACCGAACGCTGTGTTCATAATTATCAACTTAGCATCTTAATTAATATTTCTAAAAAGTCGTTTTTGTGGGATTAGGGCAGTATCAAGGTGAAAGTGCTGGAAGAGGCTTGCGGCCAGAACAAGAAAATATGGCTTTATTTACTAATTTAGGCTTAGGGGTTGGGTTACTTGGTCGTTTCAACGGGAAAACGCTTTAGACGTTTCAACGGATCCCTCGAAATGGAATTCCGTTGAATTGTCTAGTACCTTGGACCAAAAGTGACTAAAAACTGCAATGTTTTAAAAGCAATTTAAAAAATATAAAACTCTTTGCATTAAAAAAAATTCAAATTTGTTTTTGAGTTTGGAGGGGGGGTTCCGGAACCCAGGTAACCCCCACCCCCCCTGGATCCGGCCCTGACTGTGTGTGTATCACCTTAGTCTGTGCTTTAGTCTTGTCTAGGCTAGACTATTGTAATGCCCTACTGGCTTCCTGCCCAAGTCATCTCATAGACAAACTTCAAAAAGTCCAGAATTGTGCTGCTAGGCTAGTCTTTAGGGCAAAAAAGCGCGATCACATCACTCCACTACTCCGTAAGCTTCATTGGCTACCCATAGAGGCCCGCATTAAATACAAACTGTCCGTACTGTGCCACAATTTCTTCTCTGGAACCTGCCCTTCATATCTGTAAGATCTGCTGTCTGTCTATGTCCCTTCTCGCACTCTTCGCTCTTTTTCTGACTCTCGCACACTCTGCATTCAAAAAACCAACACCAAAATGTACGGAGAACGGGTATTCACCTATTGTGCACCCAGACAATGGAACACTCCTCCAGCCAACATCAGTCACACAAGCAGACCACACCCTCATTCAAGCAAGCTCTAAAATCTCACCTCTTCAAACTCTACTATCCTGATTAAATCCTTCATTCTATAGACCCTAGCCGCAGCTCATATTTGTTCTGCTTTTGGCTATGCTTGTGGATTTGCTGTGATTGTGATGACTTGTTTGCAGAAAGTTAACTTTATGTATTTTGTTTGATTTTGTGTGTGAGGTTTTATTATTTTTTTTCTCATTGTATAATTTCTAATGCAATATTGTAAGTTGTTTCATGTTTGTGTCTTTCCTTTCATGTAAAGCGCTATGCGCTTGTCTCTAAAAGGACAAGTAATAGCGCTATATAAATGTCCATTATTATTATTATTATTATTATTATTATTATTATTATTATTATTATTATTATTATTATTATTATTATTATTAATCAACCGCTACGTTTCACGTGCATGCTTTCTTTTCTTACAGTTCTTCTGACTGCATTGTTTCTCATGATGAGGTCAAACCCAATCCTTTGTTTTGTCTACACTCGCTGAAGCATCACCTGCCAAACAATACGTGTTGCCGTGTAGTGACAAACGGTAGCTAGTCCAACGACGCTGGTTTTGAAACAATCGACATTGCGTAATTGTGTGGGGTGTCCTGTAGCTCAGTTGATAGCGAGCTCGTTCCCTGTGCCGTAGGTTGCGGGCTCGAACCCCGCGTCGGTCGAACTTGCGTGACTGAGGTACGAGACTTTTCAGGACATCGAGGGCTTTCTACGGGGACTCAGCTTTCCTTCCTACCTTCAATAATGGTATTGTAATAATGGTCAATCTAAAATGTTAAATATCAAAAATAAAAATTGTTTTATATTCCGACTTTTGTTAAAGTGACCGCTTCAGATCGCCGCTCTTTGAGTTAGATTGAAGAAAATGCGCATAATAGCATCCTGTATTATTATTATTATTATTATTATTCTTATTATTATTCTTATTATTATTCTTATTATTATTATTATTATTATTATTATTATTATTATTATTATTATTATTATTATTATTATTATTATTATTATTTATTATTTTTTTTTTTTTAATGATGATTTATTTGACTGCGGGTAATGTATTGGCGACTTTATTTGTGTGCATCTCGCAGTCTAAAGCCTTCATACTGGATTCGTCGTGATCTCTATGGGAAACTAAAAATAATTTGTTTGTTGTTGTTTTTGTAGTTGTTGACAAGAATGGGCTTGCTTTACTTTGCCATCGTCACATGGCAGGGTTAGTCCTGTAGTGTACGCTCGTGTTATTTTGTTATTTGTTGATGTCTCGTAAGACCAACTGATCTAGATACACGAGTCATTCTTAGTGTCAGAGAACTATCTCATCGGTGTTAGTATAAGGCGTCGGCCGAAAGGCTCGGTTACCGTAATCTCTGTCTCTGCCTCTGTCTGTCTTCACTCCTATGTGAACAGCACTTTTCAGTGCATCCGCGTTTCGCATGCTGCGGGCTATTTATAGCTTGCCTCCCCCCCCCCCCTTCCAGTGAAAGAAAGTATCGGCGAAGCTATTTATAGCTAGCATGGCTGACCTAACCTCAAAATCTGGAAAGCTTTGGTTGAGCCGCTGTCTGTCTGTCTCTCTGTCTCTGTCTCTCTCTCTGTCTATCTCTCTGTCTGTCTGTCTGTCTGTCTGTCTGTCTGTCTCTCTCTCTCTCTCTCTCTCTCTCTCTCTCTCTCTCTCTCTCTCTCTCTCTCAGTGCGTTAGTGTAAAATAAAGCAATGAATGAAAATCGATTTCAAAATTAGCCTCATTAATTAGAATCGGATCTCTAAACACAATTGTTAAATTCTATCGACATGTTACAACTCCATTATTTCAGCCTTCAATACTACTATACCATTTGTAACATACAAGACTCCCAACGAAGTCGGTCCTTTCACTCAGGAGTTTTGTTTTGGTTTGGACCTTATTAGCTTCCTTGTTTCGTGTGTACATGTGCACATACTGTCTCTGCAAGTTGACTTTTCCCAATTTCCTTCCGCTTATGTCAAAAGCAGAAAATCGTCTTAATTATTCTTTGATGTAACAACTGCGCGATAGAAAAACAATTGCTTTGTTAGTATTGTTTACCATTACCTTAATAGGCAAATACTTTGCTTAGCTTCACAAAATAGTGTGTGTTTTTTTCTTCCCAAATGTAAAAAAGTTAACTCTTCATCCAGCAACTTAAAGCGAAATAAACAGTCGCCATGCATTGTCGGAAGTTTAAAGTTCAAAGATGACATGCTTAGACTACAAGATACACACACACACACACACCCACCCACACACACCCACACACACACCCACACACACACCCACACACACACAGAGTGCGTTTTGTTTTATTTCATAGCTAAAGATTTACATTTAATGTGTCAAATATTTTTAAAGTGTGGCTTCATTCTTTGATTTCAGTACTGTAACTATGGAAGATCTTTTTTCACAGTAGACTCCCACGTTGCTTAAGTTTGTACGCCTACCTGGCCCCTGTCTGACTTGCCATACATGTATGAGTGGAGAGTATTCTAGCTTTAGGAACCACACGTACCATGATTATTTTCTGACAGCTACTATTCATTCCCTTCATTCTGCTGCCGTTCACGCACTATTATTAGAACGCAAGCTGAACCCGAGATTACACCCTCAACTACACACAACGACGTGCGCACACATACACACACGCGCACGGAAGCGTGGCATCCTCTCCACCCGCCCACTTACCCCACTCCCTTAACCTCTTGTTCACAAAAACACTGTGCGAGCGCAAACACTGTCACCGTCGATGCAATTGAATCTCTTAATTGCTTTTTGTCGCTTCCGAATCTCTTCTTTTCTTGTTGTAGTTGTTTTTAGTTAAAATCAAATTGTTCAACTACTGAACACCCACCTATAGACACGCATATGCATACACACACACACACTCATTCGCTCACTCACTCACACACGCACGTACACACGCACGCACACAGCCGCTCACGCACACAAACGGAAGCACTCATACAATACGAGCCTTAACGCGTATGGCCACTCTGCAATTTAAATCGGGAAATTGTAATACTCTAATTGCTTATTGGCGCTTCCGAATTCTGCAAAATCAAAAAACATAATTTTCATCCCCTTCCTTAAAAATTAAACATGTTGTGCCAATTAATTATCCATGAAAACCTTCTTCTTCTTCTTCTTCTTCATCTTCTTCTCTCTCCCTTTACCACCTCTCTTCACTCTTTGCAGTACTTCCAAAAGCACTCCACAGACAGTATTCAAACACGCTCTCACCTTCGAACAAATCTCAAACACCCACTCTGCTAATAAAGCACCCCATTGTATCAGCAACACTTTTTTTTCTCTCATGTTCCATGACCATATAACAACAGAAATCACGACTTAACTGTACCAAGATTGTAGCCTACTCGCAAATCCAACAAAACACACTTTTCTTTCTTTCTTTCTTTTTTTTCTTTTTCTTTAAAAAAAATATTTCTTACAATCCTTTCACTCGTTCAGTATACTAGCGAAGTCATTTATTAACGTCTAGTATTAAAGTTCTAACCCAGTCACCATTCAATTTTCAAATTGTGTTTTGACTGTTCCTTTAAAAAATCTCTCCTCCCACACCTCATCTCTCTTTCTCACTCTCACATCTCGTACTAGCCCAATATAATAACAGATTCACTTAACTGTACTAAATCAGCTTACTCAGTATTGCAACTAACAACTTTTGTTCCATGTATGTACCTTTTCTTCCTCTCCACACGTTCTCTCCTCCCCTACCTGCTCCCCGATTTAGCCTAGTTGTACTACGAGCTAGACCATTCAATAAACCAACTCCGTATATTTTAATTCTTAAATGCCCACTTTCCAATTGCCTAGTCCCACCCCCCTCCCCTCCCCTCACCCAAGCCCTCCCAACACCACCTCAGTCTGGACCCACTATAATACTCAATCTTACCATGATCTGTGCGCTTCTTTACGGTTTGGTTTTACCTCTGCAGTTTAGCGCTCATACAATGTGTTTGCCTTTGTTCGTTCTTCTTTCTGTCCACCCAACCTTGCTTATCCCACTCACTAACACCCCTCCCCCATCCCGCTCCCCCCCCCCTTCTCATGCCCATTCCTTATATCACCCATACCACCTCATCCCACCCCATTCCAACTCCGACACCCACTTCTGCTCGTTCTACTTGCCCGACACGGTCGGTGCAGCCATATTTGCGATTTGGCTTGAGCTCAAAAATGGCTTCTGCAGAGTGTTTGGCTTTACTGCTCGCGAGCATCAGCGAAGCGCAACCTTATTATACACAAGGGTGCAATCAATAAGTTCTCTTTTACAACGATTTTTTTTGTTTCAGTTCTCTTTCAATACGTTCTCATTTACATCGGCAGTTTTGTTGGTGTTGTTATTGGTGTTGTTATCTTTCAAAAAGTTCTCTTTTACATCGGTAGATGTTTTCTTCCTGTTACCTTTTCTTTCACGGAAGCGCACACCCACCCACCGATTACTGAGAAAAAAAAAGAATATGAGAGAGAAAGAGAGAGAGAGAGTTTCATCAACCCTGTGTTCCGACCTGAGGGAGGGATGGGTAGGAGTGGGTATAGGAACAGACAAGAAGAAACTTAAAAACCTTAAAACCACTTTGGAGGGGGGGAGGGGGTTACTAAGGGAGCTAAAAAAACGAGTACTGAGAGTGGGGCAAAAGCTAAGAAAGTAAAATTAAAATAAGAGTTGGGTTGTGGGGTGATAATGAGATAGAGGAGTTTGACAAGAAAAGGTTTTGGGATTGTTGAGAAGGGGGAGTGCAGGCATGTCAACTGTCAACCTATAATTAAAACGTTGCAGGGAGCTGTTGGAAAATCGCCCGCGGTTTACCTAAGAATAAGGAACGTTTTATTTAGACGTATAGGAATGTGGCACTTAATGTTAAAATTACTATCCTTAAAATTAAACTTTAATTCGGAGATTAGGGTACGAGACGGAAGTGGAGAAAGGGGTAGAAGGTGGTGTCTTGGTTAGATGGGTGTGGGTGGAATAGAAGTCAGCTGACACAATATAATCAAAAGCTGCACCGAGTTATTTGAAGCCGCATGCATTGTTTATTAATTCCTTTCACGTCTATTCACATTTCTGATATTAGATGGACATACTAAGTTATAAACAGGGACACCTGAAATAAAGGTCAGGTCCATTAAATCAATAAAGAAAAAAAATAGTCCCCAACATTAAATTATACGTACAATGGCATTAATGCTATAATTCCCTAACGACAAGAAAAAGAGTTAATGCGTAGTTATACGATGAGGAAAAAACACAAACAAGATGACGAACATTTGAGCTTGCTCCATTCATCACGAAAAATTTATATCTACAAAAGCAAAAGAAAACGGATAGCAATACAAAAAGGTACAATAAAGCAAAAAACACACTGTGTGAATCTCAAGCCTCTAAGTTAAGAATGTTTTCCGCAGAGTAGCGTGAGTTTATCAACACTGAAGTTGAAACTGTTTACACAATTATAATGTCATGCATTTACTTTCCTACTTAACACTATCCACATTATGCACAATCTTGTCTAACTTTCCTACTTAACACTATGCACATTATGCACAATCTTGTCTAAAACTGTTACGATGGGTAGAACATTTTGAACCAACAAGGGAAGGCTTTAGTTAGGAATAATTATTGCAGGATAAACGGAATACTTTAGCAGTTTCGATCTCCAACATCGCGTGGATTACAAATTTGCTAAATATAAAACAGAATACCGAATGGAAAATCGTATGGAGATACATTTTAAACAATAGAATTAGCAGTGTGCAATCTCGACTTTACTTCTCACAATTATTGCCCTTTAATTTGAAATATTTGTTTGCTTGTTTTATTCTCAAACCTTCCAGTAATAAGAAGAAGAAGAGGAGGAAGAAGAAGAAGAAGAAGAAGAAGAAGAAGAGAACGAGGAGAAGGAGGAGAAAGAGGAAAAGAATGACTTTTTTTAGCCGGTAAGTGAGACGTGCGGTACATCGAAAATTGCATGTTCGAATTTCCAACTGAGGAACTTACTTCTCTCATCTCTCACTCTCAAATTATTTTCCTCTTTCACCCTCACTCTCTTTCTCTGCTTTACATACATACACACGCACAGTGGCATCCACACATCGCAAGCACATACAAACGCACTGAAATATACACACACACACTGCAAGCGCACAAACGAACACACAAGTGCGTTCTCTCGCGCAATCAAAAGAATACAACTAGAGAAAGAGAGAGAGAAAGAGAAGTTCTGAAGTAACTGGGTTAGTGATGTACTTTGGATTGCAAACTTTGGAAGAATTAAAAGATTTATAGAAGGCTTCGGGTCTGAACTGCTTTAATCTTCTTCCGCAAAACCCCACTCTTCTTCGTACAAACCATTAATAGTAAATCATGGGATTAATGGGGTGAGAGAGAGAGAAAGAGTTTTCAAGACGATTCAGACGATCTGTGAAAATCTTATATGTGTTCATACAACTGCATTTTTAACGCGTATAAAGTAGGTTGTGATAGGTTTAATACAACGCTGAAAGGGTAAATTGTCCTAAAACTGTACAGCACTATCTAAAACAGAATACAATACTTTTTTTATCGTTCTTATATAGCGCTTTTCCAGCTCAAGAGCTGCTCAAGGCGCTGGCCGATACAGGATCTAACTCATGCCGCCCGAGACGCCCACCCGCAGCCTTTGGGCGCATGGTCTGACGCCCGGACAACTGAGCACAATTCTGGGCAGCCAGGGATGGGGGAGAAGGACCTAGGTGCATGCTGGGTGTGTTCTTGTCACCGGCACTCGCCCGTCTAGGACATGAGCGTCAGGATCTTTAAAGTCCGTTATGATGGAATGTATGCGACACAGACTAGACCTCGGTTTATACTCTCATCCGAAGGAGTAGGAAAACAGGAGTAAAGTGTCTTTCCCAGGGAAACAACACAATGGCCCGGCCAGGGCTCGAACCCTGGACCTTCAGATCCGCAAGCCGAAGCACTACCATTAGACCACAGTGCCTCTCAATACAATACAAATACAAAACAATGCAATGCAATGCAAAACAGTACAATTCCATGCAATGTAATGCAATACAATACGATGCAAAGCAACTGGATTGGCCAATATAAAAACAAGAACGAAATTCCACTTACTTGCAGGTCTAAAAAGGGAAGACTAGTTCATCGTAACTCTAATTTAATACATCAACTAGAAAGCTAAAGGATATGACACACAAGACCAACAAAAGGAAAACAACCTATATATATCACATGGTAAAGAGCGTGACCAGGAAAAAAGCATACTATTAGTGACCGAGATTGCACTGCCCTTGGTTTTTGAAAACAAAGAACTAATAATTATGTTTATGGTAGAAGGCTTTAATACTCAGTTTGCAATGTGCACACTGACGAACGGGGGACAAAATTACAGTGAAAAAGATAATATTGATAGACCTAAGGGGAATAGAAGAAGTTATTAAAAAAAACTTTAGAAATACAGCAAAAGCTACAATAAATAACATATATTATATAATACAAATAAACACGTAAATAATGAGAGAGAGAGAGAGAGAGAGAGAGAGAGAGAGAGAGAGAGAGAGAGAGAGAGAGAGAGAACAAGAGAGAGATTAGATTAGATAATCAATGTTTATAGGATCCAGCGGAGAGAGAGAGAGAGAGAGAGAGAGAGAGAGAGAGAGAGAGAGAGAGAGAACAAGAGAGAGATTAGATTAGATAATCAATGTTTATAGGATCCAGCGGACTTCTAAGAGGCGAATTATGACCACAGAGAGAGAGAGAGAGAGAGAGAGAGAGAGAGAGAGAGAGAGAGAGAGAGAGAGAGAGAGAGAGAGAGAGAGAGAGAGATGGACAGATCGACAGACAGAGTAAAAACGTTGCCAAAACGTTAATGTCAATTCTTAACGACTTAGAAACAATGGCATTACCTACCTTCACGTATTTCCCAGTAAATCCAAGGAACAGAGCAACATAAGCTCTCACGATAGATGTACAGTTTTGCAGGTTTTCTGCCCAACTGAAAACTCAACTACGTCTTCAGAGAACGCGCCACAGCCAATGTTCTCTTTAATAACTATTAGCCTAGCCTAGACCCTATTAGCCGTCCAAATGTTACGTCCACTCATACAAAGACAGTTTAAATCGGCAGTACCATATACAGCACTTGTGGACTTATATCATCACCATAGTGGACTGCATGGAACTATTCCAACTTAATAGATTTCAGTACTATTCTACATACTAGAATTAAAACTATGCAGTTTGAAGCACCTTTCGTATTGTTATTGGTCAACTGAAGGATACACAAGCAATTTTCTTAACAGTTGGTCAATTGGAGCACTCTGCATGTAGCTGACAGTAGCATCTATACGTATTCTGCATATATAGATGATATGCTGTAGCATTAGTAAAAGTACCAAAAGAATGGGGAACGGTACGGAATACGGTCTAGCACGTCTCTCCCCTAAATCCAATAAAACAATACGAATTCCACTTGAGTTATGTGGCTTTTTGTCAATCAGAAATTATCAAAAAAAGCCTTCCTGACTCTGCAGTCCATACATTGAGAAACATTTCAGAAGAGAAAGTTTTTACAAATGTATGACAGCGTCTTCTAGTTTTATTTAACACCACAGCACAACTCCTTCACTTACACAATAATTAATTCAGAGTTGCGGTCCGAACACAAAATCGCACCGACAAGTTGTTTTCGATTATTATTAATTATAAGAAAGGAAAACAACATCCACAAAGCTTCAGCGAGTACATCTTTTAATAGTCGATGTGATGTGGTAAAAACACTTACACAATTTATGTAACGATGTATAAAAATGTTCACAAAAATTGTCCAATAAGTAGGACTCCAGGAAAAAAAAAAGAAGCAAAAATTATTCACAGAAATCAATTCAGCCAATGCACAACACTGGAATGCGCGGCCCAACAGCTTTCAGAGAAAACGTAAGTATGAGTCACAGTACAGTGTCTTCAAGACGTCCTTGGAGGCAGCATAATTCAACACGCTTGAGGCCTCTCGCAAGGCGATGAACTGGCTTGCTCGTTACCTCAGTCATCTGCAACAACAAATAAAAAGCAGAGTCACTGAATGATTCATCGGTCAAGATCAGTGGCAATGTTATATTCATTGGTATTATCGTATTGTTTAATCCTTAAACAGAACAGACAATCGTGACACAACTGGTACTTAGAGTGTAATGCCTAGATGGGAACAGACAACAACATAACAAAATGTATAGTAATTTAAAACGAGAATATGTCCGCCTTAAATCAAACTAAGGCAAAACTCACATGAATCCTTACACGTCTTAACTCAAACATTACGAAGTCTAAACACGAGGCGAAACGTTAACGACTGAACAAGATATAGACCATGTTCCTTCGTCTCTTCATATAAGCCTAGATCTAGTAACTTGTAATTACCCAAATTCTAGACATAGTAGGCGCGTTCTGTTTGTTAGTCCATCAAGACAGCAAAGCGTGGGGGAAAAAAAAGGTAAGTTCTTTCTAACATTGAAATAGTAACATATCATGATCAGCAGACTTCGAATATGAGGTATCGTCTGATGACGAATCAGCATTACATCAGACAAAAACCAACAAAAACCATCTTACGTTCTCTGAAATCTTTAATTAGTAGCTTTGTCATGCCACGCAGTCAGGTCAAACGATGTGTCTTCTACTCATAGGACAGTCCTTCTTTAAATCAGCAATTGCAACTGTAATAATTCCACGTTGTGGCAAGTCTACGAAACTGGCGCCTTCTTTTGTACTGATTACGCAGATACCATTCAACGCGCGCTTCTTTTTCTTCTTTTTTTTTTTAACTGCCTCTCGCTCGCACGCACATTCTAAAACTTAGAACAGGTTTAGTTAAAAGATTTTTTTTTAAAGATCGAGAAAGGAAAATACGAAGTCCGAGGAAAAGTAGAAGACATTTCCAGAAGTTTTCCTTTGTATTTTTTTTACATTCATTCTTTTAAATAAAGAAAATTGCAGTACGGACTGAACCATTCTGAGCTCAATGAAAAAAGGATCTACACTTGTAGCACTAACAGGAATGAATTGAACTTCTAATAGAAAGTGACCAATCGGTACCTTATCGAAATTGTTTCCATTAAAACAGACAACACATATATAAACAAATTATGTGTATAGGAAAAACCGCCGCCTCAAACAAGTCTACAAGTTGGATCATCGAAATTATTGTAAGACAATATAAAATTGTCAAAACCCATTGGGGATACTGAGTGATAATGAGTTTCTACTATAAAACTATCATATCGTTATCCAGGGTCGATTCCTTAGATCTACAACTTTCTATGGGATTCATCTTCTTCATGTAAATCGCTCTTTCAATCTTTGCTCTGGACTGAAATTCATTAAATGAAATTCGTTAACAAGTCTAAGCAGCACCAACACATGCTTTACTTGGCCAGAGCCAGATAGCACGAAGAGTATGGCAGTAAGAAAAAGGCACAGTGGCGGATTCAAAGTATACAATTTTGACAAGAACCATGCGAGCGGGGGGTTGGGAGGGGTGTGTGTGTGTGTGAATGCATCAGCCATGAATACAAAGTTGCCACGTTTCCCTTTCATACGAAAGCTTGCAACAAGACACACCTCGGAACGGCTTCTATTTTTGATGACTATTTCTTTTGTCTGAACCAAGCCGATACGCCATTCAACATAGCACACACAGAGATCTGTATACCACGCACAGGGCCTATCAATACATTAATGCTTTAAATTCCCACTGTCGCTGTCTTTCTCCTTTGTTCTTTCTCATTCCTACTCTGTTCTATCAATCTACTATACTGTCTTCTTCGCTAGACCAGTCACCTACCTTTTTTTCTTTAAGCTCTTCCAAAACTCCTCATTTGTGTATGTCTGTTGGGTCAGCTTGGGAATATTGGACGCTTTCTGCGAAATGGGCTTCCTATTATTTAGCAATATAGGCATTTTATGTGTATGTGTTTTGTTGATATTTTATAATGATATTTATATTCTTTCTTTTTTTTGTAAACCGGGGTATAGCCTCAGCGTCCCCTGCGTGGAATGCCTTTATTGTAAAGTGACCGGCTGGTGGAGTGCCTTCAGTGTCACCACTAGGATTGTTTCATCAGATCTTTTATACGGATCAGGGGTGAGTCCTCTTTCAACCAAGCTGTGGTCTTGATTGTGTGGTCCTGATTCGGCTCTCTGCAATCCGCTGGACCATGTACGCAATGGATAACTAACTAATTAATGCAAACTATTTTTTTAAAACGCATAGCCCTATCAATACAATATATAGAAGAAGAAAAAAACAAAACTCACATTATAGCGGAACAGAAAAATGCGATACAAATATGCCAACATAGGCTCGTCCAACCAAATCACTTCCGATGACAGATTAATTGTGAAGGCGCCCTATAGAGTAAGGTGCCGGATAAATATTTTTTTTATCTGAGACGCACTCCCTATATAAGTGGTAGGTAGTAGACGCACTGCACGCATCGCATATTCGCTGAACAGCGACAGGCAAGGACGGGTCTGTCAGTCTTGAGGCGCTTGCGTATCGGCTGGCGGATTCGGAGTCTGTCATTTCCGAGCTCCAGCATTGACCACACGCTGAGGTGTTGGGCACTTTTCTTCACCATCTGCCAACCTGCATCTTCCACTGCGGCGGGTTTGCTGTTCAGCCAGCCTGGCCAACCTGCGTTTACCACTGCGGCGGTTGCCGACCAGCATCTTTCACTGCGGCGGTCTTCAGGCTTCGTTCAGCCCACACCTGCTCACAGAGGCGCTCAGACCCACAGGGGTCCAGCATGTCTAGATGATGAGGACGCATTGTCGGCATGGTAAAGGGGGCCGGCCCGCGGTGCTGTCTGGAAGTTGAAGCTGCTGTCACCGACTGTGGGTGATTCCGATGCGTCAATCTCCTTCAACCTTCAACTCTCATTTTCACCTCGATAGGGCTACGTTGAGTTCGGCGACGGTCGT
Source organism: Oncomelania hupensis (assembly GCA_036898135.1). Classification (NCBI taxonomy): domain Eukaryota; kingdom Metazoa; phylum Mollusca; class Gastropoda; order Littorinimorpha; family Pomatiopsidae; genus Oncomelania; species Oncomelania hupensis. The sequence continues at coordinate 131,693,506 of CM072511.1, forward strand.
GCTTCGTGGTGGGCCCGCCTCGCTTGACTTCCGCCTGCCTCGCCTACGGCAGCCCTCCACCTTTTACTACGATTGGACGACGCAGGGCTCCCTGTGGAGAGTGGCGATCTCCGGACAACAGGTTTTTACCGCCAGTGGCTCCTTGCGTTCGCCTACCATCCCTCCTTCGGCCTTGCTTGGGCACCTTCTTGTGGCCTCTTCGGCGCCTTCACACGAGCCACTTCGGCACCACAGGACCGACCCCGCGTCCTGCTCGATGCTCTTAACTACACCCGAGTGCGTATCCATGCGCTCCTCCTCCCTCCAGACATCCTTACTTCAGCGATTTTCTTCAACTATTATGACTTCTTATCTGACCGATTGGCTGCCTTCGTGCGCTCCGCTTCGTGCGAGACTCTTACTACATTGGACTTCTTATTTGACTGATTAGCTGCCTTCGTGCGCTCCGCATCATGCGAGATTCTTACTTCATTGGACTTTTTCTTCATCAAACATTCTTACTACAAATTGACTTCTTATCTTCAACGAATCGTCTTATTCACGTCTCCTATATGCATCTTGTGTCCGGAGACTTTAATCTACTGAACAAACAAACGCACTGCACAAATTAGAGCTGGTCTTAACAATAGAACGGAGCTCCACCAATAACATGCGGGTTGAAGGAAAGACACGAGATTATCCCATACAGAAAACTGACTAGGTCCTGCGCGACTACAAAGTGTTACCCCGAATGCAGCGGCAGTGTGGAAACTAAAGCGAAACTGTCGCCGGGGATTAGCCGGACGTGTTTCTATCGGGGCCTATTTATCCGCTTTTCTTCGGATGACTGGACCTGTCACTCGAGTCCCATCCAGCCGCTGGCAGTCCACCCACTGCACAAGGCGCATATAGGCTTTACTTACTCATACACTGTCGAAACGCAGACATTCACACATTCAACAAAGCAAACAACAACAAAAAAATAATATTAAAAAAAAAACTATCTTGCGCAATGCATACACACACGCACGCAGGCTTATACTAAATCGCACACTCCATACACACTCTCTCAGTTACACACGTCAACGAAAGCATACTTTCCACTCACTCATTCACACACAACTCATATACACATAGCGTGCCCTCACCCGCAAACTATGACACGCATATACTCACACAAGTATGTAAAACACCAAGACTGGGTTTTATTAAGAATGTAAGAATCGGAAAGTGATTTTCTGACGGAAAGAACGCAAACTTCTTCTAGAAATGTAAGAATCCAATGCAAAATTGGCTCTTTCCGTCTCAAAAGTTGACCTAGTACGTCTCCTATAGGCGACGAGATAGGTCGAACTTTGTTGCAGAATTTCCCGAAAATTGACTGGTTTTTCTCCGTCCCGGATAGAGCACTCCCTTGTACTTAAAACACTCTCATGCACTACAACTGCACTCCCATGCACTAAAAGAGCACTCCTGTGAACTTTGAAAAAAGTGGGTGGCTGGAAAACATTGGGTGGCTAATACACACACCCATTTCCTGCATAAAAAGCAAGGTTAGTCACCCATTTCAAGGCTTATACCTCCGCATATACATACACACTCACACACCTCGAAGCAAAAAATCACTCGGGCACTTTAATACCCGTACTTCCCGCGCAGTCACACCCTCTACCAAAAAAAAACGCACATTCACTAACACACTCCACAACAATAACAACACAAACACGTATTCACTGAAAAACTGCATACTTCTCACGTCCACACATTTCGCGAAGGATAACCACTTACTCACACACTCTTCCACTAAACACACGTGCAGTCTTTAAGAACACATGAAAGTGTCACCCCTTACATACATTCATTTACACAACCCGTATAAAAACTATTTGTTGCAATTTTAAAGACACGTCGGTGTGGTAGATGTAATGAAGACCTGTCAGTGCCATTTTCATTACAGAAAAAAGCCGCGGCATCAGCAGCAGCTGCAGAAGAAGAAGAAGAAGAAGAAGAAGAAGAAGAAGAAGAAGAAGAAGCAAGAATGAAGAAGAGGTAGTAGAATAATAATAATAATAATAATAATAATAATAATAATAATAATAATAATAATAATAATAATAATAATAATAACAATAACAATAAAAATAATAAAAATAATATCAATAATAATAATAATAATCAGAAGAAGAAGAAGAAGAAGAAGAAGTAGAAGAAGAAGAAGAAGAAGAAGAAGAAGAAGAAGAAGAAGAAGAAGAAGAAGAAGAAGAAGAAAAACAAGGCGGTGAGGAAGAAAAAGAACAAGACGGTGTTGAAGAAAAAGAGGTTAGAAGAGAAGGGTTAAAGGGGACGACGAAAAACAGCACCAAGAAGTATAACCTGCGCAATTTAAAAATGTGATCAGGGTACTCGAATACGTTTTAAGTGTTATATTTACTACTAATAGCTTGAAATAAAAGTTTGCCCTAATTACTAGCATCAGAGCGACTGCCTAAATATTTCCCGGAAACAACGACATTCGAACTGACTTCCCCACTTTGAGTTCATAAGGAAACAAAACAAACATTGGTACAAACCAGACATTTAAAATAAATAAATAAATAACTAAGTAAATAAATAAATTAATTAATAAATGCGGAATACGAATAAACATCAACATATCAATTATACTATATATACATACATATATATATATATATATATATATATATATATATATATATATATATATATATATATATATATATATATATATATATATATATATATATATATATATATATATATATATATATATATATATATATATATATATATATATATATATATAAGTCAAATTAAGTTACATTGATGTGTTGATTTGCTGGGATAGAGATATATAGATATATGCCCAAGGTATTTAGTATTATAACACGAAGACATGTTGTTGGTTTTTTTCAAAACGAAGGTCAAATAATGCACTCAAAGGGCCGCTTGCATAGAGCACAAGTGCACATCGAGGAAGGAACACGAAAAACTCATATTAATAGATTAAGACCGAGTAATGGCCAACTTCTCTTTTTACTGCAACCTAAGTCAAGAACGAACACATGATGCAATGTGCCATGTGTTCGTAGACTTCAAAAAGGCGTTTGACCGAGTCTGGCATGCAGCTCTGTGGGCAACCATGAGAGTGTACAACATCAGCTCTAAAATTATTGACGTCATCAAAAGCCGGTATGACAAGGCTACCAGTGAAGTCCTCCACAACAGCGCCATCGGAAACTGGTTCAGAACAACAATCGGTGTGCGTCAGGGATGCCTACTCTCTCCAACACTCTTCAACATCTTCCTAGAGCGCATCATGTCAGATGCCCTTGCAGATCACGAAGGCATAGTCAGCATAGGGGGAAGAGCAATCTCCAAATTTCGTTTTGCGGATGACATTGATGGATTGGCTGGAGAGGAACATAAACTTGAACAGCTGGTACAGAGGCTTGACACCACCTCCAGAGCCTATGGAATAAAAAATAAGTGCAGAGAAGACCAAAATGATGATCAACAACACCAATAGCATCAACATGGACATCAAAGTCCAAGGCCAATCCCTCAACACAGTGCATAGCTTCAAATATTTAGGCGCCATTGTATCAGACAATGGGTCCCGACAGGAATTCCTCTCCAGGATCGCACAAACAACTGCTGCCCTGGCGAGGTTGAAGCCAATTTGGAAAGACAGGACCATCAGTCTACATTCCAAGGTAAGGCTGCTGCGCTCCCTTGTCATCTCCATCTTCCTATATGCTTGCGAAACATGGACCCTCAAAGCAGATCTCCAACGAAGAACACAAAGCATGGAGATTATGTGCTACAGAAGACATAGTCATTTCCTATACCCAGCACATCACCAACGGCGAAGTCCGACAGACCATCACACAAGCCCTTGGACCACACGATGACCTGCACACAGTGGTGAAAACAAGGAAACTCCGATGGTATCATCAGGTCTTGCAAAGACCAGCCAGCAAGGCACAATGCAAGGAGGTAGAAGAAGAGGGAGACCGAAAAAGAGGTGGGAGGACAACATTCGAGAATGGACTGGTTTGAAACTGAGCCAAACAATCAGGGTTGCTGAGGACAGGGAAAGATGGAGTACGCTGGTTAAACGATCATCTGTGATGCCCCTACGGCCTCCGAGTTACGGGATAGGATAGGTTAGGATAGGATAGGAAATCAAGAACAATTATAGCCATTGCCTTTACGTACAAAGTAATACTTTAAAGAACTTACATTGCCTCTGGAGTCTTGTAAAGTAACTACTACGTAATTGGCCGGCCATTCGCTACTGAGCGTGTGTTCATCAAACAAATGGGTTATATTGGGTAGGGCAAGCTAGCCGCCTGGGCGGTTCATTCGATATCCCATGCAGAGTAAGCGAAATGGCCATACCATGTAGCTACGGTCAAAGACTTGTCAGAAAATCCGAAAGCTTAAGGCGCCAAGGACTTCATTAATAGTATCCTAATCTATCAGATACAGCGAAGTGGTCATATTAGGTATAATTATGACTGACTTTCACAAACTAAAATTGCTGGCATTGGTAGAAAATGGAGACAGTCACGAGAAACAATATTATAGTCATATTTATTAGTTGTGATTAAAGATTTCCCAGAAAAAATGCGAAATTGTCGCAATGTGTGGATGTGACTGAATTCCAGAAAGAGATTAGTAGAAGAAGAAGAAGAAGAAGAAGAAGAAGAAGAAGAAGAAGAAGAAGAAGAAGAAGAAGAAGAAGAAGAAGAAGAAGAAGTAGAAGAAGAGGTAGGATTATTTCTCCGTTTCTTGGAGATGGGTCAGCTAGTCCACAATAATAGACTGGAGATGAGTCTGCGTACACAATAATAAGGACAGGGCCGAGAGGGAAAACGAACAAGAAGGACATAGGACAGAAGATAGAAAGCTTGAGTTAGAATTACGTTTCTATTCATAGAGTGGTAGTGCCTTAAAATGTCTGGGAACTAGAACAAAGTAACATCACAAAATGCTTTTAACGCTGACACAATAAATGTGCTGACTCTGTCGCTCAAAACTTCCCATCAATTCCCTTGAGATTTTTTTTTATTTTAATGGTAATGTGTTCATATAAAATGTTTCTGTCGTCAACCTTTACAGCAAAACTCTGGCAGCGTTAAAACCTACTAAAGAAAATTACTCGTGATTGGTAAAAAAAAAAGATCTAAATGATTCACAGCAAGCTAAAAATCTATGGAAAAGCACGATTAACTCTTAGTTATAAGTTAGAAGGAAAAAAAGCAACAACACAAAGATAATCTTTAAAATAAAATAACCGAGTAAAAGAGTTTGAATGATGATTTTTGTATTTTACAGTAATTAATTATATCTTTTTTGTTTCCATTTTTGCATTTAAAAATATTAAAATCATCCTGTAGAGAGTTAACAAGAACAACAAGTGTCTACAACAAACCTGGTCGGCTGTGTACACGACTAACCTTATTACGTTATAATACAGTAGGTAACATTTCCGACCTGAGTGAGTCTGGAGTAATTTGTTTTCGAAACGTTATACCAGACAATAAGATCACAACAGAGTGTATTAATCTATATTATGATAGTAAAAAAAAAAATCGGATAGACGTGTAAGCAGATTATAAAGTCATTACTGCCCCTGACAACGTCACTGGGCTTCGCTAGCAGAAGGGCCCTTAATGCCGTTGATCGTCACTTCAGGCAACAGGCACATACTTGTTTCCCTTGGCTAATCCAGAGCAACGCATTTGGACCTTGTTGATCACGCTTCTCTGCGTTTAGTTTGTGATGCGCATGTGTTCTAATAAGATACATTATTTACTGCTCATAGCAGACGACCCTCTCAACGTTCAGACCAGATGTTCAATTCAAATTTTGCCAATATTAGACGTACACACCCACACCCACACACATGCACTTTGCGTAAACACGGCGAAACAACAGTCAAGGAAAGTTCATCCATGGCAAACAGAAGTCAAAGCAATATGATGTGTTACTACAGCAAAAGCCTGTCAGCGGGTGCACCCTAAAATCCAGGTGTTTTAAACCGGATACGTGTAACCTACCTGTAGCGCTGGGAACGGCAACGAGAACGCCTCTGGGCTAGGTTGACTTTAGAAAACTAACAAAAAAAATAGGTCAGGTTATTTTGTCTTCTTAGCAAACTGGGGTTTTGTGTGACAGGCACCACAAAGAATGGAGGTGCACAAAGGTTGGGGGATTCCCATTGCTTCAGACAACAGAAAAGATTATTTGCTTATCGACCAGAATTCACAACACATTCTGTAAATGTACTATGATCTGAAAAAGAAACATTTGAAAGTACTATTATTTCAAACATATACACACACCTTTTTACTAATACAATTGTTACCTTCTAGCAAATCGTCTAAGACTTGGTGGGATTCAAGGGACCTAAATCCCTTCTCACCATCCCTGATCGCCCAGGATTGAGCTCAGTTGACTGCCTCTTCAATGTAATGTTTTTTCTAAAACTTGAACTGGAACTAGGTATATAAATCTAAGAAGAAGCTATTGGATATACTTCGGTAGCTCTATAGGCAGGTGTAAATTATAGGCCCTCTATATCCAGAGAGATTAATAGGGGCTAGGCTTCCGTGCAACTAGATGAAAGTGAAAAGCGTATACATTTCTGCTGCTAATCTCGGTGCAGGGGTGAAAATGCAAAAGACAGATTAGCGTGAAATTATATAAGCTCTCATATATGATCCAGATAGCACTGCAAGACCCTGGGCTCGGGACCTTTAGTGAGGTGACAGGTGTATATGCAAAACAACAGGGATCCCCCAAACCGATCATTGAAGCACTCCACATCGCAAGTCTGTCTCGGAGGAAGGAGTCTGGCTAACAAAAACGTAATGGGTTCTGTTGCTCAGGTATGGCACAAACCATTTCAGAGCTGGACCAGCAAGGCCCACTTCACTGGCGAGACGATCAAGGATCATTCTGTGGACGTAGAGGGTCAGATCACCAGCATCAGCACTACACAGAAGATCGTTGACCAAATGCAACAATGAAGTCTCACATCTGTGACTTGCTCGGTGACTTGCCCAAACAGAGCATCATACCATCTTCGGCAGTCCAAAAAATGCCCTGAAGACTGTGGACGCATTTTACAAGACAGATTATTAGGCATGTAATTTTAAAAAAAAAAAGATTTAATGTTGAAATTCATAATTACAGAATTCTATTTGATATTATAAATATCAATAAAATAAGTGAAAGGACACACACACACACAGCCACGCACGGACACACACACACAAACACACGCACACACACATCTACAAGTAAAAACATCCATTCGAATTCTTAACATAACATCTGCTTAATTATCTGTGCTTTGCGTGCATCTAACCGTATAATAAATTGGCTAATATCACATATAATTTGTCACAAATTGGCTAGTTTTAACTCTGCTCATTGACTATTTGGCATGTGTAGTATTTGTAACAGTAGAGAGTTAGTATAGTACACAGCAGCAATTAAATTACAGCACACTGCGAGCCTGAGCCACACACACAGCGCAGTGACGTCAGCACTTGAGTTTTGAATCGGACCGTTGGAACCAATGGGAGAGCTTAGGCAAAGCGGTTGGAGCCAGTTTGACTAGGTCCAAACCCCGCACATTTTTGGTCAGTTGGGAGGAATACACCGAAGTGTTAACAGCTAGAAAGCTGGCAGAGAAATCTCTACACACTTAGACCAGGAAGCAGGACTTAGAATCTTAGAATTCTATCAAGTCACAACGGGCCTGAACTTGTCAGACAGGTAAATGAACACCCTTCTGTTTCATCGTGATATATTTATATTATTGTTGAAATTATGTTTGAAGAATTTGCTATGCATAAATGTGAATTGTTAATCCGAATTTGCGTGACCATGTGGAAACGCCGAACACGTGGTAAAACACGACCGGTTGCGCCGCCATGTTGTATCCCGTACGGAACCACTGTTGTTTAACTTATATGTATGTTTGCAGACCAGTGGCTGTACCACTTAATGTTTATATTATTATTAATTCTGTATGTGTATAGTTAGACACGATTGATATTTATGTATGTATAGGAATTTAGAGTGAGATTCCAGTGGAACCCGGAAGTAGCAGAATGTTCGTCGCTTATGTATAGAGATGTGGAGCTATCACTGAGGGCTACTTGGCTTTCAGTGAGACGCTCTGCACAAACCGATTATTCAGGGTTGTGCAGAATTTCGTCTCTTATATTACAGACGGGCAGGCGAGCTATCCCGACCTATCCCGAGCTATCCTGTGAATCCCACTCCACAGAAACGAGTTGGTTGAGGAGACTCGACCGCACAAGTCGGAAAGAGCTACCTTGAAAGACACCCTGTCAGACCCCACAGCGTGGCAAGGGAACCCAACTACACAACGACACAGGTGGACCAGAAGCTACCTCACAGAAGGACTTCGACCGCACCACCCGCCAGTTAAGTGTGATCTTCAACGTGCACTTAAACTGATCAAACCAGGACCACAGTAGTCCAACTATTCAGAAACTATAAAACGGACCACAGTAGTCCAAATCTACATGAAATATAAGAGCAAGTGCCCGAGGAAGAAAAACAGCTGCATAGACTATCAGCGATCGAACTATTAGCATTGAAAGAGACATTTTAAGTTAGATTAGTACTTAGAGAATCTTGTATAGAGTAGAAGAAATAAATGTGTGATTTTAACTGTTATCAAGTGGCTGGACTACATATGATTCATAGCCGTGTGAAAGCTAGTGTGACAGTATTCTTTTACCATTTTTCTATCTATTTCTGTACCCCAACCTTAACACAGAACGAGCTAAACAAATAAATTTATTAAAGTAATTCATAGGGTGACTTACTAGCAGTTCCCACCGAATAAACGTGAGGGTCCATAATTCCATTGTGCAGAGCCCATAAACCCCACGTGACACTTTAATTGGCGAGCCTAGCTAGGATCTGTGTATAATAGGAATTGGGTATAACCGGACCTAAGTACAATAAAATTAGATAACAGTAGAGGTAGAATAACTTAGAATAGGTATAACACTGATCAGTTGTGGTGCACTATTCTTTAGTTAAAAACTTTTTTGCTTCAAATATTTTTGTGCCTGTATGTTGCATTGTTCTTTTGCAGGTTTTGCTAAAATAACTGTTGTATGCCATTTGACTCTTGTTTTATTCTATTATTGATTGCGAATTTTATGGTCTTTGCATTGTTTTTATTGAATTGCAATATTGCTAGTGTTTTGGTATTCCACGTGATTCAGAGGTTGTTCATAGACACGTTTGACAATGTCGGACCCAGTGGCCTTGAGATTGCGTTTCAAGGAACTAGGAGAAGCTTTACACTTAGCAGGGGCAGACCTAATTGCGTATATAAATGCAGAGGTAGAGAAACAGGAGGCTAAGGCAGAGAGAGCAGCCGAGAGAGAACAGAAGAAACTCGAAGCAGAACAGAGAAAAGCAGAACTAGAAGCAGAGCAGAAGAAACTAGCATTAGAAGCAGAACAGAAGAAGCTCGAAGCAGAACAGAGAAAAGCAGAGTTAGAAGCAGAGCAAAAGAAAGCAGAGTTAGAAGCAGCAAGAGAACAGAAGAAATTAGAATTAGAAGGAGAACAGAAGAAGGCAGCATTGGCAGCAGAGAGAGAAGCAGAAGTTAGGAGATGGGAGTATGAGAGGGCAGAAAAAGAAAAAGAGAGGGCAGAAAAAGAAAAAGAGAGGGAAGAAAAGGAAAAAGAAAGACAGCATGAGTTAGAGCTAAGAAGATTGGGATCAGGAGCTTCAAGTTCTTCCTCAACCCCTTCCCACTCAGATCAGCTAGAAGTAGCATCCAACCCTGTACAAGGAATGTCATTTCCCCTGGGAACATTCAATGAGAGAGAGGAAGGTCTAGATCTCTATCTGACTAGGTTTGAGCGTCTAGCAACAGAGTACAAACTAGATCCCACTCATTGGTCTTTTAAGCTTAGTCAAGGGCTTAGAGGAAAGGCTTATGACATCTACAGTAAGCTACCGACTGACCGAGTGACGGACTATCACAAAGTAAAAGAGGCACTCCTAACGGGATTCGAACTGACAGGAGAATGCTACCGGCAAAAGTTCCGCACCAATCGGAGAGTGAAAGGAGAGAGCTATGCGCAGTTCGCGGATCGGTTGTCCACAATGCTGGATAAGTGGATTAGCCAGTCAGCCACGGCTAAGACGTATGATGGACTGACAGAACTGTTAGTATGGGAACAGCTACGGGAAACCATGACCCCCGAGCTGAGGACATTCTCAGTAGAGCAGGGCGCGGAAAGACTGGAGGATCTGGTCAAGGTCGCAGATAGGTACGTGGCCGCCCACGGAGAAGCCAAGAGCTTCAGGCGAGACCTAAAGCCTAACGGGAAAGAGGCACAGAAACGAAGCCCTAACCGGGAAGAGCGCACCGCGAATAAGCCGAATAACCCCAGACCTGGGCAAAATAAAGGACCCAACACGGAATTCGGGAAAAGAGGTCCCGCAGAACAGAGACGGTATTGCTCGTTCTGCAACAGAAACAATCACTCCACCGCAGAATGTTTCAAGTTGGCCGCACAACGTAGGGAAGAGCGCGAAAGCCGGCCAGCGCACAGAGTTCTAACTCAAAGCAGCGGTAACAAGCCACACACAATCGGAGATCACCCATCGGTGACAGACACGGTCAAGGTCAACGGAAAAGAAGCGAACTGTCTGTATGACACAGGTCTATCATACGACGCGATAGTTAGCGAATCTCTTGTATCGCGCGCGGACTTGACCGACAAGACAGTCGACTTACAAGGAGCAGACTTGACGAAACCGACGACTACTTGCCCAATAGCATGGATCGAAGTAGAGAGTAGGTACGTCACAGGACGAATCCAAGCAGCTGTTTTACAGAAACCCCTGTATGATCTAGTGCTAGGTTGTAGGTATGTGTTCTTAGGCACGCCCCCTAAAACTGTAGAGATAGCTGCAGTGCAAACCAGGGCCCAAGCTAAAACCCAACCACCCCAGCCCGAGTTCGCTCCGAATCCAGGACTCGAAGAGATCAAAACAGCACAGAAAGAAGACACCTCGATAGCGAAGTGCTTCCAGAAGCTACCCAAGGCGCACACACCCCCGCACAAGGGAGACTTCTACATGGAAGAGGGAGTTCTACATCGACAAGGAGATGGAGATCACACCCAACTAGTACTACCAGCCACCCTTCGAGCCCAAGTACTAGAACTAGGCCACAGCATGCCACTCAGCGGACACATGGGAATTGGAGCCACAGTGCAGAGAATCAGCGCACACTACTATTGGCCAGGAATCACGGAGGATGTCAAGCGCTACGTGAAATCTTGCCACCAATGTCAACGATATTCCCCGCGACATCACACCGTACCAGTTACCTTAGGACCATCAGTAGTAGTCGGCGTGCCATTCCAGCAAGTCTCAGTAGACATAGTAGGACCACTGCCCATGACCAAGAAGCGGAACAGATTTCTACTCACACTCGTCGACGCATGTACGATGTGGTGCGAAGCAGTCCCGTTGCCAGCGATCGACACCAAGAAGATCGCAGATGCACTCATCGCCATCTTTACCAGAGTCGGATTCCCGGACAGCATTAGAACGGACAACGGATCTCAGTTCACCGGCCGCCTGATGCAAGACGTGTTCGAGTTGATACAAGTTCATCACATTCGCACACCACCATACCACCCAGCCAGCAACGGACAAGTAGAAAGACTGAATGGAACCCTTCTCACCATTCTCAGGAAAGTCGCCGACGACAATCCAGAAGCGTGGGACACCTACGTGAATGCGGCACTGTTCGCATATAGAGAAACGCCCCATGCAGCCACAGGCTACACCCCGTCAACATTGCTATTCGGCAGACCTCTAGCAGGACCGCTAGAAGCCCTACGCAGAAGTTGGACGGAAGCCAAGATAGACGACACACCAAGAGGTGCCACCAAGTACGTCGCAGACCTGCAGGAAACCCTCAAAGCAACGTGGAAGAAAGCTGGTGAAGCACTGAAGAAGGCAAGAGCCCGTCAGGCGAAGTACTACAACCGCCACGCGAAGGACAGAGAACTGCAAGTCGGCGATCAAGTGCTACTCTTACTTCCAAGTGGAACCAACAAGCTGGACATCGCTTGGAGAGGACCGTACCGGGTGACTGCCAAGAAATCCAAGACAGTCTACCAAGTAGAGGTGAACGGGAGAGCCCGATACCACCACATCAATCTCCTCAAGAAGTATACGGACCGACCAGCGACCCCCAGCACTCACAACTTGCTAGCCATCGCCATCGCGGAAGAAGGAGAAAGCATGGAGACCAATGCAGTCGAGTATCCCCTGCACTCCAAAGAAACCTACAAAGACGTGATACTGAACGGAGACCTAGCCGCTAAACAGCGACAGCAAGTACTACAGGTCATTCGACAACATCAGACTGTGCTCACAGACCGACCAGGGAGGACAGACCTCGTCGAAGTAACCTTAACGGTGACCGACCCAACACCCGTCCGCCAGAAGCTCTACCCGATGCCACTGTCTCAGCAGCGAGCCATCAAGGAAGAGATAGACACCTTACTGGCAGCCGGAATCATCTCAGAGTCTACTTCACCCTACAGCGCAGGCACGGTATTGTTGCGAAAACCCAACGGAGAGCATCGACTGTGCATCGACTTCAGACTCCTGAATGCGGTAACGCAGTTCCAGCCAGAGCCACTCCCGGACCAGACCGACCTATTTGCCAAGCTACAGCGAGCGAAGTACTTCTCACGCATCGACCTCAGCAAAGGATACTATCAGATACCAGTACAACCACAAGTCCGAAAGTACCTAGCTTTCAGCACTATGGAAGGACACTTCGAATTCAACGTGCTTCCATTCGGACTCCACAACGCACCCAGCATCTTCAGCGCCATGATGCGAAAACTCCTGGCACCCCTGAGCAGCGAGCACCTACATTCGTTTATGGACGACATCCTCATCGCAACACCTACGTGGGAGGAACATGTCACGCTCCTACAGCAACTACTCGCCCGCCTCAGAGACACGGGATTGACGGCAAGACCCACCAAATGTCAGATTGGATTCACAGAACTAGAATTTCTGGGACACACCATCAGTCAAGGAAGCCTGCGACCGGTAGAGAAGACAGTGAAACGCCTACTCGACGCTCCTAGGCCCAAGACAAAGAAGGAAGTGCAGTCGTTTCTAGGACTCTGCGGCTTCTACCAGAAGTTCATCCCCAACTACAACAGCATCGCCGTACCACTGACAAATGGAACCCGGAAAATCGCCCCGGAAAAAGTCGTATGGACAGCGGAATGTGAGACGGCATTCCAAACCCTCAAGGACAGAATGACATCGGCGCCAGTACTCCACCTACCCGATTTGACTCAGCCATTCGTTCTTCGCACCGACGCAAGCGACTTAGGCCTCGGAGCAGTACTGCTACAGCGCGACCCCAAGAATGCAGAGACGCTATTCCCTGTCGCCTACGCCAGCAGAAAATTGAGACCCGCCGAGACCCACTACGCCACGTCGGAGAAAGAATGTCTTGGACTAGTCTGGGCCATACAGAAGTTTCAACTCTACCTGTACGGGACCCACTTCACAGTTCAGGTGGACCACCAACCACTATCGTTCCTGGCAGCCTCCAAGTCTTTGAACTCTCGCCTGATGCGATGGGCACTCACCCTTCAGGCATACTCATTCCAGATCGAGTACATCCCCGGCAAAGAGAACCACGGAGCCGACTACCTCAGTCGCCATCTCGTGGAGGACACAGCAGCTGTCGCCCACCCAACACAACTAAGGGCCACAGCACCAGAATTCGTCCCCGCCCAGTAATACCCTGTCACTAGTGTCCATAGCTACCTGGCACAGCATTGCAGCTCAGGTAGAGCAACTTAACTAGTTTGTAAATAGGACCCTAGGATAGTGCAGCGTTAAACTAGGCTCTGTAGTAGAAAAAGGTCGAATCCAGTAGTCATCGCCTTTTTTCAGTTGAGGGAGCCTGTCACAAATTGGCTAGTTTTAACTCTGCTCATTGACTATTTGGCATGTGTAGTATTTGTAACAGTAGAGAGTTAGTATAGTACACAGCAGCAATTAAATTACAGCACACTGCGAGCCTGAGCCACACACACAGCGCAGTGACGTCAGCACTTGAGTTTTGAATCGGACCGTTGGAACCAATGGGAGAGCTTAGGCAAAGCGGTTGGAGCCAGTTTGACTAGGTCCAAACCCCGCACATTTTTGGTCAGTTGGGAGGAATACACCGAAGTGTTAACAGCTAGAAAGCTGGCAGAGAAATCTCTACACACTTAGACCAGGAAGCAGGACTTAGAATCTTAGAATTCTATCAAGTCACAACGGGCCTGAACTTGTCAGACAGGTAAATGAACACCCTTCTGTTTCATCGTGATATATTTATATTATTGTTGAAATTATGTTTGAAGAATTTGCTATGCATAAATGTGAATTGTTAATCCGAATTTGCGTGACCATGTGGAAACGCCGAACACGTGGTAAAACACGACCGGTTGCGCCGCCATGTTGTATCCCGTACGGAACCACTGTTGTTTAACTTATATGTATGTTTGCAGACCAGTGGCTGTACCACTGAATGTTTATATTATTATTAATTCTGTATGTGTATAGTTAGACACGATTGATATTTATGTATGTATAGGAATTTAGAGTGAGATTCCAGTGGAACCCGGAAGTAGCAGAATGTTCGTCGCTTATGTATAGAGATGTGGAGCTATCACTGAGGGCTACTTGGCTTTCAGTGAGACGCTCTGCACAAACCGATTATTCAGGGTTGTGCAGAATTTCGTCTCTTATATTACAGACGGGCAGGCGAGCTATCCCGAGCTATCCCGAGCTATCCTGTGAATCCCACTCCACAGAAACGAGTTGGTTGAGGAGACTCGACCGCACAAGTCGGAAAGAGCTACCTTGAAAGACACCCTGTCAGACCCCACAGCGTGGCAAGGGAACCCAACTACACAACGACACAGGTGGACCAGAAGCTACCTCACAGAAGGACTTCGACCGCACCACCCGCCAGTTAAGTGTGATCTTCAACGTGCACTTAAACTGATCAAACCAGGACCACAGTAGTCCAACTATTCAGAAACTATAAAACGGACCACAGTAGTCCAAATCTACATGAAATATAAGAGCAAGTGCCCGAGGAAGAAAAACAGCTGCATAGACTATCAGCGATCGAACTATTAGCATTGAAAGAGACATTTTAAGTTAGATTAGTACTTAGAGAATCTTGTATAGAGTAGAAGAAATAAATGTGTGATTTTAACTGTTATCAAGTGGCTGGACTACATATGATTCATAGCCGTGTGAAAGCTAGTGTGACAGTATTCTTTTACCATTTTTCTATCTATTTCTGTACCCCAACCTTAACACAGAACGAGCTAAACAAATAAATTTATTAAAGTAATTCATAGGGTGACTTACTAGCAGTTCCCACCGAATAAACGTGAGGGTCCATAATTCCATTGTGCAGAGCCCATAAACCCCACGTGACATAATTTATCCATTATAAAGTCAATACCATAATGAATATGAAAATAAATGATTATACCCTAACTGAATGCGAAAATGATATGCGCATTTATTTTGCGGTTTGCAAATACAGAAGTGTATATAATCTAGGAATCGGATAATACATCAAACCAGTTTGCCACAAACATATACAAGTATATAACAAATGTGTCGGCCAGGAATATCAATCATTCCCAATATTAAAAAGTTTATTATTCATACGCCAGTTCTAAATTCATACATTAGGCCTACCCGTTTGTGTAAAATGATGACCGTTGAACGTATTGCCATACTAGTATTATTAAAGTTCTGTAAAGGGTCATTAGGGTCACAAGGTCTAAACACAAGATGCTTCACCAACTGTTTGTTTTGAAACTACATCAGATCGAAATAACACACGTCCATTCTGCTAGTAACAAAGAAGCAGCAAAGAACAAAAACGCTTCTTGTTTAAATTAATGTAATTCATGCAAATACACTGACTATATGATGGGGAGACAACATACAACAATAAAATGTATACGGTACATTTCCCATGTAAAACGTTTTTTTGAGAACTGACTTTGTAACTGCCGATACAACCTGCTCACTTCGTTCTAAATCGTATTAGGATTGGCGGGGGACAGGGGAGAGGGTGGGGGAAGGGGGCGGGCGCTAGCTGGCTTAGTGGTTTAAGGAACGGCAAAACAATTGATGCATCGACTGTAAAGCGATAACATTGCAGGCAGAGGTTCGACATATCAAGGTTGCCGGCTTGGAATGCAGACAACAATAACATGCCCCTGATGCGCAGGCCAGTGCCACCTACTCATTTCGGATGAGAGTATAAACCGAGGTCTAGTCTTTGCACGCACGTTTTCTATCGCACTGGCTTTACTTGTTGTTGTTGTTGTTGTTGTTGTATCAAATTTTATTCATCAGATTAACATAAGTTGTACTGATACAAAATCCATACATTATACATGTATTACAAGATCCCAACATTCCTTACTCTTGTTTTACAGTGTATAGGCGGGAGAGTGAGTACCAGCTGCATAGTGGCAACACACCTAGCACGTAATAAGTCCATTTTCACCACCCCTGTTCGTCCAGGAGTGACCTTAGTTGTCTGAGGCGTCCGATAATGTGCATTAGGCAGCAAACAGGCGCCTCTCGCGTCTTGAGTTAGATCCTTATCCTGTACATACTATCTCGACCAACATCAACACTTCTGCAGCTCTTAAACTAGAAAAGCAGTACGTAAGACCGACTAATAAAACAATATAAATAAATAAATACATAAATAAATAAATACATAAAAAATACCCTTATTGTTTATTTTAGCTGTACAAATCCCTTGCCCAGCTGCTAGCTCTAGGTACGATGACAATCTGTCTGATTGTACGCTATGTTGTGACTACATAAGTAAAGTCCTCAATCCATTGGAAGTTTAATCTTACCTTTATAACTGAACAGTTATTCGACTCGATATAGCCATTGTCAATACGAAATATTTATTTTATTTGGCTGTTGTAAAATCTATGCCGAGTCAATGCACAAAAACCAGACACAGCTGCTTATGCTATATATACTATTATGTTAACGGTATTCATGTTCGTGTTTGTTTGTTAATTATTTTATTATGAAATTAACTTCTAAGGCTGTATACAATGTTTGCGTATTGGATTTTGTTGCTCAGTTGGCTTGTAACTCCTGACGAAGCTTTGTAGCGAAATACATGTACAGAGGAATCTTTAATCTGGTGTGTTTTACCTCCTTCAAACCTTCTCCTTGTCTTTCTACTATAGCTATAATTACGATAGGACTACGCGAATGCGTGTGCGTGAAATTATATCATAATTATTATAATGATACATTTCCACCACCACCAAAATAAAACCGTTGAGGCAGGTACTAAGCTTTAAATAAATGTATTTAAAACGACGCGTTTGATGACAAATACATATATATATATATATATGTAACACTCGTTGTTGGTTTTTATCAGTAGTTGATTCAGCCCCAATGCTTGAATCCTGATAAGTGTAACTCGGATTCGTTTATCCACGCAACCTCTTCACTCAGCAACAAGGCAAGAGCCGTCGCATGAAGTTTTCCAACTTTATTCAGCCTACATCAACAACTGCATACAGTCGCTCAATCGCTTTTTCCACTTTCTCTCTTTCTCTCAACTTTCAACTTTGCGGCACATATATCGTCTCTATATACTCGAGAGAACGTTCGAATGTTCGCGCTTGACGCAATTATAACCAATCCGAATAAAGTTCATCATCACTGTCTTACGTCATACAACTTAGAACCATCTCGCAGCTATTATTAGATATATCCACACGCTTCGATCGATAGTAAACAAGCAATTCTAGAGAATTCCCCAATAATATCGACCAACAAAAATTATCAACATTATACCAAGCTTCTTCTAACCACAATGCAACATCAAATCAAGGGTAAATACACTCTGTTATTGAATGCTTTGCAAAATAAAACGATCGGATCTATCGTCGCGTTTCACACGTACTATCGTGCGCGTTTCAACGTAACATAAACCCCTACACAAGAAGAAATTTACTTAATTTATTTCAACAACGTTGAGACGCAATGTACAAACTTAATTAATTAATCCAGAATTAAAACGTATATCAGACTGTCTGGATACTGTCAATGTTCTCAGTTCATTCGCACAGAGTCAATGTTCTTTTATCCGCAAGGAAACGCCGCCCTCGTCCGCTGCGGTTGTCCTTGGCCCAGGGTAAAAGACAGTGATCTCGTGGGCTTTCCTGAAGTCAGTGCATCCTCCGTTGTATCCTTTTTCCATCGAATGTCCGATGAAGTCGACGTTGTCAGCTCCCAGAATGCACTTGCTGGGTCTCACGGTCAAGTTGGCTTCCGCGAGACGGTGGAACAGCTCCCTCAAGGTCTGCAGATGCTCCTTCCAGGTCTGGGTATGGACTAGCAGGTCGTCCCAGTAACACACGACGTTGTCCATCCCTTTGATTATCTTCCTCATCCTTCTTTTCAGGGCAGCTCTGCTGTTGACCATGCCAAAGGGCATCCTTAGGCACTCGCACGTCCATTCAGGAGTTATAAAAGCAGTCTTTGGTATGTCCTGTTGACGCACGGGGACTTACCAATAACCCTTGCTGAGGTCAATCTTCATTTTACTCCCCGATAATTGGCGGAAGAGGACTGCTGCAGTAGGCATCGGCTCGGGGTCGAAGACGGTGATCTTATTAACCTTCCTGTATTCGATGCATACTCTGTTGCTCCAGCTCCCGTCTTTCTTCTTCACGACTATGACAGGGGACGCGGAGGGGGAATTAGACTCCCTGATGATGCCCATCTTCAGCATCTCATCGATGTCTTCCTTTAAGGATTCACGGGCCTTGAAAGTGATCGGGAAGGGTTTGGATCGAACGGGAATATTTGAAGTGAGGTGGACTTCATGTTTCACCAAAGTCGTAGAGCCTGGGACATCGCTGAAGTTATAGGGAAACTCACCAATGAGGTCCTTGAGCTCAATCTTTTGACCCTCCGTCGGGCTTGGTCCTAGCTTAACATCATCGATGCCTTCTTTGCTGTGGAAATCTCCCAGTTCGAACAGTTCCTCGCTATCAAAGCTGTCGACGATCACAGCTGCTGTTGCTGCATGTATAGTCTCTTATGGCCTTTCCGCGTACAGCTTAAGGAGGTTGGCGTGGTATATCTTGGAATGCTGGCCGACTTTCACCTTGTAGTCGTTGATCTCCACCACGGTCTCTACTTCGTACGGGCCTTTCCACTGCATCAGCAACTTATTGTGGTCGGTAGGTAGCAGCACCAGCACTTTGTTGCCAGTTTTGAACTTCCTGTTCACAGCCCTACGGTCATAGTAGCGCTTTCCACAGTCCCGGGACTTCTTCAGGTTTTCTCTGGCTATCTCGAGAGTCAGTTCCAGCTTCTCCCGTAGCTCAAACACGTACTGGTAGCTGTTCTTCACCTCTGGGGTATCTACTTCCTTCGTCCACAGTTCTTTCAGGATGTTCATCGGTCCTCGGATGGTTCTTCCGTACAACAGCTCGAACGGAGAAAAGCCGGTGGACTCCTGCGGTACTTCTCTGTAGGCGAAAAGTAAGGCGTTGATGTAGCGATGCCATTGTCTGGGCTGCTCGCTGCACAGTTTCTTCAGGGTGGACTTCGGCGTAGCATTGAACTTTTCGACGAGCCCGTTGCACATTGGATGGTAGGGTGTCGTGGTCAAATGCCGGATGCTCAGCAGTCTGCTGACCTCCTTCATGCAGTCAGAGACGAACTGCGTCCCGAGGTCTGTCGGGATTTTTTAAGGCACTCCAAGTCTACTGAACATGTCCTCCAGCGCCTCTGCCACAGTTTCAGTGTCAATCTTCTTCAGAGGCACTGCTGCCGGGTACCGAGTCGCATAGTCCACCACTAAAGTCAGTACCCACCGACGACCTCAAAGTGCACATTTATTGGATCTCAAATTCGAATTTGGATTCTGGATTCACCCTTATATCACTCCTTTCAAGGTTGACATTATTGTGGATTTGTCAATTAAAGCACAGCAGCAACAGCGCAGTTATCAGCGACAAGGAGATAAAGGACTAACAACTTCTCTCGTGTATAGCACCTATATCCTTCTAGTCCTCCTTAACGTGCACTAAAACAATTAACCTAGCCACTAGGTCTTCGGTTGACTGAAGCGATAAGATGGCCAGTGCTCGTCGTTTACAGTTGGAGCCAAAGATTTTAATCAATCGCTATATTATAGTATCTTCCAGCATTGCACATTAAATAGCATAATGCGCCACAGAAGAAGAACAAATATTCTATGAAGGCTGAACAGACACCAAACCCCACATCAAACATGCCTATGTCAACTAGACGTGCTGTATGAGTTTATTAGAACGGCAACGCATGATTCAGTTAAGGGTTCAGGTCATAATGTTGACATTTCCTCTGCTTATAAATACACACAATGCATGCACGCTCTTTATTCAGACTGGATGACTTGCTCTCACAACTAAAAATCATGTTTGTATAGGTCAGAACAAATAATTATTTATAGATGTTTTTTTTATAAGTAAGACTATGTCACTAGATTAAGAAAAGAAAAGAACAGAAAAAATGGCACCAGGATTATATCTATGGATGTATCTCGTATTATCGTTACGTTTCCCTTAAAACTAAAGTTTGCACACTCTTTGTGGATGTGCGTATTTGCAGTGCGTGTGTGTGTAAGAGAGAGAGAGAGAGAGAGAGAGAGAGAGAGAGAGAGAGAGAGAGAGAGAGGGAGAGAGAAAAAGAAAGAAAGAGAGGCAGACAGGCAGCAAAAAAATGTGTGAATCATAGGGGTCAAGAAAAGGAATTATTTGAAATGCCAAAAGCGTAATTCCAAACGTCTAGTGACTTGTATAATTATGTCCTGATGGAAGAGAATAGCGATTTTCACTACAAATCTCTGTGTCGCTTTCTTTGTTTTGTTGCAATGCGTAAAAGCAAAGGACTGCAGCAGAAAAAAAGCAAGAACAGAATGAAATTGGTGGAACTAAGGTCAGATTCACATGGACATCCAGGAAGTCCTAAATAAAATACAAGGCAGAAAAGAAAAGAAATTAAACAGAAAGACAGACAGACATAAGCCTTCTAAGAGAGGAGAATTGAGAGAGAGAGAGAGAGAGAGAGAGAGAGAGAGAGAGTGGGGAGGGGAGGGGGCAGGGAGGGAGACAGAGAAAGAGGAACAGGCAGATAGAAGAACAGACAGACATACAGACTGAGACGGGCAGACAATGTGAGTACATCTGCATGTATACTTTCAATTGGTAACAGCAGTATGTCACGAATTTTAAAGAAGGGGGGCAGACCCCCCCAAAAAAATTAGTAGTACTAACGAAAGTGCATTGCAAGCTGATCACGAGAAACCGCGATCGTGTTGCAAGGCTCTACCATAAAATGCAGCTCATTTGCAGTGTTTATGAGTGTAATTAGATTCCACACGGGGAAAGGCAACATTTTTACACCTACAGTAGGCCCCTACCTGACTACATTGCAACCGATACCGTTTTTTTTCTTTTTTTACGTCAGTACAGTAGGTCGACCTGCACCGGCACTTCCTTTTCAAACCAATTCGAACCCGTGTCTACTGGTAAAGCGAGAAAGCATGCATGCTGGATGCCCTTCCCACACTATTTAAAAACATTAATTAAAAATATAAATTCCCAGTCTCCTCCCCCACTTTCTCCTCAGCTACACACTCGCCTTTTCCTTCCTCAGCTACACAATCGCCTTTTCCCTAATTCTCTTTCCATCATACACTTGTCTGTTCGATGATAAAACAACAACAACAACAACAATACAAATCAAGATATACTGTTTTGCACTTAAAGATATTAAATATAATTGTCTTTTTCTTTGTTTCTTCCGTGGTACCTACCTACCTTCCGCAAACTCTTTGCTGCAACTGTGGTATTTTTCTCGAACTGCACTATAACATTTCAATGAATGTCTCCCATTCGTTCCTAGTGAATCTCTCGCTATTATTTTGTTATTATTTCATTACCTTTTTCATTTGTTTCTGTATTTTTTTGTTATTACACTTGTGTAAATCTTTTGTAACTCACGTGCATGTTGTTTTTGATTATGCTTTCCTTACCATTGTTACTGTTCTTGTGCTGATGGCAATTTATATGTATAACAATGATGTAACTATTCAGACTAAAGTGACACAGATTATTGTAACTCGTCCAGGTATGCATTCCTTAAGCTTCGCCTTTTGTGTTTTCCTGTTATTGTATTTTGTTATGCATTTGTCAGATCAGAAATTAACTGAATCAACCATTGTTTAAACCAAATCAAGATAGAGTACTTTTAGTTATAGATTTCCAAACCGGCATCACAACTCTCTCAAATAGTAATATAAATAGTTATATCCTCGGGGAATAGGAAAGACTAGAGGGGCCGGGTAGCTCAGTTGGTAGAGCGTCTTACTAGTAACCGAAAGGTACCTGGTTCGAATCCCGGATTGGCCAATGTGTGACCATATTATTTTCCCCTTATCATCAACTGGTTCGCTGGTGTCAGAATAATGTGACCAGTAGTCGCCTATACGCTTCGGTGTCGTGTGACTATAATCTACAGTTACAGTTAATAGGAAAGGATAGGAAAACTGCGCTCACTTGCCATCTTCATCTTCCTATACGCTTGCGAAACATGGACCCTTACAACAGACCTACAACTAAGAATACAAAGCATGGAGAGGAGGTGCTACAGAAGACTTCTGGGCATATCCTATACCCAGCAAATCACCAACGACGAAGTCCAACAGCCCATCACATAAGCCATTGGACAACACGATGACATGCTTACAGTGACGAAGAACCGGAAACTCCGATGGTATGGCCACGTCATCAGAGCATCCGGCCTTGCAAAGACCATCCTGCAAGGCACGGTGAAAAGAGGCAGAAGAGGGAGCCACAAAAATAAGTGGGAGGACAACATTTGGGAATGGACTGGCTTGACACTTAGCGAAGCCATGAGGGTTGCTGAAGACTGAGAACGATGGAGTACGCTGGTTATACGATCATCTGTGGTGCCTCAACGACTTCGAGTTACGGGATATGATAGGATAGGATCCCCAGGAAGAAATTCTCAAAAACTATCATATTTTGTAGTTCAGTACACAGTATACAGTATACAATCCCGTACAGAGTGCTGTTTAATTCTCTGCGTGTGCATGTGCGTTTGTGCGAGCGTGCGTGTGTGTGTGGCTAGATAGAAACGCCTTTATTCTGACATACACTTGAACCTCTATGTATTTTCTTTTGACGGACCCCGTTATTTTGACGTCAAAACAGTGTTTCGTTAGGGTTAGGGGCTGTGTTAGGCTTAGGGTTAGGTTAAGGGTTAGAGTTAGGGTTAGGGTTAGATTAAAAAAAATTGACAAATTTGTAAAAATGTAGAGTTTCATGAAAGTCATTACAACGGCGTTTCTACACGGTTGTGTGTGTGGGGTGGGGGGTGGGGTGAGGGTGTGTGTGTGTGTGGGGGTGTGTGTATGTGTGTGTGTATGTGTGTGTGTGTGGGGGGGTGTTTGTGTGTGTAAACCACTTCCAATGCTAAAGACGTCTTGATCTCAGACATGATGAATAAATTCATTCGCCTCTTTCACTGAAACTTATCGCGCTTCTTCGATCGCTCTCCACTCCTCGTCTTCAGCAAGATCAATAGCATTTCTGCTGGACTTTCCAACATCTAGAATGGAGGGCGGATAGAGAGGAGGGAGTGAGGAGAGAGTCCGTAGGGAAGGGAGATAGAGGAAGACACCATCCCCTACAGGATCGAGAAAAGGGTTCATGGTGGGTAAGAAGGCGGTTGGGGGAATTATCCACGAGAGAATATGTTGGAGTCTTGAGATTTAGAGGGTTGCGGGAGGGAGGGGAGGGGGGGGGACAGGGGAAAGGTGGTGTGAAGTTCCTGGTGGAGAGGGGGCAGCATCATCTACTAGATCGGAAGAAGGACGGTGGAGTAGCGAAACAGCCTCGAATCATCCAGCCAAACGAGGGCTAAGCAAACAGATTTTTGCTGCAGACAGCGCTTCTGCGAAGCGGAAGTGAGAAGCGCCGGACAGCCTTATTTTGTGAAAAGGGGAAGATCTCCATTTGTACAATAAACGGAAATTCAACACAACTGAAAAAAAATACTGCGGCCAATAACAAATAGTGTAGCACTTAAAAAAAAACAACAACTAAACTATCAGGGCCTTATTTTAACGAGTAATGATTTATTGTCCATATAGTAAAATGCTGTAGAATGACCTTTACGGCAGTGATCTTAACGAATTCATAGATTGAATAATAAACCCATAAAAAATTAACATATTTATACAACCTAACGTTTCAATTTATTCTCATCCTAGGATAGAATGAAACGCTGTGGATGCAGTTACAAGTAAATTCCAATATTCGCACACAGAAGAAGAAGAAGAAGAAGAAGAAGAAGAAGAAGAAGAAGAAGAATGAACTTAAAACATAGATTTTTTTAATGAGCCAGAAGAAATTGAAATTGGGCGTGGGATGGCAAGGACGGAGAGAGCAAGATGAAACTTTATATTTAGAAGTGGGTTTCGGAAGTGAAAGAAACAAAGCGTCTTTTAAAGGGGTCCTAACCGGTCGGAAACACCTGTTGTGGGTTCAAGTGTATGCCCAAACTATATATAGTCTAAAAGCATACCCTTTTTCTTTAGAACCGCACTCGGGCCAGCGTATACTCCAAGCAAAGTTCATGTTAGCGGAGATTGCCAAGTGTGGTTGAAGACGCAACGGAAAAACCCGAGAATCCACTCCAGCGTCACAAGCACTGAAAGTCACTGTGGTCTTGATAGAAATTGATCCATTGCCTTTTTAATAATAGCTGTCAGTGCATGCTAATACACTATTTTGTGACCGCATGAAATTCCACACCTAGAAACCGCAAACATTTGACTCATCTTGTACTCCTTCTCTACGTCACAAACGGGAAAGACCGTTTTGCCGTTTGGCTTCCTCAATTCGTTGTTCACCATAGGCGCTCACATTCGGGTCTCGATAACGGCATTATAGAGACGGTTGTCGGTCATCACCAACATACAAATATTTTCACTGACAGGTACCACGAACGTGATTACGGTTAAATTTGCTACAAAAATATAGGTGAGAACCTCTTTAAAGGATCCCAAAATCACACATTTTGTAATCGCAGACCCTTTTAACATTGACAGTGAGTGTTGCCCCATCGGAAAGATGAGATTAAGCTCACACACATACAATAATCCTTTTCAAACAGAACGGTTTGGGTATAAATCGATTTTATTTATTTATTTATTTATTTATTTAATCGTTCTTGTATAGCGCTTTTCCAGCTCAAGAGCTGCTCAAGGCACTGGCAGATATAGGATCTAACACAAGACGCCCGAGGCGCCAACTTGCAGCCTTTGGGCGCTTCGTAATAACGCTCCAGACAACTGAGCACAATCCTGGGCAGCCAGGGATGGGAGAGAAGGACCTAGGTGCATGCTGGGTGTGTTCTTGTCACCGGCACTCACCCGTCTAGGACATGAGCGTCAGGATCTTTAAGTCCGTTATGATGGAATGTATGCGACACAGACTAGACCTCAGTTTATAATCTCATCCGAAGGAAGAAGAAAAGAAGGAAACGAGAGTAAAGTGTCTTTCCCAAGGACACAACACAATGCCCCGGGACTGGGCTCGAACCCGGGACTTTCAGATCCGCAAGCCAAAGCTCTACCAATAGGCCACCATGCCTCCGTAAAAAAAAAAAAAAGTAATGTACCTATTAATAACAACAAGATTGATTCGAAAATGACACTGCAGCAAAAGTGTGTATAGTATACATAGTTGTGTGACTACATAACAAAGAAAATACGCTTTGAAATTCAAAGCTAAGCAGATAGGTTTGAGCAACAATAGTACCTAACGTTTTCTTTTACGGTGACAACAATGCAATATCTTGTTTGTTTAAATATTTATCCTTGCGAGCGTATGTGTGTGCGTATGCATGCGAGCGCTTACAGCAAGCCTTAAGTTTGGTACTGCGCTATTATTAAATAAATTATTAGTCAATAAATTATTAGTATTATGTTAAATAAAAACTCAGTGTCACAAGATTAAAAAAAAAAAAAAAAAAAACGTGACAAGGTAGACGTCAATTTTTAATTTATTTTATCGTATAGGCGTCATTGTCAAAATCAAATTGTCTGTTTGTTAGTGTAAAAACCTCGATTTTCCGTTGCAAAAGTCGAAATTATCGAAAACCAAAAGACAACAACAAACCAATTTGATTTTGTAAAAGATACAATGTCCCATTACTCGTCGTTATAATGTCATGGCCAGCCTTCAATTTCAAAAGCAAGGAGAATAATGTCGTCGTTAACGGGTTATGTTCCGTTGAAATTGTGGAACTGGATAGTCTGACTGGGTGGGTGTAATGATTGTTATAATCAACGTAGATCTATCTCAGTAAATCTAAAGATCCCCGTTGGCGTTTTTGTCGCAACACTTTCGGTATCACTCAGATGTTGCAAATAGAAACAAGTGTAGGAAGGAAGTGTTTAACTTTGTCTACCGTATACATACAACACACATGCACACACACCCACACACGCACACATCCACACACGCACGCACACACACCCTTGAAAGTTTGAGAAATAAATACTGATTTGAAAAAAGAGGAACGAATGGGGAAAATGTAATATTAAAGGCAATCAGAAAGAAAGTGACACAGAAAAAAAAATAAGAAAGAAGAAAAGAAGAAATACAGACAGACAAGCACAAGACAAAAGAAAGATAGAGGACAATCAATATGCCTCGTGAATAGAGCAGAGAAACGCAAAAACCTCTCACTCGATTTATATATAATATATATATATGCCTGAAAAAAAGGGGCAGGGAGTTAACTCTCGAGCATGTGAACGACGCACCTGCCCCTAACCGTTTAGTTATTCATAAGCAGTTTATTTTATTTGTTTTATCAAATTGCCCAAGTCCAAATTGGTTGACAAATCAAAATTTTTATACAGTCCACATCCCACTCAAACGTGATACGAGATGATAATGTTTTTGTTGTTGTTGTTGTTGTTGTTGTTGTTATTTTTAATCACTGATCAAGGAATTGTATTTCAAGCGCTTCATTAGATTCAAGAAAATACATAAGAGAGAGAGAGAGAGAGAGAGAGAGAGAGAGAGAGAGAGAGAGAGAGAGAGAGAGAAAAAAGACAGAGAATGAATGAGAGAAAAAAGAGAGTATGAATGCACATTGAGGTGTAACGTCTACACCCATCATTGGCGACATGGCATCCCAGGGAACAAACGGTAGGGACTGAAATCAACACTCAACCGCCAGAGCAATCATACTGCAAAAATGGAAAGCGAAAATTTGTCACTTTTGTATTTTGCCCACCACGGGATTCGAATCTGGGTCAATTGGTGTGCCAGGCAAACTCTCTACCACTTGAGCCACGCGCGGCGGTGGGACTGAGAGAGAGAGAGAGAGAGAGAGAGAGAGAGAGAGAGAGAGAGAGAGAGAGAGAGAGAGAGAGAGAGAGAGAGAGCATTTTAAAGTCCACAGACAAATATCCGAAGAAGGGACACACGTGCACGACACCGACACACGTGCACGATCAATAAAAAATAGATAATTTAAAACTGAATGTAATCAGGCATATAACCACACAGACACACACATACAGATACACCCACACACGCACACACACAGTAACACATAAATAAACTCCCACCCCAACCTCACACACATTCATCAAAACAAGCGATTTAAACAAAATAGACACAAACATAAACATATATAAAATCAAACATTTTTCAACTTCGTCACCTTAAATAAGAATTACTCCTTAAGTAGTAACAGCTCCGACATCCGACACTGAATTCACGCATTCAGCGTATACCATTTCATGGTGATGATCTCTAGCGCCAGGTCTACGACTAACAGGACCGACACACAGAAATCTACACAGTCAACTGTCTACGCTTGTTAGTGAACTATCCTCAACTCTCTCAAGTCTAATTCCCCGCTCAAAGAATCTGCTCATTGAAGCGTTTGTAGTAACAAGCGGGATTGGAATCCACATAATTACACAGCCAGCGAGAGAGACGCTTGCCAAAACTTGTTGCACACCACAAGCAGCGACATAAAATTTAGGAATTTATCAAATAAAAAGTAGAGCCGTAGAGGGGTGTGTTTTCTTTTCCTTTTTTTTCTCGTTATACGAACAAGTCAGTAAGTAATACTAATAGCTGACAACGTAGTAGAAACGCGCTAACCGAAAGCTGATCTGGGTTAGCCAGTTGCATACTGTGTGCTACTACTTCTTACTTGCACGCAGAGTGTGGACAGTGTCTCTGATTGACAGATTAGCAATACACACACAACTCTCACTTCCATTGAGACACACTATTTTGACGTATATATGAATTGTCACCTCTCCTAGGGAGAAATGATTGAAATTTAGACTAAGTTGTCACAATTTACCTATTCAGTCTCAAAATTATCTGAACATTGCTAGAGAAGAGAGATTGTGCACTTTGTGTGTGATCTAGGTGAAATAGGTGATGAATTCAATTGTATGTTTGTATGCACTAATCGTTTACTTCCTGACAGCAGATCCTCTCTTATACCTCAATATTATAGAAATTATCCAAATTTGTATAAAATGCATCAACTGATGAATTCAAAATCTAAAACAAGGTTAATAAAACTGAGTCCTCTTATTGGAATTATCTTTTCTCTGTTTAAATAGAACTAGCATTTCATCATGATCACTGAAATAGAATTTGGTATCGTTCTGTGTATTTATTTTGTTGCCACATTTATTTTTTGTGATTGTAAATTCCTTAGTGTTTGTCAGTCCAGTTGCTGAATATATTTTAAATGTAGCTGTAGTGTTATACAATGCCGTTCATGGTACGAATGCCTTGTGTATCCCAATCCCCCATCCAACCCTCCTTTTATAGCTATACAGACCCCAGTGCTATGAGCCTCTTGTCATTTTGTATATTTAAATCATGTTATGTGAAATAAAAGGACAAAGTTCCAAAGTTCCAAGTTCCAAAGAAAACTTCTTTATCTCACTGAGAAATTACTTTGTGGTGCCAATCAAAAGTTACAAGAATAAAAATACATCTATGGTACAGAAATTGTTACTGAACACTTCACATACATTTTCGCTAGATCAATATCAGCCATTCACACACACAAATTACAAAAAACATTTTACTGCTCAAAGGCGGATATCACACACACACACATTTACACACACACATTACATCATACAAACACACCCATACACACACACACACACACATACACACACACACACACACACACTTTTACGAGTATATATAATCAGTCACGGCCGATCACTGCACTAAATAAAACAAAAGATAACAGTTAATACATTTTAATATCACTTGGACAATCACAGCAACTGAAGCACATGCTCTCCCCTCCCATCACACACACATAATGTAACACTGTTAAAAATAATTACCGTACGCGTTATGCGCTTGCAAAAGCATGTACCAGTGCACACTGCCTAGCTGAGACTGGCCAAGTATGGCACCAATGTTGCAGGCAAGCAAATCTACGAATCACGACTCAAAGGTCAAAGTATCGAGCGAAACCACTATTAAGAGCACAGGAGTTTATCATTCAATATCCGAAGGCAACCATAGAATTAGAAACTGGTAATATATACGCCTGATCAAATCAAGCCTAACTCCGAGGTTTCTTAGAACGCAGGGTGTTTAGTCCTGTATTGAATTTAAATCCTATCTGCTAATTCCAAATCAAAACTAAGGTGTCGTGCTTTCACAAACGTGCGTCTATTTAAAGATTGTACTGCACTTAATAGTTTGTATTTTTGACTAAGCAAGGTCAATGACAGTAAAGAAAATATTAATAAGTATAATCAGAATCCAACTATTCGTTTCACCATCCACACAAAAGTCCCCAAAAAGACACTCAGAACAAGTCTGTTTTAAAGACAAAGAGAGGGAGAAAAATGCAGTCCACGTATGCGCTACGTGAGAAAAAAAAAAGTGTAATCATGGAAAACTAAGAAACGGGGAAAGTACACTCCAGGAAATACACAAATTAAACACACACAGCCACACACACAGATGACCACCAAGCAGAATTCACGAGATTCTTAAAAAGGAGAAAAGGCATTGATACATTATTCAACAAGCGAAAATATAATTCCAATAAAACGCCCTAAATGCAATAGTCTACTTTTCGGATTTTGAATTCATTAATAATAATAATAATAATAATAATAATAATAATAATAATAATAATAATAATAATAATAATAATAATAATAATAATAATAATAATACAGTTGATTTATATAGCGTGGTACCCCAACAGGCATGGGCTCGCCAAGCTTTACAATGCACTAAAAAGCAATAATATTAAAACATTAAGTGAACATTGGTTAAAAGCAATAATATTAAAAGCAATAATATTAAAACATTAAGTGAACATTGGTTAGGATTGGACTCGATTACCCTCCTCCCCCTCTTCGCCATATCTTCAAGGCAGTTGATGTCTTGTGCAACATACACGATATTACATTACATTGCAACGGAGTGGGGGACAAATAGACATTTTTTACTTTCAAAAACGGTCTTAAAAAAACAACAACTCGAGTTTGTGGTTTCTATTAATTTTATCTCAAGAATCGTTGAGTTTGTTATATCTTTTCTAATTTGCTTCTCTGCATGTGGATTGGATGTTGTTTTTACATGTTGTAGAATCTTCGAGTGGATCTCATGTATATTTTTGAAGCAAATGTAACCGTAGTTTCGTTTGTAGTACCTGTCAGTGAAAGTAATTTTACGGTTTGGACGGCCGACAACCGTCTCTAGTAGCCATTTATTAGCCGTTGATAAAACGATA
Organism: Oncomelania hupensis; assembly: GCA_036898135.1. Lineage (NCBI taxonomy): Eukaryota > Metazoa > Mollusca > Gastropoda > Littorinimorpha > Pomatiopsidae > Oncomelania > Oncomelania hupensis. Next base: position 131,724,565 of record CM072511.1, read on the forward strand.
GATGGAACTCAAAACGGCAAAACGGGTTTTCCCGTATGTGATGTAGAGAAGGAGTATTTGAATAATTATGTGCGTTCTCTGGCTGGGTGTGGAATTTCATCCGGTCACGAGATATCGTATTAGCATGTACTGACAGCTAGTACAAAAGGTAATGAATACATTTATATCAAGTTCACGAGTGTTTACAGGATTTGTGAGGTAAAGCCTGTTTTGTTTCTGTTTTTCGTTGCGTTTTCAATGGCACTCGGCCATCTCCCGGACACATGAACTTTGTTTGTGGGTATACGCTGGCCTGAGCGCGGTTCTAAAGAAAAGGGCTACGCGTTTAGACAGTAGTCTGGTGTTTCTGAGGGGCTACAACCCCTTTTGATGCTTGTCTTTTTTGACGACTTTGAATTAAACACAGCTGACTGGGTAATAACGTTGACCGTCCAGGGGGACAAAAAGGATCAGTGGCCAGTTTACGATCGCTGGGAAGGAGGTTCATATAAACGCGACGTTGCAATCAGCGCTGAAAAGACGGTGACGCGTGATAACGCCAGTCGTGTAAGTGAATTTAATGGGTTACACAAGATAACATTACGCTGGCAAATTATGTTTAATAGTCGTTTAATTCCTTTGCGCCATAGGTATTCCGGTAAAAATCACACACACACACACACACACACACACACCCACACACACACGCTGTAATGATTGTAGATTCAAAGCATAGAACAATTTGAATAAATAAAAAAAATAAAGAAGAAAAAAGAAAATGTATAAATATATAAGGAAATAACATAACTGTATAGGTAAAAAAAAGAAATAAGACAGACTCTACAAGTATAAATTAATATTAATAACTTACCCGTGTTGTTTTATTTTTACAAACACTGTTTACAGTTTTTTTTTAAAATGTAAATTAAAAGTCAAAATACGTTTATAGATAAAAGCATGCTTCTGGCATACCATGAATAAGTGGACTACTAACGTACTTCACGTACATTTCCTCAAAAGAATCGACAAAATACTGAAAAATAAAGTGTTAATAGTTCTCCGAAGTAGTCCGCATTAACAAAAAAGGCAAATGTAAATAAATTCCTTGCTTGGATGCACCAGTACTGCCCAACTCTCTTATTATCCTAGAGAGAGACAGAGAGAGAGACAGAGAGAGAGAGAGAGAGGGAGAGAGAGAGAGAAAGAGATATCTATCTATCTATTTATCTGTTTATCTATTGCTCTCTCTCTCTCTCTCTCTCTCTCTCTCTCTCTCTCTCTCTCTCTATCTATCTATCTATCTATCTATCTATCTATCATCTATCTATCTATCTATCTATCTATCTATCTATCTATCTATCTATCTATCTATCTATCTATCTATCTATCTATCTATCTATCTATCTATCTATCTATCTATCTATCTATCTATCTATCTATCTATCTATCTATCTATCTATCTATCTATCTATCTATCTATCTATCTATCTATCTATCTATCTATCTATCTATCTATCTATCTATCTATCTATCTATCTATCTATCTATCTATCTATCTATCTATCTATCTATCTATCTATCTATCTATCTATCTATCTATCTATCTATCTATCTATCTATCTATCTATCTATCTATCTATCTATCTATCTATCTATCTATCTATCTATCTATCTATCTATCTATCTATCTATCTATCTATCTATCTATCTATCTATCTATCTATCTATCTATCTATCTATCTATCTATCTATCTATCTATCTATCTATCTATCTATCTATCTATCTATCTATCTATCTATCTATCTATCTATCTATCTATCTATCTATCTATCTATCTATCTATCTATCTATCTATCTATCTATCTATCTATCTATCTATCTATCTATCTATCTATCTATCTATCTATCTATCTATCTATCTATCGTAATCCAAATACCACCTGAAATGCAGCATTGTACATACAGTAAAGGCCACAAATCGAATTCACTTCAGACTTCAGACAAACGAAAGACCATTCAATTCCCTGTTGACCCCATCATCATTCACTTGAAATTTCAGTCCAAAAGAAGACGCATCAAGCCTGAAAGAAAGGAATCATAAAGAAGGACACTCGTCCCAGAGTCGTCTGCCATTCAAGACTTCAGAAAAAGCCTTCTGTTTATTGTACTGTAGGATGCAAACTCGTCTGGTCTTACCGAGGACAGTCGAAAGCTTCGGCAAACACGGCGATGGAACTCAATCATACACTAAGCATCAGGGACCTCACCTCACAGCCCTCTGGTTTTCTGAGACTAAGTTTGCTGAAATATAGACTTTAAAAAATTAGAGGTAGAAGAAGAAAACGATGATAATAATAATGATGGTAATAACTAACGATGATGATGATAATGATGATGATGATGATGATGATGATGATGATGATGGGGTGGAAGATGGGGGCGGGGTAGGGTGGGATGGGGCAGTTATAACAGACGTTTATTTAGTTATGGGAGGGAAGGAGGGAAGGAAGGAGAAGGGAAGGGTATACACAATTAAGGTATAATTATGCAATGGTACATCATTATTGCATGTGGATGCATAATGTAGCCTAGACGGAGTGGCATGGAGCGAGAATTGAACTATTGAATTGTATCGATTTAAATCGTTTACTATAATAAATATATTAAGTTCAAAAGCCTAGGGAGGAGACAGAGGAGGACGAAGAGACTGACAGGACCGGACAAGAGTCTGTGCAGGGTGCGGGTCGATGGCCACTACGGCGTGGGCTGGAATTGGGATTTTCTGTGTAAGCTTGTTCTTGATCCACGGCGATTCAGCCTGGTAAAGTGAGACCTTTTTCCTTTGGGAATGTACACTGTCAATCTGGAACATTTAGATCTTATTCTCTTGGTCTACAAACTGTCAGTCTGGTAAAGCTAGACCTTCACTTGGTGTACAAACTATCAGACTGTCACATGTAGACCTTCGCTAGGTATGGCACAGCCGCTTGAAATGGGCGCTTGGACGACTCATGCTGGTAAAATTAGGTCTTCTCCGCTTGGTATACAAACAATCTGAAATTGGCGTTTACCGCGGAAGCTTAGTCTTGAGCCATGAGGATCCAACCTGGTATAAGTAGACCTTCTCCGCTTGGTATACAAAGAGTCGATGTCTGGATTTGGGTTTTACCGTGCCAGTTTGATCTTGATCCCCGACGATTCAGACGGAAGCATTAGACTTTCGAAACTTCGAGGATTCAAGTTGGTAAAATCGGACTTCTTTGGCTTGTCAGTTTATACATGTATGTGACCAGTGACGATTCCCAACCTGGTAAATGAGATCTCCTTCGTTTATTACTTGATTACTTGATTCGAAGCCTCATACACATGGAAAGTATCAATACGCAGGAAACAATCCATTAGTGAAATAATGAATCAATCAATGGTAAGATAATAACACTTGATTGTATTCTATGTTTCGCGCTTACCACCTCAAAGAGCTGCTCAAGGCACTGGCCACTGAGATCTATAATACACGTACAATAAAAGTATGTTTCCTAAAATCAGGGTAGATCTACAGCGTCCAAGACCAAGTACAAAAGTTTTGTGCGAAAGACTATTGAGTAAAGTTTTCTCTATGTAAATCAACCAATCAGTAAGTAAGTAATTAAAGAACCAATCGTTCAATCAACGAACCAACCAATCAAGAAATCGAACAAGCAGTCATCCGTTTCTATAATTCACAACGGGCCAGATAAAGCTGCAATGTTGACTTTGAACTAAAGCGGGGTCTGATAGCAATTTGCAAATAATTGTATATAACCATTAATGTATTTTTCTCCATGCACCTAAAGAGTACAAGATTTTGATGCGAATAAATAAATTAAGAACTGTTTCTTTTTTTAAAACAGATTTGTTTTCAGCACACACACGCACACACACATACACAAAAGAAACTCTGTGAATTACCATTTAACTCAAAATATTTATAAAACCTCTTCTCGGTGCATTATCGACAAAAGCAGCAACAGGCTTTGCTTGCGAAGCAAACTTTCTCGACTATCCCAGCAGACATTGACGTTTGGTTTCATTTTGTGTGGCCTTATCCTTTGAGAACATTCGCGTACACACTCAAGGACAAAATTGTGTGTGTTCAATACAAGCTGCTGAAGTGAAAGCCTTGCTTGTGTGTGTGGTCGTAGTTGTAGTAACAGCTTGTAAAAGATTCAAGATTTAAAGATTTAATCCCATTACTCGCCCCTTTTGGGGTGTGGAGGATACAAAAACATATGCATACCAATAATAATTCAGTGGTAAAAAATAACAGTAACATGGCTAAAATTCCAAATTTAACATTCAAAACAATAACATTCTGTCAATACTGTTAATATTATTATTGTACGATTTTAATAGTTTTATAAATTTACTCAATTTCTTTAATTTAGACTGATGTTCGACCTGGACAAACTGCAAGCCCCGAAGGTGGCAGAAATATTTCAGGCCACAATTGGAGGGAAATTTGCACCACTGCTCATTTTGGGAGCTGGTGAACTAGATGTCAACACCATGACCACCAACTTTAACTCAGCTCCTGCCTTCTTGCTGAGTGGTAGCGTGGATAAACGAATTCGAGTTGCACGTATCAAGATTCAAGCATCGGGGTTGAATCGGCTATTGAAAAAAGCATGATCATAAACATTTTTCTTTGCCTTAAAAAAATGTACCTGTTCAAGTAAAAATTAGTACTATCTTATTAATCAACAGCTTCAATACAGTCAGAACCAAAAGTAAAATTAAGTTTTATGTTTCGGTTCAAATTAAAAATTATTATTTTGGTTTTTGAAACATTAACTTCTATCCTATCCTATCCTATCCCGTAACTTGAAGGTCTAGGGGCACCACAGAGGATCATTTAACCAGCGTCTTATCTCTCTACACTTTCCAAAAATTCAGACTTTTCCTGTTATACAATACTCAAGATTTTACCTTTCTGTACAAGCTCATTTCAACGCTTATAACTTTTCCATTAATATTTTGACTCACTAGATTCGTCCATAAAGCATGTCGCCAGACTAAATCAAATGCAATTTCTGGTAAGTGTGTAAATCTTTGACCTAACCCAGCGGATCTCTTGTTCGATTAGCTGTACAGCTGCAGTTGTTGTCAGTACAAAAGGTCGAGTTTGTCAGTGTGTGTGCGTGTGTATGTGTGTGTGCGTGTGAGGGTGTGGGCACACTTACACAGGGTTATTTGGACAAATCAGTGAACATCTACATAACTTGTATTGACATGCCTACTTGTTTTGACGTCAGAACAATGATCCGTTAGGGTTAGGGCTGAGTTAGGGTTAGGGTTAGCGTTCGAACACTTCAAAGTACTTAAAAATGGGGACGAAATATGACCCATTGTCAGCACAACGTATGTGGCGTTTCGGGAAAGTCATGATAATACTGTGTAACCTCGGCTCTGTGTGTGTGTGTGTGTGTATGGGGGTGTGTGGGTGGGTGTGTGTGTGTGTCTAGGTCACGGTTTCGACTTTTCGGGTGAGAGGCAGGATGGGTATGAGATTTGGGTGAAAAAGGTATTGTGAAATTTAACGTTTTGCTTGCAGACCGTCCACATTTTGAGTTTTCTCCAAAGGTAAGGTTTTATTTACATTCTTTTACTTCTGTTATATCCTCGTCGCAGGTTTTAATATGAATATGTATCTTAATAAGTTATTTTAAATTTTGCGGACAATCCCGTAACTGAATGCACGGACGGACGAGAATAGCCGACGCCTGCGACTGGTCAGTTAAATTAAAGCAGCGAAGCCAACAACAGCGTATATAGGGTGCAATAATGTCATGAACCAAAACAAGATGCTTTACGAATGAAGTACGCGAGGTGCTTTTTCCCCCCTCAAGAAACTTTATGCCAGTTCAAAATGAAAGCAAATAAATAACAAATTAAAAAAAATGTGGTTTTAAGACACTAAAAACGTTGGTCTTTAGATTTATTCAGTATAAATAGAAAAGACTATAAAAATCAAAGGTTTATTGATTTATATTTCACACACACAGCACACACACACACTGCACACACGCACACACACACACAAACGCCTATTTCAACAAGCACAACCAAACATGGTAAGATGGTGCATACCCACGAGACCTCATAAATGATCAGTGAATGAATGAGCTCACTTCAAGATCAAGGTCACAGTCAACAAATGTTAGTAAAAAACAGACAATTTTAAACGAAATTTCACTTTTTTCGAGTTATTAATATGAAAAAATATGAATCGTTGATCCATGATATATATACATGAGACACACATACTATACAAATTTGGTCAACCTCACTCCAAAGTCAAGATCACTGGAGATGTTCAAAGTCGGTTAGTATAGGTATTTGAAAGTGACCTTGACCCTAAACTATGAGAGATATAAAGTCCAAACTTGTTGTATTTAGAGATAATAGATAAATCCTTCATATGTGTTCCGTTTCTGCGTTGATCGCGAAGGTCAAGATCATTTTAGGCCTTGCTAAAACATACACAAAATAGGGCATCGTACAGTGGAATGGCTGCTTATTTACCCATAGTACGCAACATTGAGTTATTTGATCAGACATGCATGAGAGGTTAAATGATTGTCAAAGTCATCCCAAAGTGAAGGTCATTAAAGGTCAAGGTCATCCCAAGTCGCCGTTTATTTGGCATTACACAAGCTTTGCTGTACTTTATTTGATAGTATCTGAATGTATTTGGAGCCGGAGGTCAAGGTCATCTCAAGGTTAAGAGCATAAATATTAAAGTCGGTATTACTTTGCATTTTATTGCCATCGTTTATTTTTTTTTCTGGACACGGATTTTCATATTAAATATTGCGAGTTCTATAAGGTACGTGTGAGTCATATGGGCTGTGCCCTGCTAGTTATTAAAGAATCGACGATCCTATAAGAAGCTTGATTTCATTATCCCAGTTTCAACCGCTTAAAGAACCGTTGCTTCATTTTTTCGACAGTTTACACCATCAATGGCATTCTGTAAGGGAGGAGGAGAGTAAATATTTGCGTAAAATACTGTCACTATGTACATTACTAGCGTTTTAGGAAACGGGGCAGCAGTAACAGAGCTTTTTATATATATATATTTTTTTTAAATTTCATAAGATGCACAGTTTTAGGATCCGTCGAAACGAGGTCATAACTGTCACGACAAACAAAGCAACACTGGTCTAAATCTATACCAGGTCGAAGCGAGACATGGCTCTGCATACAAGGGAGATGGCATGCAATCTCGCAATTTGTCTTTGTGAAGCTTTCGTCGCCGATTGGTGCCTTTGCTGGCGCCCAACCACTGACAAATAAGACATCACCCGATGCCACTGGAGCTTCCTGTAGGGAGAACAGGCTGGGAAAATGCCATCAGTGAAATCAAAGCAGAGAGCATGGCCACAAATGAAGACACATTGTAGACGTGCATTCTTCAATATTCTCTCTCCGCATTCGTCTGGTTGTTTGTCTGTTTGTCACTGCCTAAATGCTTGTCTGTTTGTTTGTCTCTATAGGCATAGAGAACTGGGTGAGAAAATGCCGTTAGTTGATCTTCTACTTTCTGCCTATCGTCTATCTCTCTCTATGCTTGGCTTTCCTAGACATCCATTAAACACATGCCATTAGTGAAACGAAAACAGAGAAAGAGTATGAGAACGTGGTCGATGTACATTCGGCAATACCCGCCCCATCTCCTCCTCCTGCTTCTCTCTCTCTCTCTCTCTCTCTCTCTCTCTCTCTCTCTCTCTCTCTCTCTCTCTCTCTCTCTCTTTCTTTCTGCGTCCCTTTTCCTTTGTTTTAAAAAGGTGATGTAAATACCCCTGACATTTACCGTGACATTTCTCTTCTGAGTGTTGTTAGTAAAGTGTTTAAATTAATATTAAACAAACGGCTTCATATAACTGGGCAGAGAACGAACATAAAATTTGTAAAGAACACTCTGACACCCGTCAAAACTATGCAACAACTGACCATAATTTTACATTGATTTCTGTCATTAAAAAGCATCTTTATGGTTTAGTAAAAAAGAAAGTTTTATGTTGCATTTAGTGATTATCTTAAAGCGTTTTGTTCTGTGGACTGGGATAGCTTATGGTCAGTACTTCAAAACATAAAAACATCTACAAAAATGCTAAGCATGTTGCAGGGCATTTATATTTCTGTTCAGTCAGGTGTTAAATGGGGTTCTGAAGTGTCTGCATTACTCAATTGCACATCAGGAGTAAAACACGGTTGTATGTTATCACCTTTATTTGTTTTTCTCTGATAATTACTAAAGTTTACTGAAATAGTAACTAGATATGGTAAACATGGTATTCAGTTTTTGCTAGCACTTACAGAAATATTTTTGTTACTTTTTGCGGACGACATTGGTTTGATTTCCTCCATTCCTGCTGGTCTGCAAAATCAGATAAACAACCTAGGAAAAGCTTCAACCGCTTTATAATTAACTGTTAATTTAAGGAAAACTAAAGATATGGTATTCAGAAAAGGTGGACATTTGGCAAAAACAGAGAAATTGTATTATTAAGGAAAGGAATTAAAAATTGTAAACGGCTATAGCACTGTTTCATAATGAAAGCGAAAGTGGCGGATAGGTTGCGGCCCTTGGGTTTCGGCTAGTTCCGGTTGAAGCAAGAAAGATGCAGGGTTATATAAATTATATTTCTCTTGTACAATCGTTCAAATTTTACTCAGGGTGGCTGCTTGCCTAAACATTGATTGCTGATTTGTTTGTTCAGTAGGCCTAATTCGTTTGTCAGTGACCTACATTCACGAGAAATTCGAAGTCTCTTTCTTTTTCTTTGCTTTAATTTTTTAATTGAGAAATGTTAATTTTGCAGTTTATCTAGAAGATAACATTATTATACAGTAGAATAATTTTTGTTTTTAATTCAGTGAAGCAACTGCAATTATGTCTTATTATTTTCAGTCTTTCAGTTGTTATTATTATTAGTTGTAGTAGTATTGTTATTATTATTATCATTATTACCATATATTAATTATTAGTTGTCTGTTGGTGCTGCTGTTGTATTATTATTATTATTATTATTAGTTGTAGTTGCATTGTTATTATTATTATTTTTATAATTATAAATTACTCTAATGATTACGATTATTATTAATATTATGATGATTATTTTGTATTATTACTCTTATTATTATAATGATTATTATTATTATTATTATTATGATCTAGGATGGATCTAAGGCATGGAAGAATGGGTGAGTGTTGTAGTTGTGTATACATATACTGTGGAATAATTATCTCTGTGTTAAATGTGTACGCATGGGTATGTGGCTGGTTATCTGTTTATGCATGTGTGTTAGTGTTTATAGATTTGTATTTTGGTATGGAAGTTGTTTTTGATATTATATCAAATGTATCAATATTGAATGTCCATGTTTGTAATAATTTTGATGTTGTTATCTCCTTCCTTATTGCACTGCTAAACAAATATCCATGCCTTGTGTTTGGACAATAAAGAATCTTGAATCTTATTTTACATTGTTGTAATCTTTCCGAATCAGTCGCAAACGTTGTTCCCACAATCGTTTCAGTGTTTTGTTAGCTGGTAATGTGTGTAACTTGACAATGCGCCCTTCAATTACTTTTCCTGCGAAATTAGGGCAGCAAACGCAATACTGTTTTTCTCCGCCACAACTCTTCCGTCTACGTGCTGCCATGCTTAATATTCAACCGGAACTAGCCGGTGTACGTGGCATAGGTGAAGGCAGGGCCGGATAACTCTATCTGCACTAGTTTTGCAACAGTGCTATACATATTTGGGCTTTACATTGACTACTAAATTATCATTTGATTTTGCTTTGGAAGAATTTCCAGGCAGAGCTAAAGGCAAGGCAAAGTTGTAGAAATCACGAAAACAATGTGAAGACTAGGGACTTTGGATATATCTATATTTTTAAAAATTGTTTGATGCACAATTAAAACCTACGTTTGTGTATGCAGCGGAGATATGGAGACATCACCAGAGCATCAGGCCTTTCAAAGGCCATCCTGCAATGCACGGTGCAAAGAAGCAGAAGAAGAGGGGGACAGAGAAAGAGGTGGAAAGACAACATTCGAGAATGGACTGGCTTGACACTGAGTGAAGCCATGAGGATTTCCGAGGAAAGAGAAAGATGGAGTAAGCTGGTTGAGCGATCTGTGGTGCCTCAACGACTTTCGAGTTACTGGATAGGATAGGATAGGATAGGATAGGATAGGATAGAATTGGATAGGAGATAAAAGAGGCCTAGTTCGTTTCGCTGTTATTGAATTTGCTCATTTATTCGCTTGTAAACGCTTTTTGCACGTTTCACCCCAAACCCGAATATGATGGTATATGGAGAGCTATGCCGTTATCCACCGTACATTGATAGCACCATGAGAGCCGTTAGATACTGGTTTAAACTTCAAACGCTTCTTTCAAAACAAGCTTATGTGGGAATTTGGTGTACATGATAAAAACACTATCTGGATCATTTTGGATTTTTAAAGGTTTGGTTAAATGGAACTGGCAAGAAAACATTATATTTACGCCATTTGAAGCAACGTAAGGTAGATTGCTATAATCAAGACTGGTTTGCGAAGCTGAGAGATAGCGATAGGTATAGTTCTTACCTTTCTTTCAAATCAGTATTACAGCCTGAAAAATACTTCAGTGATTTAATATAAGTTAGATTTAGAAATATTTTGTCAAGTTCCGTTTAGATGTTATTGACATAAATAGAAACAAAAGGTACAGTAGTGTATCCAAAAACTGTCCACTTTGTAGCCACGTTGAAGATGAAAAACATTTTCTTTTGTATTGCAAAAAATATAATGATTTTAGAGATAAATATATTTTCAAACATTACACAAATGTACATTAACCACCTATAAACCTTTTGCTACAAAATTATAACAAACACATTAACAAGCAATCCTTATTTATTATGCCATTAACAGAGGTGACGAGCAATACAATGTCCGCACACAAACGGTCACTTTGAAATAGTGTTCAACTGTTACTTTGCTTCTCCATGAAAATGAGTTGAAATGTTTATTTTGTCTTATTGGTTGTTTGTAGATTATAGTCACACGACACTTTCGCATATAGGTGACTACTGGACCGATTTATACTGACACCAGCGGGACAGTTGTTGGTAAAGGGGAAAATAATATGATCACACGTTGACCAATCCGGGATTCGAACCAGCGACCTTTCGGTTACTAGCAAGACGTTCTTACCAGCTGAGCTACCCGGCCCCACAGTCTTATTGGTGCTATGCACCTATTTATTTATTTACGCCATTGTTTCTATGATTATTGCGATTTTGTGTTTGACCTCCTGGCGAACAGCCCCAGGGCCTCGTCAATAAAGATGTAACTCTCTCTGCGTCCCATTTACATGCACATGTACACCGCAGGCATTACACCATATTTATTATGCAGAAGAAAAATCGATACCGTTTACCTAACAGCCACGGTATAATTGCACGGAACCTACGAGGTTGGGTTCCGTCTGGTCGGTTCTATAGAATGCCCATTCGCTTTGTCCACTCCCAATGCCATAAATGATTAAGAACCCAATCAGAACCAACCTGAACAATCAAGACAGGCAACAGTGGAATAATAACAAAACAAAATGCATAGTCGTTAAATAATTTTGTTTGTGACGATGCACAGTGTAATTTGAAATTTCAATTTTGATTCACCACCTTAAAATTACTGTTTGGCGTGTTGTTGCTGTTGTTGTTGTAGTTAACATAACACAATCAATCAAGCAACAAATAAATAAATAAATCTCAGTTTTCCTTAAATAACCACTGACTTCAAAACAACACTAATAAAAGTGAAATTCATTTTCCTGGAAGCGAACGTGGCCAACTTCCTTCCTTTAAACATTGAGGATTTACAAGACATCATTAGGAAAACGTAGAAATAAGTACACACGAAAAGACCATATAGAAGATCAGTCCATCTATTTAAGTCTAAAATAGAAATACGAAGTCAAAACGACAACAATATTGAGTTCTGGAGTTATATAAAAAAAATTTCTGGTTCTTTTCTTCTGAATAAACTATGGAATTAGAATTACACCTACTCAAAAACAGTAAAGCATAGGTTTTCTTTAAATGGTTTTAATATTTTTAAAAGTTTTCCTTTCTGGTCTTTTCTTCCTATTTACAGTGTTCCTATTTGTTTCATGATGGTTCTTCTTCTTCTTCTTCTTCTTCTTCTTCTTCTTCTTTTGTGATACAACAAATGTTTCCTTGTTTTATGGATAAAGATTTCTTGACTTGACCTTACTTGATTTCTTCTTCTTCTATTTTGTCCCTTCTTTCATTCTTCCTTCCTTCTTTTTTCATTCTTTCTTTCTTTCTTTCTTTCTTTCTTTCTTTCTTTCTTTCTTTCTTTCTTTCTTTCTTTCTTTCTTCTTCTTCTTCTTCTTCTTCCTCCTCCTATTGTGTTTTATTTTGTTCCTTTAAATACCTTTGTGTCGGGACCAATTGTGTTTTTAATTGTTAATTGTTAATTGTTATTGTCAATGATGATTTATGCCATTCCCAGACGCGCAAAGCAAATTCTTCTGTGTGTTACATTTGAAGCGAATAAAGAATCTTATGTCCACTATGCCAATTGAAAACAAGGAAATACCAATTCGCTTAAGGTAAAAGGTAAAGGTAGTCCCATAGCCTTGTGGCCGTAGGGGAGCGTGATGTTGGAGATCACACTTATCTTGGGCCAGCGTAATGAGGGTGATGCCCAACTCTCTCCCTCGCTGCTTTACCTTCCCCACCCTCAAGAGAGTAGGTACTCAATCACAGTTGAGTCAACTGGGGGCGTTGTTATTTGTCGCTTCACGCCTTAGCGGTCACCCATCCAAGTGCTAACCGCACCGGACGGTGCTTCACTTTCGACACAGTAGCGAGTGCTCCAACCACTGCACTATCCGACACCAATTCGCTTACCTATTGAATTCTCTTACTATCGTTGTATCGATCAGAGCTTCACACTTTTTGGTCCTCTTTTATGAAGCTGGCATCGACACTCCAAGGTTCCATTAAGAAGGTGATTTAGGGTCAGTGGTAGGGAGGGATTTGAAAACGAAATCCTTTCATGCTGCAGTGTTTCTTCTTTTCTTCTATCCTTGCTGACGGAACGCCTTCTTTTTCAAAGTGAACATAATGCACAATTTTTATTTTTATTTTTTTCATGTACTGCAAATTTTACCCAAATTTCCTTCCAAGAACTTCAAAAAGTCTGGATTCACCAACCCCTCTCCCCAGCATGCCCCAACCACTCTCCCTCTGGCCCTAAACATGAATTGTAGCTTTGCAAGGCAACAGTGACCCGTAGGCATCAAAAAGGGTTTCCAGTTAGAGACTGAATGATGATTTCATAAATAAATTAACCTAGTGCAAAACTCTTACTGGTATATCTATCTCTACCGATAACACACACCCACAGACACACACAGGCGCGCGCGCGCACGCACGCACACACATACACACTTCGAAGGATAACATTTTATATAATTTGTGATATTACGTTGGTAGTTGAACGGTTTTAACAGTTCGAACAGAACTACGCATTAACATTACCACTTGATCTTTTGGAAAGTTCAACCCAACAGCCCTACGCGTTTGCAATTGTCATTCTATATATTGAGAGTCCGTCTGTTTGTTTGTCATGGTACTCTCTCTCTCTCTCTCTCTCTCTCTCTCTCTCTCTCTCTCTCTCTCTCTCTCTCTCTCTCTCTCTCTCTCCCATGTGCTTTCTCTTTCTGTCAATGCCGTTCACCTCGCAATGCTTATCGATCTCCAGATTTGGGCGCTACAATCTTCTATAGAAACCTACAACGTACCGTTCGCCTCTAAACCAAAATTGCCTGCACTCTTCTAGAAGAGCTTAAAGTTTAGGCCTTTGTCGATTGTTGTAGTTCAGAGTGAGCTGTGGGGGGGGGGGAGTGGGGAGGAGAGGAGGAGCTTTTGCAGATCAATAGTCAATAGTAACCATCAAGTTGCGTGAAGAACATACCAAGTTTCAAAATATCTATACAGAACTTTGTCGCTATTTACTCTTTTTTTTGGTCTAAACCCATGACAGAAGTAGGGTTCTGTGGGGGTTTAAGAGATAAAAGGTAGTAGTGGGAGAGGAAGCATGCGAGTGCGGGGGAGAGGGAGAAAGAGAGAGGGAGGGGGAAAGAGAAAGAGTTAATTCAATTGAATCCAATTCTATTCAAATGGATCGTTTAATAGGACAAAGGTGTCAGGTAACCTGACCTTGTCATTATGTGTTTTCTTCAAATAACATGAATAAAACATTTGTTTGAAAACAATGCTGTCAGAGATAGAGAGACAAACAAACAGACAGACAGACAGACAGACAGATAGGAAGATACAGAGAGAGAGAAAGAGGAGACCTAGAGAGAGAGAGTGAGAGAGAGAAGAGAGAGAGAGAGCAGGGTATTAAACTACAAATACATTTAATACGAATATGATGGAGTGGAGGTTAGGAAACAGTTACGGTGTGACATCGTCAAAGTTCCTATTTGGGCTGGGAGCGACTGGGAGCATTCTGATTGGTCGACGCATTACAAAATTAGACGCATGCGCACAGTGATATCGTCGTCTTCGTAAGGATTAGGGTTAGAGTTAGGGTTAGGGTTTAGGGTTAGGGTTACGACGCCTAAGAACATCGTGAAAAAGCCGGCCCGACTTGACCTGGCGCATGCGCAAAGGCGCCCGGCTAAACTAAGACACCCGAAACTTAAAGGACCTAATGCTTTTATCCTATTAAAGGTTTCGACTTCAACTTCTTTTTCTGATTATTGTAAGAGGGAATCACAAGCTATTGCGAAAGCTTACAATTTAATACGATAAATAGGACTTTGGTGCGGAGTGCCCACAGAAAGACGACAGACGTTGTTATTTACAAGAAAAACACCAGCATCTCGTAGCATAGCCAGGTCAACTGTAAAACTATCTACAATAAGTCCATTAAAACTGTTTCAAGCAATAGATATCACAAATTTGTTCGGCATACACGTTTATTTAATGTGTTTATTATAGTTATGTCTAAGCATCAGAGATGTGTAATATTTATATGTGCGTATGCGTGTGAGCGAGAGGGTATGTGTGTGTGTGTGTGAGAGAGAGAGAGAGAGAGAGAGAGAGAGAGAGAGAACAAATGGGCTGTTTGCAGACAACATCGATGAAGACCGACATTGACAACTAGAATGCTAATGTGTGCTGAAATGGGTTGGAAATTCAAGTGAGAGACTGACAAATGACAAGGTGTGGGGGGTGTTTGTTTGTTTTTTCGGATACTGAGAGGTATAGAGGTGTTTTGGCAGATTCTGCATGGTTAGTGATGGGCTGCGATCAAGGTGATGTTTGTCGTGTGTATATGGGATAAATGTGGGGAAATCGAGTTTGCCATTCTGCTAGCTTGACATATATTTTGGTAGTACCCTAACATGTTAAAAAGAATATGTTTGATGTCAAGAAGGTTGTACATTTTAAGTAGGAGTTCAAGCTGGTGAACTTGTTACAATGTTAATGTTAAATCTTTCTAATTAATTAATTTTTTAAATGTTGTTGTTGGTCTAAAATAACTATGTGTAAAATACCTTAAATTAAATTAATGAATTGTTAATTTCTGTTGCGTTACATCACGTTGTGGAATTCATTGGAATGAAGTGTGTGACAAGTTAGTTAAAGAGGGAGCACTATGATCATTCGATTCTATTTCTGTAAACAATCTGAGTATGTGTTAATTCATGAAATATATTTTTTTATTAAATAAAAAGCAGTATGTCAAGCAACTAATATTTAAAAAGTTACTATACCAAATTGTTCAAGACATTTGCCAAAATTAATATACAAATTAAGAATGAATACATGGAATAATAAATATTCCGCAGATATTCAGTGTGTGTTTTGCACAAATATATCATGCAGTATACCATATTTTATTTCAATGTCCACTTTAAAATGAAATGTACGAAAACCAAGGACATAATGTGACTAAATATGGACATTCTTTAGATAATGTATTCACCATTATAAAATAACAGCAATTGTGAAAAGTATTGTAACGTCGCCTATTGGTACACTTTTATAGATTGGTGTTAAACCCCTCTTCTCCATTCATCTCATTTTGCTAATAGAATTAAATGTGATTTGATTGCTATTGTTGTTATTGAGTAAGGCCTATTATCACCTGAATGTGTGAATAGACATTAAATGAAATATTGATTGATAATTTTGTTTGACATGACAACAAAATGAAAAGAGGATGGAGTCATGAAGGACGTGCGCTCTGCTAGGCTGAATTTAACCCCAAAGATTATCCTGCCTTAAGCCAGACAAATGGAAATCCTCTAAATTCTCATTTTTAATCAAGTCTCTGCAACACGACGTAATTCCGTTTACATCTCCTCTCCACCTACACTCCACTTGTTTTTCTTGTTGTTCTTCTGTTGGCTCTTGTTCTTGTTCTATTAATTCTTGAATGTATTTTTCTTCCGCCTTTTGTTGATGTTGTTGTTCTTCTTCTTCCTATGTTTTACTTGACAAACAATAAACTCAGAATAATGTCTTTCATTATCACTTCCAGTCTAAGTTTTGCATTTGGTTTATTAAATCTCATCTCCGGCTATATTTCCTTCTTCTCTTTCTTCTTATTTTTCGCAGATTATTCTGAAGTTGAAAATCTGTTCAGTGGTACTTCACCCTGTCCTGAATCCTGCTTGTTCTTCAGCTATGTATTGTTCAGCTTGATGTTTCAACCCGTTGAATATTATTTTCAGGAGGACCTTGCTGGGATGGCTGATGGGGGCTGTAATGTTCACATTCATGAAGGTTACCCTTTTTGGGAAGAGTGATGACAAGCGACTGGGTCCATGGTGTAGACTACTACCCACTCTGCCAGATCTTGTTATAGATAATGGTAAGGGCGTCAATAATCGCTTCTCCACATGCTTGAAGCAATTCTGCAGGTATGTTGTCCACTCCCGTTGACTTCATTGCACTGCTGCCTCAACTTCTTCTCGGAGAATTTTCAACCTCAGAAAAATCTTCAAGAAATACCTACAACATTAATAACATCTATATCATGTATTGTAGATTTCAAGAAAGCATTTTACCAAATCTGGCATGCATCTCTGTGGGCAAACATAAGAGCGTTTACCATCAGCTCTAAAATTATTGAAGTCAACAAGGCTAGCAGTGCAATACTCCACAACAGCGCAATCTGGAACTGGTTTAGAACAACAATCGGTATGCGTCAAGGATGCTTACTCTCTCCAACACTCTTCAACATCTTTGCAGATCACAAGCCAAAATCAGCATAGGGGGTAGAGCAAACCCCAACCTTCGTTTTGCTGATGCCATTGATGGATTGGCTGGAGAGGAACAAGAACTTGAACAGCTGGTACAGAGGTTTGACACCACCTCCAGAGCCTATAAAATGGAAATAAGTGCAGAGAAGACCAAAATGATGAACAACAACACCAATGACATCAATATGGACATCAAAGTCCAAGGCCAATCCCTCAACACAGTGCATAGCTTCAAATATTTAGGAGCCATTGTATCAGACAATGGGTCGCGATAGGAAGTCCTTTCCACGATCGCACAAACAACTGCTGCCCTGACAAGGTTGAAACCCATTTGGAAAGATATGACCATCAGTCCACGAGTTACGGGATAGGATAGGACAGGAGTACACCTTCTTCTTCTTCTCCTTCTCGAAACCCTCTTTGAGGTATCTCATATGAAATCTCTCTCTCTCTCTCTCTCTCTCTCTCTCTTTCTTCTAACTCTCTCACCCATATTTTCTTATCCCACCCCAACAACCCCAATCCCCACCCTTATCCTATACACCCATACCTTCCCTTAACGTCTGCACTGTTATGCTAGAAATGTCCTGAAGTGCCAAAGCGCATTTGGAATAAAATATAACGGATTACCAAAATAGAAGAGATCTGCCCTTAAGGAATGGAGGACACAGAGGCTCATACGCCCATCACATTGCTAACAAAATAGATGCACACTATATTTCAGCCGCCAAATTTAGACCTTCCGATGGATTTTGCATGCATACTTCGGGACTCGTCAGAAAGAAAATAAGGATTAAAACTGCCATTGGCGATGAAAAGAAGTTTGCAGAAAACAAAATTAAGAATTGGCAAGATTTTTCAGCCTTAAAGATAAAAACAAAAGAAGCACACACACGCATACACACACACACGCACACACACGTACACACACACATACACCAAGAATGGACAGGAAGACACAGGGAAACATTCCCCCATAACCCCTTCACCCGCACACACACAAACACACACACACACACTCACAGACACACTTTTACACACACACAAACATACAACAAACACAAACACACATACACACACAACACTCGCAATCACACACAGACATATCTATACATATATACACACATACGCGCGCACACACAAACACACGCACGCACACTCACACACAAATCGAGTAAGGGACATAAAACACACCTAGGATATTATGAGCTGATGTGTTTTGCAGAATCAGTGCAGACAGCAACAGCATTCATCCAGATCGTAGTGAAATATTCCAGAGTTTTATAGCCAAAAGCTTCTTTACTTAACTGTAGTTTTTGCAGAATCAGTGCAGACAGCAACAGCATTCATCCAGATCGTAGTGAAATATTCCAGAGTTTTATAGCCAAAAGCTTCTTTACTTAACTGTAGTTTCTCCAAAGCCGTTACTGTTACGTTGAAACGCCAATGGTAGTGTGTCTGAAACGCGCACAATAGATCTAATCGTTTCGTTTTGCAAAGTATTCAATAATGGAGTTTATTTACCTTTGATTTGAGTTTGCATTGTTGTTAGGAGAGGTTTTGTATAACGTTGATAATTTTCGTTGGTCGATATTGTTTGAGAATTCTCTGGACCCGCTTGTTTACTATCGATCGAAGTTTCGGGATAATTGTCGAAGTTTGAAGGAATGTTCCCGGAAGCAGAAGAAATATGTATGACGTAAGTCAGCGATGACGATCGTTTATTTTATTGGTGGTAGTGCGTCATTTCTATTGTTCGAAATTGTTCGGGAAGAGAGAGAAGTTAAAAAAATTATGTGCCGCGCTGTTTTGAGAGAATTGTTGATAGTAGTGAAAGTTGTTGATAGTGTGTTGGAAAGTAAAAGTTGAAAGTGGAAAGCGACTGTATGCAGTTGTTGATGTGTGCTGAATAAAAGTGGAAAACTTCATACGTCGACTTTGTGACTTGTATGCTGATTGAGCGGGTTGCGTGAATAAACGAATCTGAGCTACACTCATCAGTACTTCAGCATTGGGGCTGAATCCACTACTGATAGAAAACACCAACATCAAACGGAGTGTAACAGATACAATGGGCGACAATAAAAAAACGATGTAACATGGAGTATAAATTCTCAACATATGCATCTCAGTTGCCCCCCCCCCTTTCCCCCTCCACTATCCTCACCCATTCTCCCAAATTAAAAGATATTAAAAAACGAAAGGTTGATATTAAAAATAACATACAATAAAATTGAAAATAACAAAATTAAAATGAAATAAAATGAAATGAAAGACAAAATTAAAGAAAAAAAGTAAAACAAATAAAATATAATAATTAAATTAAATGTAAGGAAAAGAAAGCAAAGGGAATAAAAAGAAAATCAAGTAAAATAAAATGAAATAAAAATCAAGTAAAATAAATGAAACAAAACAAAACAAAAAATGGAAACAAAACAAAACGACGGACCATGATAATGAAATTAAAACACACCTACGACCTCCGAGTTACGGGATAGGATAGGATAGGATAGGATAGGATAGGATAGACACTACACCGAAGCATTCTTGCTGCTGATACATGGTAAGAGACAAGAAGAATTTTAGAACTAAACTTTCCACAAAAATATCTGCTTTCAACGCATTTTCAAACAAGGACCACTGATACTGTCTAGGACAATTCAGTTAAAGCCGCTGCATGCATGCAAGTCTACAGTTTACTCAAAAACGTGATCCTCCCAGCATCCGCCCAGGCAACGCAAATACAAAAAGACTTTAGGAGTGCGCTCTTTCACAAATGCGGCACGACACCTTTGGAATTCCCTTTCAAAGGACCCGAAGCGCGAGCTCTTTCTTGGAAAGCTTCAGAAAGGGACCGACAGCTCACCTGTTTCAGAAGCTTAAAAAAAATATATTTGCCCTCCCAGATGGCTGAAGCACTAAATGTGCGCATTGAGTATCATGACTCTCGGACGTGGAATTTTGCGCCCTACTACAAGTGCACATCATCATCATCATCATTATCATCATCATCATCATCATCATCATCATCATCATCATCATCATCATCATCATCATCTTTTGATTGATTGATTGATTCTTGCTTTAGGTCCAGCGGACTCCTCCGAGCCAAATCAGGACCGGACAACCCCCAATCCGCATAAAAGATCTGCCGAAACAACCCTAGTGGGAAAATTGAATGCCCTCCACCGGCCAGTCACTTTACAATAAAGACATCCCACGCGGGGGACGGCTGAGGGTTGACCTCAACTACGCGAACACCCCGGTTACAAAAACAAAATAGAATACAAACATCATTATAAATCATCAATGAAACACATACATATAAAATGCCTATAGTGCTAAATAGTACAATCATAGGAAGCCCTAGTGACCACCCGGCAGAAAGCGTCCAACACTCCCAAGCTGATCCAACAGACCTCATACACAAACAAGGAGTCTTGTCCAGGAAGAGTTTTCAAGAAAAAAGGTAGGTCATTGATCTAGCGAAGAAGAAGATAGTATAGCAGAGTGAAGGACAGAGCAGGAATAGGAAAGAGTAAATGAGGAAGACAGCGACAGTGGGAATTTAAAGCACTAAATTTCCATAAAGTGGGGATACTATTTATACTGAAAAACCCCGGCACTCCAACGGGGGTATTGTTGCCGCAGTGAATCTGTCTTGCCTATAAAGGAAAGACAGGTTTTCAACTGTGGCTTTCACTGTTCCCTTTATAGGTTTGAACAATCTACAGTGGCAAGATTGCTCATGACCCCAAGGGGTATCATCATCATCATCATCATCATAACTTAGCCTAACTGAACCGTATGCAATAAAACTACAAATGACCCGAGAACTAGAACGAATAAAGCCTGCAAGGCAATGAACACATATTTTGTTTAAAGCTGAAAATCAAAAAAGTTAAAGGTGTTCCCGAAACCTTTTGGTCGTTTGGGAAGGGAGGCATTTAGGACATCCCTTTTTCTCTACACCAGCTTAATGAGGGCGGGGAAAAAAAGGTGTAAAAGGGAACAAAAATCGCTTAGGACAAATTCCTATCACAGTATTGTTCAGTAATGTTTCCTGCGGGATATGAAATCTGGCAAAATGACATGTCTCTGGCAAAACAAAATAGTCGGAAGCCCTCCAGAGAGCCAGTGGAAACAAAATTAACACCTAATGCTATCGTTATTTCCAACCGACTAGATAGAAGAAGAAGAAGAAGAAGAAGAAGAAGAAGAAGAAGAAGAAGAAGAAGAAGAAGAAGAAGAAGAAGAGGATGGTGATGATGAAGATGATGCTGCTGCTGTTGCTGCTGCTGCTGCTGATGGTGATGGTGATGATGATGATGATGATGATGATGATGATGATGATGCTGCTGCTGCTGCTGATGATGATGATGACGATGATGATGATGACGATGAAGAAGAAGAAGAAAGAGAACAAAGAGAAGAAAGAGAAGGAGGAGCAGTAGGAGACGAAGAAGGAAAGCAACAACAGTTATACAAGCCTATCTCCAAAGAAATTGTATTCGTATTATATAGAAGTTAGAATAACGAGTGTAATAAGAATAATAGTGTGCAATGGCACAATGAACAGGAACTGCAGATTTTCCAAGAAACTAAGCCAGAAAGAAAGAAATACAAAACCCATACATATTTGTTTTAAATGAAGTAAAGAAACAAAACAAAAGAAGCAGTGAACAATAATAAACGCAACATCTGGTTTTTAGAGAAAGAACGAAAGAACTTACCTTCTCCTAAAATAGCCTTTATCGTTTGAATAGCCTTTTGTATAAGCTGAAACAATTGCGAAGTTTCGCTCCAGAAGATATTGTAGAGCAAGCAGCAAAAACACCTAACAATCCTAATGTATGGTGTTAATCTCCTTGAATGTCACCTGAAACACAAAACCAAGGCAATGTTTAGAATACTGCTGTAGTGATTTAATATTACAAAGAGAATACTATGGCACGAATGATGTCAAGAAAGAAATTCCAAACCAACACAATATTTCAGAACACGAAGCTAAGAATCGATAATTATTACAAAGAGAACACCCAGGACAGAAAAAAACGTACAAGCAATACAACGCATTGAAAGAGATTTTAAACAGTAAAAGGAAGAAAAGTATTATCTCAGTCGATGTTTGAAAATAATATATACTAATACATCTATCGTAATTTTATTTGGTTCCGTGTGACTTTTCCATTGGAAAAAATGGACATAACACTTTACTATAGTACGTTTCTTAGTAGTGTGGGTTGTTGTTTTGTAATGAAAGAGAATTTCGGTAAAACGTTGAAACAGAAGAAGAAGACGAACGACAACAACAATAACAACAACAACAACAAATAAATGTTTAATGCAAATAAATGCAAATAGATGGTCACAACATATTTCTGTTTTCATTCCTCCTTCCTTGATTTATTCTTCCATTCCATTCGTCGTCGTGCTTCCATGATTTCGAAATGATAGAAATAGGCCAATGGAGCGATATAACGTGATGTAAAGGCACGTAGGCCCACAACCCCCCACACGCAAGATCAGCAACCAGATACCCTTAAAACAAAAGGAACAGAGCACAAACCGTTAAATGAACCAGAACGCAATCAGATATTGCTTTATTGTTCCGCGTCACCTCTCCTCAGACTGAAGCCAGACATGATCTGTGCTGCACATCGTTAAGTCATTATGCAGCGCATGCCCTGCTGTGTGTCTGGAGTCAGCATGCAGTTAAGTTCATAAACGGAGAATACGAAGAGTAACAGCAAAAGATTTCCAGCGGTGTATCTTCGGTGTTAGAGCTCATTCTGCCAAGAGCTCATTGTTCTAAAGGTGGACAGACAGTATGGAGCCCAAAAAGTCAGATCACAGGAGTATCAGGAAACGTGTCTTACAATGTCCTTTTAGAAATATAGATCGCTAGGTCTAACCAAAAAACAACACAGAAATAAATAAAACATTTATTTGGCTATAATATGTAAAGATTACTAGGCTGCGTTGGTCTATAACATTTATATGTTGTGTGCATCTGTTTAATAATAATAATAATAATAATAATAATAATAATAATAATAATAATAATAATAATAATAATAATAATAATAATAATAATAATAATAATAATAATAATAATAGATGCTATATACGCGCCTTTCCCCAAATCAATCAGGCTCAAAGCGCGGCGATCTATACCAACTTACACGCTCACCTGTCTCATCCACCCTCACACACAACAAATACACATTTATCTCTCAAACAGGTGGGGAAAATGCAAGGAAATCGCTATTAGAAAACGGAAAGAAAACCGATTTTTTTGGGGGGGGAAATTTTATATTGACTGCGTTCACTACCATTATTGAAGGGAGGGAGGAAAACCGGAGTGCAACTCTGATTCTTTAATGTATTTTATCTTATTACGTTTTAATTTAGATACCCCTGCGGGTATGCGTGAGTATGCGTGTGCGTGTGGGGGTTGCGAGTGGGCGTGCGCCTGTGCTTTACTCCTTAAAATAACTTTCTCTATTAGAGTATTTTAATGTTTTAATGTCCAGTGGAAGGTTGTTTGTTGTTGCAGAGAGACTGAATGTTTTACCGCATCACCAAAACGAAATCCTATGTATTTTGAATTCATTGGGTAATAAAGTGTCTTGAGTGACCTCAATAGTCCCATACCTAAGTCACATACGATCGCCCCTTGCGGGAATCGAACCCGCAACCGTCGGCATTGGAAACCGGCGACATATTCACTGCACCACGTGGCCACCCCATGTGAGAAAGGAGAAAAGAGGACAAAGTCCACAGTTACACACTATGCCATTCTAGTTCTTAATTTCCTAATAATAATAAATAATAATATTGCCTAAGAATACATATTGCCGTTTCTCAAAATGTCCTGAGTTAAGGAGCAATTGGCGCCGGTATTTATAAATGACGTAATACAAATAATAATAAACAAATAATGACATAAATGAAATATTGATATAATGAGATTTTGCAATAATAGTATAATGGAATTTAAAGCATAAAGCGTAATATTCTATCCCTATAATATTAAATCGTTAAAGCAAAATTCCCACAGTTAATTGTGACTTTCGTGCGCTCCAACAGACCCAGATATCATGTCTAATTTCAATCAATCACTCGAATCATGTCGTTTCCTGTATTCGTGATAAAGGATAATAACTAATCGTCTGTGTGTTCAGTCGTTACTGTAGGCTATCCATATTAACAAGAACACAAAGAAAACAGACTGCACAAGTAGCAACAAGGTTTATTATAGTGTGCTTAGGTAACAGCCCCAAAACATTATGTCTTATTGGTATGAGTTCACGCAACGGTCAAAAACCGAACTGCTTTTTTCAAGACAGCACGTACACACAAACACACACACACGCACGCATGCACGAACACACACACACACACACACACACCACATTGTATACGTTAAATAATTTTTAAGATCTTTTAAGTTAAGATCTCCCCAAAATTCAGTAATCCTTTATAGGATTAAAATAGTTATATTACATTCACGAACTTCGCTAAGTTCCCAAACCTCACCCCTCCACCTCCCAATTCACCCACACCACCACACCTGCGCCTTACCCACACAACAAAGTTCTACAGTTTACATTGATTTATCAATATTATGTTGGAAACTTACTGATTTATAAAAACAAATTCTTTTCATGAAAACTAAGGTTGTATAGCTGGCTCATTGCCTTTTTATCCAGCCTGTCCAGTCTAAGCGAATCATTTGACACAAACATTGCCTACTTATCCAGCCTGTCCAGTCTAAGCGAATTATTTGACACAAAATCTGCTTTAAACACGAAATCCGTTTTAAAGCAACCCTTTGCAAGATTCTCTGGACGCAATAACTAATCCAGGCAAGGCGTCATTCTAGCACAACACTGTGTAGCATCGACAACACAACTTTATCGTCATATTAAAAACCAGAAATGTGCTTTTGGCAAACCGTCCATACATGTATTCATGTCACTTGGAAAGAAAATATATTATTTATCCACACTGCTGCGTGGTCGATGAAGGAAACAGAACAATTCCCTAATGTTACAAAACTTCTTTAAAAAAAAGGTTATAGCCATAAAAAGTTTCATAGTGTTCAAAGATACGATCACCTGCCATCATAGCAGTCTTCTTGATCGTTATCAGAGAGGCTTAGTCACAAAACTATCTTCCATCTCTGTTACTTCTTTCGTCAATCCACAGGCGCATTAACCAAGAAGAATCGACCATCGGCAAGAATTTTGTGGATCCCCGAGAGCGAACGGTTAAATATGATACGTACTATTGCGCTACCCGTCCGCTATCGGGTATCCACAACATTCTTGCCGAGTGTCCATTTTTTTGGGGTTAATGCGCCTGTGGCTAATCTCACAGCAATCTCTCAATCTCCGTAAACAGTATACCGTTCTTAACCTAGCCTACTACTATATCAGTCCTGTCTTTTCAATCCCTTCCATTCTTCCAGCTCTTCTGTTTTGTCTTAATCCTGTTTTCATCTCTCTGGCGTGTTGTTTTGATCTTATTTATTTAATCTTTATATGGTCTTAATTACAATAACAAATGTGACAATCACACGGAATTATATAAATCAATTAAAATCACGAACCTGATTTCTGCCACGGAGGCCCCAAGTGCTCTCAATACAAACATTATCAAAATGTAATACTACATCTCTGCCTCTTTAATAGCACCGTCGCGTCGTCGTCATCATTTCCATCAGAAACAGCAGCAACAACAACAGTAGCAGTAGAAGCGGCAGCAGCAGCAGTGGTAGTAGAAATAATGGCGATAGAAGCTACAGTTGCATCACTAGTGGTCAGAATGGTTCACGTGTCTTTTATTTATACCGCCAACCCAAACGTAAATTTAGGAAGTCCGGAGTGGGGTGATATTGTGGAGGAATCAGTTTGTCTGCCATTCGGGTTTAATTTCAGTTGAGTTCAGTTATCAGTACAACTTATGTTAATCTGATGAATAAAAACTGATACAACAAAAAATCAGTTGAGTTCAGTCCCGCAGCCGGATAGGCCGTGAGGAAGACATGAGGGATGCCGACGAAGAGTTGTCGCCACTTCGATCTGCCAGCAGCTATTGTCAGGAGGCGAGGCATGTTTAGCGCCGTCCATGTTTTGACATAATCTGTCCAGCTCTTTCTACGTCGTCTTCTGCGCCTCTCTTCCACTGTTCTTTGCAGGATAGTTTTTTGCAAAGGAGCCATGCCGCGTGACATGGCCAAACCACGCCAGTTTCTCCTCTTCTCAATGACAAGAAGTGTTTTTTTGAGGGCCTGCAAGTGACATGACCAGGTCTTGCATTTATGCCAGGCCTGATCGCTGCTTCACATTAGGTCATTGTCATCAGCAAAATGCAGGTTGCACAGTGGCTATCTTCAATAGAGACGGTAATTTGGAAGTTAAGTTCTGGAAGGTTTCTTCCATGATGTTTTCAAGGAATAGATTGAAGAGAAGAGGAAGCAGTATGCAACATTGGCGAACACCCACTGTGGTCAGGAAGGTTTATCCAGTGTCTAATAAAGGACTGCACTGCGTGCATTGTTGTAAAGTGCTTTGATTGTTTGTACCAAGCCTTCTTCAATACTGAAGCGCCGCATTGGCGTGCCACAAACCTTTGTCCCAGACTCTGTAAAAGGCCTTTTTGAAACGATGAAGTTGTGGTATAAGGTCCTTTTGGTGCTTAAGGTGTTTTTCGATCATGATACGGCAGTTGCAGATTTGTTCAACTGTGCTCCTTCCTGGTCTGAAACCTGCCTGCCCTTCTGCGAGTATCTCTTCTGCCTGGTTCTTCAGTCTATTCAATATAACCTTTAGCATGGTCTTGCTGGGATTGCTAGTAAAGCTGATTGATCTGTAATTCTTACATTGCTTCATGTTTTCTTTTAGGGGGAGTGGAATTATCAGTGATCACTTCCACTCGAGTGGCCACTCTTTCTTTTCCCAGATTTTGTGGCAGATGGCCAATAAAACTCACATCATTTCCTCCCCGCCATGCTTCAGCAGTTCTGCGGCAATGTTGTCAAGACCTGGAGCTTTTCCAATCTTCACTGTGGACTGCCTGCTCTATTTCTTTTTTCAGTTTTGGCAGCGGTTCTGGAGTGGCTGCCGGATTTTCAGTCGTCAACAGGTTAATGTCAGGTGTAATGGAATGGTTATAGAGCATCTGGCAGTACTCAGTCCATCGTTTAAGAATGGCTGTGCTCTCTGTCAGGAGTTCCCCATTGTGCGTCAATCAGATAAGTACTGTTCTGTTGGGGTTTGGGCAGCTTTTTGAGGGTGTTGCTATTTCTCCTCTCCATGTTTTGCTGGATTGACTCGCACTGCGTGGATGCTTGGGTCCTTTCAACGCTCTGCGCTTATCATAGAGGCCAAGTGCTTCGTCAGTGACCCAGGGTTGTACCTTCTTTTTCTGACGCCCCAGAATCTCTTCTGCCGTTTCTCAGATTGCTTCTCTAAAGTTGTCGGTTAGCTCGTTTAAGTCGCAGTCAGTCCGGTCCAGTGCTGCAAATGTTCCGCCCAACGGAGCTTGGAAAACTGCTTCCACTTCAGGGTCTGCAAGTTTATCCAAGTTAAACTTAATTCTGGGGATGGCTACCTGGAAGTTCTTTCGTAACTTCACCTTCAATACCAACAGCACTAGGTCATGATCACTTCCGATGTCCGCTCCTGGGTACGTCCGGGTCTTTGCCTTATTGATGCTCGACTTGAAACGGCATGGCGCCAGAATGTAATCGATCTGGTTATGAAGCTGACCGTTGGAGCATGGCAGATTGTTCTTCGAGAAAGCGTGTCTGGGAAGAGAGTATTCGCAATGGTGAGTTTGGTCAGTCCTCTGTGCCAATGCCAAATTTCCCAACGGTTCCTGCCCAGTGGTCGTACGCATTTTAGCTCCCCCCCCACCCCCTCAAATATGTATGTTTACGGTATCCCGAACAACCTTAAGTTTTGGGAGGAGCGTCTGGGAAAAAAAAGAAAAAAAAAACAACAAAACAAATCGCACCCAATGTGGAAAAAGGTTTACAAAAAAACGAAGCCTACCTACCTACCCTATTTTATCTCCTATGTTACCGTAAAAAGACATATTATTTTTGTTGGACTTAGCAATTTTAGTATTCAAATCGCCCAGTTCTATCAAGACATCCTTTTTAGGGACATTCGTGATCGTTTCTTCCAGTTTGGCATAAAACTGCTCCACCTCGTTATCATCATTATCGTAGGTTGGGGTGTAGACCTCAACGATGCAGATGTTCTTTGGCCTTCCTGAAACTATGAACAAGATGATCCTGCTCGTCACTGAGTACGACTGATAACATACTTTGAGGTCTCTTTACGAACGACGAAGGCGATTCCATGTTGGTGTTTGGTTTCACAACCGCTGAACCATAGTTTGTGACCATCTTCGGTAGCTGTTTCACCGATTCCTGTGGTTTTAATTTAGGTTTAGCCTTTTTAGGTTACTCCTACCCTTTACAACAACAATTGGAACTACCGTGTCTTTTTTTCATCTGCAATGTTTATAGCGATGATTGATACTTTGCGCAATTCCCTCATTCATTTAATTTCCTGATGTGTGGAGTGAAGTGTGAAATTGTGGGTGGGTGGGAACTTGGGGGAAGTATGATGCATGGATGCATATTGAGCTCCTGAGATTGTTGTTTGTAATTTCATTTAACAGCTTTTCTCAAAAGCAAAAGTCATCCAATCCCTTCGATGAAAGGACCACACATGTAATAAAATGCCATACAGAGATTCCAAAGAGCTACTGCAGAAATGATTTCAAAAGCACGCATCATTATTCTACAGAATGACAGCATCCCTACCCCCACCTCACTTCTTCGCATCCTTCATTTGCCATGAGCGTGTCTTCCCAGTATTGGAGTTTGCATGTGCGGCAAGTAAGTGGATGGTTGATTACCTCTTAACATTCAGTATTATGTTGGGGCGATGCTACAGACGACATTCTCCAATTTGTTCTAAGATGATGGGAGCACAAATGAGTTGGCTATCGAACCCTGCTAATGATTATACTATGCCTGATATGGTTTCACAAGCGTAGGTCCGAGAGAGCTCTGCGGGGCGATGCTACAGACGACATTCTCCATTTTGTTCTAAGATGATGGGAGCACAAATGAGTTGGCTATCGAACCCTGCTAATGATTATACTATGCCTGATAGGGTTTCACATGCGTATGTCCGAGAGAGCTCTGACAGACTGTATGGTGATAGGTCATGCCACAAAGCCTTCCTTCTCCGCGCTGCTCTGTCGCAATGGTGCAGCTGCTAACCTTTTAGTTGTTCGTCCGTTTCTGAGCTACATAAATCTCTTGTGTTCGTGACCGGACCGGAAGCAGGCGAGTGTTGGGTTTAAGCAAGCGAGAAATTGCCGTAGAGTATAACGTGGTTCTGACTCTGCGATTGGTATTACATGAGACATTGAACAGTCTTACATCGGTCCTAGGACACAGTAGTACGAGCAGATTAGTGCACTGACAGCGCTCATGAATACCCAATGCCAATAAGACGATATACTGACTTAGGTATAAAATAACAACCTAGATTAGACAGGTAGTTCAGCAGAGGAGGTAGGGATTGGAACGAGGGAAGGGGAAGGAGAGAAAGTGAGAAAGAGAGAGGAGTGAAAGAGACAGAGAAAGAGTGAGAGAGACAAAGAGAGAGACAGAGAGAGACAGAGAGACAGAGACAGAGAGAGAGAAAGTTGAAGAAACTATTTGTCGGATAAAGGTTTTAGGAACAGCCTATTCTTATAACTTGTTTGTTCTTTAACTTTATGAACATTGATAATAACCCTGTCTTACACTCAACTTAACACGCTTAACAAAACCCATCTGATCTTGAATTAGATTACAGAATTTAAACTGTATGTTTTAAACCAAGAAATTGTAGCATAGGTTTTGCACTTCGGAGGAAGGGAGAGAAAGAGAGAGGGATAGAGAGATAGGGGTGGGATGGGTAACGCGATAGGGTCGGGTCTTTGTGCTAAATTGCATCACACAGCACTTGCACTTGCTTTCAAATCTCCTATTAGCGAGTGGCAGGCAAGTACTGCAATAGTTTTTACAATGTCTCAACTGTTGATAAACAGAGAAAAGGCTAATTAATTTTTTTTATAAGCTTATTTCGGCAAAAATAGTTAATCTATTCAGCACTTTAAAAAAATACTAACACACAAATTTGAGCCACACTAGACCACATAAGGTAGTAGACTACCAAAATGGTATTTGTAAAATAAAAAATGTTTTTTAAAAAAAAATTAAAAAACGCCGTTAACGTTATACAAAACACAAGCTCCTATGTTTGAAAACAATAAGATGAGAAACAACTTTAAATGGACATTTTAATCTAAACCATCACTTCCGCGCAGAGTCGTTCAGTTAAAAAAAACAACAACAAATCAATGTTAAAATTCTTTGTTACAAACAAATTTCGATCACACTGGAATCCCCGACATTGAAAGGTGAACAATCGCTTATAACAAAAAGAATGTGTAATTGAACACATCTAATTATAAAGAGGAGCGCAGAATCAGGAAAATCACTTTAAATAACCCTTAAGAAAATACGTGTTTTTTTTTCTCTTTCTACAAATTAGTAGGCCATATAATAAAGATCAGGCGCCACACCTGACTGCTTTTAGGCGCTGTTAAATAGTCAACAAAATGTCATTAGCGTTAAGCGGAATATTGTTTATGCAACTATTTCAATTAGTTGTCAAAATCAATAAACCCCATCATCAGGTAGATTGACCCCGCGTAAATGTTTTGCCAAAAAAGCGTTTTAAATGATACATGGACTCGATATGAAATCGTTTTTAGACGAAACTGTTTGCAAAGTTAAAAGTCATATAATGAGGCAATATGTCACAATCATTTAACAAACAGCTACTAAATAGTGTACAAATTTAAAGAGGGTTAGCCAGAAAATAATTTCAAACGACCCTCTATTTGACAAAACTAAAAAGCTGTATACACAGATAATCGGGAATTATAAAATGTATAAAGTTAGGCCAGTTTATACATGTGTGTTTGTTTATTTTACTTTTATTGTTGGGGGTTAGATTAGGTTTGGGGGGGAGGTTAAAAGGGGGGTGGGGGGCGTATAATCGTTTATAGACGATCTTTTAATGCACTAATTATTATCATAATTAAAGGAATATAAATAAATTGTGAATAAACTTAATAAGCCGCATAATCAGGCAATGATCCAGTCACAGCATCGTGTGTAAAATGAATGAACCTTGTTAAGTTGCATATGAATTATCGATAAGTTACGCACACACAATCAGCCGGATGTGTGAGTAGATATTCGATGCCTAACGTGTGACGGGATCCGTTTTTAACAAGCACCTCTATTGTGGTGCTGTCAGCCTAGCTAGCAGGTATCGGTGTAGAATTTTTGCTGTTCAATGGGGCACGGTGTCATCGCGGATCAATCAGGGCCACCAACATATTGTGTTGTCAGATAGGCAGCTTTAGAATGATTTGATACTCTGTTTGGTCAGGATCACAGAGTATGTCATAAATCCACCCATGCTGGATATAATAATTCAAGCATATACTCCAAGCAGTCTCTGATACACAGATTGGTGTTGTGAGGAGGGTCACGATTACACAGATCACCTTAGCGAGTTGAGGCTAATCCCTCCCGAAACATGCTGTTTAAGAAAGGTCTCTCCCTCAAAGTATTTGGTGTCGGGGATCTCGTAGACTTGATAGATGTGTGAGAACTGCGCTTAAAACTGATGCCATTGAGAAAAAGCGCTATAGAAATACCCTTATTATATAATAATATCTGTGCTTGACTCACCATGTGGTAGAGCTAAGTGGTAAAGTGTAGGACTGGCACACCGATGACCCAGGTTTAAATCCTGTGGTGGGGGTGTTACAAAAGTGGCCATTTGTCAATGTCCATTTTAGCAGTGTGATTGCTCCATTGATCCAATGTTGATTTAAGTTCACACACCCTCTTCCTTGGGGCGCCTGCCGTTATCGCCGTTGGAGGGTGTGGAGGTTAAACTACAATGGTCATTTATAACTATGTCTATCTGTTAACTGGTGTCAAACAAACAAACAAACGGACCAAAACAAATATTTGGAGACTTTGAAGAATCAATGTCTCATGCAGAAACGGTATAAATTGACCGCACGTACAGAAGCGTCCAAAACCACAAACGAGTGGAACTATTCTATCAAGAAGGCAGAACGGTCAAGGAATTAATTATTTGATTTATTGTTTGTTCTCTTTTCTTTCTTTCTTTCATTCTTTCTTTCTTTTTTTTCGTTCTTTCTTTCTATCTTCCTCCCCTTCTCCCTTTCTTTTTTTCCCCTTCTTCTTTCTTTGGGTAGATTAACGTCCCCGGACACAGTGCGTATAGGGTTAGTCTATAACTACGGCGTCCGCCTAGGGCGAGTGATGAGCGGTCAAGGGTCTCATAGTCTTAAAACGAGCGCAGTTTAATTGTTTCAGAACTTATCCTAGCCAGAGACGTGTATTTGGATATGTCTTCCACTTCCCACCCCCCACCCCCACCCCCGACCCCTCATCCTTCACCCCACTTAATCATAATGGTATATTGTGGTAAATCATGGAGAACAGAAGACTGCACAAAAGTTACAGTATATACACCTGCTATTGTACAAGAGTAATGTCTGCAGACACGCTAGGTGTATAATTAACGAGGTCACTGAACCACACGTTATAGTTATTGTTCTTAAGAAATTAAAAATAGATCATAATGGTATGTTTTGCCGTAACAAGTCAGTCACCACGTGAAACGAAGAAGACATAACGAAGAAGACACAAGAGTCACCTTTATCCACTCCAATGTTTGCGTGCGTGCTATATAATTAACAAGGTCAACCAACGGATGGCACGTTATAGTTTATCATTAGTAACCCATATATTAAAGAATGGTGTGACCGGAGGACACCCTACTTCACATGCAACAGTCATATAATGAATGACCTATCTGTTACTGGCTTTCGAGCCTAAACGAACTAAATAAAGAAAGACAGAAAGAAGAAGATTTTTGTCCCTGGTTTAGTCTCAGACTTCTCAATCGGATTAGCATATGCATCGTAGTACCGGTACACGGGTCTACAGCTACCACTAATACAATGCAATGCAACTCTGTTACCTCCACAGGAATTACAACAGGCGTAGAACCTAATATAATCGAACCCTGAGGGTGAGAAACACCGAAACAGATATAGAGATTTTGAATTTATTGCACTGCGTAGCTGAGACTAGCCAAAGCTAACGTTTGCCCCTCCACAACAGTACTCGGCGAGACTCGGCTAGGATGTGTTTCATTTAACTTGACTGGAATCGCCTCACATATTCTGCACTTTTCTCACCACGTTGCAGGTTATCTTTAACCACCGGCCATGGCGGAGGAACCTCACGTTACTACAGGTTCAACGACCATGTGCTCGGGGTCAAGGCAAGCCACAATGTACTCGTGGATTTCGGTTGTGGCAAACAGCCTGGAGAGGATTTGGCTCCTTCCAGGTCTTTCTTGCCCAAGACACACCACATGATGAAAAGACCCACTCATTCCATACCGGATCGGTTGTCGCCCGGGTCACCAAGGACCACGCCTTCCGTTGGCCACAAGGACGGAGGTGATACATGTAAGTGTGCTGCTGATGGACAATTTAGCAAGATCCACACGAGAGACAACATCATCATTGGAAACTGGAATGTCAGGACCCTAACTGCGGAGGGAAAATTAGAAGAACTGGCCAACGAGCTAAACCACTACCGATGGAACATTTTAGGCATCAGCGAACTGCGCTGCTGAAAAGGCATAGGTGAAATCTATCCTATCCTATCCTGTCCCGTAACCCGGAGGTCGTAGGGGCACCACAGATGATCGTTTAACCAGCATACTCCATCTTTCTCTGTCCTCAGCAGCCCTGATGGCTTCGCTCAGTGTCAAACCAGTCCATTCTCGAATGTTGTCCTCCCACCTCTTTTTCTGTTTCCCTCTTCTTCTACCTCCTTGCACTGTGCCTTGCAGAATGGTCTTTGCAAGGCCTGATGATCTGGTGACGTGACCATACCATCGGAGTTTCCGTTTCTTCACCACTGTGAGCAGGTCATCGTGTTGTCCAATGGCTTGTGTAATGGTCTGTCGGACTTCGTCGTTGGTGATGTGTTGGGTACAGGAAATGCCCAGAAGTCTTCTGTAGCACCTCATCTCCATGCTTTGTATTCTTCGTTGTAGATCTGCTGTGAGGGTCCATGTTTCGCAAGCATATAGGAAGATGGATATGACAAGGGAGCGCAGCAGTCTTACTTTGGAATGTAGACTGATGGTCCTGTCTTTCCAAATGGGCTTCAACCTTGTCAGGGCAGCAGTTGTTTGTGCGATCCTGGAGAGGACTTCCTGTCGGGACCCATTGTCTGAAACAATGGCTCCCAAATATTTGTAGCTATGCACTGTGTTGAGGGACTGGCCTTGGAATTTGATGTCCGTGTTGATGCCATTGGTGTTGTTGGTCATCATTTTGGTCTTCTCTGCACTTATTTCCATTCCATAAGCTCTGGAGGTAGTGTCAAGCCTCGGTACCAGCTGTTCAAGTTCTTGTTCCTCTCCAGCCAATCCAACAATGTCATCCACAAAACGAAGAATGGAGATTGCTCTACCCCCTATACTGACTGTGCCTTCGTGATCTGCAAGAGCATTTGACATGATGCGCTCTAGGAAGATGTCGAAGAGTGTTGGAGAGAGTAGGCATCCTTGACGCACACCGATTGTTGTTCTGACCCAGTTCACGATGACGCTGTTATGGAGGGCTGCACTGGTAGCCCTGTCATCCAGGCTTTTGATGACTTCAATAATTTTAAGGCTGATGTTGTACACTTTCATTGTTGCCCATAGAGCTGCATGCCAGACTCGGTCAAACGCCTTCTTGAAGTCTATGAACACATGATATAGAGGTTGTTGGTGCTGTAGGTATTTCTCACAGATTATTCTGAGGTTGAAAATCTATTCAGTGGTACTTCGCCCTGCCCTGAATCTTGCTTGTTCTTCAGCTATGATTTGTTCAGTTTGGGGTTTCAACCTGTTGAGTATTGTTTTCAGGAAGACCTTGCTGGGATGGCTGATGAGGCTGATGGTGCGGTAATTTTCACACTTCTGAAGGTTACCTTTTTTGGGAAGAGTGATGACAAGCGACTGGATCCATGGTGTAGGCCACTCCCCACTCTGCCAGATCATGTTACAGATAATGGTGAGGGCATCAATCATCGCTTCTCCTCCTGTTTGTAGCAGTTCCGCGGGTATTTTGTCCACACCCGCTGACTTCTCTTTCTTCAGCGATTGCACTGCTGCCTCAAGCATAGGTGAAACAACGACCGACAAAAGCCACAAGTTTTATTTCAGCGAGAGAGAAGACTGTCACGAATACGGCGTTGGTATCTTGGTCCAAAGAGCCATTCTACCACTGTCATGGGTTGCCGCCATTCTCCAGTAGAATCATTACCATCTGTCTGAGAACAACCCCTTTCAACATCACCATCATCCAGGCCTGGGCCCCAACATCAAACTATGACGACACCGAAGTGGGAGATTTATATGAACATCTACAGGGGCTGTCCTTGACCAAGTGCCGAAGAAGGATATAGTCTTGGTGCAAGGCGACTGGAATGCCAAGGTTGGCCAAGATGCGCACCACAACTGGGGAGACACATGTGGACCCCACTGCAACAGCGAGACAAATGACAGAGGTCTGAGACTCTTGGAGTTTGCCAGATACAACAATCTGATATTGGCAAGCACGCTCGGTCTCCACAAAAAATCCAGACGATGGACATAGCACAGTCCCGGCGGGAAGCATCATAACTAGATTGACTACATCAATGTGAAGACAGGCTTCAGATCAAGCATCAACATTGGCAGAACACGCACTTTTCCAGGAGCAGATATAGGAAGTGACCACGATCTCGTGATGATATCCTGCCGGCTCCACCTGAAGGGAGTAAACACAGTAAGGCGCACCAGACTGAAGTTCGACCTGGACAAACTGCAATACCCGGAGGTGGCAGAAATATTTCAGGCCACAATTGGAGGGAAATTTAACCCACTGCTCAGTTTGGGAGCTGGTGAAGTAAATGTCAACACCATGACCACCGCCTTTAACTCAGCTGTGACAGATGCTGAGATCCTTGGGAAGCACCACCCAAAGAAGAAGCCGTGGAACACACCTGAACTTTTGGATCTGTGTGATAAACGAAGAGAGATGAAAAAGAAAAAGAATACCTCACAGCGAGCTGATGCCTATCGAAAAATCAACAATGACATCAGAAAAGGCATGCGCACAGCAAAGGAGAACTGGATAGAAGATCAATGCCATGAAATAGAGAACAGTCTGAACAAGATCACCAGCAAGAAGGCCTACAAGACTGGGAAGCAGCTGACAAGTGTTAAACATCCACTGGTCTCCACGATCCAAAGCAAGTCTGGCACATGCCTTACGGAAAAACAAGAAGTCTTGGATAGATGGACATAGTACTGCTCTGACGTTTACAACCACACACCAAACGGAGACCCATCAGTTCTAGCATGTCCCCGGAACAGAGAAGAAGACGAAATCCTCCAAATTCTCTGAGAAGAAGATGAGGCAGCAGTGCAGAAATAAAGTCAGCGGGAGTGGACAACATACCCGCGGAATTGGTTCGAGCAGGAGGAGAATCGATGATTGACGCCCTCACCATTATTTGTAACAAGCTGTACAAGTCTTAGATGAAGAACAAGCAGGATTCAGGGCAGGGCGAAGTACCACTGAATAGATTTTCAACCTTAGAATAATCTGCGAGAAATAACTACAGCACCAACAACATCTATATCATGTGTTTATCGACTTCAAGAAAGCATTTGAAATGGTATGCAGCTCTATGGGCAACAATGAGAGTGTACAACATCAACCCTACAATTATTGAATTCATAAAAAGCCTGTATAATAAGGCTACCAGAGCAGTCCTCCACAACAGCGCCATCGGAAACTGGTTTAGAACAACAATCGGTGTGCGTCAAGGATGCCTACTCTCTCCAACACTCTTTAACATCTTCCTAGAGCGCATCATGTCAGATGCCCTTGCAGATCACGAAGGTACAGTTAGCGAAAGGGGCAGAGCAATCTCCAACCTCCGTTTTGCGGATGACATTGATGGATTGGCTGGAGAGGAACAAGAACTTGAATAGCTGGTACAGAGGCTTGACACCACCTCCAGAGCCTATGGAATGGAAATAAGTACAGAGAAGACCAAAATGATGACCAACAACAACAATGGCATCAACGCGGACATCAAATTCCAAGGCCAATACCTCAATACAGTGCATAGCTTCACATATTTAGGAGGCATTGCATTAGGCAATGGGTCCCCAAAAGAAGTCATCTCCAGGATTGCACAAACAGCTGCTGCCCTGACAAGGTTGAAGCCCATTTGGAAAGACATGGCCATCAGTCTACATTCTAAAGGAAGGCTGCTGCGCTCCTTGTCATCTCCATCTTCCTATAGTCTTGTGAAAAATGGATCCTCACAGCATATCTACAATCATGAACACATAGCATGGAGATGAGATGCTACAGAAGACTTTTGGGCATTTCATATACCCAGCACATCACCACCAACAAAATCCGACAGACCATTACACAAGCCATTGGACAACACGATGACATGCTCACAGTGGTGAAGAATCGGAAACTCCGATGATATGGCCACATCGCCAGAGCATCAGGCCTTGCAAACACCATCCTGCAAGGCACGGTGCAAGGAGGCAGAAGAAGAAGGAGACAGAAAAAGAGGTGGGAGGACAACCTTCGAGAATGGATTGGCTTGAATTGAGCGAAGCCATGAGGGTTGCTGAAGACAGAGAAAGATGGAGTATGCTGGGTAAACGATCATCTGTGGTTGCCCCTACGACCTTCGAGTTACGGGATAGGATAGGATAGGATTACACAGGAAATAAACATAAGTAACAGATAGATAAAAGAGAGAGAGAGAGAGAGAGAGAGAGAGAGAGAGAGAGAGAGAGAGAGAGAGAGAGAGAGAGAGCAATTCAAAGAAATTAAATTGAAAAGGTAAGAGTAAGAAAAATAAAAAGAAGGAACACGAAGTTAACTTCAGTAAACCTATAAATGATTGAAAATAAAATAAGAAACTTGTTTTCCTCGGTCAGTTGAACCCGGAAGATTCGAGGATTAATACAAAAACGCGCGAACGCGCGCTTGCGTAATCACACCTGAACACACACACGTACACGCACACACACATACACTCTCCCTCTCTCTCTCTCACATGGAAAATTGAATCCTCAAACGCTCGCGCGCACTCTCTCTTTTACGTTCTCTCCCTCCAGCCAAGCTCCTCGCTTACACACACACACACACACACACACACACCCACACACACACACACACACACCCACACACACGCACACACACCCACACACACACACACACACAGACACAGACACACACACACACACACACACACTTATGGCCTGCCTTAATTGGAAGGTTCGTGGATGTTCAAAATCCTTTTTGCGAAGTTTTCAGATCCCGAACCTAGGTTGCTGTGCCTTTTAAACAGTATCCCCACTTTATGGAAATTCAGTGCTTTAAATTTCCACTGTCGCTGTCTTCCTCATTTACTCTTTCCCATTCCTGCTCTGTCCAATCACTCTGCTATACTATCTTTTTCTTCTCTAGATCAATGACCTACCTTTTTTCTTAAAAACTCTTCCTGGACAAGACTCCTTGTTTGTGTATGAGGTCTGTTGGATCAGCTTGGGAGTGTTGGACGCTTTCTGCCGGGTGGTCACTAGGGCTTCCTATGATGTTAGTATTTAGCAATATAGGCATTTTATATGTATATGTTTTGTTGATAATTTATAATGATGTTTGTATTCTATTTTGTTTTTGTAACCGGGGGTTCGAGTAGTTGGGGTAAAGCCTCAGCCGTCCCCTGCGTGGGATGTCTTTATTGTAAAGTGACTGGCCGGTGGAGGGCATTCAATTTTCCCACTAGGGTTGTTTCAGCAGATCTTTTATGCGGATCGGGGGCTGTCCGGTCCTGATTTGGCTCGGAAGAGTCCGCTGGACCTAAAGCAACAATCAATCAATCAATCAATCAATTAAAAAAACAAAAAAGTTTGAAGCGTTTGGAATCTAAGAACCTCGGGGAAAAAAAGATTTTGAACCTCTACGAATTTTTTTACGAACCTCCCAATTAGGATAGGCCATAACAGTAGTTTTGTTAATAGTCGTGCTATAGAGCGTCCTTCGTGATAATTATATTTTTTTTAAAATGTACAAAAAAAAAGGTTGAAGCTTGTAAACAAACTAGCGAAGCCTTGATTGTCTATTTAAACAATGGTTTTTATTCAACGGAAGAAAAAAACATAAAATATAACAGTTGTTTTGGGTCGGAGACAAATAGGCTTATACATTACGTAACGTCATTATAACACACCCAATATGCTCTTACAGGAAGCGTTTTATAAATATTTTTTCTTGGTGTTTGTGTGTTGCAAAGATCAGCACAATAATGATACAGAAGAGCTACAAAGCAGGGTGAAACCAGAGTTAGATATACATAGGCCAATGAACAAATGAATTTACATTTTGTTTCACCACGTCGTTGGTATATGTGAATAAACGTGGACTTGAGAGAGAGACTACAAACATTACCCACCCACCCACCCACCTCAAACATACACAAACATTCACGCGCGTCCGCCTACATACAATATACACCCACACATTTGCATTGGTATTTTATGCTTGAGATCTATCGATGACATTTTCAACACCAGGTGTCCTCCTTTCACTCTTCTTTTAGCTGTCTGTAGCTTTGATGTATTTTTCCTAGTCTAGTTAAAAACATTATTTGGTCCTAATGGTGCAACCTTAGACGTAATGAAGATTTAATTACTTGAATACAAATTACAATCCTAAACTTAGAAGAGAAAAGAAGATGATCTTTCTGTAGCCTAATTGGTCGTTAACTTGTTGACTAGTTGATCATGTTAC
This sequence comes from Oncomelania hupensis, assembly GCA_036898135.1. NCBI lineage: Eukaryota > Metazoa > Mollusca > Gastropoda > Littorinimorpha > Pomatiopsidae > Oncomelania > Oncomelania hupensis. Next base: position 131,764,981 of record CM072511.1, read on the forward strand.
AGGTTCACCGTTGTGTGTGTTGTATATTGAACAAAGGCGTTGCTAAGACATCTCGTGAAAAACTAGGTGTGGCGCTGTCTCTTCAAAAACATATGTCAAAGAATTGTAACGGGAGAAAAGATCAGAAATAAAGAAACACATCAATACGCATTAGCAATGTCTCATCTTGTTTAACGTAAGATTCCATCAAAACTTGAACAACAACAAAATCACTGCAGCAGAACTTCACCTGCGAATTCCAGTCTATTGGCCTATCCGTTAAGTTTTCATAAAAACGAATCATACGTAAACAAAACGTACATTCACTTTCATACACGCCTTTAAAAAAAAGATTTGTTTATTAAAAAATTTAAAACTAACCTTTTTTTTAAAAAGGTTTCCCCCGAAACTCCTGCAAAAATTGAAAAACCAATATCAGAAGCAAACTATCAAACCCAATCTGTTGGCATACATTCGTTAACATTAAACAAAACAAATAAACGTACACACACACACGCATACGGTTGAACAAAATTTTATTCGTGAAAAAAAATCGTTTTAAAAAGATTCACTGAAAACTGAGGAGCTAGATGTATCAGACAAAACCTGCAAAACCCAAACTTTTGGCACACAAAATTAAATAAACATGCAAATTCATACAAACAAGCAAACAAACAAGTATGTTTTAACAGCATTTGTTTTTTTGCAACTCGTTTAAAAAAGGTTCACTTAAGGTTGCGGGCAAAGATGGAGAAACCAGTATCAGAAGTTCAGCCGAGAAATCCAATCCATTGCTACACCTGTCGCAACATTTTTTAATGGCAAACATCTAGCGAATTCCATCACAAATACCTGAACTCGGAGGCTGTAGAGTACAGAATTAAGGTATCCCTGATACATAGAAGTACTTATAGATGTATGATCTAAATGGAGGTGGGAAGGCGTGTGTGAGTTCTTCCTTTGCACTTTTACTAATCTATGTTGATGGTGGTGTTAATGGTGATGGTAGTGATGACGTTCGTATTATTATTAGAGGTGGTGGTGGTGGAGGAGGTGGTGGTGGTGAATGCGCGAGCGCGCTTGTAATATTATAGTGTTGTTGATCTGATACGGTGCACGTGAACCGGTGGAGAATCAAACTAAAACCAAAGTACGTGCACGTAACATAAATCTTGAAATTAAATCAGTACAGCACAACCAACATAGTCCCCTCCCTCCCTCCCTCTCTTTTTTTTAAAATCTCTCTCTCTTTCTTCCTTCTTTTATTTCTTCGTCTTCTCTCCTCCCACCACACTTCCCCTCATCCCTGTCTTTCTCACCTGCTGGCAGCAGAAGACGCCTGGGGGCTAATGGTGTAAGCTCAATTTCTGGTGAGATGCGCCACCCTGCCAACGCGTCACAAATCATTTAAGATGCTCGTATAATGGCCCATGATAGCTCCTACCTGTCCACACCACCTAGCAACATTACCGAAAATACCACACATACACACACACACACCCGCAAACCAACACACGCGCACACACACACAAACGTACACACTCAAAACACGCACACACACACAATACACATACATGCACGCTCACCGCACGCACGCATCTCTACCCCCAGCCCTCCACACAATTACATAGACACATTACAGGAATTAAGAACCCTTGCACACTTCTCCACCATCATGCTCCAAAAGGGGCGCATCTATGTGTGTCTATCCGCTCGTCTGTCTATCTCTGTCTAGTTTATCTGTCTGTGTGTCTGTCTCTTTCTTTCTTCTCTCTCTCTCTCTCTCTCTCTCTCTCTCTCTCTCTCTCTCTCTCTCTCTCTCTCTCTCTCTCTCTCTCAGTTACCGTGTATAATTATACTTAATGGAGACCTTGTTTACTTCTCGTTCACTAGTCATGCAAAGGCATTACATGATTAATGATCGCCTTTCCAAATGCATGTCCTTCCTACAAACCAAACTCATCTAATACCTGACAAAGTCTAGCACACCACGGTCAATCAATACATCAAATATTATAAACATTACCCGTCTGTGAGAAAAACAGTTAGGTCGGAACCGGGGCGACTGAAAGACGATGCGCCCAAAGGCTGCAAGTGGGCACCTCGAGCAGGTTTTGTTTAGATCCTGTATCGGTGAACGCCTTGAGCAGCTCTTGAGATGGAACAGCGCTATATAAGAACGATTAAATTAAATTAATGAAACCAGAACAGAAAAGAATGTTACAAAAAATTCACTTCATGCAGACGAGATGCAAGCCCGTTGACCTCATTCTGATTTTATAACGTAGTGAGAGTAGGGAGGGAGGGAGAGAGAGAGAGAGAGAGAGAGAGAGAGAGAGAGAGAGAGAGAGAGAGAGAGAGAGAGAGATTGGAGCATGGAAAGCGGGGAATCGAATAGGGAGGGAAAAACTGAATACAAACAACAAAACATAAAAAGAAAAAACGAACTGGAACACCAAG
>CM072511.1:131767919-131830419 GCA_036898135.1 Oncomelania hupensis
TGCGGGAATCGAACCCGCAACCGTCGGCATTGGAAACCGGCGACATATTCACTGCACCACGTGGCCACCCCATGTGAGAAAGGAGAAAAGAGGACAAAGTCCACAGTTACACACTATGCCATTCTAGTTCTTAATTTCCTAATAATAATAAATAATAATATTGCCTAAGAATACATATTGCCGTTTCTCAAAATGTCCTGAGTTAAGGAGCAATTGGCGCCGGTATTTATAAATGACGTAATACAAATAATAATAAACAAATAATGACATAAATGAAATATTGATATAATGAGATTTTGCAATAATAGTATAATGGAATTTAAAGCATAAAGCGTAATATTCTATCCCTATAATATTAAATCGTTAAAGCAAAATTCCCACAGTTAATTGTGACTTTCGTGCGCTCCAACAGACCCAGATATCATGTCTAATTTCAATCAATCACTCGAATCATGTCGTTTCCTGTATTCGTGATAAAGGATAATAACTAATCGTCTGTGTGTTCAGTCGTTACTGTAGGCTATCCATATTAACAAGAACACAAAGAAAACAGACTGCACAAGTAGCAACAAGGTTTATTATAGTGTGCTTATGTAACAGCCCCAAAAAACCATTGTGTCTTATTGGTATGAGTTCACGCAACGGTCAAAAACCGAACTGCTTTTTTCAAGACAGCACGTACACACAAACACACACACACACGCACGCATGCACGAACACACACACACACACACACACACACACACACACACACACACACATTGTATACGTTAAATAATTTTTAAGATCTTTTAAGTTAAGATCTCCCCAAAATTCAGTAATCCTTTATAGGATTAAAATAGTTATATTACATTCACGAACTTCGCTAAGTTCCCAAACCTCACCCCTCCACCTCCCAATTCACCCACACCACCACACCTGCGCCTTACCCACACAACAAAGTTCTACAGTTTACATTGATTTATCAATATTATGTTGGAAACTTACTGATTTATAAAAACAAATTCTTTTCATGAAAACTAAGGTTGTATAGCTGGCTCATTGCCTTTTTATCCAGCCTGTCCAGTCTAAGCGAATCATTTGACACAAACATTGCCTACTTATCCAGCCTGTCCAGTCTAAGCGAATTATTTGACACAAAATCTGCTTTAAACACGAAATCCGTTTTAAAGCAACCCTTTGCAAGATTCTCTGGACGCAATAACTAATCAGGCAAGGCGTCATTCTAGCACAACACTGTGTAGCATCGACAACACAACTTTATCGTCATATTAAAAACCAGAAATGTGCTTTTGGCAAACCGTCCATACATGTATTCATGTCACTTGGAAAGAAAATATATTATTTATCCACACTGCTGCGTGGTCGATGAAGGAAACAGAACAATTCCCTAATGTTACAAAACTTCTTTAAAAAAAAGGTTATAGCCATAAAAAGTTTCATAGTGTTCAAAGATACGATCACCTGCCATCATAGCAGTCTTCTTGATCGTTATCAGAGAGGCTTAGTCACAAAACTATCTTCCATCTCTGTTACTTCTTTCGTCAATCCACAGGCGCATTAACCAAGAAGAATCGACCATCGGCAAGAATTTTGTGGATCCCCGAGAGCGAACGGTTAAATATGATACGTACTATTGCGCTACCCGTCCGCTATCGGGTATCCACAACATTCTTGCCGAGTGTCCATTTTTTTGGGGTTAATGCGCCTGTGGCTAATCTCACAGCAATCTCTCAATCTCCGTAAACAGTATACCGTTCTTAACCTAGCCTACTATATCAGTCCTGTCTTTTCAATCCCTTCCATTCTTCCAGCTCTTCTGTTTTGTCTTAATCCTGTTTTCATCTCTCTGGCGTGTTGTTTTGATCTTATTTATTTAATCTTTATATGGTCTTAATTACAATAACAAATGTGACGATCACACGGAATTATATAAATCAATTAAAATCACGAACCTGATTTAGTGCTCTCAATACAAACATTATCAAAATGTAATACTACATCTCTGCCTCTTTAATAGCACCGTCGCGTCGTCGTCATCATTTCCATCAGAAACAGCAGCAACAACAACAGTAGCAGTAGAAGCGGCAGCAGCAGCAGTGGTAGTAGAAATAATGGCGATATAGAAGCTACAGTTGCATCACTAGTGGTCAGAATGGTTCACGTGTCTTTTATTTATACCGCCAACCCAAACGTAAATTTAGGAAGTCCGGAGTGGGGTGATATTGTGGAGGAATCAGTTTGTCTGCCACTCGGTTTAATTTCAGTTGAGTTCAGTTATCAGTACAACTTATGTTAATCTGATGAATAAAAACTGATACAACAAAAAATCAGTTGAGTTCAGTCCCGCAGCCGGATAGGCCGTGAGGAAGACATGAGGGATGCCGACGAAGAGTTGTCGCCACTTCGATCTGCCAGCAGCTATTGTCAGGAGGCGAGGCATGTTTAGCGCCGTCCATGTTTTGACATAATCTGTCCAGCTCTTTCTACGTCGTCTTCTGCGCCTCTCTTCCACTGTTCTTTGCAGGATAGTTTTTTGCAAAGGAGCCATGCCGCGTGACATGGCCAAACCACGCCAGTTTCTCCTCTTCTCAATGACAAGAAGTGTTTTTTTGAGGGCCTGCAAGTGACATGACCAGGTCTTGCATTTATGCCAGGCCTGATCGCTGCTCACATTAGGTCATTGTCATCAGCAAAATGCAGGTTGCACAGTGGCTATCTTCAATAGAGACGGTAATTTGGAAGTTAAGTTCTGGAAGGTTTCTTCCATGATGTTTTCAAGGAATAGATTGAAGAGAAGAGGAAGCAGTATGCAACATTGGCGAACACCCACTGTGGTCAGGAAGGTTTATCCAGTGTCTAATAAAGGACTGCACTGCGTGCATTGTTGTAAAGTGCTTTGATTGTTTGTGCCAAGCCTTCTTCAATACTGAAGCGCCGCATTGGCGTGCCACAAACCTTTGTCCCAGACTCTGTAAAAGGCCTTTTTGAAACGATGAAGTTGTGGTATAAGGTCCTTTTGGTGCTTAAGGTGTTTTTCGATCATGATACGGCAGTTGCAGATTTGTTCAACTGTGCTCCTTCCTGGTCTGAAACCTGCCTGCCCTTCTGCGATTATCTCTTCTGCCTGGTTCTTCAGTCTATTCAATATAACCTTTAGCATGGTCTTGCTGGGATTGCTAGTAAAGCTGATTGATCTGTAATTCTTACATTGCTTCATGTTTTCTTTTAGGGGGAGTGGAATTATCAGTGATCACTTCCACTCGAGTGGCCACTCTTTCTTTTCCCAGATTTTGTGGCAGATGGCCAATAAAACTCACATCATTTCCTCCCCGCCATGCTTCAGCAGTTCTGCGGCAATGTTGTCAAGACCTGGAGCTTTTCCAATCTTCACTGTGGACTGCCTGCTCTATTTCTTTTTTCAGTTTTGGCAGCGGTTCTGGAGTGGCTGCCGGATTTTCAGTCGTCAACAGGTTAATGTCAGGTGTAATGGAATGGTTATAGAGCATCTGGCAGTACTCAGTCCATCGTTTAAGAATGGCTGTGCTCTCTGTCAGGAGTTCCCCATTGTGCGTCAATCAGATAAGTACTGTTCTGTTGGGGTTTGGGCAGCTTTTTGAGGGTGTTGCTATTTCTCCTCTCCATGTTTTGCTGGATTGACTCGCACTGCGGGGATGCTTGGGTCCTTTCAACGCTCTGCGCTTATCATAGAGGCCAAGTGCTGCGTCAGTGACCCAGGGTTGTACTTTCTTTTTCTGACGCCCCAGAATCTCTTCTGCCGTTTCTCAGATTGCTTCTCTAAAGTTGTCGGTTAGCTCGTTTAAGTCGCAGTCAATCAGGTCCAGTGCTGCAAATTTTCCGCCCAACGGAGCTTGGAAAACTGCTTCCACTTCAAGGTCTGCAAGTTTATCCAAGTTAAACTTAATTCTGGGGATGGCTACCTGGAAGTTCTTTCGTAACTTCACCTTCATTACCAACAGCATTAGGTCATGATCACTTCCGATGTCCGCTCCTTGGTACGTCCGGGTCTTTGCCTTATTGATGCTCGACTTGAAACGGCATGGCGCCAGAATGTAGTCGATCTGGTTATGAAGCTGACCGTTTGGAGCATGCCAGATTGTTCTTCGAGAAAGCTTGTCTGGGAAGAAAGTATTCGCAATGGTGAGTTTGGTCAGTCCTCTGTCGTTTATCTCGCCAATGCCAAATTTCCCACCGGTTCCTGCCCAGTGGTCGTATGCATTTTAGCCCCCCCCCCCCCCTCCAATATGTATGTTTACGGTATCCCGAACAACCCTAATTTTTGGGAGGAGCGTCTGGAAAAAAATTTTGAAAAAAAAAAAGACAAAACAAATCGCACCCAATGTGGAAAGGGTTTACAAAAAAACGAAGCCTACCTACATACCCTATTTTATCTCCTATGTTACCGTAAAAAGACATATTATTTTTGTTGGACAGCAATTTTAGCATTCAAATCGCCCAGTTCTATCAAGACATCCTTTGTAGGGACAGTCATGATCGTTTCTTCCAGTTTGGCATAAAACTGCTCCACCTCGTTATCATCATTATCGTTGGCCGGGGCGTAGACCTCAACGCTGCAGATGTTCTTTGGCCTTCCTGAAACTATCAACAAGATGATCCTGCTCGTCACTGAGTACGACTGATAACACACTTTGAGGTCTCTTTACGAACGACGAAGGCGATTCCATGTTGGTGTTTGGTTTTACAACCGCTGAACCATAGTTTGTGACCATCTTGGACCTGATTTGGCTCTTAAGAGTCCGCTGGACCTAAAGCAATAATCATGTAATGTAATGTAATGTAATGTAATGTGACCATCTCCGGTAGCTGTTTCACCGATTCCTGTGGTTTTAATTTAGGTTAAGCCTTTTTAGGTTACTCCTACCCTTTACAACAACAATTGGAACTACCGTGTCTTTTTTCATCTGCAATGTTTATTGCGATGATTGATACTTTGCGCAATTCCCTCATTCATTAAATCTCCTGATGTGTGGAGTGAAGTGTAAAATTGTGGGTGGGTGGGTGGGAAGTTGGGGGAAGTATGATGGATGCATACTGAGCTCCTGAGATTGTTGTTTGTAATTTCATTTAACAGCTTTTCTCAAAAGCAAAAATCATCCAATCCCTTCGATGAAAGGACCACACATGTAATAAAATGTCATACAGAGATTCCTAAGAGCTACTGCAGAAATGATTTCAAAAGCACGCATCGTTATTCTACAGAATGGCAGCATCCCTACCACACCTCACTTCTTCGCATCCTTCGTTTGCCCTGAGCGTGTCTTCCCAGTATTGGAGTTTGCATGTGCGGCAAGTAAGTGGATGGTTGATTACCTCTTAACATTCAGTATTATGTTGGGGCGATGCTACAGACGACATTCTCCATTTTGTTCTAAGATGATGGGAGCACAAATGAGTTGGCTATCGAACCCTGCTAATGATTATACTATGCCTGATATGGTTTCACAAGCGTAGGTCCGAGAGAGCTCTGACAGACTGTATGGTGATAGGTCATGCCACAAAACCTTACTTCTCCGCGCTGCTCTGTCGCAATGGTGCAGCTGCTAACCTTTTAGTTGTTCGTCCGTTTCTGAGCTACATAAATCTCTTGTGTTCGTGACCGGACCGGAAGCAGGCGAGTGTTGGGTTTAAGCAAGCGAGAAATTGCCGTAGAGTATAACGTGGTTCTGACTCTGCGATTGGTATTTCATGAGACATTGAACAGTCTTACATCGGTCCTAGGACACGGTAGTACGAGCAGATTAGTGCACTGACAGCGCTCATGAATACCCAATGCCAATAAGACGATATACTGACTTAGGTATAAAATAACCACCTAGATTAGACAGGTAGTTCAGCAGAGGAGGTAGAGAGTGGAACGAGGGAAGGGGAAGGAGAGAAAGCGAGAAAGAGAGAGGAGAGTGAAAGAGACAGAGAAAGAGTGAGAGAGACAGAGAGAGAGACAGAGAGAGAAAGTTGAAGAAACTATTTGTCGGATAAAGGTTTTAGGAACAGCCTATTCTTATAACTTGTTTGTTCTTTAACTTTATGAACATTGATAATAACCCTGTCTTACACTCAACTTCACACTCTTAACAAAACCCATCTGATCTTGAATTAGATTACAGAATTTAAACTGTATGTTTTAAACCAAGAAATTGTAGCATAGGTTTTGCACTTCGGAGGAAGGGAGAGAAAGAGAGAGGGATAGAGAGATAGGGGTGGGATGGGTAACGCGATAGGGTCGGGTCTTTGTGCTAAATTGCATCACACAGCACTTGCACTTGCCTTCAAATCTCCTATTAGCGAGTGGCAGGCAAGTACTGCAATAGTTTTTACAATGTCTCAACTGTTGATAAACAGAGAAAAGGCTAATTATTTTTTTTATAAGCTTATTTCGGCAAAAATAGTTAATCTATTCAGCACTTTAAAAAAATACTAACACACAAATTTGAGCCACACTAGACCACATAAGGTAGTAGACTACCAAAATGGTATTTGTAAAATAAAAAAAATGTTTTTTAAAAAAAAATTTAAAAAACGCCGTTAACGTTATACAAAACACAAGCTCCTATGTTTGAAAACAATAAGATGAGAAACAACTTTAAATGGACATTTTAATCTAAACCATCACTTCCGCGCAGAGTCGTTCAGTTAAAAAAAACAACAACAAATCAATGTTAAAATTCTTTGTTACAAACAAATTTCGATCACACTGGAATCCCCGACATTGAAAGGTGAACAATCGCTTATAACAAAAAGAATGTGTAATTGAACACATCTAATTATAAAGAGGAGCGCAGAATCAGGAAAATCACTTTAAATAACCCTTAAGAAAATACGTGTTTTTTTTCTCTTTCTACAAATTAGTAGGCCATATAATAAAGATCAGGCGCCACACCTGACTGCTTTTAGGCGCTGTTAAATAGTCAACAAAATGTCATTAGCGTTAAGCGGAATATTGTTTATGCAACTATTTCAATTAGTTGTCAAAATCAATAAACCCCATCATCAGGTAGATTGACCCCGCGTAAATGTTTTGCCAAAAAAGCGTTTTAAATGATACATGGACTCGATATGAAATCGTTTTTAGACGAAACTGTTTGCAAAGTTAATAGTCATATAATGAGGCAATATGTCACAATCATTTAACAAACAGCTACTAAATAGTGTACAAATTTAAAAAGGGTTAGCCAGAAAATAATTTCAAACGACCCTCAATTTGACAAAACTAAAAAGCTGTATAAACAGATAATCGGGAATTATAAAATGTATAAAGTTAGGCCAGTTTATACATGCGTGTTTGTTTATTTTAGTTTTGTTGTTGGGGGTTAGATGAGTTTTCTTTTTTTTTTTTTGGGGGGGGGGTTAAAAGGGGGGTGAGGGGCGTATAATCGTTTATAGACGATCTTTTAATGCACTATTTATTATCAAATTAAAGGACTAACAATAAATTGTGAATAAACTTAATAAGCCGCATAATCAGGCAATGATCCAGTCACAGCATCGTGTGTAAAATGAATGAACCTTGTTAAGTTGCATATGAATTATCGATAAGTTACGCACACACAGTCAGCCGGATGTGTGAGTAGATATTCGATGCCTAACGTGTGACGGGATCCGTTTTTAACAAGCACCTCTATTGTGGTGCTGTCAGCCTAGCTAGCAGGTATCGGTGTAGAATTTTTGCTGTTCAATGGGGCACGGTGTCATCGCGGATCAATCAGGGCCACCAACATATTGTGTTGTCAGATAGGCAGCTTTAGAATGATTTGATATTCTGTTTGGTCAGGATCACAGAGTATGTCATAAATCCACCCATGCTGGATATAATAATTCAAGCATATACTCCAAGCAGTCTCTGATACACAGATTGGGGTTGTGAGGAGGGTCACGATCACACAGATCACCTTCAGCGAGTTGAGGCTAATCCCTCCCGAAACATGCTGTTTAAGAAAGGTCTCTCCCCCAAAGTATTTGGTGTCGGGGATCTCGTAGACTTGATAGATGTGTGAGAACTGCGCTTAAAACTGATGCCATTGAGAAAAAGCGCTATAGAAATACCCTTATTATATAATAATATCTGTGCTTGACTCACCATGTGGTAGAGCTCAGTGGTAAAGTGTAGGACTGGCACACCGATGACCCAGGTTTAAATCCTGTGGTGGGGGTGTTACAAAAGTGGCCATTTGTCAATGTTTAATTTAGCAGTGTGATTGCTCCATTGATCCAATGTTGATTTAAGTTCACACACCCTCTTCCTTGGGGCGCCTGCCGTTATCGCCGTTGGAGGGTGTGGAGGCTAAACTACAATGGTCACTTATAACTATGTCTATCTGTTAACTGGTGTCAAACAAACAAACAAACAAACAAACGGACCAAAACAAATATTTGGAGACTTTGAAGAATCAATGTCTCATGCAGAAACGGTATAAATTGACGGATCAAGACGGGGAAAAAAAGAAAGGGAGAAGGGGAGGAAGATAGAAAAAAAGAACGAAAAAAAGAAAGAAAGAATGAAAGAAAGAAAGAAAGAAAGAAAGAAAGAAAGAAAGAAAGAAAGAAAGAAAGAAAGAAAGAAAGAAAGAAAGAAAGAAAGAAAGAAAGAAAAGAGAACAAACAATAAATCAAATAATTAATTCCTTGACCGTTCTGCCTTCTTGATAGAATAGAGTGGCACTCGTTTGTGGTTTTGGACGCTTCTGTACGTGCGGTTCTTTGCCACTTATCTTTTATATTATCAATCTGCATCTGGGCATTATCTCCTGAATTATTTGAAGTATTAAACAACTACCCAGGTTCGAATCCCCTGATGGGAAAGATAAAAGTGGCCATGTTCACCGTCCATTTTAGCAGTATGATTGCTCTGGTGGTTCAGTGTTGATGTAGGTCCCTATCCCTTGTTCCCTGGGATGGTTACCCCCGTCTGCTATATCGCCATCAGTGAGTGTAGATGTTAAACTTCAATGTTCATTCAAACTACACATTGCTTATAGATTCTATTACGGGACATAGTTTCATTGCTTTCAACCTTAACTGATCATTCAGTATACCTGGAGATAATCTCAATATTAAATGTTAGATTCTTCAAATAATGAGAGGGTTAGCCTATAACTACAGCGTCCGCCTAGGGCGAGTGATGAGCGGACAAGGGTCTCATAGTCTTAAAACGAGCGCAGTTTAATTGTTTCAGAACTTATCCTAGCCAGAGACGTGTAGTTGGATATGTCTTCAACCTCCCCCACCCCACCCCCGACCCCCCCCAACCTTCACCCCACTTAATCATAATGGTATATTGTGGTAAATCATGGAGAACAGAAGACTGCACAAAAGTTACAGTATATACACCTGCTATTGTACAGGAGTAATGTCTGCAGACACGCTAGGTGTATAATTAACGAGGTCACTGAACCACACGTTATAGTTATTGTTCTTAAGAAACTAAAAATAGATCATAATGGTATGTTTTGCCGTAACAAGTCAGTCACCACATGAAACGAAGAAGACATAACAAAGAAGACACAAGAGTCACCTTTATGTGACCACTCCAATGTTTGCGTGCGTGCTATATAATTAACAAGGTCAACCAACGGATGGCACGCTATAGTTTATCATTAGTAACCCATATATTAAAGAATGGTGTGACCGTAGGACACCCTACTTCACATGCAACAGTCATATAATGAATGACCTATCTGTTACTGGCTTTCGAGCCTAAACGAACTAAATAAAGAAAGACAGAAAGAAGAAGATTTTTGTCCCTGGTTTAGTCTCAGACTTCTCAATCGGATTAGCCTATGCATCGTAGTACCGGTACACGGGTCTACAGCTACCACTAATACAATGCAATGCAACTCTTTTACCCCACAGGAATTACAACAGGCGTAGAACCTTATATAATCGAACCCACAGGGTGAGAAATACAGAAACAGATATTGAGATTTTGAATTTATTGCACTGCGTAGCTGAGACTAGCCAAAGCTAACGTTTGCCCCTCCACAACAGTACTCGGCGAGACTCGGCTAGGATGTGTTTCATTTAACTTGACTGGAATCGCCTCACATATTCTGCACTTTTCTCACCACGTTGCAGGTTATCTTTAACCACCAGCCATGGCGGAGGAACCTCACGTTACTACAGGTTCAACGACCATGTGCTCGAGGTCAAGGCAAGCCACACTGTACTCGTGGATTTCGGTTGTGGCCAACAGCCTGGAGAGGATTTGGCTCCTTCCAGGTCTTTCTTGCCCAAGACACACCACATGATGAAAAGACCCACTCATTCCATACCGGATCGGTTGTCGCCCGGGTCACCAAGGACCACGCCTTCCGTTGGCCACAAGGACGGAGGTGATACATGTAAGTGTGCTGCTGATGGACAATTTAGCAAGATACGCACGAGAGACAACATCCTCTTTGGAAACTGGAATGTCAGGACCCTAACTGCGGAGGGAAAATCCACAAAAAAAATCCAGACGATGGACATAGCACAGTCCCGGCGGGAAGCATCATAACTAGATTGACTACATCATGGTGAAGACAGGCTTCAGATCAAGCATCAACATTGGCAGAACACGCACTTTTCCAGGAGCAGATATCGGAAGTGACCACGATCTCGTGATGACATCCTCCCGGCTCCACCTGAAGTGAGTAAACACAGTAAAGCGCACCAGACTGAAGTTCGACCTGGACAAACTGCAATACCCGGAGGTGGCAGAAATATTTCAGGCCACAATTGGAGAGAAATTTACCCCACTGCTCATTTTGGGAGCTGGTGAAGTAAATGTCAACACCATGACCACCGCCTTCAACTCAGCTGTGACAGATGCTGAGATCCATGGCAAGCACCACTCAAAGAAGAAGGCGTGGATCACACCTGAACTTTTGGATCTGTGTAATAAACGAAGAGAGATTAAAAAGAAAAAGAATACCTCACAGCGAGCTGATGCCTATCGAAAAATCAACAATGACATCAGAAAAGGCATGCGCACAGCAAAGGAGAACTGGTTAGAAGATCAATGCCATGAAATAGAGAACAGTCTGAACAAGATCACCAGCAAGAAGGCCTACAAGACTGTGAAGCAGATGACAAGTGTTAAAGCAAGTCTGGCATAGCCTTACGGAAGAACAAGAAGTCTTGGATAGATGAACAGAGTACTGCTCTGACGTTTACAACCACACACCAAACAGAGACCCATCAGTTCTAGCCTGTCCCCGGAACATAGAAGAAGAAGAAATCCTCCAAATTCTCCAAGAAGAAGATGAGGCAGCAGTGCAATCGCTGAAGAAATAAAGTCAGCGGGAGTGGACAACATACCCGTGGAATTGGTTCGAGCAGGAGGAGAATCGATGATTGACGCCCTCACCATTATTTGTAACAAGATCTGGCAGAGTGGGGAGTGGCCTACACTATAAACCCAGTTGCTTGTCATCACTCTTCCCAAAAAAGTTAACCTTCAGAAGTTTGAAAATTACCGCACCACCAGCCTCATCAGCCATCCCAGCAAGGTCCTCCTGAAAATAATACACAACAGGTTGAAACCCCAAGCTGTACAAATCTTAGATGAAGAACAAGCAGGATTCAGGGCAGGGTGAAGTACCACTGAATAGATTTTCAACCTCAGAATAATCTGCGAGAAATACCTACAGCAACAACAACATCTATATCATGTGTTTATCGACTTCAAGAAAGCATTTAACATGGTATGCAGCTCTATGGGCACCAGTGAGAGTGTACAATATCAACCCTACAATTATTGAATTTTAAAAAAGCCTGTATAATAAGGCTACCAGAGCAGTCCTCCACAACAGCGCCATCGGAAACTGGTTCACAACAACAATCGGTGTGCGCCAAGGATGCCTGCTCTCTCCAACACTCTTTAACATCTTCCTAGAGCGCATCATGTCAGATGCCCTTGCAGATCATGAAGGCACAGTCAGCGTAAGGGGTAGAGCAATCTTGAACCTCCGTTTTGCGGATGACATTGATGGATTGGCTGGAGAGGAACAAGAACTTGAACAGCTGGTACAGAGGCTTGACACCACCTCCAGAACCTATGGAATGGAAATAAGTACAGAGAAGACCAAAATGATGACCAACAATGTGACAGACGGACCAGTTTACCCTGCTTACTTTACGATTTGGCCGTGTTTAGTCAATGTAATCTTAGAATGTTAATGTTAGGCTGCAGCAGATGATGGAAGTAATCAAGCGTAGCAATGGTATACTACCGGTTACACACAGTGGTAGCTTGACGGTAGGAGCGCAGGCAATGACATCATCGTAGCTACGTTAGGCGAGTCGATTACCAGCCAATGGGAACACAGTTTAGAATGGATTCAACCAGGTCTGGCTGATTCATATAGAGAGAATTATATTATATTATATTATATTATATTATATTATATTATATTATATTATATTATATTATATTATATTATATTATATTATATTATATTATATTTTCAAATGTTATTTTCAACGACTTTCCACATACTTCGCTTTCTAACTTTGATCTTCAACACACTCATTATAGTTTCTTCCCACAAGTATCTCACACCCGCCCCTCCCCTTCCACGCCCTACCCCTCTCCCCCACCACCACCATGCACCCCCCCTTTTTTTCTCTTCCCCTTCACTTGGAAATCTTTTTTATTGCTTAAAATTTTCTTTTCTTTTATAAAAAATTTCTTTTTTTAATTTCTTGTATTTCTATCAATGTTCTGTTGTTGTTTCCTGTCGTCCGCCAGTGATATTTTGACACATTATTATGATTTGGGTAGTACTTATTTAAGCCTTGTGCTTTTGTGCGCCCTGATGTTTTGCCTTGTATTAATATCTGGTTTGTTTGTTGAATACATTTATGTTAAAACAAATAGAGAGAGAGAACGGCAGTCGAGTTTCACAAGTCCCCTATACGCTATTGTGTCCGGGGACGGTAATCTACCAACCAACCAGTCGAGTTTGAAACGAGGAGCAGTAACCAGCTACACAGTTAGCAGTAATATCTCTCCACTCATAGACCAGGAAGCAGGACTTGTGAATCTTAGAATTCAATCAAGTAGCCACGGGCCTGACTTTGTCAAACAGGTAAATGAACATACTTCTGTTTCATCGTGATATATTTATATTATTGTTGAAATTATGTTTGTGGAATTTGCTATGCATAGATTTGAATTGGTAATCCGAATTTGCCTTACCATGTAGAGAAGCCGAACACGTGTTAAGCACGACCGGTTTTGACGCCAGGTTGTATACCTGACGGAACCACTGTTGGTTAACCTATATGTATGTTTGCAGACCAGTGGCTGTACCAGTGAATGTTTATAATATTATTAATTCTGTATGTATATAATTAGCCACGATTTATATTTATGTATGTATAGGAAATTAGAGTTGAGATTCCAGTGGACCACCGACTTAGCAGAATGATCGTCGCTTATGTATAGAGATGTGGAGCTATCACTGAGGGCTACTTTGGCTTTCAGTGAGACGCTCTGCACAGACCTATTATTCAGGGTTGTGCAGAATTTCGTCTCATATGTTACAGACGAGCAGGCGAGATATACCGTGCGCCCAACTCAACAGAAAAGGCGGGTTGGCTGTTTAGCCTCTACAGTACAGGACTGAGAGAGCAACCCTGGAAAACACTCTCCAAGACAACACAGCGTGTCAAGGAACCAAACTACACGACGACCCAGCGTGTACCAGAAGCTACCTCAACGAAGGGCTTCAAACCCGCTACACGAAAGTTAAGTGCCCAGGAAACAGTGCACTAAAACTGATAGCAAAAGGACCACAGTAGTCCACTCTTCAGAAACTATAGTAAAGAGGACCACAGTAGTCCAATCTTCAAGAACACTAGTAGCCAGTGCCCTATGAAGAAATAACAGCTGCCTATATAGACTATCAGCGATCGACTCATTTGCATTGACTTATGACTTTTTAAGGTAGATTAGTACATCAAAGATCGTGTATAGAGTAGAAGAAATAAATGTGTGATTTTAACTGTTATCAAGTGGCTGGACTACATATGATTCATAGCCGTGTGAAAGCTAGTGTGACAGTGATCTTTTACTATTTTTCTATCTATCTCTGTATCCCAGCCTTAACACAGACCGAGCTAAACAAATAAATGTATTAAAGTAATTCACCGGGTGACTCACTAGCGGTTCCCATAGAATAAAGCGTGAGGGTTACAGCATTCCATTGTGCAGAGCCCAGCAACAACTAAACCCCACGTCACAAACAACAACAATGGCATCAACATGGACATCAAATTCCAAGGCCAATCCCTCAATACAGTGCATAGCTTTACATATTTAGGAGGCATTGTATTAGACAATGGGTCCCGAAAGAAGTCATCTCCAGGATTGCAGCTGCTGCCCTGACAAGGTTGAAGCCCATTTGGAAAGACATGACCATCAGTCTACATTCCAAAGGAAGGCTGCTGCGCTCCCTTGTCATCTCCATCTTCCTATATGCTTGCGAAACATGGATCCTCACAGCATATCTACAACCATGAACACATAGCATGGAGATGAGATCCTACAGAAGACTTCTGGGCATTTCATATACCCAGCACATCACCAACAACAAAATCCGACAGACCATCACACAAGCCATTGGACAACACGATGACATGCTCACAGTGGTGAAGAAACGGAAACTTCGATGATATGGCCACATCGCCAGAGCATCAGGCCTTGCAAAGACCATCCTGCAAGGCACGGTGCAAGGAGGCAGAAGAAGAAGGAGGCAGAAGAAAAGGAGACAGAAAAAGAGGTGGGAGGACAACATTCGGGAATGGATTGGCTTGAATTGAGCGAAGCCATGAGGGTTGCTGAAGACAGAGAAAGATGGAGTATGCTGGGTAAACGATCATCTGCGGTTTGCCCCTACGACCTTCGAGTTACGGGTTAGGATAGGATAGGATAGGATATGATTACACAGGAGATAAACATAAGTAACAGATAGATAAAGAAAGAGAGAGAGAGAGAGAGAGAGAGAGAGAGAGAGAGAGAGAGAGAGAGAGAGAGAGAGAGAGAGAGAGAGAGAGAGAGAGAGAGAGAGAGAGAGAGAGAGAGAGAGAGAGAGAGAGAGAGAGAGAGAGCAATTGAAAGAAATTAAATTGAAAAGGTAAGAGTAAGAAAAATAAAAAGAAGGAACACGAAGTTAACTTCAGTAAACCTATAAATAATGATTGACAATAAAATAAAAAAAACTTGTTTTCCTCGGTCAGTTGAACCCGGAAGATTCGAGGATTAATACAAAAACGCGCGAACGCGCGCTTGCGTAATCACACCTGAACACACACACGTACACGCGCACACACATACACTCTCCCTCTCTCTCTCACATGGAAAATTGAATCCTCAAACGCTCGCGCGCACTCTCTCTTTTACGTTCTCTCCCTCCAGCCCAGCTCCTCGCTTACACCCCCACACACACACCCCCACACACACACACCCCCACACACCCCCCACACACACACACTTATGGCCTGCCTTAATTGGAAGGTTCGTGGATGTTCAAAATCCTTTTTGCGAGGTTTTCAGATCCCGAACCTAGGTTGCTGTACCTTTTAAACAAAAAAGTTTGAAGCGTTTGGAATCTAAGAACCTCGGGAAAAAAAAGATTTTGAACCTCTACGAATTTTTTTACGAACCTCCCAATTAGGATAGGCCATAACAGTAGTTTTGTTAATAGTCGTGCTATAGAGCGTCCTTCGTGATAATTATATTTTTGAAAAATATACAAAAAAAATGTTGAAACTTGTAAACAAACTAGCGAAGCCTTGATTGTCTATTTAAACAATGGTTTTTATTCAACGGAAGAAAAAACGTAAAATATAAAAGTTGTTTTGGGTCGGAGACAAATAGGCTTATACATTACGTAACGTCATTATAACACACCCGATATGCTCTTACAGGAAGTGTTTTATAAATAGTTTTTCTTGGTGTTTGTGTGTTGCAAAGATCAACACAGTAATGATACAGAAGAGATACAAAGCACGGCGAAACCAGAGTCAGATATACATAGGCCAATTAACAAATGAATTTGCATTTTGTTTCACCACGTCGTTGGTATGTGAATAAACGTGGACTTGAGAGAGAGACTACAAACATTACCCACCCACCCACCCACCCCCTCAAACATACACAAACATTCACGCGCGTCCGCCTACATACAATATACACCCACACATTTGCATTGGTGGTATTTTATGCTTGAGATCTATCGATGACATTTTCAACACCAGGTGTCCTCCTTTCACTCTTCTTTTAGCTGTCTGTAACTTTGATGTATTTTTCCTAGTCTAGTTAAAAACATTATTTGGTCCTAATGGTGCAACCTTAGACGTCATGAAGATTTAATTACTTGAATACAAATTACAATCCTAAACTTAGAAGAGAAAAGAAGATGATCTTTCTGTAGCCTAATTGGTCGTTAACTTGTTGACTAGTTGATCATGTTACAGGTTCACCGTTGTGTGTGTTGTGTATTGAACAAAGGCGTTGCTAAGACATCTCGTGAAAAACTAGGTGTGGCGCTGTCTCTTCAAAAACATATGTCAAAGAATTGTAACGGGAGAAAAGATCAGAAATAAAGAAACACATCAATACGCATTAGCAATGTCTCATCTTGTTTAACGTAAGATTCCATCAAAACTTGAACAACAACAAAATCACTGCAGCAGAACTTCACCTGCGAATTCCAGTCTATTGGCCTATCCGTTAAGTTTTCATAAAAACGAATCATACGTAAACAAAACGTACATTCACTTTCATACACGCCTTTAAAAAAAAGATTTGTTTATTAAAAAATTTAAAACTAACCTTTTTTTAAAAAGGTTTCCCCCGAAACTCCTGCAAAAATTGAAAAACCAATATCAGAAGCAAACTATCAAACCCAATCTGTTGGCATACATTCGTTAACATTAAACAAAACAAATAAACGTACACACACACACGCATACGGTTGAACAAAATTTTATTCGTGAAAAAAATCGTTTTAAAAAGATTCACTGAAAACTGAGAGCTAGATGTATCAGACAAAACCTGCAAAACCCCAACTTGTGGCACACAAAATTAAATAAACATGCAAATTCATACAAACAAACAACAAACAAGCAAACAAACAAGTATGTTTTAACAGCATTTGTTTTTTTGCAGCTCGTTTAAAAAAGGTTCACTTAAGGTTGCGGGCAAAGATGGAGAAACCAGTATCAGAAGTTCAGCCGAGAAATCCAATCCATTGCTACACCTGTCGCAACATTTTTTAATGGCAAACATCTAGCGAATTCCATCACAAATACCTGAACTCGGAGGCTGTAGAGTACAGAATTAAGGTATCCCTGATACATAGAAGTACCATATAGATGTACGATCTAAATGGAGATGGGAAGGCGTGTGTGAGTTCTTCCTTTGCACTTTTACTAATCTGTGTTGATGGTGGTGTTAATGGTGATGGTAGTGATGACGTTCGTATTATTATTAGAGGTGGTGGTGGTGGAGGAGGTGGTGGTGGTGAATGCGCGCGCGCGCTTTTAATATTATAGTGTTGTTGATCTGATACGGTGCACGTGAACCGGTGGAGAATCAAACTAAAACCAAAGTACGTGCACGTAACATAAATCTTGAAATTAAATCAGTACAGCACAACCAACATAGTCCCCTCCCTCCCTCCCTCTCTCTTTTTTTAAATCTCTCTCTCTTTCTTCATTTATTTCTTCGTCTTCTCTCCTCCCACCACACTTCCCCTCATCCCTGTCTTTCTCACCTGCTGGCAGCAGAAGACGCCTGGGGCTAATGGTGTAAGCTCAATTTCTGGTGAGATGCGCCACCCTGCCAACGCGTCACAAATCATTTAAGATGCTCGTATAATGGCCCATGATAGCTCCTACCTGTCCACACCACCTAGCAACATTACCGAAAATACCACACATACACACACACACCCGCAAACCAACACACACGCACACACACACACACACCCACTCAAAACACGCACACACACAATACACATACATGCACGCTCACCGCACGCACGCATCTCTACCCCCAGCCCTCCACACAATTACAGACACATTACAGGAATTAAGGACCCTTGCACACTTCTCCACCATCAGGCTTCAAAAGGGGCGCATCTATGTGTGTCTCTATCCGCTCGTCTGTCTATCTCTGTCTAGTTTATCTGTCTGTGTGTCTGTCTCTTTCTTTCTCTCTCTCTCTCTCTCTCTCTCTCTCTCTCTCTCTCTCTCTCTCTCTCTCTCTCTCTCTCAGTTACCGTGTATAATTATACTTAATGGAGACCTTGTTTACTTCTCGTTCACTAGTCATGCAAAGGCATTACATGATTAATGATCGCCTTTCCAAATGCATGTCCTTCCTACAAACCAAACTCATCTAATACCTGACAAAGTCTAGCACACCACGGTCAATCAATACATCAAATATTATAAACATTACCCGTCTGTGAGAAAAACAGTTAGGTCGGAACCGGGGCGACTGAAAGACGATGCGCCCAAAGGCTGCAAGTGGGCACCTCGAGCAGGTTTTGTTTAGATCCTGTATCGGTGAACGCCTTGAGCAGCTCTTGAGATGGAACAGCGCTATATAAGAACGATTAAATTAAATTAATGAAACCAGAACAGAAAAGAATGTTACAAAAAATTCACTTCATGCAGACGAGATGCAAGCCCGTTGACCTCATTCTGATTTTATAACGTAGTGAGAGTAGGGAGGGAGGGAGAGAGAGAGAGAGAGAGAGAGAGAGAGAGAGAGAGAGAGAGAGAGAGAGAGAGAGAGAGAGAGATTGGAGCATGGAAAGCGGGGAATCGAATAGGGAGGAAAAACTGAATACAAACAACAAAACATAAAAAGAAAAAACGAACTGGAACACCAAGTCCAACACGCCAGCACACTAATCATCGGCTGGCAAATTTCCGCCATTCACGAAAAAGATTGACAGGTCCACTAACGCCAACCAACCCGTTTTGTCATAATGCCCCTCTCCCCCTGCCCCCTCCATCCCCTTCCTCCCTAATCCCTTCTCCCTTCTTCCACACACACACATACGCACGCTCGCGCGCACACACACACAAACACACCCACACATTCACACGCACAAAAAGAGTGTAGTCGCCATAGTAAAAAGGAAGACAACTGTCAACTAAACCAATTTCTGCTCTTGCGTATTAACAAACACACCAAATCCACCACCTCATCTTCCACCAAAACACACACACATACACACACGCACACACCCACACCCACTCAAACAAATACGCACACATGCACACACCCACGTGACCTATACATATGCGCAATAAAAGCACATGCATGTATATTGACGCCACAGTGTATTATAGAAGACTTCCAAATCGACCTTTAATTGATTACACATGATGGCAACATTCGTCGCTGATGTAAAAACTGTCAACTAATCATGTTTTACTGGTCAATGCCCAAATAATCAGGGCAATCATGTATTTGTGTTCGCTTACAATTACACTCCTGTTATGCTGCTGATCGTGTTTTCATTGTAACTATGCTAATGTCCGCATATTCGCGAAAAAGGAACACATGCTAGAACAGCAAAGCAAACGCAGTAATCTTGATTTTTTTTCTTATTTCAGGAGATGCTATGAAGGACGCCGTGAATTGCCAGATACAGTCCATTAAATAACATACTGCTAATCCCTCATCGCGTATATAGTGGGTTTCCTTTTGAGTACTAGATACTTTCTTCAGCTTGTTTTATTATGCGTCCAACTCCAACGCCGCGCAAGTTTCTGTTACCTTAATAAATATAGTACATACACACACAACACATACACACAACACACATACACAGCACACGCACTGCACACCAACATAAATATATATGCCAACATGCACCCCTACCCCGTCCCACACTCACACATATACGCCAGCACGCATGCACCCTAACGCACTCAACATTGAAAATCGACCCCACCCTACCTTTCTCTCGCCATTCGTTCGTTACCTAGTTTTGACGGACCCACACTTCAAAAACTCAAATCTTGACCCATCCACCCTTTTTTCTTGAGCGCCCTTTCTCCACCCCACGCCTCTCCCAACCCTTGAAAATCGAAACCGCCCTTTCCTCCCCAATCTCTCACTAACCTTCTCTCCATACCTTAAAGCCATCTAGTGCTGTTCAGATAGGCTAGATATAGACTGGAAAGAGACAGAAAAAAAGCCTTGATGATCACAGGTGAACGTATTCCTCTAGAGTATTCAGGGAGTTCTCAAATTGGAGATCCATACTTGCTTGCCATGTAATGCAGCGTTTAGTTGCTTCTTGCGGCTGGTTCGCCATCCGCATTGCAGCTGAACAAGGAACGTCTATTGACAGAACTCTATTTTCACTTATAACCTCTTCTCTTTCTCTAGCGTCTGTCTTTTTGTCTCTGTCTGTCTGTTTTTGAACCTGTGTGTGTCTATCTGTGTGTCTCTTTGCCTCTTTGTCTTTCTGTCTCTGTGTCTGTTCTTTTTTGTTTCTGTGTCTATCTCTCTGTCTTTTCTGTCTTTCTGTCTCTATGAATGTATATTTTGTCTCGGTGTCTGTCTTTCTGTCTGTGTCTATGTTTCTACTTGTGTTGGTCTTTTGGTCTCTTCGCCTCTTTGTCTTTCTGTCTCTATGTATGCCGTTTTTGTCTATGTGTCTGTCTTTCTGTCTCTGTGTCCTGTCTTTCTGTTTATTTCTATATCTCTATCTGCCATTATTTCTTTGTGTTTTTTTGTGTCTTTCTTTCTGTCTCTCCGTTGAGCTCTCAGCCTTTTCACAGAAGTAGATTCTCTGTCTTATAGCTCTCAATGCTTTTTACATAGTTAGTTCTGACGTTGTTCTCGTCCTGGCGACTTCACTATTTTGGGGTTTGAACTTGATTTCGACCAGCGCATAGAGCAGCGCTACACGAGCTATAGAAGTACAGTTAGAGATCCCCCCCCCCCTTCCTTCTTTCGTATTTCTTGACTCATTCCTTCTACAATAATGGTTTTCCTCTCTCCCCCTCCCCCCCCCTCAATCTCTCTCTCACTCTCACTCTCCTTCCACGCGGTCTTGTTTGTCGCGTTTGCATTTTCCGATGGTTTCATTCATGAAGTTTAAAATAATCCTTAAATTTGCCTGGAGGAAATGGCCTACCCATATCAAATAATTATATCTCTGTTCGGCCTCAGAAACGTCTTATCCTAATAACATAGCGCGAGGGGAAAAAAAAAGGGAGGACGGACGGAAAGAAAAAAACTCCTCGTCAGTTGATCTATCATTTACTGACAAAAACTGTACATACAAGTCTATCTTTCATGTACTGGCTTGTTAAGTGAATGAGACAGTCAGCAAATTAAGCTTCAGAGATTAAGTGATTTTATTTCTCTAGAGGTTTGCATACACTCACTAACTCAAAATGTAGTTTCATTAGTAGTAGTAGTAGTAGTAGTAGTAGTAGTAGTAGTAGTAGTAGTAGTAGTAGTAGTAGTAGTAGTAGTACTCTCGTTAGCTCAAAATGTACTTTCATAATAATAATAATAATAATAATAATAATAATAATAATAATAATAATAATAAACCAGAGTAATAATAATAATAATAATAATAATAATAATAATAATAATAATAATAATAATAATAATAATAAACGAGAGTACTACTACTACTACTACTACAACTACTGCTACTACTACTACTACTACTAAGAAGAAGAAGAAGAAGAAGAAGAAGAAGAAGAAGAAGAAGAAGAAGAATGTTATTGTTATCATTGTTATTATTATTATTATTATTATTATTATTATTATTATTATTATTATTATTATTATTATTATTATTATTTCTTCTTCTTCTTCTTCTTCTTAGCAGTAGTAGTAGTACTATTTATTAATTAATTAATTATTGAATTGATAAGTTTACTATTTTATTGTATACTTTCACTTGAGTATTATTCATATGTATGCCACAGGCAGCATTCAATTCTCATCATGCATTCACCCTTTCCCTTCTTTCCGCCCTAGGGTTTGCAAAAACTCCACAAGAACATACATTTATCATCAAATCAATCACATGGTCAACGCTACTTTTCTCACTCTACTTAACCAACTTAACGGACATGAATTGGACACGTATTTTATAAATCTATTTAAACCAACATTAATTATCATTGTTATTGTTATTGATATTTGTAGTAGAAGCGGTGGTGTTAGTGGCAGAAGTTCCGTGATGCCATCTTAGCCGATTGCATCTGATTTCTTTTCTGCTAACCGGTTTGTTTGCTAATATAAACAGGCTACGCTTTATGCAAAACATTTCCACTTTGATACCAATGCTTCCTTTGACCGTGATAATTACTTCCCTTGATGAACACTGATGGTCTGGGACGTGTTTGACTGTAATGGTAGAAGTTTATTATTTACTATAATAATGTTATATGTGTAAGAAATTTTTATAACTTGCTTCTAGCTCTGAGTACAGGCATAAGTCGTCCTTTTTATATAGCCTCTGTGCAATTTAGTACCCTATTAATATTATATTCACTGACATATTCAAAATTGTTATAATGAATGGAGAAGTTGTTTTTATTGATTGTGTATGAGTGGTTTGTCAGTCAAATTAAAATTTATAAATATTGTTTTTTAAGTGGGCGTACGTATTTGTAGTAATAGAGCTGGAAATGACTTGTGTGTGTGTGTGTGTGTGCAGGTGTGTGTGGTGTGTGTGTGTGTGTGATTGTGTGTGTGTGTGCAGATGCGAGACTTTAGATCAAAGTATAATATATAATTGCTGTGAAAATTTAGTTTGCAATTTTATATATTACATTTATTTTTATTTTGTTTTCAAACATTTTTTGTATTTGCTGAGAGATGCAATGTGCTGTACGAGTGCACAGTAGTGTGGATAACACAGATTATTTTGTTGACTTGACTTGACCAAAGCTAAAATTCGGCGTGCCAGTCAGTATAAATAACAAAAAATCACGCAAATGAGAAAGTTGGAAAAAAAAAGTTGTTTATAAAAAAAAGTTTGGAAGTGTTGCCTGACTGCCAAGTTTACGGATCCACGAATCTGCATGGAAACGAGGTGAACATTGTTCCCAGCAGACCCCTTCCAGTTCAATACAGACTATGCACAATCAATAGTCCGTCGATGTTTCGCAGTAGAAAACACCCTGTTGATGTTCAATGCATTTCCTCCTCATCTCCCCATTGAGCACACAGCACGCTTGCACTCAGCTATTTGTTTTAAAAGTTTGCTTTTTTCTGTTCCTTTTTTTATTCGCTGAGACGCACACACACACACACGCACTCGCTCTGCCCAACTTACTCATTCTCTCGATTTTTAAAACCATCCACACTCAATAATATTGTCCGCATGTTATCCAAACACAACTTCATCAGTCCATTTGTTCCACACATTCTCCCTCCTTCTTATTAGGAATGTTTGTTATTAGGTGCGTATTACACACGTTGTTATTTATTCGGTGTGCCAGGGAGAACGATTATCAGCAGGGGCGGGTGGTGAGTGGGATATATGTGAGTGAGGTACGGGGTTGGGCAGTACAATTGTATGGAATGGAGAAAGATTGTGTGTTTTTAAGTTTTAGGTAAGACTGCTGCGCTTCCTTGTCATTTCCATCTTCCTATATGCTTGCGAGACATGGACTCTCACAGCAGATCTATAACGAAGAATACAAAGCATGGAGATGAGGTGCTACAGAAGACTTCTGGGCATTTCCTATACACAGCACATCACCAACGACGAAGTCCGACAGACCATCACACAAGCTATTGGACAACACGATAACCTGCTCACAGTGGTAAAAAGATTAAAACTCCGATGGTATGGCCACGTCACCAGATCATCAGGTCTTGCAAAGACCATCCTGCAAGGCACAGTGCAAGGAGGTAGAAGAAGAGGGAGACCGAAAAAGAGGTGGGAGGACAACATTCGAGAATGGACTGGTTTGACACTGAGCGAAACAATCAGGGTTGCGGAGGACAGGGAAAGATGGAGTACGCTGGTTAAACGATCATCTGTGGTGCCCCTACGACCTCCGAGTTACGGGATAGGATAGGATAGGAAGTTTTAGTATGTACTTTACAGTTTTATACCTTGATAATTCTTATAGTTGTTTAAAAATTTATTGTAAATTTATTACTTTTTATTTCTGTATCTGGTATATCAACATTGCTTTTATTGCAGTATGATTGTCCTTGAATTTTTTCTTGCATTGTTTATTATTTAGTTTTTAGGTTTGAGTTTTACACGTTCTTAAAATATGTTTTTAATTGTAAAATGCAGTGAGCCTGAACATAGCTAAGGAAACTGCGCTATATAAATCCACTTCTTCTTCTTCTTCTTCTTCTTCTTCTTCTTCTTCTTCTTCTAATTATTTTATTATTATTATTATTATTATTATTATTATTATTATTATTATTATTATTATTATTATTATTATTATTATTATTTACCACTATTAAACCTCGCCTTCGCTGGGAAGGAGTTAGCTGCCTGATATGTATGCAGTTTGTACAAGGAAGGATGATGGTGATGATGGTAATGATTACAATGATGATGATGATGATAATGATGATGACGACGACGGCGGCGGCGGATGTTGTTTACCTACATTATATACAACCCAGAAAAGCAAAACATACATGCCGTGATACATATCTCGTTGTTGTGCATAACATTTCAACAAGATTGACATAATGTTGTATTTATCCATACCATATTAAGAAGAAGAAGAAGAAGAAGAAGAAGAAGAAGAAGAAGAAGAAGTTTATAATAAAAGAATAAAGGGGTCGTAAACCATTACTAGGAACGAAGTTTAAACTGCTTCGCAGGTATGGAAAAAGTGCAATGTAAATTATGCAAATAATAAATTATAATGTAAAAATTAGCAATGCAAATACAATAATAATAATAATAATAATAATAATAATAATAATAATAATAATAATAATAATTATCATCATCATCATCATCATCATCAACATCATCATCATCATCATCATCACCATCTTCATCATTACCTTCATCATCATCTTCATCATCATAATCATCATCATTATTATCATCATAATCATCATCTTCATCATTAATATCATCATCATAATCATCATCATAATCATCATCATCATCATCATCATCGCGTTATGGCCGAGTGGTCTGAGGTAAGTGGGACTAACTTGCCTTGTCCACATGCTAAAAACCAATAGTGCTGGCAGGTGTGGGATCGATCCAGCATCTGGGCGTTATGTTCCTCCGAATATTATTTACTTTCGACTCGGGCAACGTGCCCAGGGGTTTTCTCCGGGTGCTCCGAGTTGCTCCCCCCAAGGTAAAAAAATTGCAAAAACACAACTAATATTAGGTAGGTTGCGTTCGGGCGCGCCACAGGCTGCGACTACGCCTTCCCCAGGGAGGCGGCCCAGAATTTTCCGTTAAAAGGGGACTATAACGTGTCCAAAAAATCATCATCATCATCATCATCATCATCATCATCATCATCATCATCATCATCATCATCATCATCCTCATCCTCATCATCATTATCATCATCACTATCATTTATTATTGTTGTTGTAGTTAAGTGTCCTAACATGCACAAAACGGAAGAAAGCTAGGCTGAAAGTGAAAATGGAAGGATGCAAATGAAGAACGTACAACAGAAAACAAACAAACACACACACACACACACCCACACACACCCTCACACACACACACACACACATGTAAAGGACAGAAAATGTGATTTCAGAATGCCGCCCATACAGGTATTGCGGCGGTTTTAAAATACAGGGCTGTGGAAGGCAAGGCCGCAGGGCTAGCTAGATTAAGATGACTGTATGATGAGTACCATTAACATTAAAATACATTTAAAAAAAAATTTTTTAAACACAACCCACCGGACTGATTGCACAATCTCAAAATGATTATCCTTGTATAAATGATGACGACAATAAAGGGATTCGTATTCGTATTCGACCGTTTATGAATAAATGCATATAAAGTAAACACTGCCGTGTTTAACTCGCCCCTTCACCACATCACATCTCTGTCTGTCTGTCTGTCTGTCTAGTCTGTCTCTCTCTCTTTCTCTCCATCTTTCTCTCTCTTCAATACTACGGCCTTCAATTCAAGTCTGCATTGATTCAGTATCAACCAATTTCTAACGTTTCAAATGTCTTTTATCACGATCAATTTAACGGAGAGAAAACCATTCGATCGATTCTGGATTTCAAGTTTCATTGTTTTCAAGACGAAGGACGGGTTTTTAATAAGTAGAAAGAACATCACCTGGTTTTAATAAGAAAAAAAATTGTTTTAAAACTACTATGTTGGTAGTTTTCAAACAAAATAGTAAACGTTGCAACAAATCAAGTAAAATACCACGGAAATAATTAAAAGGAAACTAAAGGAAATAAAATAAAATAAAACAAAACTGGGTAAACGGGTAAGAGAGTATTGATCCCAATCAACATCGTAAATAAGTAAGATAATTAATAGCAATAAAAAAGGGAATTGAAAACATCGATTCAGAATCCCTAGAAAAAGCTTGATCGATAGAAGAGTATTCGTCTTCAACGACTATATACTTTATTTAAAAGGCCAACGTGCATTCGCTTACTCCGCACCGCAAGGCAGTGGGTAAATTTCCCTTCCCCGTCCCATATCCGCAACATTACAATCACAAACAACAATCAACGACAAGCATTCCCCCCCCCCCCCAAAAAAGGCCCGCTCAAAACACCCACCTCTTCAAACTGCATTATTCAGGACTGGATTGTGTGTATCCGATGCCATTCCCCTCCTCTCCTCTTTTTTGTCTCTGTATTGATCCGTAAGTGATATAGTAGGTACACGGCCCTGAAGATATTTTATTACTGTTTTTTTTCCCGCCCCTCCCTTCTCGTTCTCCCCCCCCCCCCCCCCTCCCCCCCCCCCCCCTCCCCCTCCCCTCCCCCCCCCCCCCCCCTCCCCCCCCCCCCCCCCCCCCCCCCTTCTCCCCCCCCGCCCCCTTTCCCTTCCCCCCCCCCCCCCCTCCCCCGCCCCCCCCCCTCCCTCCCCTCCCCCCCCCCCCCCCCCTCTCCTCCCTCTCCGCCCCTCTCCTTTCCCCCCCCTTCCCTCCCCCCCCCCCCCTTCCATTTTCTCCACCCCCCCTCCCCCCACTCCTCCCTCCCCCCCCCCCCCCCCCCTGCACTCCCTCCTCCTTCCCTCCATATCCGCAACATACAATCAACACAAGCATTCAAAAGGCCCTCAAAACCACCTCTTTCAAAATGCATTTATTCAGACTGATTTGTATCCCGCTGCATTCTCCTCCTCTTTTTGTCTCTGAATCTGAATCCGTAAGTGTATACATACACGGCTGTAAATATTTATACTGTTTTTCTTCCTGGAGCTAACGAGCATATAAATACTGTGCATAGGTTTTTGCCTATTTTCTATTCTGTCTTTTTTGTCATTGGTGTACATAGTTGTAAATAGTCTATTTCTGTCTTTTTTATCATTTGTGTACGTAGTTGTAAATAGTTTTTACCTTTACTGTTCCGTTTTTTGGTGTATCGTGGCAAAAGCGATGTTTGATCGAGTGCATATATTTTTATGTAATGACTATGTAAAGCGTGGTGAGTCTGGTAATAGGCAGGAGTACCCGCTATATAAAAATCCGTTATTATTATTATTATTATTATTATTATTATTATTATTATTATTATTATTATTATTATTATTATTATTATTATATTTCTTCTAAACAGTTATGGTAGCTGTACGCTGGTAGTTTTAATTTTGGTCAACAAATCATCAAAATCAATATGAAATGAATCGTTCTCAGATAGCACCTGTACAGTCTCAAAGAGCTGCCCAAGGCGGAAGACCAAAATCAAAATCTGACTCTAGCCGCTCTAAGACCCCAGCCTCCAGCATTTTATTAAATACACTGCTAAACGCCACGGGCCTTACTCTGCAACACTAAACAACTTGACGCGCTTTTGAAACCTAGCTTTGACGGTAAGACGGAAGGGGCTAAGGGGTTATAGAGTGCACCAAGTTGCAGTAGGTGTGCGCCTTGGCCGCTACTAGTTTGATCTTGACTTCAGCGAACAATTTCGCGTACGCTAGACCTCCCTCATTCACCAAAGACTGGAGCTGGTCTTTTAGCTGTTACACGCGTTTATAATAACAAGGATTTTTTATTTGTAAGAAAAGACAATAGTGTGGTGTTGCTGTTTATTTATTCCAAGTCCTTATTTAAGAGGGGGCCCCCACTGACTTCGCTCCCTTGCCCCTATACGCAATTGTGTCCGGGGACGGTAATCTACCCACTGAACTTCGCTCCCTCGACGGATCCTTTTAACATTCTCATTGAGTGTTGTCCCTACTTGAAAAAATAAGCTTGAAAAAAAAATTACTCTTTCGAAAGTACAGCATTTTTTTGAAATTGAAATAGTCTGCAGTTTTTGCATTATTAACAGAAACCGTCAGCCAGCGTTCTTGCGATAAAAATAGTACGGCTATGATATTGTGGCACCGATAAATAGGGGAAATAACTCCCTGCCAGAACAGAAATGTCAAAATTCTAACTTTTAACTGTTGGTTTAAGCAAAGAAAGCTCTATGGTTTAATGTAATAACAATGCGAATTTTATGGTAAACCGGTTTTCGCCATAAGTAAACAAAGCCTTGGAATAGGGGCTCTTTAAAGAACAATGGACAGGTCCAGACAATAATTTTAACAAAGATTTGCTGCATTCAATTCTTTTTGTTATAAAAGTATTGCTGAAAGAACTTATAGGACGACATTTTATAAACTATATGCTGCTAAAACTAATCCGTAAAATGGCATCAATATTTGTTTTTTAAACTAAAAAAACCAAAGTAGTTTATTGATAATTATACCTGGCCTGCAGCTGTGACATATATCACCTAAGGCTTTAATTAAGTTCGATGTCTGAATCACTGCAGTCATTGCAAAGAATCACCGCTGGTTTTGATGCAACTCCAATTCTTTGTTCACCCCATTACGCATTGCCTGTAATGTAACTTCCACTCAAAGTCAGTAACGAATCTCCAGAGTGAATAGAACAAACAACAAAATTACAGGGGAAGGTATTAATTGCTGTTTTATTTGCTGAATGCCGTGCTGAGAGATTCTGATTCTACAGGAACATTAGAATATAAAATGTAGAGGGGGAAAAAGTACCGATTTTTTTCCCCACAAGGAATCTCACACCTAATGCTGCGGTATTTATCAGATCGTGATTCTAGGTCATGTGAGTTTAAAACGATTTCCGTTTCGCGTGCATTGCGATGTTATCACCTGGTAATAAATTATTTTTTTAATCTGTTATTCGTAACTGCTTTTGCGCCTGCTGCTCTTCAGGATGGTGATGAGCACACTTAGAATGAAAATATCAAGGACAAACGAAGAGAATAGGAGTAAGATTTTATCAACGAAAAACTAATGTAAGGCAGTTATTGTTAGTTAGACATTTCACCACCTCAAAGAACTGTTAAATACGTCGGTCAAAATGCACAACCTCCGGAAACCTGCGAACCTAACATTCGACGGTGCCACTTTAACCGACCCGTGAGTTTATTTGAAATCTGTCATCTCTACATTGACAGAGCAGACATCCTTTTAAATTAAAGTTAGGTTCATACGCTGGACCTGGGCCGGGAGAAGATGGGAAGGAATATCGTCTGCAGAGTAATTACGCAACAGACAAGACAACAAAGAGATATAACTCATCCTAGTTGAATGAACACTAGCGGATAAAAGGATAAAAAAAAAGTGTAGGATAAATGAAGACAGGCAAGACTGAATTAATTAAATAATTAATTAAGCCATCGGCCAGGGTCTACAAAAGAGTAAAGAAGAGGTAAAACCAAAACAAATGAACAGGTAAGGAAAATGCAGTAAAATGTGTAGGAGAACTGACAAGGATGAAGTAAGCCATCAAGATATCGACCACGACGGAACCCACTCAGAATACACTTCATGTTCAGTCTTCCGCCAGCTTGTCCCTTCCCAATATCGCTCATGCGCTCGACCACGTCCTTGCAGTTGCAGTGTTCGTCTGTACATTATGCTATACTATTATCTGCAACATCTACTATACTCTCATTTTGTCCATTCTACTTCAGTCCATGGCCCGCTTGTATGTCGGGCAATTTCACGCCGAGAACAACTTTTCTCATTACGACTTTCATTTATTTCATCAATGTTATATAGCGCTTTTCCAGCTCAAGAGTTGCTCAAGGCGCTGGTCGATTCAGGATCTAATTCAAGCCGCTCCCCTGCAACCTTTGGGCGCATAGTCTGACGGCCAGACGACTGAGCACAATCTTGGGCGACCGGGGATGCAGAGAAAGGACCTAGTGCGTGCTGGGTGTATTTGTGTAGCCTGTACTCACCCGTCTAGGACACGAGAGTCAGGATCTTTGAAATCCATGCGATGGAGTGAATGTATTTATAAGTCGTGGCCTTGCCTGTAAAGTTTTGTGTTTGCCTTCTTTTGATATTGTACATTCAATTAGACATATATGTTTTGTGTTCTACTTGTTTTCACCTTTAAATTAATTATCACTTAGCAAATGTACTGATGCCACCCGCATCTTCCGCTTTATTGGAATAAAGAATACTTGACTGGAATGTCTGTGTACGTTTGCACAGACTAGACCTCGGTTAATACTCTCATCTGAGGGAATATGGACGCAGTGCCTCAGGGTAATTTTTATTTTGAATTTTGTATTTTATTTATTTATTTTGTATTGATTTATGTATTATTTTACTCAGGCCGTAAACGGGATTTAAACCACTGCCTGCACAGGCTGCAATTGCATCGCCTGACATTTGAGAACACTGCATACACCACTGAGCCAACTGCCATTTCATCTTCATACCAACTGTATGTTCAAACCATCCAACCCCCACACACCCCTCTCTCCAACCTTCACTTGTATTCATTCTCAGCATCCATCTCAATACTATGTTAATAGCAAGGCCCCACATCGTGTCCATGCATTCTTAGCATTCACTCGCCACATCTATAGATATTAATCTAAATGTCCAGCCTGCTAATTAAAGCTCTCGAGCTGGTCAACGACTCCGTCATGACCTTCTATCACTCTCGGCCATGTCCTGTGAATCTCGGTCGCTGCTCTCCGAGCAACAGGAATGTCCAGTTTAAAGAGATTTGTGTTTAAAGAGTGAGGTGCAGATCGAAATAATGATATAGGCCTGCAATCACCGGGTCAATCCAACATTTGGAACAGAAGAAGTAACCTAATCTTGAAGTAGTTAATGTAGTCATTGGATACGAGGCCCCGCTATATTGTTTTCATATAAAAATAATGGACAGGGTGAACGTTTTCGACGTAACATTGACCAGAAGCCGCCCCTAAGAGGTCGCCTAAGGAAAACCGGGTCAGACAACTTTAAGGATTTGACAAGATTTGAGACAGTCCATCTCCTCAGCACTCTCAAAAATAAATAAATAAATAAATAAATAAATAAATAAACAGACAAAAGCACAATGTGGAAATATTTCTGTGGTCAGAACTTCGTTGATTTTGTTTTCTTCTATGGCATCGTTCATCGTCTCCACCCCCACAATTTTACAAGACACGAACCAGAGTAGAAAAGAATCTCAGATGTATCGTCCATCATCTCCTTAGGCCTGTGCCACCACTACCACTACCCAAAACTGAACAAGTCACGGAATTAAAGGCAGTGAATGAAGCGATCGCATGTCAGTGCGCCGTTGGGCAACGACAATTAACTTTCTGACCTCCTGGACAGAAGACGGAGCGGGGGAGAAAAAGGATGCTGTTTCATTTGAAACCGCAAACGTTAAAGTTCTTTAGTGACCCAAGCAGCTAGAACGGAGCTAGATTGCTTCCTGCTGCTGATGGTACGTCCATTCTGAAGTGGACAACAGTGGTAGGAAACAAGGGCTGACGAGTCAGGATTGGGTAGTGCAGGAAAAACGAGAGAGAGAGAGAGAGAGAGAGAGAGAGAGAGAGAGAGAGAGAGAGAGAGAGAGAGAGAGAGAGAGAGAGAGAGAGGCATACACACCGTGAGACAGACAAAGACAGTGAACGGAAACAAGAAATGAAGAAGTGATCACCCGCCTTTGACTGCAGTGAATACATTCTGCAATTGCTCTGAAAGTTGCAGGATAGAACCCTGCTAGATTATCTTGGCTAATCGGTTTATATCTATGTGTTTGACTGTATGTGCATTTCGTTTATGCGTGTGTAAATTATGTGTATGTCTGGTGCCTGTATAAAGTCAAAAAATTGCACACTCCAGCTCAGCGCTCTAATTTTAACTTCTCTTTAGTTTTCTTAATGAAAAGAAAACACAAGTGGGAGGGAGCGCTGGAGTGTGAAGTGTCTTTTTTTTAACTTCATGTCGTCGCCTTTTTGGGGTGTTTTCAATACTGACACCTCTTTCTACCTCTCTCTGTCTCTACACTATATATCTATATCTATATCTATATATTCATGTTTTGCATATGAATGTGTGTGCGTGGGAGGGTTGGGTTCTGATAATGCTACATGAAAACTCGTTGGCAAATGAGTTTTTTTCTCTGCGGGACTGTCTGATAGCACCTTAAGGACATATGACTGTTTGATAATACTTCAAGGACAGCGACAAATGACACTGCAAAAAGAAGATGACAATTTGGGAGAGATAAATAGCCAGCTGCCATCATAGTTAACAGAAACACCTGCTAGATGTTCTGATACTCCCACATCGTGGAAACGAAACATGACGCACGCAGAAGAAGTGAAAATAAAGGAATGCTGTCAGCATTGGAAAGAAATTGAATAGGAGCTTCACAGCCCCCAAATATACGACCTGTATTAGCGCAGGCGTAAGCTTTATCATCGACCATGAAATCGGATGTGGTTTGCATCAAATATAAGAAATAAAAATACATTGAAGTAAGAAGATACTCTGAAAAATGAAAATAAACTGAGGTGAGGACATACTATAAAAATGGAAATACGCTGACATAATCTGTGCCAAAGTGTCAAAGCTTCTCAGAACAAACTATAAGAAATTTCAACTTAAAAATGCATCACGGCATGGACATAGCCCAACATGAAACACGAAAATACATTTTGGTAGCCTGAAAATATGCTTTGGTACTTAACGGTCAAAGCATAAAAGCTTTCCAGCACTTAACAGCAATACATTGTGGTTTGGGACATACTAAGCGAATGAAAATACACTGAAACAATCACATATATTATAAGAAAAGAAATACAACTAAACTAAGATACATGAAAGGTGTTTTAAGTGCCAGAGGTATTGTAGCACTTGTCAAGGTAGCCTGCGGGCCTTGTTGCAATTGTACGTACACAGCACATTCGTCCCTCCAAAGCGGCACTGCCATATGTCTGGGATATAGCTGCCTGCCACGCTGTCACGAAATCCGTGGTCACGACTGGGTGACTACGACCCCCCAAGCCTTTTTGCCTCAAGCTAGCTGTGCCGCGGATTATCCGATTACTGCAATCGTCTACAAGTGCTGCACGCAGCTTGCAGACCTTGCAACGCTTTAATGTGCGCGCCACAAACTCTGGCATTGACTGTTGCATGCTACGATTTTCATAACCGTTCAGCGACACATCGCAACACAGATCAATCTGAAACATACCGGACATTTATTATGCAATGTGCCTGTTCTGTGGGGAAAAATACCCTCAGTAAGTCGTTCTATAATAAATGTACTATGAAGTTGGATAAACTTACACAGATGGTCAGAAAAACGTCAAGAACACGTTTTAAACGGCGAAATCGCCGATTTCATTGTTTGTGCATTTGTGATGTGATTTTAAAATTATTATTGCTCATTGATTGGCAACTATGTATCCTTTTGTACAGTTCATCTTGATATCGTTTTAATCTGCTTATCATTTTTTTTTCTAATTGCTTTTGTGCTGTCACCTTGTTCATTAGTCCATGATAGCTTGCACTGTGCGGGAATTTCCTTTCAAATGGAGACGAGACCGCCACCACAGCGGCATCCAGGATATAATCCTTTAAAAATGCCTCAATGCAATATTTTATGTGAGTTCCTATTGTGGCACAGTCAATGGCTTATCAATAATGTCATGTTGCACGATAGGTGTATACTGGTGAGCCAAGAGCGATATCTCTCGTATCAGCCACGACGACTCTGAAGGTGATTAATGAGCTGTAGCCGTACGTACATTTTCTTTGCAAATCATAAAGACACCCCTTTTCAAGCAAAATTAATTCATAGCGAGTGCACGAGTACAAACATTCTGATTATAAAACATGAACGAGTGCACGCGCACAGTGCAATGCGAACAATGTGGTTACAAAAGACGAATGTCTTAATTAATCCCTTTTCAAAGCGAAGACAGGAGAATGGATGGGCGTTGCATTCAGTAAGCTGGCTGTGAGAAAATGGAGATCCATAGCGTCACTCTTCTTCTTCTTCCTTTAATTTCCATCTGTCATACTCGACAACAATTACTGACATATTTGGGGATATTTTGTACGACTGCACTGTGGGTTCTTCACTGGATTCTGGAGGCATCGGGGGGAAGGGGGGAAGTAAGTAAAGACAGCACCTAACTGGAATGAAATATAGCACCTAACTGAAATGAAATACTGTATAGCACCTAACTGAAAAGAAATAGGCAGCAGCTGAATGTGGAGCTGAAGAAGGCGCTAGTTGTCCTAAAGCCCACGGGGATCCTAATGATGCACAAGGCCCACAAATCGCTGCTGCCTTTATTTAAAACAAAGGGGTGTCGAGAGTGGAAGACTGAGCAGTTGTGGAAGGGAAAATGGTGCGACGGAAAAAGATGTATAGTTGCCGTAATCGGTGCGGCACTGGATGCGTTTGGAATTGCTTGGGATGATGGCTTCTTCGACAGCTTGGGGAAAAACGCGTACATCTTATTATTATTATTATTATTATTATTATTATTATTATTATTATTATTATTATTATTATTATTATTATTATTATTATTATTATTATTCACATTATTATTCACATTATTATTTTCTTACCCTAATAGTTTTTATGCACCGATAAATCGTTCGTTAACGCACAAACAATCCACTATGTAAAAGTAATTTAATTGTTCTTGCAGAGCGCACTCACCAGCACAACGAGCAGAAAAAAACATAAATCTGAGCTTGTACAAGTTAATCGCATAAAATAGGTCAAGTACGAGATCAGACTTTAGGCGACGCAAATAAAACAGCTGTATTACTACAGTATATAACTCCTTAAGTACGCGAGGGTTAAATCTATTCTAGGATATTTGTAGAAAGACCGAAAGACAGAACGTTAGAAAAAGAGACAGAGAGAGAGAGACAGAGAGGAAAACAGAAAAGAAAGTTAGTTAGTTATTAATTGATTACAGGGTCCAGCGGACTGCAAAAATCCGATTCAGGACCACAAAGTCAAGACAACAAATTGGCTGAAAGAGAACTTACCCCTAATCCGCATAAAAGATCTGCTGAAACAACCCCAGTGAGGGCATACGACCAACCGGTCACTGTACGATAAAGGCATCCAATGCAGGGGACGCTAAGGCTACACTATAATTTTTTATTTTATTTACCTTATTGCCCCTTTTTCATAGGGAAATTCTGGGCCGCCTCCCCTGGGGAAAGCGTAGTCGCAGCCTGTGTCGCGCCCAAACCCAACCTATCTAACATTAGTTGTGATTTTTGAAATTTTGTTGGGGGAGCGAACCGGAGTACCCGGAGAAAACCCCCGAGACGTTGCTCGAGTCGAAAGTAAATAATATTCGGAGAAACGTAACGCCCAGATGCTGGATCGAACCCACACTTGTTAGACGCCATTGGTTTCTGGCCTGTGGACAAGGCAAACTAGTCCCGCCTTAGCCCACTTGGCCACACGCTCGCTCTTTATCGAACCCCGTTTACAAAAACAAAATAGAATGCAAGCATCATTATAAAATATCAACAAAACACATACATATAAAATGCATACATTGCTAAATAATAATATCATACGAAGCCCTATTGACCATTTGGCAGAAAGCGTCCACTATTCTACAAGCTGATACAACAGACTCACACACAAATGAGGAGGTTTGTCTCGGAAGAGTTTTCAAGAAAAAAAGGTAGGTGACTAGTCTAGCGAGGAAGAATATAGTATAGTAGATCGATAGAATAGAGTAGGAATGAGGAAGAACAAATGAGAAAGACAGGGACAGTGGGAATTTAAATCACTAAATTTCGAGAAAGTGGGAATACTATTTATACAGAAACTCCAGGCACTCCCACGGGATGAAGAAAATAAAGAAGTAGAAAAAATAGATTGCAAAAAAATGCAGGAAGAAAGAAGAGAAATAAGGAAATA
The DNA here is from genome assembly GCA_036898135.1 of Oncomelania hupensis. Taxonomy (NCBI): domain Eukaryota; kingdom Metazoa; phylum Mollusca; class Gastropoda; order Littorinimorpha; family Pomatiopsidae; genus Oncomelania; species Oncomelania hupensis. The sequence goes on from CM072511.1 coordinate 131,804,358, forward strand.
AAGATGAGGCAGGAATTAATAAAATATGAAAGAAAGAAACTCTTCAACATCTTCCTAGAGTGCATCATGTCAGATGCCCTTGCAGACCACGAAGGCACAATCAGCATAGGGGGAAGAGCAATCTCCAACATCCGTTTTGCGGATGACATTGATGGATTGACTGGAGAGGAACAAGAACTTGAACGGCTGGTACAGAGGCTTGACACCACCTCCAGAGCCTATGGAATGGAAATAAGTGCAGATAAGACCAAAATGATGACCAACAACACCAATGGCTTCAACACGGACATCAAATTCCAAGGCCAATCCCTCAACCACACCAGCTCAATGCCTATGTGAGCAGCACTCTTACTCTTTGGTTCCCCCACATTTTGTTGGATGTGGGCTATTTATAGCTTGCCTACACCCTCCCTTCCAGTGAAAGTAAAGGAAAGAAGCACCGTCGAAGCTATCGGCGAAGCTATTTATAGCTAGCTTGGCTGAACTAACCTCAAAACCTAAAAGCTTTGGTTGAGTCAGTGTGCAACACAGTGCATAGCTTCAAATATTTAGAAGCCGTTGTATCAGACAATGGGTCTCGACAGGAAGTCCTCTCCAGGATAGCACAAACAACTGTTGCCCTTGCGAGGTTGAAGCCCATTTGGAAAGACAGGACCATCAGTCTACATTCCAAGGTAAGGCTGCTGCGCTCCTTTGTCATCTCCATCTTCCTATATGCTTGCGAAACATGGACCCTCACAGCAGATCTCCAACGAAGAATACAAAGCATGGAAATGAGGTGCTACAGAAGACTTCTGGGCATTTCCTATACCCAGCACATCACCAACGACGAAGTCCGACAGACCATCACACAAGCCATTGGACAACACGATGACCTGCTCACGGTGGTGAAAAAACAGAAACCGATGTTATGGCCACGTCGCCAGATCATCAGGTCTTGCAAAGACCATCCTGCAAGGCACAGTACAAGGAGGTAGAAGAAGAGGGAGACCGAAAAAGAGGTGGGAGTACAACATTCGAGAATGGACTGGTTTGACACTGAGCGAAACAATCAGGGTTGCTGAGGACAGGGAATGATGGAGTTCGCTGGTTAAACGATCATCTGTTGTGCCCCTACGTCCTCCGAGTTATGGGATAGGATAGGTATAGATAGGGATAGGAAAGAAAGACAAGAGTTAACAAGAGAAGGATAGGTGGGTTTGTACAGCTGCGTGTCATCCGCAAACGACTGGCTCTCAACAGCATGCTTTTTGAGCAAGAGGAGCAGTGGCTTGGTGTACATTATGAACAAAACATGGACTAAGAAGGGAGTTATCATTAAGGTAAGCAAAACGTTGCTTCCAGACTAGCTTTTCAATGACTTTGTATAAAAATGACAGATTAGATAGAGGTCTGTAGTTTTTCAGGTCATTCTTCTTAGTTCTTAAGCAAGGTTTGATGACAGCTGACTTACATGAAAAAGGAACTGCGCCAGAAGACAAGCTCTCATTGACTATGTGGGTTATGGTTGGGAGCAACTGATCTAGCGACTCAACCAACAGTGGAGTGGGGATGGGATCCAGAGAACATGACGTTGGTTTAGATTTAAGAATAACACTTTTGACTTCTTGTTCTGATACAGGGTTAAAAACATCAAAGCGTGAACTAACACCAGAAGGAGGAGACAAATCATGGGGATGGATGCCATGACGGTCAAGAGCGGCACGAATGTCAGCTACTTTGCTTGTGAAAAGTTACAAAAGACATCAGGTTGCTGAGACAACGGATACACTGAGGGAAGAACAGTTGCTTTGCTACTGATTGATTGATTGATTAATTGTTGCTTTAGGTCCAGCGGACTCTTCCGAGCCAAATCAGGACCATGCTTTGCTACTACCTTTGAGATGGTTACAGACGTCAAACAGAAGCTTGCTAGTTTCACTACTACTGTCTGATGTTATTGCAAACATACAAAGATTTTGCACGGTGGACAATCTGAGACACACGCATCTTGGCAGCGAAGTAAATCTGCTTAAAAACAACAAGGCCTGACCTCAACCACTTCTTTTCCGCACTACGCCGGCGTTTCTTAGCATCGCGGAGCTCTTTTCTAAAAGGACCATATGAGGAGATGACCGAGCTGACCCAACCTTGCACGCAATGCACTGTCTGGCATATCCACAGTGGGGCAGAGGGCATGCTTAAAGACATGTCTATCTACTACACGCAGGCTGCGGACCTCCTTGAACTCAGGGGAGGAGGGCGAGAGCTAACGTTAAGGTCGCAAACAACACAGAAGTGGTCCGAGCACAGCTCCTGAGTAACTGAGGTGGACTTGACAGCACTATCCTGAGGCCTATGTAACACCCAATCAATAACATGTCCACGATTATGGGTGGAGGTTGGTCGACCGACTGTTGGAGACTTTATAAGTCCAAGAGATCGATCATCTCGGTCGTGGGGCCGGGGAGCTCAGTTGGTAGAGCGGCTTCCTAGTAACCGAAAGGTACCTGGTTCGAATCCCGGATTGGCCAACGTGTGACCATATTATTTTCCCCTTACCATCAAATGGTTCGCTGGTGTCAGAATAATGTGACCAGTAATCGCCTATACGCTTCGGTGTCGTGTTACTTTAATCTACAGTGTACTTTACATCTTGGCCGTGGAGGAGTTCTGAGGCCGGTCAATGTGAAAGCTCACATCACCCACTACAACATAAGTGCCAGCCAGTGTGTTGCAATAATCTAACAAGTCTGGGAATTCCCGATGGAACACGGCGTCTGTCAGTTTGTTTTTTTTCTGCTGGGGAATGTGCGATAAATGCACAGAAAAAGAAAAGAACAAAGAAATAAAAGAAAGAAACGAAATGAAACACTACTACTACTACTACTACTACTACTACTACTACTACTACTACTACTACTACTACTACTACTACTACTACTACTAGGTGTATACTATTCGCACCTTAGTCCCTCAATCATACACGCTCTCATGTTAAACACACTACACGCATCCATCATTCATCACTTCAACATGTAGTATAAATAAAAAGCAAGTCGCTGTTCGAAGGCGGGAACAAAAAGGAATTTGTTTTAATATTATTACTATTTTATTTCACTATCGACTATAACTAATAACCATTATTGAAGAAAGGACACAAAACATAAACGTACAGTACCGAAAAAAAAACCTGATTGATTAAGAAAGGCGCGCAGACCAAGGAAAAAAGCACATTGAAAGAAAAAACAACCTCACAAAATATTTTGTTGGAGAAATATTTATTAATTTGACGCTGACGAGAGCCTGGGAGTAAATTTGGAGGTCAGTTTTCGTGTATTTCTCCCTTAACCTATTACATGGTAAGTTGACATACTTGCACTCACTGGGGATGGTATGGGAGGAATGGCGGGAAGGGGTCGGGGGAAATGTTCAGAAGCTGGGCAATATAGTGCTTTTTCAATTAGCGCCTGATCATCCGTTGATTTTAATACGTGAGGGTTAGTAATACGACTTTAAGTGATATGAAACCACGAGAGGGGTTTCGAGATGGTGGGGGGAACACAACAAAGGAAGAGACTACAGTTTGGAACCAACCAATAACTGAAAATCAATTAGAACTAAGGAAACGCCCACTGAGCGTGCAAACACGCAAACACAAGCATCGTTGTGATATATAACACATAATACACATCCACACGCCCACAGAGACACAGACAACCCACACACAAACACATCAACAAAACACACACCGACAAACATAAACACAGACACACACATACACTAATTAATTAATTAATTAATTAATTAACTCTACAGAAAATGAAATACTGAATCCTTTATTGTCATCATAAATAATCACAAGGAGAGTTGGGTGCATTATCCATTTATATATAACAAATACAAATTTGTTCAAACATACGAAAACATTTCAATTGATTTGAAGTATATAGCAATGTGGATTAATGCTACATTAAGAAAACGAACAAAAAAGAGAGTAATTGATTATATTCAGAATCTTTTTTTCAAAAAGAACTTGACACGCTCTCTTTATATTTAAACAATCTGAACAATAATGGTCTTGAATTCTCCAGTGAAAAGACTTATAATGCTTTTCAACAATGTTGATATTCCTAAATATCTTCCTATTTCTAAAATAAAATTAAGAAATACTTGCATATAAACAGTATGTACAATTTCCTGGTCTATATTTAACAATTAAATTAAATTGGAAATCACATATTGACACTTTAATATCAAAAGCTAGGAAATGTAACAGCAGAAATATTGACGACAAAATGTAGAAAATTAGCTTAGCGCAAAATAGATACCATCGAACAAAACTGGACATTAATTCAACAATTCAACAATTCAAAAAGCAGCCCACACATGGCAAATTAACTTTCTTGAGACAGTCACACTGCCAACCGATCAAGATACCATCTAACAGCCGGAGCGACCAAGAATGTTAAATAGCATACTTAAGACTAAACTGACCATAACGTCAACGGTGACCAGAGTCACTAAGACACTAAATAGCCTAGACTCCGCGTAAGCGTTATTGCATCCTTTCCCCACTCTACTTCTGACATTCCACTTCAAATATAATTATGCGCGTCCAGTGACTAGAACAAGGGGGAGAAAATATGCATAACAAAACGATTAATTCCGTATACGCGAGATTAAAGAAAACGAGAGCTAAACGATTGGTCAGAAGACTCCTAGGAACTCTTGCATACCATTGGGGACCAAATCTCAGCTGGTCAGTCGCAAACCAACCGCCCAGCTGTGAGGGTCAACTAAAGGAACAAACTGCAGTGTCCATCTATCTCCATCTCATCTAGAGAGTGCTAGAGACGTATAAGACGATTTCACGAGTCCCAGAGTCTACAAGTAAGATAACACTAATAGTTTTGATATGTGTATGTTCATTTTATATTGATTGCCATGTATTGATAATATGTTCTTGATATATATATAGTTACAGAAACAGATTATTGTTTCTGAGACAGTATGCATGTGGATTGATGTATCTTAGCCTTAAGATTCGAATTGAATTGTGGATATGGGAACCCTGCAGGTGTCTGATGCTATAGACACTTTGCAGAGGAGACCGCACACTTATAGCTAACGAGAATACTGTAGCCAGAGCTCCGACTTTTACAGGTCGGTCCTGGGATCATAAAGGTTTGTGGAGACGAACGCCTGACCGTCGCTCCCGTGGCACCAAAGGAGAACAATCAAGAGTCTACCTGGCCACGTCCGAACCCCACAGCTACAAGGGCGACCCGACTCACCGTAGATAAGTCACCCGCAAATGAACTGAGTCTTACCCTCGAGAAAACTAGAACATTTAATAACCTATGAACAGTGAAAATCGTAACCGCAGTTAGCAAAGGATGAAGGAAACCTGCTAAAGAACTGTCCCAGCACGTTGAACTATATTACTTATTAATTTACCGGTTAATGCAGAAATGTTAAAGTTTGTGTTGAATATATAAAAAGTGAAATTACATACATACGACTGGTGTCATTCTATTTGTATTGTTGTGTAGCTATTAGTTTTCTTCTCTCGAGACATAATAATCTAGTCTTTTGATTAGTAATTAACGGTTCTCAAGTTGAGCCAAATGATACTAAAATTCCCGAGAACAAATATAAATTTTATGTGACCAAAGTGCCGTGATCTGTCTCTCACACAACTTTTGGAATTCTGGTAAAAGAACGATCGATAGTGGTAGCACATCGCCCATCTATCAATAAGTCTTACCCCCTAGTAAGATAAACGTATCTTCCCCAGAATATCATCACAGGAAAAGCATTGAACTTATTAAAAATTATAAGCACACAGGTATTGGGACAAGAAACAAAATCACTCCTACATCTGTCTATATCTCTTGTTCGTTCTAAACTTATTTATGGTGAAGACGTATATCTTACAGCAAATAATACCGTATTAAACAAATTACAATAATAATAATAACAGCAGAGCTATTAAAATAGACTTAGGTGTGCCAGTACTTTCTATCGCCTCAAAAACATATCAAGAAGCAGGAATATTGCCACTAAATCAACACAACGTCAATTAGCTAGTGCAAAGTATGTGATCAGAAGTGTATCGGTCCCAAATTCTTTACATAATGAAATGCTTTATTATGCTAAAATTGATTATCAAAAGCGATCTAAATATATTAAATATGTGCAACCTATTAAAAAATATACACAGAATTTAATGGATACACTATCACACGCACAAATAGTTGGGATATTGCACGACCTAGTCTATGGGCAAAATGTTTCCTTGTTATTGAAACCATGCAGGTGTTAACAAATAATAACACCCCAACCAACAGACAAATAATAAAAATCGCAGTGTGAGACAGAATAATGAACGTTTTTGACTTGGGAGTCAGTCATCAGCAATGAATTTCTAGGCAAATTGGGTCAGAAAAATATTAAAGTACACGGCCCACCACTTCATACACTATTTTGTATGCTTTTCTTTCAAACAAATCACATTCATGTACTTTTGTGCATTGTTACCTGCACACAATCACACACACACAAACACACACAAACACACACACTCTCTCTCTCTCTCTTTCTCTCTCTCCCTTCCTCTTTACACTTCTCAAACTCTCAGAAATAAAGCGGAAGCCTGCATTTTTTAAATGTCTTTATCTCTCAAGAAATATCCGTTCCTTGTTGTTGTTGTTGTTGTTGTTGTTGTTGTTGTTGGTGGTGGTGGTGGTGGTGGTGGTGGTGGTGGTGGTGTCTGATCTTTTATTCGCCTCGTTGTCTTCCTATCTGCACTCCTAGAAATGTATAAAGTGCATTCCTAAGCGTTTGTTTCTACGCTTTTATTCTTTTCTTTTTTTCTAGACTCGAAGTCTAAAGACAATAATTTTATCGCACTAAACATTCAGCAACCAGGCCAGGACGCCAACCACGATCCCCAGTACTTCCTATGCATGTTCGCCCATTAAACAACATTTGTGCATTAGCTTCTATAAGCCTTTGTTTCCTTTCCAATGCTTCACCCCCCCTCCCTCCCCCGCCACCTCCCCTCCCCAGCTCTATTCCTCATTCTCTAGCACAAAATCTTAACATTACAGTTCACATGGCTAGACAAACCGTGATGGTACTGAAATTTGAACTATTATAGTTTAGGAACGGAACCAATGCAACAAAAAAACAACCTTTTTTTTTAGGGTAAAGAGTAGAAATATCTATGTCTTTCGCCTAAAAAAAAACTAGTGTCTGCATAAGCCTTTCTACGTAGCAATATTTCTTTCTTTCCAAACCTCTTTCACCTAATCTTCTCTCTTTCCACCCCCCCCCCTCTCCCCCAAACACACCTCCCTCCACCCCACGTGCTCAAAATCCGTGAGAGGACTGAAATTCGAAACACTAATTTCACACCAACAGCGAGCATTCTCACGACCGACAGCTAAATTTAGAATTTAGCTTGGTGCAAAATAATTAGACTGGGAATCAATGTGAAGGTGACATGTCATCGTACGTTTGAAATTCCACTAGTCTGGCCCGATTATATAGATAGATAGATAGATAGATAGATAGATAGATAGATAGATAGATAGATAGATAGATAGATAGATAGATAGATAGATAGATAGATAGATAGATAGATAGATAGATAGATAGATAGATAGATAGATAGATAGATAGATAGATAGATAGATAGATAGATAGATAGATAGATAGATAGATAGATAGATAGATAGATAGATAGATAGATAGATAGATAGATAGATAGATAGATAGATAGATAGATAGATAGATAGATAGATAGATAGATAGATAGATAGATAGATAGATAGATAGATAGATAGATAGATAGATAGATAGATAGATAGATAGATAGATAGATAGATAGATAGATAGATAGATAGATAGATAGATAGATAGATAGATAGATAGATAGATAGATAGATAGATAGATAGATAGATAGATAGATAGATAGATAGATAGATAGATAGATAGATAGATAGATAGATAGATAGATTGTTTGTTTTTTTCACATTATTTTTTGTTTTTGTATATATCTGCATTACCTTAAAGAAGGCATTTATTTGTCTAACTTAAAGGTGGATGTGTAACCAATAGCTATATGTAGTATTCTTCCACTTCTGCAGATTCTTGCAGATGTCTCGGAGTAAAATGTTGTCTTATTAGATAACATTTCGTGTTTTGAGAACTGTGACGTTAGTGGTGGGAGTACAGCAAGACCGTAAACTTTAGCATCCACAGGACAGATACATCAGGAGAATATAAAACCCGCATGAAGGAGATAAGCATTACTTTATTTTGTTTCCCAAGCTGCGTGTGTGGGTTTGTGGATGCATGGGTGAGGGGTAGGAGTGATGATCGTTTGGGGGAACTGATATGCCTAGTTTATGATGAAAATCATACGGTGTGTCTTGGGCAAGAAAATCCTGGCGAGGCCCAATCCTCTCCAGGCTGCTGACCAAAGCCAAAATCTACGAGTACAGTGTGGCTCGCCTTGGCCCCGAGCACGTGGTCGTTGAACCTATAGTAACGTGAGGTTCCTCCGTCCTGGCTTCTTCTCAAGCTCAACAAATCATAGCAGAAAAAACAAGCAAGATTCAGGGCAGGGCGAAGTAGCACTGAGCAGATTTTCAACCCCATAATAATCTGCGAGAAATACCTACAGCACCAACAACATCTTTATCACGTGTTTGTAGACTTCAAGAAAGCGTAATACGGTATGACCGAGTCTGGCACGCAGCTCTGTGGGCAACCATGAGAGTGTACAACATCAGCCCTAAAATTATTTAAGTCATCAAAAGCCTGTATAACAAGGCTACCAGTGCAGCCATCCACAACAACGCCATCAGGAACTGGTTCATGACAACAATCGGCGTTCGTCTAGAATGCCTTGTCTCTCCAAGACACTTCACCATCTTACTGGAGCGCATGTCAGATGCTCTTGAATATCACGAAGGCACAGTCAGCACAGGGGGTAGAGCAATCTCCAACCTACGTTTTGCGGATGACATTGATGGAGTGGCTGGAGAGGAACAAAAATTTGAACAGCTGGTACCGAGGTTTGACACCAACTCCAGAGCCTTTGGAATAGAAATAAGTGCAGAGAAGACCAAAATATTATTATTATTATTATTATTATTATTATTATTATTATTATTATTATTATTATTATTATTATTATTGAGGATTTTTATAGCGCACTTATCTCGCCGTACTTGACCAGACTCTATGCGCTGGCCGATACAGGATCTAACTCAAACCGCCCGAGACGCCCACCCGCAGCCTTTGGGCGCATGGTCTGACGCCCGAACAACTGAGCACTATCCTGGCCCGCCAGGGATGGGAGAGAAAGACTAAATGCATGCTGGGTGTGTTCTTGTTACCGGCACTCATCCGTCTAGGACATGAGCTTCAGGATCTTTAAAGTCCGTTATGATGGAATGTATGCGACACACAGACTAGACCTCGGTTTATACTCTCATCCGAATGATGACCAACAACACCAATGGCATCAACACGGACATCAAAGTCCAAGGCCAATCCCTTAACTCAGTGCATAGCTTCAAATATTTAGGAGTCATTGTATCAGACAATGGGTCCGGACAGGAAATCCTCTCCAGAATCGCACAAACAACTGCTGCCCTGACAAGGTTGAAGCCCATTTGGAAAGAAAGGACCATCAGTCTACCACTCCAAGGTAAAGCTGCTGCTCTTCCTTCTCATCTCCATCTCTCTATACGCTTGCGAAACATGGACCCTCACAATAGACCTACAACGAAGAATACAAACCATGGAGGTGAAGTGCTACGGAAGACTTCTGGGCATTTCCTATACTCAGTAAATCACCAACAACGAAATCCGAAGGGGCATCACACAAGTCATTGGACAACACGATGATATGCTCACAGTGGTGAAGAAACGGAAACTCCAACGGTCTGGCCACGTCACCAGAGCATCAGGACTTGCAAAGACCGTCCTGCAAGGCACGGTGCAATGAGGCAGAAGAAGAAGAGGGAGATCGAAAAAGAGGTGGAAGGACAACATTTATGAATGGACTGGCTTGACACTGAGCGAGGCAATGAGATTTACTGAGAAGAGAGAAAGATGGTGTACGCTGGTTAAACGATCATCTGTGGTGCCCCATCGAGTTTTGAGTTACGGGATATGATAGGGTAGGATAGGATGATGAAAATCGTAAAGCTTAAAACTTTTATATGTGAATGATAATGAACTCTTTGAGATACAAATTGCACAATCACCATTCACTTCATAATTTGATTAGAATTATTTTCTTAGATTATCGTCGTCATCGCCAACATTGCATCAAAGCTGTCGTCCTTACCTTGGTTAACATGATTTTTCCAGCTGCACGCAGCCATTTATCCTATCCTATCCTATCCTATCCTATCCAGTAACTCAAAGGTCGTAGGGGCACGCAGCCACTCTGACGTCACGCTGACGCCACGCTGATAGTTTTATAGTCGTCGTTATTATCATTATCATTATCATCATCATCGTCATCATCATCATCATCATCTTCGTCGTCGTCGTCGTCGTCGTCGTCGTCGTCACCATCTTTATCCTGGCCGACTCGACTGCTTTCGCCAACGACGAGATTCATCCATAACAGGGCTTAACCCTCTGCAGTCGTGGTCTACATTACCAGACCGCCGTCGACGTTTTCGCTTGGCTAAACAACCTGACTCCAGTTATTGACAGCAGTAATCGCATCACACATGAGTTAACCCAAGGTTAACGTCATAGAGCGGCGGCGAATAAGTTCTGTACTCGTCGCATAGGATCTGTGGGGTTCTGCGAAATGCCTGGCGCAATTTATAACAGTTGATATTGGAAGTTCCTCAATTACGTGTTTGCTTTTAGTATTGTTTTCTAGTAGTAGTAGTAGTAGTAGTGGTAGTAGTAGTAGTAGTAGTAGTAGTAGTAGTAGTAGTAATAATAGTAGTAGTAGTAGTAGTAATACTAGTAGCAGTAGCAGCAGTAGTAATTAAAAGTAGTAAAAAGTAGTAGTAGTAATAGTAGTAGTAGAGGTAATAGTAGTAGTAGTTGTTGCTGTAGCAGTAGTAGTAGTAGTAGTAGTAGTAGTAGTAGTAGTAGTAGTAGTAGTAGTAGTAGTCTTTTTCTACCTCTTCTTTTTATTCTTCAGATTTTCATTAAATCTTGTTAATAACACCTATTACCCCACTCTTACCCTTTTTGTTCTTGCTCTAACAGTCCTCCCCTTGTTGTTGTTGCTGTTGTTGTTGTTATTGTTGTTGTTGTTGTTGTTGTTGTTGTTCTTCTTCTTCTTCTTTGCATTAAATCTCGATACTCAAAATCCCACTTCTTTCACCCCATTACCCTCTTCAAAACAGTTACGTGGTCAATGCACTTAATGCGTTTGAGAGTAACTGTATTCAATCAAAACGGTTGCCGTTTATATGAATCTGAGTAGAAATTATTTGATCTAGTGGTGACACAATACCCAAAACAGGAGTAACAAAACTGAAAAGACATCGAATGTGAAGCAATTTTCATATACATGTAATCTTAGTGTTCTTGGAGATCGGCAATTTTCTATCCATAATTTTATTCTCTTCTAGCGCGGCCATTTCTACATACATGTTGTTCTTCTCTTGCAGGCATGCTAGTCTAGCAATTGTACAATAACTAACTACCGAGATTTACAAGACTGTAAGAACTTCATGTGCGAGTGAGACCTATTACTCCAGGAGCTAAAGACCTAATAGTGTTTGCAGCCCCACATCCAGCCTATGGCCAGCGGCTGTTGCGTATTTGCGTATTTATTACATTATTCCAAGCAGTGAGTCGAGTATGGTCCAGAGATAATGTAGATGTCTGGGACTTAGGATCCGGGATGCTGGTCTTGGATGGGTACTCTCACAACATCAATTACTAGGGTAACGAAGTTTCCTCCGCATCGGTTGGTGCTGAGGACAGTGTACTAGGACCGTAATGGTGTACTATTATTACGGCACCAGTACTTCTTGCGGAAAATATTATTACTATTAATATTTAGTTAGTTATTCATTGCTTACAGGGTCCAGCGGACTGCAAAGAGCCGAATCAGGACCACAAAATCAAGACCACAACTCAACTGAAAGAGGACTTACCCCTGATCCGCATAAAAGATCTGCCGAAACAATCCAGCCTGTTACTTTATAATAAAGGCATCCCACGCAGGGACGCTGAGGCTACACTCTAATTTATCGAACCCCCGTTTATAAACAAATAGAATACAAACATTATTATAAAATATCAACAAAACACATACATATAAAAGGCCTACATTGCTAAATAATAATACCATAGGAAGCCCTATTGACCATTTTGGCAGAAAGCGTCTAATGTTTCCGAGCTGATACAACAGACCTCACACATAAATAAGGAGTTTTGTCCCGGAAGAGCTTTGCAAGAAAAAGGTAGGTGACTGGTCTAGCGAAGAAGAAGATAGTATAGTAGATTGATAGAACTGAGTTGGAATGAGGAAGAACAAATGAGAAAGATAGCGACAGTGGTAATTTAAAGCACTAAATTTGCAGAAATTTGGAATACTATTTTCAGTCAGTATTTATATGAATGAATGAATGAATAATTTATAAAGCGCGTAAATATCTCCACGCCGACGGGCATGGTCGCAGCGCTGGTGGGAGGGAGGTGGATAAACACCCACATCCACACACGCACACATACATATACACACAGTGGCGGGAAGGGTGCATAGATCATAACTTAACATTTTAACTTCTTCACTATCGCTCAAATACATTTAGCAGGCAGACCAGACAATTAAGATTTATGCAATACTTTCACGCAGTGACTTATGAAATTGTGATGAGATCACATAGTTATATATCCAGATTAGCAAGAAGAGAATAAATGTGTTTTCAAGTTTCTGCGAAATGCATCGATAGAGTCTGCTCTCTTTATGCCTTCTGGAAGAGCATTCCACCGCATTTATACAGTAACCCCCGGTACTTCCACGGGAGATACTATTATTATGCTGCAAGCGTTTATCTCCTTTGGCTTTTGGCTCTGCATGGTCTTCTTGATAATATTAATGTTAACGCTTAACATTAGCATTCAATACTTTTTTGAACATTGCGGTCACCAATGAGCCAAGTGCGCTTCATAAACCAAGAGACCAAACAAATTGCGCTCCTTCTATGTTTGGTATGCATACTTACTTTCAAAATAATCCTTTCGACAAGTTTTTTCGATCTTCTTAAATCACAATCTACCTAGCGGTAATTTAGAAAAGTGCACTGCGTCCGTGTTAGTTCAATTTGTTTTTAAAATCCACTCCCCCCGTCCCACTCAACCCGATACTTATAAAATACACATTTCATTTCAAAAGTAATATGAAGAAGTGCTCGAAATCCTTGCTTGGGGGTATTGTTGTTCTTCATCTATAAATAAATCTGAAGGCTATAGAGCCAACTGCGCTTCACAAAGCAAGCGTCCAAAGAAATTGCGCTCCTTCTTATTCTTGGTATACATACTTATAATATAATCCTTTCGACAAGTTTTCGATCTTTTTAAAACACAATCAACACAGCGGTAATTTAGAAAAGTGCACACCGTCTGTGCTTCGTTCAGGTTTTTTTTTTTAATTTATGCACTTAACCCGATACTTACAAAATGCACATTCCATTTCAAAATTAATACGAAGTGCTCGGGATCCATGCAGGAAGGTGGTATGTGGGGTGGGGATAGGGGATATTAAATTAATGGTCGTCATCTCTTTATACATTTGACGGCTATATATGCATACACTTTCACAGCTTGCCGTAGCTGAACTGCAGCGCTAAAAAAAAATTTCAAACACAAAAACAGATGGGCCTGTAACGCTGCTAGATTCCTAATACAGGTACAAATTGCGAGTATTTAACACACAGCCAGATAAAAACAATCCTGAAGACATGAACCTTCGCCTATTGCACTAGGGGGCTGCTACACGAGTTGGGTGTCTGTAGCTCTTTAAAAAAAAGGGGGGAAAAAAATAAAAGGTCTACATTACATTACATGATTATTGCTTTAGGTCCAGCGCACTCTTCCGAGCCAAATCAGGACCAGTATAGCCGAATCGGGACTACGAAATCAAGACCACAGCTTCGCTGAAAGAGGACTCGCTCCTGATTCGCATAAAAGATCTGCCGAAACAACCCCAGTGGCAACACTGAAGGCACTCCACCAGCCGGTCACTTAACAATAAAGACATCCCAGGCAGGGGACACTGAGGCTATACTCTAGTTTATCGAACCCCCGTTTACAAAAACAAAATAGAATATAAACATTATTATAAAATATGAACAAAACACATACATATAAAATGCCTACATTGCCAAATAATAACATCATAGGAAGTCCCAGTGACCACCTGGAAGAAAGCGTCCAATATTTTCAAGCTGATCCAACAGACCTCACACACAAATGAGGAGTTTTGTCCCGGAAGAGTTTTCAAGAGAAAGGGTGTGTGACTGGTCTAGCTAAGAAGAAGATAGTATAGTAGATTGATAGAAAGAGTAGGAATGAGAAAGAACAAAGGAGAAAGACAGCGACAGTGGGAATTTAAAGCACTAAATTTCTAGAAAGTGGGGATACTATTTAAACTGAAACCCCCGACATCCCCACTGGGGGAAAAGGTCTACAGCACACAGGCTTCTGTATATATCAGAGACTCGGTATTCTCTTATTTTCCCATGCGTACTACCGCTTTCCTATAGAGGAGCTACAGGCACCCAACTTGTGTTGTGCCCCTGTGCCTATAGGAAACTCAAGAGAGGTTGACCCACCGCCGTTCGCCCGGCACACAACAAAGACCCAGGTTCGAATCCCGTGGTGGTCAAGATAAAAGTGGCCATTTTTCACTGTCTACCTTAGCAGTATGATTGCTCTGGTGGTTCGGTGTAGATTTAGGTCTTATCTCCCTCCTCCCCTGTCCTGGGGATGGTTATCCCCGTCTGTCATATTGCCAAGGGTAGGTATTGACGTTAAGCTTCATTTTTGTTGTTATTGTTGTTGTGAACCTCAGTTTGCAGGCCGAGCGTTTTGTTGTTGCTGTTGTTGTTTTTGTTCGTTTTATTATTTTTTTCTCTTTTATTTCCTCACTTTGTTTTTAATAGCTCAAGGCCTTCTTCATTATTTTTTCCCCCTCTCTCTTTCTCCTTTTTCCTACTTTCAAAAAAATGTTTTATAAAAATTTTAAAAAGTTAACATTTCAATGTTCAAGAGAGGGACTATACACACGTTTCAGATAGGTATACACAAATCGGCGAAGTGCGTGTATTTACTAATATGTACAAACATAACAAAAGGAAATCTAACAGAAATTTGCCCCAAATCCCCTCCTCCCCTCGATTAGGTGAGCATACTTGTGCAAGCAAGTTACTATTTCAAACAGGACCTACCAAATATAGTCTTTATATATAAAAAAACTAATTTTAAAGTGCCCTCAACTCTTCTTGAGCTGCGCTTCCAAAAGGTGGGGAATGTATGGTGGGGCAGTCTCATTTTTAACTGATCGATATGGTGCCCCTTTTCTTGGCTATTGCTTCCTGTGCTGAGGGCAAAGTAAAAACTGCTCACAAAAGAGATCGGCATTGGAAAACAAAAAAAAACGAATCCCACAAAAAAGACTCCTCTTGTTTGGCAATCTAAAAATAAACAAAACAAAGTGACTAGTCATTCAAATTTATTTACAGACACTCGTACACATTATGTAGCTGAAAAATCTTTCGATCAAGTGTTCATTTCCGTGGCGATGTTATTGCGACTCGTTGTTTTATCCTAAAGAAACAGCATTAAGGATTGGAATGATCGACCTCTATCTGAACTATCGGCCAGGAATTTGTATTTTCATCAAAATCGGTTCAGCTAATTTTGAGATATAGCACACAAAGCGACCTTGACTTTTGAGAAATGGGAAAGATGAATGGCACAACAAGGTTTTACTGGTTAAAAAAATTTGCATAGTAAAATTAATCGACATCGGTTTAGTCATTCTTTTGAAGATAAAAATAAAATAAAATAACAATTACAATAAATAAAAACACACACACACAATGTTTCAGAGCGACAAATCGACCGGCCGACCGACAAAAGGAATGTCACTGAATAATTGGTCATGAGTTCAAGTAAGCTCACTTATATATTGAGAGAAAGAAATCATCAAATCTTGTCAGCACCTTGTGAGTTATAGAGCAAAGTGTTGGTTAGGAAAGAATGTATCCCAGCGCCCTTGACCTTTAAGGCAGATCGAATACGAGGGTACCAGAAGCTTGCAATGTTCCAATGAAGTTTGAAAAAAACATTTGCCCGGCGGTTCTTAAAATATGGTGCGCGACGCGCGGACCAACCGACGGACTGGCATTTGGCTTGTTCTGATTTCCTACCATTTTAAAGTATTTGCAGATTTTATCTTAAAATACAAAAAGAGGCAAAACACTTCGGGGCAGAATGAAAATCGTTTTAAAGGCGCACAGGTGCCCAAGATATAAAAGGGAGAAACAAAATCGCATATATATCTTTTAGATTCATTTTAATTCCTTTATGTGTAAAACAACAACAACAACAAGCTTATAAGCTTATGGAGCTGCTGAATCATTTGTAGACAGTGTGTAGCTATTGTTTGATCATAACTATTGAAAAAATTAATTAATCTGGCTGGCTCAGTAATCCATGTTATTATACAGTGCACAGTTTGCACTAAGTATGCGCCTTTGGGCAACTTACGTTCGATCCTTTAGATGGTAAATGCGCACTATTGGAATAATCAACGTGATTTGAGCAATTGTTTGACATTTCGTATGTCTGTATGCTACATTCTTAATTTAAACGTTGTAAATCTGCTTCATGTAATGCGCTTGGAGCTTCCCTGTGAGGGACAAGCGTACTTCTTAAATGAATTACATTATTATTATTATTATTATTATTATTATTATTATTATTATTATTATTATTATTATTATTATTATTATTGTTATTATTATTATTATTATTATTATTATTATTATTATTATTATTATTATTATTATTATTATTATTATTAATTGTGAGCTTCCATTTTGTGTCCTCGACACATGTCTTCTTTCACAACAATTGCTTTATAATTGTTCTCTTATTCGTACAAACCTGTACGCGTAGGTCTAATAATACGCAACACAATAACATAATAATGCGGTAGGTTCCCACCAAATAAAACATTGCCGTGGAAGTAGATTAAGCTCATTAAGTCAAACTCTATAAGGACAATTATTTGCGGTAACAAGTTGTCACAAATCAATAGGACTCTGCATGTACCCTGTTTATTATGGTACTACCGCCTTCGAAATTGGCCGACCGATTTAAACCATCTACACAATATCGCATGTAGGAGCCGTCTATGGCTGGGTGGTTTTATCGTTTCATTAGCGGCCGATATAATGTATTTTCTTCTTATTACAGTCGGCAGGTGGGATTGATTGAGATGGAAATTTCAGTTGTTTTCTGCCATGGTAAAACTGAGACAAGTAGGTCTATCAACTTTATTATTAAATCAACTTTATTTCGTCAATAAAATTCCTGATATTACTTGTTAGTACTGAATGGAATACAACATAATTATGCATGTTTTGGCAGAGTGCGTTTGTAGTCAACCGAAACGTACTAATGAATGAAACGAAAGCACTAACTACCTTACGTTTTTCGTTTCCAAGATGAATGATTGAATGAATGAGAGAAAGAGAGAGAGAGAAGAAGAAGAAGAAGAAGAAGAAGAAGAAGAAGAAGAAGAAGAAGAAGAAGAAGAAGAAGAAGAAGAAGAAGAAGAAGAAGAACGCCAATGCTCAAACATGTAACCGGTCTTCTCCCATGCTATAAACATACCTACAAACGCAGAAAAGTAGCATATGCACAGGCACACACACAAACACACACACATAAATAAATAAATATATATATATAAAATATTGGGAACAAGAGGTATGCACGCGCATTCTTGGAGACAGCTATGGTGGATAAGGGGGGAGGGGAGAGAGAGAGAGAGAGAGAGAGAGAGAGAGAGAGAGAGAGAGAGAGAGAGAGAGAGAGAGAGAGAGAAAGAGAGAGAGAGAGAGAGAGAGAGAGAGAGAGAGAGAGAGAGAGAGAGAGACTGGCCGTTCATTCTATATGCAGGCACGGTAAATCCAAGAGATGTTTTTTTTTAGTATTTAATGTATCGTTCTTATACAAAACTTTTCCAGCTCAAGAGCAGCATGCTGCTCAAGGCGCTGGCCGTCACTAACTCAGTGAGGATCACCCTGTAGAAAATCATGTTATCATTATTGATTTGTATGGTAGTACTTTGGACATTATCAAAGGTCTGTTACTTCACAGTAAATCTTAGATTACTTATGATGGGAACTGCAATAAAAACATACCACATCGACACTAATCAAATCATCCTTCCAGAATGTATAGTACTGTGCACATGCGTAAGCAATGACGATTCGTGTACTGAACAGAACGAGGTTCAATCGATAATATCCCCGAGACAACCCGACCCGACCCGACCGGACCAATCCATATAATTAACTTCTAATAAGGTTGATTTGACCCCAGAATTCAGCTTAATGAAGTCAAAAATTATGTCAAGACTGTTTGACAGATTTGATCTATAAATCTACAAAGTACAGGGAGACAGAGAGAGAGAGAGAGAGAGAGAGAGAGAGAGAGAGAGAGAGAGAGAGAGAGAGAGAGAGAGACGTTAAGACTCTAAGGTTCCTCCAGAACAGCTTTGTCTGGGCGCTGCCCGCATCCAAACCTCTCCCTTTTGTGCCTTATCATTTCCGATGTAAACAGAGCCAGCCAGCCATGTACTAACTACCAGGTACCCATTCACAGCTGATTTGAATGGGGTAGGATTTTGTGCGGTTCTGCGATGCTCAGCATATTTGACCGTCCAGCCTTGCTGTCAGCAGAGTACATGGTCATCTCAACTATTATATCGAAAGACTCGGCAGGATTTTCTACAAAGAGTTTGTCCGGCAATGCTAGCGCAGTCTGAATTTTACACTTACTATACCTTTCACAATTTAGAAACATTAATTCGCTGAAACTGTCCCGGAATGCAGCCTACCATGCAAAAGAGTTCATCACTGCTTATAAAGTTCTAAACACAGCATACACTGCTTAAAAGATCTGGCACATTGTGTAGCAAGTCCAAGAATTACAGCACAGCCAACAGTGTGTCTAAATGTTAGTTCTGACAGACTCGTTCTACAAACATAGTGTCAGAGATATATATCCAGCAAATAAATCAAATTACCTCAGCAGCCTTTAGTAGTACTCACAACATCTGAGTTTGAAAGATCGTGCGAGCTTTCTTCTAGTACTCGTTGCTGCTGCATTGATGTTATTCATGTTCAGTTGTAATGATGTTCTTCTATTATTACGGCTAAGACTAATTTGACTTTGTGTGCAGGATCGTACTCAAATTGACTTGATCCATACATCTACACAAGCATTACATTTTCAAACTGAAAAAAAAGACATTCAAAGCGAGATTGTATGCTAAGCAATTGATCATTATTATTTTATAATTCTTATATAGCGCTTTTTCAACTCCAGAGCTACTCAAGGCGCTGGTCGATACAGGATCTAACTCAAGCCGCCCGAGGCGCCCATTTTCTGCCTTGGGCGCACAGTCTGACGCCCAAACGACTGAGCACAATCCTAGGCGACGGGCGTTTGGGGGAGAAGGGAAATCTATACACTGAAATCGTATCTCAGCACAGCGACCATTTGCGACTGACAGATGATGCGTTTTACAAGCGCTTGCAAAAACGTAGGGTCTAATTGGCTCGGGACGGATGCTGACAACCATGTTACGGCTATACTTAACGGTTCCTATAAAGGTGCTCAGGTTCTTTCGCTGCATATGGTGTTTATGCCGATGTCGTTTTTAATGACCTATTTGTTTTGTAGTTTGATTCCCTTGACGACAATTTTCAAGGTTATTTAATGTTATTTAGTCGTTCTTATATAGCGCTTTTCCAGCTCAACAGCTGCTCAAGGCGCCCACTTGCAGCTTCTAGCGCATTGTCTGACACCCAGATAGCTGAGCACATTCCTGGACGACTGGCTATGGTGGAAAAGTGACCTGGTGCATGCTGGTGGGAGCCGGTGGAAGGGGTAGTTGTGTCTCCGGCACTGGCCCATGAGCGTCAGGATTTTTAAAAGTCCGTATTATGAATGCGTGCGTGCACAGGCTAGACTCTCGGTTTACGCTCTCATCCGAAGGAGGTTAAAAAAATACAGTGGTCGGTGTGGGCTGAATGCTGGCGGTAAGGGGTGGTGGTGTGCTGCAAGACTGAGGAAAACAAAACCTCAGCTCTAAAGACAAACAATGACAGCTTGAAACGAGGGTTTGTCAAAGATCTTGGAATCACAGCAAGTATGGCCATTTTGAGGATGATAACGACCAAAATGTCTTATGTTCTTAATTCCTCCTCCCTCTCCCTTCCTTTCCCTTCCAGGTATCAATGATTATTTAAGAAGGGAGCTTTCTAGCACTGCATAATTGCTGCATGATTGCAGTGCATCCCAACATTTCCATGTTCACCGGCCTTTGTAAGAAATTTTCTAAGTTTACTAAATAGATAAAAACCCACATTGCGCAGTCTATCTGTAGACATCAATGCGCTAACCTTCAGCACTCACAAACTACAACTATCATTATCACAATGCAAATAATTATTGCAGCTTCCTCGGCTAACGCAGAAAGTGGGAGGGTATAGAGAAAGGAATATCCAGCAGAATTGACGAGGGGAAAAAATGCTGTCACGCTAATCAGAAGGAATGACTTTGCCCAAGGCGATGTAAAATAAGGAGAGAAGTGGTTAAAGCAACGTTAAACTGTCATTAGGCTAAAAACACTAGCATGCTTTAAACGTTTTAATGTTTACCGATGCACCCGCAAATGAAACACCTGAGAGATACGGCCACGAAGAAATCAGTTCATGGGAGTCATTAGCCACGAGGTGATGCGTTTTCTGCTTATCTAATTACATTATGTAACTCAGAGATAGAATTACTAGAAAAATTATGTTCGAAGAAACAAACAACAAACATATATAACGGCAAGGAGTCTCGGTTGCATAAGAAAAAGAAGAACAAGAACAAGAAGAAGATGAAGAAGAAAGAGATGATGATAATGATGATGATGATGATGATGATGATGATGATGATGATGATGATGATGATGATGATGAAGATGATGATGATGATGATGATGATGATGATGATGATGACGAGGAGGAGGAGGAGGAGGTTGAGGAAGAGGAGGAGAATGAAGAAGAATGGAAGGATGAGGAAGAGTAGGATGACAAGAAGAGAACACGAAGGGCCGGAATATGAAGGATGTACCTCTTTGCATATGTATACAAAAGAAAGAGGAGAATCACTATTGGAAACGGAACGGAAGATGCTCAGGAAATGATTACGACCGGGGAAAGAGGAGAGATTGTTCGGGTGCTGGAGGTGGCAGAGGTAGAGAAAAAAAAAGTAAGTCAGTTGAATCTGACATTTTATTTACGTGCGGGTGACAAGTAATGAATACTCGCGCAGATAATGAGATGTGAAGTTAGAGTATCGTACTACATAAGTGTTACCCTTTCAGGCGTAACAAAACCAAAATAGTGCGTAGTAACCTCTTCAGGGTGTATGAAAAAGCCGAACACGCGCGTCTGAGGTACGTAAAAGTGTTACGCAAATAATTGCTTTCCTAATGTTCGCGCCAGCGGTAAAGCGGTCTGACAGCCACATTTCTAAGCTGCATATAGATCAGCGACACCAAAAACCTCCTCAAAGAGCCGGCGGGTATGCCTTCAATCATATCACAAGGTGCCAGAACCTGTTGGTTTGTTTACCCTGAATTCATTCCAGTTCACGCGTCCGCAAAAAGCATTTTTTAAAATGAAAATAATAAAAAGTTTTTTGCTAGCGCACTTATCTGCTCAAACAGTCGCTCATTTCGCAAAAAGCCGTTCAAGGCGCTGATCGATAACAGAAGTTAAGCCTCCCAACGCACCCACAAACTTGATATAGGCAATAGAAGAAACTCTTTGATCACTTCGAAATATGCAGAACGCCCTTAACTATCATTTCAAGCGTAGTGCTGAATGATATATGATACTCATTTGATGATGATGATGATGATAATAATACTAATAATAAAAATAATAATAATAATAATAATAATAATAATAATAATAATAATAATAATAATAATAATAATAATAATAATAATAATAATAATAAAGTAATAGAATTCACCAAACAAATTTAAAAATGTAAATAAAAATATGTTACATCTAACAATAATTAATTAATACAATGATCGGATAAAAAAAAAAAAAGACAAGACCCGCCTCATCTCTGTTGCAGAAATAAAATATTATCAGT
This sequence comes from Oncomelania hupensis, assembly GCA_036898135.1. Lineage (NCBI taxonomy): Eukaryota > Metazoa > Mollusca > Gastropoda > Littorinimorpha > Pomatiopsidae > Oncomelania > Oncomelania hupensis. The sequence goes on from CM072511.1 coordinate 131,826,808, forward strand.
AAAATAATGTAGAGACTAGTGCAAAATAATTATGTAAAAATAATAAGAAACAAAAACAGCCCCCGCGCCCCCCTCCCCCTCCCTCCGCTTTTCAGATATAAATGTACAGACTATTTACACGTCAAGCCATGGACGGAACACAGCCGGCATCCGTCATCGGTCGGAGGGGGAGAGTCAATCAGGATTGTACAGTTTGAAGAGATGGGTCTTGAGTGCGTTTTAGAAGGCCTGGGGGGTCGGTATGTTGCGGATGTGTGATGGGAGAGAATTCCATTGTCTTAGTGCGTGTCTTGGGAACAGAAAGAATGCGCGCATCTGCAGAGATGCGAAGCTGTCGACAGGGTGAGTAGATAGTTAGAAGATCAGTAAGATAGGAGGGACAAAAGTCAGAGAAGAATTTGTGGCAGAGAGTGGACAGTTTGTAGTCGATGCGGGCTTGGACAGGGAGCCAGTGAATTGAGTGGAGAAGTGGAGTTTTGTGGCAGAGAGTGGACAGTTTGTAGTCGATGCGGGCTTGGACAGGGAGCCAGTGAATTGAGTGGAGAAGTGGAGTGATGTGACATTTCTTTCAGGTTGAATCTCAAAGATTCCCAAGGCTTCTGACATTGTGTAACTCCTCTTTCACAGGCACTAAGTGCCGGGAAACTCATGCATCTGCAGTGAGAGATACAGTAAGATTTTACACTTAGGATTACAAACTAGTATAGCTAAGTGTTTTGTAGTTTTGGATTTATCATACGGACTTGACGATAAAGCAATTGTTACGTTGAAACGCGAACGATAGTATGTCTGAAGCGCGCACGATAGATCTAATCGTTTCGATTTGCAAAGTATTCAATGATGGAGTTTATTTACCTTTGATTTGAGTTTGCGATGTGGTTAGAGGAATTTTTGTATAACGTTGATAATTTTGGTTGGTCGATATTATTGGAGAATTCTCTAGACTCGCGTGTTTACTGTCAATAGAAACCTCCCGATAAATGTAGAAAGTTGAGAACGTTCCCGGAAGGAGAAGAAATATGTATGACGTAAGACAGTGATGACGAAGAAGAAGCTTTAAGTTCTTCTGTAATTCTTAATCACAATCACGGAAACTTACGCCATCAAGGAATTACACTTCATTAATGATGAATATTTTTTTGCCTCTGCAGTTCTTGAATTTCGAAGTTTCCATAGCTTCAGAATTCAAAATCCTCACTTCTGAATGAAAAGATGACCAATGATAAAGGAGACAGGAGGTTTGTAGAATATGGGAATAAAAGACAGGAATATACAGAAACTGGAAATGAATTAGACCCGAAACGTCCCATTCAGAGATGTTAAAACAAACCACACAACTGGGGGCTATAACTATAGTTGCGCTTGCTCAAAGTCTCAAATGCTCAGTAAACCTACCATCCAGAAATATATTCTACGTAAATTTACATCTTGCGTGGTTATATATATATCTGGAATTTCACAAACGGTTGTGTCATTTAATAGCCAGTCTACGCCACAATTACTTCAGTAGGCTGCGGTGCGGTAGGCCAAGGGAACACATCCAAGTTATGGGAGGCCCGCGGTGCCACTTTTCTCCACATTACTATGGTAGTGGCACGGGGTAAAGAAAAAGGCTCGTGGTTTGATTGGCCACCGCTGTTTTATGTCTGGAGTCGCATTATTGCGTGCTGCAGGTCCCGCTGCTTCTTTTTACGACCGCTTCTCTTCATATAGATTACACACTAAAGTGGATTGCAACCAGGAGGGAAGAGATGGAGGCAAACTTGGTGCGGGGAAGAGGAGGTCTAGAGGAGGAATATAGGTGGAGGATGAGGAGAGAAAGAGAATTCAGCCTTGAATATTATTTGGTATCAACCTAGGAACACGTTTAGACAATTATCTGATTGATGTGAGCTAATAATTCATCTTGTTACTCTCTTATTGTTTTCGGGATATGGGGTAACCATATATTTCCTTTTGTGAAATAGGATATTTTATAACCGCACATTCGAACACATTTCACTGAAAACTAAAAAATAATTGCACAACTTTCTACATTTCTTTGGAAGTTGCAAGCGTTATTAATGTGCGTTCTATCCTATATAACACCATTTTGCAGTTTAAGCATGTTTTATCATTATCATTTGCAACCTTTCTTAAATTAATGTGGAATCTGTTTGCGCTCCATGCAAGCGGTTTAATCAAGCATGGAACAGTGCTTCTATTCTCCATCAGTCGCAAGAACCTCAGCAGCTCTTGCAGACTTAGGCGTGTTTTTGCCACTGGCCCCAGAATCCCGATGTTTAATCAAGCGAATCGGAGCTAATTAAGCTATGGAAAAAACGTGCAACAGGGCTTGGAAGCAGCAGAACCTGACAGCTTAGCATAATGTAAGTACTCGCTGTGTAGCAGTCTATCCTCTACGTAAAATGGTCATTGTTGCTACATTTTCTTGAATATATAGTTTGACTGAATTGGCTGGAAAGGAACAAGAACGTGAACAGCTGGTACAGAGGCTTGACACACCTACAGAACCTATCGAGTGGAAATAAGTGCAAAGAAGACCAAAATGATGACAAATAACACGTACCAATGGCATCAACATGGACATCAAAGCCCAAGGCCAATCCCTCAACACAGTGCATAGCTCCAAATATTTAGAAGCCATTGTATGAAATGATGGATCCCGAGAGGAAGTCCTCTCCAGGATCGTACAAACAACTGTGGCCTGACAAAGTTGAAGCCCTTTTGTAAAGACAGGACTATCAGTCTACAACCCAAGGTAAGGCTGCTGCTCTCGTTTGTCATCTCCATCGTCCTATATGACGCTTGCGAAACATGGACCCTCACACCAGACCTACAACGAAGAATACAAAGCATGGAGGTGAGATGCCACACAAGACTTCTGGGCATTTCCTATACCCAGCATATCGCCAACAACGAAGTCCAACATACCATAACACAAGCCATTGAACAACACGATGACATGCTCACAGTTGTGAAACAACGGAAACTCCGATGGTACGGCCACGTCACCAGAGCATAAAGCTTGCAAAGATAATCCTGCAAGGCACGGTGCAAGGAGCCAGAAGAAGAAGAGTCAGAAAAAGAGGTGGGAGGACAACATTCCAGAATGGACTGGCTTGACACTGAGCGAAGCCATGAGGGTTGCTGAGGACAGAGAAAGTTGAAGTACGCTGGTTAAACGGTGCGAGTTACGGGATAGGATAGAATTAGAACTTCAGACAATTGTATTTTAAAATTTAAAAAAAAAAGCGCGCAATTTCGACTATTTTTAAAAAGAATTATGTATATGTTTTGTATGTTTTAAAACGTTTATTGTTATTTATTGAAATAGTATCATATACCTGTGAAAAAATGTAACATTAAACCATTGGTTTAAATTAAAGTGAATTGAATTTTTTAATTTTCACATTCAATTTAATTCGAATATTATTTTTGTATGGAATGGCCGCGTACCACAATGTATAGTAATGAAAACACCTATAAGCAAAAAATTAATTAAATTCATTATTCACGTGCCAAATCAAACGGGTATGTTATAATAACTGGCACATTAGTAATGAGCACTTAGAGTACTTCTAGTAAGAGAGCCGAACACCTAAGTAATGT
>CM072511.1:131832919-131864130 GCA_036898135.1 Oncomelania hupensis
GATGAAGAAGCAAACGGTGATAAAATTGCCCCTAAAGGTTTCAGCCCAAACTGCATACAATAGCATGCACGAATGGGTACGAAAACATGTGTAATGGGTAGGCTTTCAGCATCTGTAGCCAGCGCGCTTCAACAGGAAATCATATTCATACGGCCAATGTGAGGACTCAAGCAGAAGTGACATGTCTGAGCCGTTCAAACGAGACAGCTTAATTAGGGGGCAAGATATACGAATCAAAGATCAGGCCAGGAGCGGCCCTTTCAGTCTTTTAAAAGGGGGTATTTTTACCGCTGTCTGCATATAGATAGTTAGTTATCGTCCTCCGCGCATTCATCAAATGTCCAGATCAGGCCGAAACCTTTAGACTCGCACAAAAGATGTTACTGTTTCATGGTGTATGCAGTATCACATCACCGGGAGGTACACGCACATTGGCAGAGTGAAGTGATTATAATGATGAGCAAAATTGTTAGTATTATCAGGTTCAGAAGTTCAAAAGTCATGCATTGATCGTTGTGTGTATTCAAATTTGAAGGCTGTTACGACAGCACAGGAGAGGAAGAGCTGATGGTGGGAAGTAATATTCTAATTGTGTCCATCGAATCGGTATTACATACATTATACTACATTCCCTCCGCGTAAACATATTTAAATGAAAACAATAAAGTCTAACTGTAGCAATACACTTTATTATATGTTAATAAAGTAATATAACACATGTCTGGGAAAAAGAGAGAGAGAGAGAGAGAGAGAGAGAGAGAGAGAGAGAGAGAGAGAGAGAGAGAGAGAGAGAGAGAATCAGAATACGAATATGTATCTAATAAAGAGCCTAAATTCCTTAGAAGGGGTGTGTGCAACATAATCACAAAATGTTACAACATACAATAGCAGTAACGTCAAGCATACCTGAAAACAATACAGTATTTCAAATCTTAAAAACATACATCACGACAAAATAGTTTCTCTAATCTAAAAACATGCATAAATCTCCTTACAACATTTTCATTTACCAGCCGTTCGTTTTATTTAATTATTGACATTGTTACTTATGTTTTAATGTGGTTATACATTATGTTTGTGTCTATGCATGAGAGAGAGTGCGCGTGCGTATGTATGTGTACATATGTGCCTGTTCAAATGCGTGAGCCTGAATGTGTGTGTGTGTGGTCTTTATTGTCTTGGTGAAAAAGACATTAATAAAACAACCAAACCATCCGACCAACATTTTCGTTATTTGATTATAAAGTACTAAAGACAGCAGCCTCAATGCATGTGGGGTTCTATAGTATTTTGGTGGCAAAATATTCTCTAAGCAAACAATAATCTCTAAGAAATCATCGAAGTATGGACAACAGAGGAACGCTCATTTTCTTCGGTTTGATTACATAACTTGTACAGTTTGTTTCAGGTATGCAACTGCGATATCTATTTAAGAAAATGAACAGCCAAATCCGAAATACCAAATTTTAACAGTCATTAAATATTTAAGATGTCTTATCTAGATTCCATTTCAAAAACAGAGGCAAAGAGAGAGAGAGAGAGAGAGAGAGAGAGAGAGAGAGGGAGAGGGAGGGAGAGGTGGATGGCGGGGAAGGGAGGGTGCATATGAAGGACAGTGATACAGGCAAAGAGAGACAGAAAGCTAGGCACGCGATGTCCTATTAATAAAGGTATTCGCTAAAATATCAACAGACCAGACAAAACCAGTAAGATTCTCAAGGCACTTGGTTTTCTCACGATACTCACGCACTCCATTACAGATAGTGGATACACAGACAGGCACAGACAGATACAATCAAATATAGACTCAAAGAGAGGCTGCAAAAAACAAAAGGCATAATACAGAAGCTTCACCTAAAAAAGACAAAATTATGGACGCGATCGATAAGATAATGAAGACTTAATGAAGGTTTACTTACTACAGTAACTCGACTCCAGAGCAGCGACAACACCCAAGCAACGCTGATCATCAACACCTTGCTATCACTGGCCAACACGTAACCATCGTTCTAGCTTCTAGTGGCCTTGCCCAGAACAGTGCAGATAGTAGTAGCCTATATACATGGATAGTCACTTACTGAGAAACTCTAGACCTAGAAGAAACACAACAGTAAATGTTGGTTCTATTCCCACCTCCTTCCCTCCCTCTTCCACCCCCCCTCTCCTCGTTGTCATTTACATCAGCACGAGTAAACTGTTAAACTGTTCAAAACTGATGACCATTATTACATTTAATAATAATTATCCCGAAAGCGGGCAACTATGGTTCTCTCTCGTTGTCATGCACAGAAGCGTGCAGATAGAATGGTAGACGTACATACATTAAATACAAGATCACTTTCTGGCCAGGCATAAAGCTAAAGAACAAAAAGGGAAATCCCCCCTCCCCCACCCCCTCCCCTTCCCAACCCCCAGTGTAAACAAGATGTTCGTTTCAATTTACAACAAGCTGCACAGTCCTACGCGCTTAAGCTGATTAACTGTAGCATGATAGACTTCTTAGTATTACTAGTGTATAACTGATCATAACAATAAGCTTCCTTAAGTTTATTGCTGGCAAACAACTCTGAAGATACACAGCGTAGCTCAAATTCGCCAAGACGCGGAGCTCCAAAGAAAAAGCACAAGGCACGGTTGTAAACAGGACACTTTCACCTCCCACCCCTCTTTTCCACCACCATCTCCTCACCCCCCCCCCCCCACACACTCCCCTTGTAAAGCTGCAGCACTATTCCGTTTCCACATAATTATTTGGTACGTAATACAGGTAGTGATTCTAATTAATCTCTTACATTGACCAAGCCACTTAGATAAGAACAACACACTTGCCATAACAGTCGATATAAGCCTAATTCTCTTAATAGTGTAGGGCTATCCTGTCCATAACATAAGTATTGGCTTTTCTCTCTCTCTCTCTCTCTCTCTCTCTCTCTCTTTCTCTCTCTCTCTCCCTCTCTCTCTCTCCCTCACTCAGCAGCAGCGAGTTATAACATCCATCGACGTCACGTACTTAATTCAAAGGTTACACCATAAGCATCGTCTTGCATTCATGTACACGTAACGTTAATTGAAAATTCATGATACGTCGTTTTGTTACAGGCCTATATAGTGTTAATCATAATTAGTGCTTCTTTTATAGTTAGGAAAAACTTCTTGTTTTATAAATAACGCTACTGTCTTGAAGCCTAGGACACGAATTGGTGGAAACCGATTGTGGTTGGATTCTCTGCTAGTGTAGCGCGCGCCAGTTGATAGTTTTCAATACCTCTGCTCGGTTCTAGACACCAAAACCTCGGGCATTCTTAATCAACGCATTAAATGATCATACCTTATTTTCTTCTTTCCTTTGCATCTTTCTCATACTTTTTGTCTAGTGTGTGGGGTCGTCGCTTTAATTGGTTCTCATACTTCTTGGGCCTCAAATGCCCAACTGGGTTGCATCAAATTAAAAATAAACATTCAAATAAAAAGTTAAAGAAATATTTTTAATAAAGGCCATGAGAGAACAGGATAGCAACGCACATAACATAATTATTCGTTGAGAGTGGACAGTCGAGTAAAGATATATCAAATAAACCAAGGGTGTACGCTTGCAACTTAATGCAAAAGGTCGAAATAGTGAAATATTGATTTTTTTAAATAATAAAATAAGAACAGTACAAATAATCTTATCTTACCTTTTTATAGAAAGTAGTCAGCATCTGAGGTAATTTCATACAAAGAATCCCGCAGAAAAAAACAAAAAGCACAAATAGGGTTATGAAATACTTCACACACAATCCCACAAACTTGTTATTTTCGCCACTGTGTCTTTGACACAAGTGCAGTATTCCTGATAAAACAAGCCAGAACCTGTCAAAGATATCTATTGGATAGCTACAAGCCCATGTCCTTTTCCTTTTTAAAACTTTTTTACGACGCTTCGAGAAAGAGGTTAATCTCCCAAGCCCCTTCCCAAGAACGTTCTAAAAGTAACTTTTTAACACGTTACATGCGTATTTGCTATTTGCCACTTTTTTTTTACACAAACTCTTGATACAGCGAGCCAGAACCAGTCAAGACATCCATCTTATATGTACGTACAGTACAGATCTTCGTTTTATGGTTTGTTTGTTTGTATGTCTTCCAAAAAATAGGTTAATCCGCCCCGTTTTTTACCACTTCCCCCATCCCTACCCCAGTTCCCCTCTCTTCCCAATCACTTTTGCAAAAGTCTAAATAAGCACGATCCAATATCCATTCGGGCGTTTCCGATATTAATTTTCCTCACTTCTTTTTATAATGATATACTTCATAATGCATTGATTACTTCCTCCTCCTCTTCATCCTCCTCCTCCTTCTTCTTCTTCTTCTTCTTCTTCTTCTTCTTCTTCTATTTTGTTTTTAAACTTTTGTACGCACAACACCGATTTTTATTTCCTATTCCCAATCATCATAAAACAATACAACTTGAATCCTGCTGATCGTAACAGAAAACACGTTTTTGAGTCTCTCAAAACTAGCCATGCATACATATCCACAATCTCTTCTGCGCTAACAGAACAATAACAGCTGAACATCAATTTAACATCGCCACTGGGGTGAAGCTTGTCGTATCAGATTTCACAAATGTGGAACTTGCAAAGCAATCTATTTGCAAACCTTTAGGGATTTTTATGATGCAATTGCACATCCACAGGGAAAGTTTTATTAGCAAAACATAAAGCATTTAAACCCCAAGCGTATGTATTTCGAATATAGCTTAAACAAAAGGTGCACATAAATTTACTACATCCATTATAAACACATTCACAAAATAGAGACCTCTGTTGCCTATCCCTATCCCCTATCCTCAGCCGTAACTCGAAGGTCGTTGGGGTACCACAGATTATCGTTCAACCAGCGTACTCTATCTTTCTTTGTCCTCAAGAACTCTCATGGCTTCGCTCAGTGTCAAGCCAGTCCATTCTCGAGTGTCGTCCTCCCACCTCTTTTTCTGTGTCCCTCTTCTTCTACCTCCTTGCACCGTGCCTTGCAGGATAGTCTTTGCAAGGTCTGATGCTCTGTTGGCGTGGCCATACCATCGGAGTTTCAGTTTCTTCACCACTATGAGCATGTCAACATGTTGTCCAATGGCTTGTGTTATGGTATGTTGGACTTCCTCATTGTTGATGTGCTGAGTATAGGAAAGGTCCAGAAGTCTTCTGTAGCACCTCATCTCCATGCTTTGTATTCTGCGTTGTAGATCTGCTGTGAGAATCCATGTTTCGCAAGCTTATAGAAAGATGGATATGACAAAGGAGCGCAGCAGCCTTACCTTGGAATGTAGACTGATAGTCCTGTCTTTCCAAATGGGCTTCAACCTTGTCACGGCAACAGTTGTTTGTGCGATCCTGGAGAGGACTTCCTGTCGGGACCCATTGTCTTCTTCTTCTCTGTTCTGGGGACATGCTAGAACTGATGGGTCTCCGTTTGGAGTGTCGTTGTAAAGGTCAGAGCATTACTTTGTCCATCTATCCAAGACTTCTTGTTCTTCTGTAAGGCATATGCCAGACTTGCTTTGGATCGTGGAGACCTTGAGCTCTTTAACACTTGTCAGCTGCTTCACAGTCTGGTAGGCCTTCTTGCTGTTGTTTTTGTTCAGACTGTTCTCTATTTCCAGGCATTGATCTTCTATCCAGTGCTCCTCAAAGGAGCACTGGATAGAAGACACATGTTGCACAAGTCGTCAACAGAACTAAAGTCTGATTTTTGATCCCGTACAAATTTTCACAACAGTTGAAGCAGGCAATATCACTTTGCAATGTGAACTTACAGTTTATGCAGTATATATATATACAATAACAACATAATACATACACGTAACAGCCTCTTTTTTCTCAGATAATTAGTTTTTCAGTAAGAGCTAGTCGGTTGCCTGTCAGAACGTACGTTAAGATCATGAAATTAAACACATTTCATAGTCCCCCCCCCCCCTACTTCCCCCCTCCCCATCTCCTACCCTTTGCGTCATTACATGGTACGTACACATGTCAACAACTTAAAAATCCAGGTCAACATTTCTCAGAAGGCAAAGTTCCGCAATACCTTGTCCACACCACCTTCTAATTATAAAAATGTCACTACGGCAGCGTTAAGACAGGTCTTTATATTCAAATTATAGATATCAATTAAAGATATATTTCCAGAGTTGGCCTCCACCGAAATTCTGGAACGGAATGCTGATCTTTGCTAATAAAATGCTATATGTTTCATAGGAGCGAAGTGAGGAAGTGAAGTAAGCAAGCAAGTAAATAAATAATTAAGCAAGTAAGTAGGTAAGTAATAGTAATAGTAGTAGCAGCAGCAGCAGTAGTAGTAGTAGTAGTAGCAGTAGTAGCAGTAATAGTAGTAGTAATAGTAGTGGTGGTAGTCGTAGTAGTTGCTTGATTTTTATCCTTAGACTGATTTCATTTAAAAGTTAAAGAGGAAACAAGCAATGATATACAATATTATACACATCTATAGCAGGAATGAAAAGTCGAGTCAAGACAACAAATCTGTATACCCTAATATGTAGAATTTACATAAGATATAAGCGTGACAGGGTGCGGCCGAAGGTGGTGAAAGGAATACAGATGAAATCCACAAAACTTTGGTCTTCTTTTAAACAAAATTTAATTGTTTAAGTACAGTACAGATGACACGCTAGGTCAGCATGTTCAGTTCCCAAACACACTCAAACCTTCGCCAACATTTCCAAGGCGGATTTAGAAATGATTAAAACTGCATTTAAAAAAAGGTTTTATCACAGCCCTCAATAACTCTGTAGTTCTCATCTGCAAATCATTGGTGAGTGATTAATCTAGGCAATTCGCGTGTGATAAGAGACTAGATTTACACACAGCACGATATCTTCTTGCCTTGTTTAGTCAGCTGTAACCTTAGTATAGTAATGTTAGTCTGCAGCAGACGACAGAAGTTTGCTGTGGGCTACACACTTTTCTATACTGACGCTCGCCCAATAGGTAATGACCTCATCCAGCTTACGTAGAGCAGTAGTACAGCCAATCCGGACAGGAGGAGCTTAGGTTTACCAGTTCTACCCGGTTTGGGCAGACAGCTAGGTAGATTCATTCGTGTTGTAAACTGCAAGCAAGAAAGAGCTACGCTCTAAGAGATCTCTCCATTGAAGACTAAGAAGCAGGAACTGTTGAAACACTATTTAACCAAGTTAGCCACGGCCTGACATTGTCAAAAAGGTAAATGAACATACTTTTGTTTCATCATGATGTATTGATATTATTGTAGAATTATGTTTGTGCAATTTGCCAAGTTTAGAATTGAATTGTTAGTCCAAAGTTGCGTGACCACGTGACGAACCCGACCGGTTTGACGCCATGTTGTAGACCCTACAGACCCACTGTTGTTTAGCCTATATGTATTCTTGCAGACCAGTGGCTGTACCAGAGGATGTGTATAATATTAATTAATTCTCTATGTGTATAGTTAGCCATGATTTATATTTATATATGTATAGGAAATTAGAGTGGAGATTCCAGTGGACCACGGACTTAGCAGAATGTTCGTCGCTTATATATAGAGATGTGAAGCTAATCACTGAGGGCTACTTTGGCCTTCAGTGAGACGCTCTGCACACACCTAGTATACACGGTGGTGCAGAATTTCGTCTCTTATGTTACAGACGAGCAGGCATCGTGGGCCCGACCAGACGAAAGACAAGAAAAAGTCTTCACTAAAATTCGGCCTGCATCAGCTTCTCAAGCACTGCGCGACGAGAGCCCACCAGTCGATCACCATAGAGAAGAATCCACAACAACGCAGCTCATCAAAGAATCAACCACAACACAGCTCTTCTAATTTTGAGCTAAGTTCACCATGACTCAGTGCACCAAAACTGTTAGCCAAGGACTAGTTCACTCTTCCAGAACTCTGACCCTTAGGGCAGAACGCATCAAGTGCCCGATGATGATACAGTAGCTGCATAGAACTATCAAGAAGCGAACCATTCAAAGTGACATTTGAACTTTTCAGTTAGTATCGTACTTAGCAGATCGTGTATAGAGTAGAGGAAATAAATGTGTGATATTTACTGTTAACAAGTGGCTGGACTACCTATGTTTCATAGCTATGTGAGAGCTAGTGTGACAGTGACCTTTTACCATTTTTATTTCTATCTCTGTAAACCCAGCCTAAACACAGACTGGGCTAAACCTATAAGCGTATTAAGTTGAGTCACAGGGAGATCTACTAGCGATCCCCATCGACGAAGGACGAGTGGGTAATAGCATTCCATTGTGCAGAGCCCAGCAACAATAGACCCACCGTCACATCGCGCCAGATATGGCATGGTTGGTCACGTGATCAAGACAAAACTAGAATTTTGTTTCCCTTTTACTAAATTAACATTATTTATTTCTACTGTTATTTTCAATACTATTATGATTGGTAATATTCCTATTATTATTATTATTATTATTATTATTATTATTATTATTATTATTATTATTATTATTATTATTATTATTATTATTTGTTTAGATCTATCCATTTATTTATTAGATCAGTTTAATTTAAATATAATTCAGATAAACGTATCCTACCTGAAATACATATGATCACGTGATTCCCAGCAGCCACAGACGCATGCCACTATTTTAAATTGGCATTAATCTACATCAGAATATTTATTCACCCAGTCAAACGTCACACACATTACATATATATATAAGCAAAACGTTACAAGAATTTGCGTAGCACATGTGCGACAGCTGAGAAATATAGACTTTCACAGTGTGTGCACAGACATTGCATTTTGGAATGTTGTTGGACAGATGCGGAGAAGAACCAACGAAAGACCACCACTAATCCTACGGCCAGGTGTGGATGAGATCCGGCTGAACACGATAAGACGTGCGAAAGCTTGCTTACGCTCCCAAACAATAAAGCCTGTGTTGTTGAAAGTACCGCGTACTATCGTGCTCGTCGCAAACAACGTAACAGAAGGAAAATGCTGACTTTTACTTAGGCTACAGATTAAGGTTCTACGCATTTCAGCAGTCCACCATCTTCAAATCACCAAAGTCAGCATTTTCCTTCTGTTACGTTTGCGACGCGCACGATAGTACGTGTGAGACGCGCACGATAGTACGTGTGAGACGCGCACGATAGATCCGATCGTTTTATTTTGCAAAGCATTCAAGAACAGAGTGTATTTAGCTTACCTTTGATTTAATTTTTGCGTTGCTGTTAGAAGAAGCTTTGTATAATGTTGTTAATTTTCGTTGGTCGATATTATTGGAGAATTCTACAGAGTTGCTTGTTTAAATCGATCGAAGCTTCCCGATAAATGTAGTAACAGCTAGCTGAGAGATTCTTTTATGATGAAGAAAGTTGTAAAACAGTGATGACGAAATTTATTTTGATTGGTTGTAATGCGTCACGCTGGGATGTGCTGAAGTTATCTGGAGTCTAGAAAAACTATATAATTGATGCACTGTGTCTGAAGAGAAAGAGAAAGTGAAAAGTGATTGAGCGATTATATGCAGTTGTTGATGTATGCTGAATAAAGTTGGAAAACTTCATACGACGACTCCTGCCTTGTTGCTGAGTGAACAGTTTGCGTGGATAAACGAATCCGAGTTACACTTATCAGGATTCAAGCCTTGGGGCTGAATCAACTACTGATAAAAACCAACAAAAAGTGTAACACCTTCTTAGTTGCAACAACCTGTTTTTCACATGGCATTTTGTCCCAATGTCGCAACTGAGAGTTTCTTCAAGTGAAACAGAGTCACTGATGTTCACAGCGACTACATTTCACCAACTAAAGAACGACACATTTAATCAAATGTTTCGCAAAACTTTATTCATTACGTTAGTTTGCTGTCTACGGAACAATTTTTTTTAAGTGTGAAATTTGGAGGACGTTTGTTCGCAACAACAATTGCAACACTATTGCGTGAAATGTGTTCGCACGAATATATCGTATGTTGCGATCAGGACCACATTCATATAATAATAAGGATATTTTTTAGAAGGCGCTTTCCTAGTAAGGAACAGTTGTAGTAGTAGTGATTGCTTCGACCGATTTTGTTGTTGTTGAAAAGTACATTAACTCTATATGGATTTCACAATGGCATCGGTCGAATTGCAAAGGCAACATACAATCGCTACGAGCTGCTGATGCAACATGCAATTGCTACATCTGTGTTACCCATTAAGTATATTGCGTACTATGCCTAGGTCTCCCCTACTATAGCACAAAGTATAATAATGCTAGATGCCAGAATAAAAAAATAAAATAAAAACTTTGGTTAATTGACACGAAAACGGTAACATGCGACAACAGTTGACCGACCTCTAGTTTGGTCTATATACAGCTTGCACATGGCTGCGCAGCTGTGCACTTTCATGCACAATCATCAGAACAACAATGATACAATTCAATAGCTAGACAATCAAAGCTCTAAGGCATTTAGTGCCAATATCTCGTATTACCAAAGGTGATGATGATGATGATGAAATCATGATGATGACGATGACGATGATGATGATGGTGATGCAATAATTATAATAGTGCCAATTACTACTACTACAACTACTACTACTACTACTACTACTACTACTACTACTACTACTACTACTACTACTACTACTACTACCACTACTACTACTACTACTACAGGATGCTATCACGCGCTTTTTTTAGTACAAAAGTAGATAGGCGATGGTTTCTATTCTAGAAGGTGGATATACGATAGTTTCTATGATTACAAAATTAGATATACCAGTTAAATCTGCCTTTCCAGAGTCAATAAAGCGCTTTGTTACTACTACTACTACTACTACTACTACTACTACTACTACTACTACTACTACTACTACTACTACTACCACTACTACTACTACTACTACTACTACTACAGGATGCTATCACGCGCTTTTTTTAGTACAAAAGTAGATAGGCGATGGTTTCTATTCTAGAAGGTGGATATACGATAGTTTCTATGATTACAAAATTAGATATACCAGTTAAATCTGCCTTTCCAGAGTCAATAAAGCGCTTTGCAGTAGCAATGCTGCAATGATATTATAAACATGAATTTAAAGAAGATAGGTGTCTTACTATTATCACTCGCTGGAAGTCGCGCATACATTCAATGAGTCATTCACTGCCTTACTTATAACTGAATTACTGGTTGTTGTGGTATGATTAACTTTTCTTTCAAACTTTCTTCTTCAAATGTTCTAATTTTTGTAATCGTTAGCTTATGCTAGTAATATCACAATCTATCTAATTTCACTTATAATTGCACGAACTAAGGTTAAAGAGAGAACGTAGACGAGCGCTTTCTATTCTGCTTTCATTACTAAGTACCACAGTACACCAAACCGCAGCCGAAGTTCTTAGAACACACAACACGAACATGCTTCCTGGCATTTCAGTACCAAAAGCAAGGTGTATAAGAAACATAGTAACATGCAAAATTGCACAAAAGATTTCAACATTTAAAAGCAGTCACCTTATACTGAATGCGTTTTGCAATTGTTTTTAAGAAAATCCTTTTGTCGCATTTTAAAACAAAAACACCTCTCAGCTTGTAGAATACACAATGATGATGATGATGATGATAATAATAATAATAATAATAATAATAATAATAATAATAATAATAATAATAATAATAATAATAATAATAATAATAATATACGCATAAACCACACCTTAATATCGTTTTTCCAAAAGACGTAAACAAACAACACATGATGTTAACATCAGCACAAGGGTGATAACTAATTTACAAGTAAAGGCAAATACATGTAGGTAATTTTAGTACAGCGACTGTCTACTATGACGCTGCTTTATGTCGATAACCTCTAACAATATTTGTAGTACTAAATCGCTTCTCGGAAAGGGGGCAACATACTGCGACAGTAATATTTTGTCCTAGTTTGCGGGAAATTATAATCATGTTGTACGTATAAGGACTCCAAAAAGACGAAAGACCAAAATTTGTTTTCCTAGAAGAGCATTACTAAAAGAAGAAGGTCAAGAAGAAGAAGAAGAAGAAGAAGGCGATGATGATGATAATGATGATGATGATAATGATGATGATGATGATGATGATGATGATGATGATGATGATGATGATGATGATGATGATGATGATGATGATGATGATGATTTAAGAGGAGGAGATCACAATAACAAAAGCACTAGCAGATGCACAACAGAGCCCTGCTAATTTCAATGACTAGAGCTTTGTTGCACAATTCATCATGATGACAATAAGGAGGAGGAGGACGACGACGACGTTATGCGTACGAGCGTGTGCGTGTATGCAAGTGTGCGTGCGTCTATGTGTGTGCGCCTGTGAAAGTGTGCAGAAATGTTTTGCTGGAGTAGTAAACAAACATCTACAGCAGCAGTTCCTTGTATAAGAGTGAACGTATATTATGTCTTCTTTTTTTGTTCTTTTTTTAAGTGTTTTCACTGGCATGTACAGGCGAGACTAAAATCCCACAACTTATTCCCCATCACACAGACCGTCAACTTGTCAGGCGCCCCTACAGGATGAAGGGGCTGGAAACGAGACGTCTGTCGCATCGTAACGAACACCTCTCTCCTTCATCCCACAAAGACGCGAAGAGACACACTATATGACGGCCTACTAGCGCCAAAACCGAGAGTTACCATTATCACGAGATAATTGAAATTATCACGTGTTCTGTGTAATTTACAGAGATACCGGTAATCCCCAGTGTTAATTAATAATTAGCAGTATTTGCCATGCTTTCCTAGCGCCAAAACCTGATAATTACTAATATCACGAAATAATTACAATTATCAAGAGATAATTACAATTATCAAGCGATAATTACAATTATCACTGAAAATTATAAATATCAAGATGAGCATGCGCGGCAGCGGCACTGTTCCCAGCACGCCTGGGGTTTGGGCCCTAGTAAAGCATGGCCAAAACTGAAAATTAGTAATTAACACTGTGAATTACCGGTATCTCTGTGAATTACACAGAACACGTGTTAATTACAATTTTCACTGATACATGTAAGTTTTGCAGGTTTTGACGCTAGTAAGCCGCCTTACCAGAATTAAGCACGATCACGTGAAAATTATAATTATCAAGTGAAAATTTAAATTATTATGTGATAATTACATTTTTTCAGTTTTGGCGCATTTCCAGGCGGACTGATAGAGCCAAAACTGAAAATTAAACATGATCACACGAACATATTTGTAATTTTCAATGATAATTGTAATTATCTCTTGATAATTGTAATTATCCCATGATATTTGTAATTATCACATGATAATTGTAATTATCAGATTTTGGCGCTAGTAGGCCGTCATAACACTACGTAGCTAACACTCGTCGAGGCTTACGTAACGTTCGCTTTCGAGACGAGGACTCGGCGAGTCTGAGCTACGCTAGGTGGGCAGGAGAGGGAGATGGGTGAGAGTGCGGGAGGGGGGGGGGGTGAAGAGAAAGAGGAAGGAGGTATGATGAGAGTGGGACTGGTGTGGTTTAGAGGGAGGGGGGATGGAGGGAAGGGAGAAGCGTGGAACAGTGGGGTCGTTTGTTGAACAATATTGAACACCTCTCTCCATTTCATTCCATTGAAAGCGTTGTGGAGAAGGAGATGGGAGAGGAGAAGGAGTGTAGGGGGATAGAAGAAAGGCTGGGGTAAGAGGGAAGGGGGTAAAGTAGAGGGAACGGACATCTGGTGAACCATATTGACTGAATACCTCTCTGAATACCCCCCCCCCTCCTCTCTCTCTCTCTCTCTCTCTCTCTCTCTCTCTCTCTCATATCCGATTGACTAGACGCTTTGAGGGTAGTTATTGGAAAGCAGAGCGGGAAGAGAGAGAGAGAGAGAGAGAGAGAGAGAGAGAGAGAGAGAGAGAGAGAGAGAGAAAGGTGGGTGGGGAAGAGGAGAGAAGAGGGAACAGCGGGAAAAGATCTCTTCTCTCAATTTGTAGTCCTGTTTTGGGTTAAGTGTATTTTTTTTCCTTCGATGGCTCATGGGAAGTAACTTCCTTTCTAATTTAACAGCAGCGATCGTGATTCTCTTCATTGAGCGTAAAATATTATTAATTATCTACCTTTCCTAGCTTGAATATTATCTATGACATCATTTCCTTTATGCTCTTTTAAACATTTCGACTTAATTCTACGAAAAACAATATTTAAAAATACGAAACAAATGGTGCAAATAAAACTTCCATGTTTTTTTTAAACTGTAGCATGATGTGCACTTAAATAATAAATACTTATCATAATGAAAAGGGGAAAGCAAAAACGTAGGTATTACGCTAGCTTTCGTAAGTAGCAAAGTTGTGCAATGTATCTCAGGCAAGAAGGAAGATAAAATCTAGTCAGTAAACCTATAGCCTGTTTGACCTGTTTATTGTACATGTTTACGGCTTTTGTATCCATATGTTTTCACCAATGGTTTTACAGATATATATTCTTTTTCAGCCACGTAAAGAAATACGTTCCCGATAACGACTAAAGAATTAAAGACATGACAATGTTTGCAATGTTTGTCAGTGGGGTCAATACGTGAGTAGCGGAGCGTAACAAACTTTATATATGTGCGAGCAAGGCTAACAAAACAATTATTTATAGGACGATAAAGTTTGCATAAATCAACCTATCAATAGCCAACCCGATCCATAACTCACAACTCTCGATTACTCTGTGTCTAGGCCTGCATGCACACGTGAGCTGAGGTGCGATACACTACCTCCAGGGGCGGATCAGTTAGTTTTTTTTTTTTGGGGGGGGGTTCCAAAATTCGTATAAAAAAATAAATAAATATATATATATATATATATATATATATATATATATATATATATATATATATATATATATATATATATATATATATATATATATATATATATATATATATATATAGATATAGATATATATATATATATATATATATATATATAATTTATTTTATGTTTATTTTTATTTTTATTTTTATAATTGTATTCTCTCTCTCTTTCTCTCCTTCTTCTTCTTCTTTCTTTTCCTTTTTTTTTTTTTTTGGGCTGGGGGGGGGGGGGGTTCCGGAAACTCCGGAAACCCCCCCCCCTCGTCCGCCCCTGACCTCGAGGATAGTCATAACACTTAAGCTACCTAATCACGAGATATTTTCACATCGTAAAAACAACCAAGCCGACCGTTCATGTCACAGACAGAGCCTGCCTGAGAGAAGGGCACGAAAGACAAGACTCATTCTCCTCTCCCTTCTTCTTCTTCTTCTTCTTCTTCTTCTTCTTCTTCTTCTTCTTCTTCATCCATTAATGTCCATCGATCCGTCGACTCCGACAAGTTTTGAAAAAAATTATAGATGGCAATAGATTTATTGTTGGCTCTTCTTCTTCAAGTGCAGCAGCACTAACTTGTGGGATCGGTTCCACAAGGATCGGTTTTAGGTCCACTTCTCTTCTGCATCTACACTTCACAGTTAGGTCGAGTAATAGATTGATCGTCAATTGTTTGCAGATGACACACATTTGGCAAAAAGTGTCTTACCTGATCCCGTGATTGCAAAAGAGGCCATTAAAAAACTGGAGTCTTGCTGTGCAGTGCGAAGTCTTGGATGGTACAAAATCGTCTAAAATTAAATGACGACAAAACCGAGGCGTTGCTGTTAGGTTCTGAGAAGAACTGTCAAAAGATAAGCATCATCAGCGTCCAGGTAGGAGAGGCTACTATTTCCTTCAGTGACTCAGTCCGGGATTTGTGTCTCATTCTTGACTTGACAATGTCCAAGCACATAAAAGAAGTAGTTAGAAAATGTTATCTTCAGCTTATGATTCTAGGAAAATTGTGTCCCAGGCTGACCCAAGCAGCCGCAAATGCAGTCGCCCTAGCAACTGTCACGTCAAGAGTGGACTATTGTAACAACACCTTTTGGATCTCCCACCAATTCTGCTGGATAAACTACAAAAGATCCAAAACACGGCCGCTAGGATAGTCACACGCACATTACGACTGTACTTGACTCTGCACTGGCTTCCTGTAAAAAAAACCGTATTGACCGTAAGATTCTGTCACTTGCTTTTGCATGTGTGCACGAGACTGCTCTAGGATAACCTGTCTGAGTTGGTTCCTATGTATGAGCCATCTCGTCCTCTTCGCTCTTCTTTCCAGTCCCGTTTCCGATTGCCATCCTCTGATAAGACACACAAAAAGAGATCTGGTGCCAGATCTCTACAGAATGCAGTCCCCAAGTTATGGAATACGCGACCTGAGACTGTCAAAAGGGCAGACTATGTCGATCGAGTTGTTCAGGAGAAGACTGAAGACTCACTTGTTTACATTGTAGTGACTTCGTGAACCAAGCGTCTCTCTCACTTCTGCTGTCTACCTCCATCCCTCCACTCCCGCACCAGACTTTATCTTCCCTGTCGTTTTTGGGTTATTTTTTGTTATTTCTCCTTAATGCGCATTGCGCATTGAACAAGAGATGTAGACACGCGCATTATAAATAGACATCATCATCATCATCATCATCATCATCATCATCATCATCATCATCATCATCATCATCATCAAATCTTTCTCTCGTCTGCTGTATGTTTCTTTAACTGCAGCTTTTTCCTACTATCCCCTTCCTCTTCAGCTCCCACTCGCTCCCAATCCCACCCTGTTTTTTCTGTAGATTCCCAAGTTAAAAATTTACGTCGCACATAGTATCCCGTCCCCCTCATCTCTGAGATAACAGACAAAGCCCTGCTCCGCAAGGCGCATGCGGTCTCTGCTGACAGCTCCCACCCATTGCACGCGGAGTTTGAACTGCTCCCCTCGGGCAGGCGGTATCGCTCCATCAAATGCAAGAAGGCAAAGTACTCTCGCAGCTTTGTTCCCATGGCAGTGGGTAGACTGAATGCTGCCTCTGGCTCCGGCTGGCGCACCGGACGTTAACACTGCCCCCATTGCACGCTCTAGCAAGAGTCAACTATACAGTCAAGCCAGTGCCATTACAATATGTCTACGCTAATTAAATTGTCAATGTAATGTGCTGCTAACTTGCATAATTATATGTATATGCATATAGATATGTGTGTGTATGTGTGTGTATGTACTGTGGGTGTGTGTGCGTGTATGTGTGTGTATGTACTGTGGGTGTGTGTGCGTGTATGTGTGTGTGTATATATGTGTATATATATATGCATGCATAGGTGTATGTATGTGTGTATGTATATATATAGGTGTGGGTGTATGTGTGTGTGTGTGCATGTGTGTGTATATGTATGTATATGTATGTGTGTATATCTATATATGTAGTATTAATACAATTATTGACTTTGTCTCTTAATTATGATAGCTGTAGAAATTGAATAGTGTTAGGACATTATTAAATAAGACTCAAGTCTATTTTATTAAAATTATTTTAATTTGTGCTAAACTGTATTAGTGTATTAGTGCACATGCGATATGGTTTTGTGGTCGTAAGTTATGATAGGATGACGATGAGTATGTGGTGGGCATAAACGCAGTGTGCGTGTGTGTGTGTGTGTGCGTGAGTGTCTACGTGCTTTCATTCCATGTGTAAATTCCCATCTCTCAAATCATTCTCACAACAGGTTTATTTTGTTGATAATTAATTATTTATGATCTTGCCTATGTAATGGGTTTTTATACAGTGAGTATCCTGGTGGCAAAACAAATTTTCCTTTTTGATGGAATAAAGAATATATTGACTTGACTTGACTTGACTTGATCTAGTCAAGAGTAAGAAAGACCAGCAAACAAAGCAATGCATTCTCCAGGGGGACTCTGTGGAGTCGATTGAGTGAGCTGCAATAGCACTCACCACCCCCAAGCTTGGCTCCTAGCGTGCCTTTTAGTCCTCACCGTTACACGCGCAGCCTCACACACACAAAGAAAGTACGAGACGCGTCATAAAGAAATACCAGTCGCCTAAAAGGTGATTTGAGCACGTTGAATCGCGCTTATTACCACCATAAGGTCTTCTTTTATTACCAAGAAAAAGAGTCCTAATATGCGTCTATTTCATTGTCCACCTGGTTCGCAAGTGTGTTCTTCACCTGAGCATCGCAGTAAGTTGACGCCAGTTCTTGCGAACTTTAATTATCAGATTGAAGACCAAGTTTGTAGTACTGCCTACATTGTTGAACAAGTTGAAACCTTTTAACGACCCGATAATGATTCTCATCATCCTCTTCATCCTCATCCTCCTCATCATCATCATCCTCATCATCATCATCATCATCATCATCATCATCATCATCATCATCATCATCATCATCATCATCATCATCATCATCCTTGCTGTCAACCTATTACTTCACCTACTCTTACTCCTCCTCCTTTTCTTCTTCTTCTTGATTCCAGATCTGTGGCCTCTTGCACTTCAAATGCAAGAAAGGCGCTGACACAGAACGTTAGATATCAAAATAGCAGCTTGTCTAAGGTTTCAAAGCATGTTGCAATGAACTTGCGCTGACACACCAACAGTCTGTAAAGTATGAATCCTATACGTGTTACATGAAACTTGCTCTCGTAGTGCCATGTTAGCCTGATCTATTATAATTATTTTTCGGCAATGCCAAAACCCCCACAAAACAACATTCTCTGTTTTTAGAACACCAAGATGATTTATTATTTGGGATTTTTGACACATTATTGCCCCTTTTTATCTGGAAATTCTGGGAGAAATCGAGAAGTAATCCAATAAAATGAATTGATATATAACGCCTACACAGATAGTTAAGTAGCACAGCGCCAGATATACTGTATACCAGAGACTCATAAGACATTCTTCGAAAGCGACGTTTCAGAGGGGTCAGCCCGGCGTTCCCCAGGTACATATGTACTCAGGTCTATGTCTCCCTCCACCCACCCCTACCCTCGGGGGTGGGGGGTAGGGGGGGGAAGTTACTTCAGCACCTTTACACCTGACATTAGTTATTTGTGTGCGTGTGTTTGTGCGTGCAGGTGGGTCATGTGTGTAAATATTAGCGACATATTATCAAGTCAAGTCAAGTCAAGACACTTTATTACCCAATGAATTTGAAATACATAGGATTTTGTTTTGGTGATGCGGTAAAACAGTCACTCTACAACAAACACATTAAGACATTGAATGATCTAAGAAAAAAAAGTTGTTTTAAGAAGTAAACCACGCACACACACACACGCACACACCCACATACACACACACACTCGTAAACAATTCTACATGGTTATAAAAACTGAGGCACAAACATCAAATAGTGTGCATTAAAGCATCAAGAAATTGTGCAAAACTCATGCTCTGTGAACAACTGAGGTCACTGTTACTGAGAGGGCAGCCTCGAGAAAGAAGCTGTGTCTAGACATAGACTTAATAGACTCTGGGAAACATACAGATAAAAACAATAGCACTGGGGAACATATAGACCTAAGAAACAACGACCTGGTGAAAAAACAGCCCTGGGGTAACATAGACCCGAGCGAAATTAGACCCTGGAAATATATATCTGTGGAATATAGACCTGGGGAACATAACATGATCCCGTTTCAATTACTAAATTCAAATTTACATCTAGTTTTTTGTCCACCTCTTTACTTCTATTTTGAAGTAGTGGACAAAGTAAAGTAGGCTTACGTGAGCTGCAATTAGCCTACACAGACTATGGTACCGTAGCTTAGCGGAAGCGAGCATGGACCATACGGGCCATCGATGGCTGAGTTAAATCCATCTTTTGGCACAAGCGCCTGCCTCCTTCGCTGCGTGCCATCAAGGAGATGATTACGTGAGGAGGCCTAATACGGTGGAAAATCAATCATATTAATCGATCAATCAACCGCTCAATCATGTTCAGCGGTTGAGTGGAAATGATGAACGCGGAGGGAAATTTTCTCATAACGCAAACTTCAATCAATATAATGCCATCGCGTTCCATCACTTATTGTTCTTCTTTGAACAGGCCATCGAGCCATAGAGCTAGAGGCATATAACTGAATTTTTTTTACATTTAAAAAACGTCCGTGATCGACCTGGCTGCCCCTTACTATTGTCAAGTGTTCTTTCTGAAGTTTCTGTCATTCACTTTCAATTACCAATCTGATCCATCTCTCTCGATCCCTCTACCCAAGAACCCACCATGACCCAATCCATCAATCCCATCATTCCATTCATCCTTCCACACATTCATCCACCCATCCGTCAACCAGCTCAGCCGCCTCTCCTGGCCCGTTCTTTCCCTTCACTGACCCGTGACCGTTGACCGTTGACCCTCCCTTGACCTTTGAGCCTCCACTGACCTGAGTTAGATTGCTCAAAGGTTTGGCGGTGCGCATCACTAGCAGCAAGTTGGCGCCTTGGGCGGCTTAGGTCGAGTTTTCGGCAAGCCCCTTGCGCAGCTCTATGAACTAGTGAAAACCTTATAACCACAATGTATTTCTTTTTACACATTTCTCAGCTCATTAAATTAATATCCTGATGCATATCCATTTGCCTTCCGTTTGTTTCCCCCCATCATGCCTGCGTTGCTCGACGTGCTTTACGTTTACGCAGAGGTATTACAAGAAAACTGTTATCACTTTCGGAATCCGACAATCGATGCAAAGCGTGTTGTTTCCAGATTTCCGGGAGCTAAAAACGTGCTAAACACCGATTACGGCAATCTGAAAATAAAACGGGGGATTCAAAAATAAATCATAAAACACCATAGGGCGAGACCAAAACAAAACACAAAACGTAAAGATAAGAAACTGTAACAAAGTGTGCCAAAAATAATGCCAGTCCCATAAAAAGAACAGATTTAATAGCTTAATACAAGGTTGTTAAAAAGCATTTAAAACTAAAATGACGAAATTAGGGAAAGAGTTCCGAATTCCACTAACAATATCCTTTTGGCATACGGGGCGAAATCAAGAACTGTTTGCTGTGGACTCAGTTTTCGAAAATATGGTAAACTTGTGGTATTGCATGTTAACAATTTTAACATAGGAAAAACTTCAAAAGATGGGCGCATGAGACCCCCCAAAAAAGAATGGGTGGGAGGGGGGGCAGGGGATGGGGGAAGAAATGTTTGCAAATTTTATTAGCGTTATCAATCATCTAGCTACCATCTAGAATGTTCTTTGAACTGAAAACGAGAGCTATAAATCAACAATCCTTTTCTTTCGTTTGCAAAAAAAAAAAAAAAAAAAAAAAAAACCACCTCCGTTTACAATTGGTAGCAGGGTAGCAGTGGAGAGAGAGAGAGAGAGAGAGAGAGAGAGAGAGAGAGAGGGAGAGAGAGGGAGAGAGAGGGAGAGAGAGAGAGTATAGTAGTACTGCTCGCTAAGTGGTCTTGAACTGCTCTTTGAGTCATAATTTGGTACTATGAGACATTTCGTCCTTCTTTTAGTTTTGCAAGGTAACCATGCTCTGGATATAACTATAATCTGACACGGGCATGGCCGAGCTGGTTCCCTATGCCGAAGGTCGGGTGTTCGAATCCCGCAGGGAACGAACTTATGTGACTTAGGTATAAGACTTTCAGGTTATCGAGGGTTTTATCCGGGTACTTCGGTTTTCCTCCCTCCCTTGAATAATGGTATTGGATGCAGTCTGTCTACAATTTCTAAATAACAATGTGCGTTTGTTGTGTGTGCAGGAGTGTCTGTAAATTGTGAGCGTGTATGCTGGTTACTGATGGCCGTTCTTTGAGTCTGATTTAGGAATAAGGCGAGCGTAGCATCTATTATTATATATATCTATATATATATATACATATATAAAATCTGATATAAGATAAGATAAGATAAGATATTACTTTATTAATCCAAAAGCATGGAAATTACATTGTCTGTCAATTAAACATGTCCATTCATTCTTCTTTTACACACACATAAATATTTATACATTATTAATGATCTTCAAACACATGGACATATTTTCAAAATGCAGATATTTCAATTAAGCAGTAAAACGGATTAACGTAAAAACAGATACATATAAGGAAAGAAAAATAAAAAAATAAAAAATAAAAAAATAAAAAATAAAAATAAATAAATAAATAAATAAATAATTAAACTAACTAAGCTGCATGAGAGTTGTAGAGTATGTTTAGTAAGACCTACCGACTTGTTTGTTATGTGCTTGAATGGCAAGTGGTATGAATGAGTTCCTGTACCTATTTGATGTTCCCGCTGGTGCCCTAAAACGTCCACTCCTGTCTATCCGTCGAGAGTCAAATTCCAAGAAAAGTGGATGGTTACTGTCAGCCAAAATTGCAGTCAGCTTTTTTGTCACTTGTCTGCTATGTATCGTCGCTATGTCATCCTGTTCCCTCCCAACCACCCCACTAGCCCTTTTTATCTGTTTGTCCAATCTTCGTTTTTCAGTTTGTGATACGTTTCCTCCCCAACATGAGATTCCAAAGGAAAAGATGCTTCTTATTACAGCTGTATAAAACATTTGTAAAATTTCCTGTTTTACATTAAAGGATCTCAGTTTTCTTAAACAAAACATTCTACTTTGCAGTCGCTTGTAAATGTAGTTTGTGTTATCTTTCCAAGTGAATCTATCATCGATAACCACACCTAAATACTTATATGCATGCACTCTCTCTACTTCTTCTCCTTTGATAAAGATAGGATTAAAATCAAACTTGTTTCCCTTCCTAAAATCAATTATCATTTCTTTTGTTTTGCTTACATTAAGATCTAGAAAATTTGAATCACACCAGTTGACAAAGCTATCTATTTCATCTCTGTACATGTTGTCCATGTTGTTGGTAATAAGACCAGAGAGTGCTGTGTCGTCTGCAAATTTTATCAGGGGACAGGATTCGTGCTTTTGTCTATGGTCTGCGGTGTACAAAGAAAACAAAAAAGGTGCTAGAACAGTTCCTTGAGGGGCTCCTGTATTAGTCAACACAATATTAGAATTGTATACAATAGAATTGGAATTGTTTTGAACTCTGACAAACTGAGGTCTATTTGTAAGATAGTCAAAAATCCATAGAATAGTTCTAATATCAACATTCATGCCTGCTAGCTTTTGAACAAGTGAATGGCATTGCATAGTATTAAAAGCACTACTAAAATCAAAGAACATAAGCCTGACAAAAGAATTTGCATTTTCTAAATGTGAGTACATTTTGTTGAGGACAAAAAGAACAGCGTCTTCAACATTTCTCTTACTTCTATAGGCAAACTGCAGTGGGTCAATAAAATCTGATACTAAAACATATAACTTATTAAGAACAAATTTTTTCAAAAACTTTCATCGTGACAGAGGTTAAAGCAACAGGGCGAAGATCATTAAAAAAACTTTGACTGGATTCTTTTTAGGAACAGGTACTATGCATGACATCTTCCAAAGAGTAGGTACAACAGACTGAGTAAAAGACATGTTAAACAGAACAGTAAAAATACCAGCAAGTTGGTTAGCACATGTTTTTAGTAACTTAGGTGTAACTTTGTCAGGACCAGCAGCCTTTCGAGTGTTTAACTTAGTAAATGCTAAGTTTACATCCTCCTCACTAACTAATTGACTTTCAACCTCTCCTTCCTCCCCTTTCCTCCCCATTAATCCTTCCCTTAACTGCTCTCTCTGACTAGAAAAATCTTGACAGTCAAAACGACAGTAGAACTTATTGAGGTCATTTACATATTCTTGAGTACATTCCCCAAGTACCCCTTGGGGTCATGAGCAATCTTGCCACTGTAGATTGTTCAAACCTATAAAGGGAACAGTGAAAGCCACAGTTGAAAACCTGTCTTTCCTTTATAGGCAAGACGCTTCACTGCGGCAACAGTATCCCCGTTGGAGTGCCGGGGGTTTTCAGTATAAATAGTATCCCCACTTTATGGAAATTTAGTGCTTTAAATTCCCACTGTCGCTGTCTTCCTCATTTACTCTTTCCTATTCCTGCTCTGTCCTTCACTCTGCTATACTATCTTCTTCTTCGCTAGATCAATGACCTACCTTTTTTCTTGAAAACTCTTCCTGGACAAGACTCCTTGTTTGTGTATGAGGTCTGTTGGATCAGCTTGGGAGTGTTGGACGCTTTCTGCCGGGTGGTCACTAGGGCTTCCTATGATTGTACTATTTAGCACTTTAGGCATTTTATATGTATGTGTTTGGTTGATGATTTATAATGATGTTTGTATTCTATTTTGTTTTTGTAACCGGGGTGTTCGCGTAGTTGAGGTCAACCCTCAGCCGTCCCCCGCGTGGGATGTCTTTATTGTAAAGTGACTGGCCGGGGAGGGCATTTCAATTTTCCCCACTGGGGTTGTTTCAGCAGATCTTTTATGCGGATCGGGGGTTGTCCGGTCCTGATTTGGCTCGGAAGAGTCCGCTGGACCTAAAGCAACAATAAATCAATCAAAATCAATCAATTCCCCAAGTTGTGCACTCCTCCCTTTCTTACCTTTGAACCCAGACATTAATCCCATTCCCTCCCACACTCTTTGTATATTATTTTCTGTAAAATGTTCCTCAATTTTTTCCTTGTATTTTTCTTTCCCTTTTCGAATGTCCTTGTTTATTTCTTTCTGTATCTGTTTCTTAGTTTCTTTATCTAATTGTTCTTGTAAGCCTGTTTCTTTTTGTTCAAAGTTAATTTAGTTTCCTTGGTGATGTAGGGTTTGTTGTTGGCATATATCTTCACAGTCTTTTTAGGTATTATAGTTTCTTCACAGTATCGGATATAGTCTGTAACCGCTTTCCACTGCTTCATTTATGTTTTTAGCACTGTCGATAAACACACTCCAGTCTGTTGTCTCAAAACACGTTTGTAGTTCTTCCACACTTCCCATGTTGTATTTGTAAACTGTCCGTTTCATTGGTCGCACCCGCTGCACGAGTGGGCGGTATGATGGTCGAAGGTAAACAAGGTCATGGTCGGAGCGCCCAAGAGGTGGCATAGGCACACATCTGTATGCATCTTTTATATTAGTGTAGAAAAGATCTAGGATGGCATTTTCACGTGTAGGACAGGTCACATATTGTTGATATTTAGGCAAAGTTTTCTTGAGAGAACACTGGTTGAAATCACCTGTAATAATCTTCACTGCATCAGGAGCCTTGGTCTCCAGATCTAAGATATGTGATGCTATTTCTTCACTAGCAGCTGTAGCGTTAGTTTTATCTGGCCTTACATACACAACAGTTACTAGCACATGAGAAAATTCTCTTGGGAGATAATAAGGTCTAAAGCCATGGTCACACAGCACTCCACGTCTTTATCACGTACAAAAAGTTCGGAAAATCTGGTGGACGTGGTCGTGCGTGGTAATTTTCGGTCAATTTGCTTTGGCGGTGCTTTGGACGGCTGAATCACGGCCAAAGCGCGTCCAAAATTTGTTACCCGTGGAGTGGACGTTGTTGTTCGCGTTGATGTCGAGGTTAAGACGAGCTACGGTCGAGGTATAGACGTGGCAGGACGCGGGGAGAAATCTGAACGGCATCGGACGCGGCAAAAAGTTTTGAACTGCTCAAAATTTTAGCCCGCGCACAACCACGGGTAACGCACGCGGTAAAGACGTGCAACACACGTGAAACACGCGTGGTAATCCGTGTTACGGCAGTGATTAAAACTTGGGGAGACGCGGTAAGACGCGAAAGTTTAGCGTTCAGTCACGGCCAGAGCACGGTCATTGGACGCATGTACCGCGTTGAAATAACGGGAAATAGCGTGTGTTTAGCGGCTTATCACTGACAAATGGAATTTTTCCACGTACATAGCACTACCTAACGACGTCTGAACACGTTCGAAAGACGTCCTGATCACTGCCTAATCACTTCTGTATCACTTCTGATTTTCTTAGACCTCGGCACGTGCAGTGTCGCCTTTTTCCCTCTCGTGAACATGTGCAAATTTATTTTTAGGCTTACACGTGGCTGGACGTGGTTGCAGTGCTTCAGCAGTGGAACAGCCGCCGACGGCCATACCCCGTCCAAAGCACGGCCAAACCAAAATTGACCGAAAATTACCACGTACGACCACGTCCACCAGATTTTCCGAACTTTTTGTACGTGATTAAGACGTGGAGTGCTGTGTGACCGAGGCAAGATCTTTGCCGCGTTCAGATTTCTCCCCGCGTCCTGCCACGTCTATACCTCGACCGTAGCTCGTCTTAACCTCGACATCAACGCGAACAACAACGTCCACTCCACGGGTAACAAATTTTGGACGCGCTTTGGCCGTGATTCAGCCGTAAATGGCTGTGTGACCATGGCTTTAGGCTTATAGTGAGCAATTCTAATATTGGAGTGCATGATCTGTGTTTGACTGTAATGTTATTCGGATGGCACCATTGCTTATTCACATGATTGATTTATTGTTGCTTTAGGTCCAGCGGACTCTTCCGAGCCAAATCAGGACCGGACAACCCCCGATCCGCATAAAAGATCTGCCGAAACAACCCTAGTGGGAAAATTGAATGCCCTCCACCGGCCAGTCACTTTACAATAAAGACATCCCACGCGAGGGACGGCTGAGGGTTGACCTCAACTACGCGAACACCCCGGTTACAAAAACAAAATAGAATACAACCATCATTATAAATCATCAACAAAATACATACATATAAAATGCCTATAGTGCGAAATAATACAATCATAGGAAGCCCTAGTGACCACCCGGCAGAAAGCGTCCAACACTCCCAAGCTGATCCAACAGACCTCATACACAAACAAGGAGTCTTGTCCAGGAAGAGTTTTCAAGAAAAAAGGTAGGTCATTGATCTAGCGAAGAAGAAGAAAGTATAGCAGAGTGATAGGACAGATCAGGAATGGGAAAGAGCAAATGATGAAGACAGCGACAGTGGGAATTTAAAGCACTAAATTTCCAGAAAGTGGGGATACTATTTATACTGAAACCCCCGGCACTCCAACGGGGTATTAGTAGTCTCCTCTCTGAAAATCCTTATTGGGAAGAGAGGGGACTATAAACTAATAACATAACACATAACATAACTCCAACGGGGGGAACTGTTGCCGCAGTGAATTAGTCATGCCTACAAAGGCAAGACAGGTTTTCAACTGGGGCTTTCACTGTTCCCTTTATAGGTTAGAACAATCTACAGTGACAAGATTGCTCATGACCCCAAGGGGTGCTTATTCACATAAACCATTACTCCTCCACCCCCTCCTTTCTTTCCTGATTCTTTTGTTCTATCTCCCCGAAAGACTGAAAATCCATCGATGTCTACGTGTGTGTCTGAAACTTGATCATCTAGCCATGTCTCTGAAAAGCACATTAGACTCGCTGTTCTAAATTCTTCGAAGTGTTTAGTGTTGGCAGAAAGTTCATCTAATTTATTTTTAATGGATCGGACGTTGCCTATCACTACAGATGGAAGATAAGGTTTATATTTCCTCTGTTTGTTTCTCTGCCGCACCCCTCCCTTCTTCCCCCGTTTTCTTGGCTTCATTTCATTTGGTAGATCCAGCACAGGAGTCACAACAAGCGGGGACTCACGTAGGCCTAATAATTCTTGCACACTGTATAGTTGTAATGGCGGGCTAACAGGGCTGTCGCCGGTCACAGGCACAAACACGGCATCGCTCGGCACTGACACAAGCAACACACAAAACAAAAACACCAGCAGCATCCTCGCTATCTTCACTTTCATTTCCACAGCCATTTATGTCCAACAACAGTCACTATCTCTCAGTACATCCAAAAAAAATTCTTCACAGTTGACAGACTAGTCGCCACGATCGCAGCGACCGGAAGCTAAATATATGATACTAGTGGTTTTTGTACCCTGGCAAGCCAGGGTACACAGGTTGCTGTTTAAAATGTAGACAGAGACAACTGTTGTCTGCGAGTTTCATTTGGACGATGATACCTCCCCATATCCCCCTTGATACCTCCCCATATCCCCCTTGATACATCACCATACCCCCCCTGATATCTCCCCGTCCCACCCCCATGATGACTCACCATACCCCCTTGATACCTCCCCGAACCCACTTGATACCTCCCATACCCCCTTGATACCTTCCGTACCCCACTTGTAACCTACCTGTACCCTCCTTGATACTTCCCGTTGATCGTTTCGCAGGTATGGATGAAAGGAATCGACCATCACCATACCCCCTTATATATACCCGTATCTCCGTTATGCCTACCCATGCCCCTTTAAACCTACCCGTAACCCCCTTTTACCTACACGTACCACTCCATCCCGATCCTTGGTAATAATAATAATAATAATAATAATAATAATAATAATAATAATAATAATAATAATAATAATAATGAATATAGAATAATACAAATAGAAATCATAAAAAACACCAGGGTTTTAAAATAAAATTTGATGCAAGATAATAATAATAATAATAATAATAATAATAATAATAATAATAATAATAATAATAATAATAATAATAATAATAATAATAAATAAGTGAAAGGCAAAAAGCCTAAATTAAAAAGCAAAATATCCATATTGTAGTGTTTAAAAAAAAAAAAACATTAAAAAAAAAAATATGGCCCACCGGAAATTTGAACTCGGGTCCCCTGCACGGCAGGCAATAGTCTTACCAACTGAGCTACCAAGCTTTCTTGCAAAGACCATCAATTTTTTGGTCTATATATGAGAAAACATGCTGAAACCTCGATTCGATTTTTAATTAATCAAATTTAATTAGTTAAACACAAAATTTTGTAAGATTGGTGACATGAGTGCAAAAGTGTTTTGAATGGAAATAAAACAAAATTTGCGGTATTACGGAACGGCAAGTTTCTGACACGGGTTGAATGGAAACCGCGCGCGGAATGAGGCTATTGCAGTTTGTGGACATTTTGTTTATTTATTTATCTCAGAAACGGTTAAACGTTCGGTAAGGAAATGTCGGCTATAACGATTTCGCAGGCTTTGAGCGCACAACAGGCCGAAACCCAGCACCCAGCACTTGCCCAGATCAGCGTCCATACCGGACAAACTTTACAGTAGTGTCGAAGAAGGACTTCCGGCTAAGCAATTTATATATATAGATGTAATAATATGATATGATATGATATGATATGATATGATAAAAAAAAAAGGTAAAGGTAGTCCCATAGCCTTGTGGCCGTAGGGGAGCGTGATGTTGGAGATCACACTTATCTTGGGCCAGCGTAATGAGGGTGATGCCCAACTCTCTCCCTCGCTGCTTTACCTTCCCCACCCTCAAGAGAGTAGGTACTCAATCACAGTTGAGTCATACTGGGGGCGTTGTTGTTTGTCGCTTCACACCTTAGCGGTCACCCATCCAAGTGCTAACCGCACCGGACGGTGCTTCACTTTCGACACAGTAGCGAGTGCTCCAACCACTGCACTATCCGACACCCCAAGATATGATATGATATGATATGATATTATATATATTATATTATATTATATTATATTATATTATATTATATTATATTATATTATATTATATTATATTATATTTTATTATATTATACTATATTATATTATATTATATTATATTATATTATATTATATTATATTATATTATATTATATTATATTATATTATATTATATTATATTATACTATATTGTATTGTATTATATTATTAGGGGTGTCGGATAGTGCAGTGGTTGGAGCACTCGCTACTGTGTCGAAAGTGAAGCACCGTCCGGTGCGGTTAGCACTTGGATGGGTGACCGCTAAGGTGTGAAGCGACAAACAACAACGCCCCCAGTTGACTCAACTGTGATTGAGTACCTACTCTCTTGAGGGTGGGGAAGGTAAAGCAGCGAGGGAGAGAGTTGGGCATCACCCTCATTACGCTGGCCCAAGATAAGTGTGATCTCCAACATCACGCTCCCCAACGGCCACAAGGCTATGGGACTACCTTTACCTTTTTTTTTTATATTATATTATATTATATTATATTATATTATATTATATTATATTATATTATATATTATATTATATTATATTATATTATATTATATTATATTATATTATATTATATTATATTATATTATATTAGTATGTGTACAATGTGTATCGGTGAAGAAGGAGAGAGAGACTAGTCTTTTTTTAATTGGCAGCGACTGCGTCGTGTTTTCGTCCCGGATTGTTATGAAAGCACAACTCTGGCAGCAAGAGACTAGATGTCTATGAGCATGAGGTGCTAAAGGTGAACGACATTCCCTCTAATTCCCTCAGCAACAAAAATGTGGAAGAATTATTAAGCATAAATTATATCTAGGCTAAATTGGGTTTCATTGTTTGTTGTTGTTGTTGTTGTTGTTATTGCTGCTGATGGTGTTGTTGCATGTTGTTGTTGTCGTCGTTCTTCTTCTTCTTCTTCTTCTTCTTCTTCTTCTTCTTCTTCTTCTTCTTCGTCTTCTTCTTCTTCTTCGTCGTCGTCGTCGTCGTCGTCGTCGTACCAACCATTGTATATAAGAGTACAAAAAATAAGCTGAAGTAACCCATACAATCCGGTTCACCTTCTTACCCACAGTACGTATATCAGCAATCTCTGATACTCAGTGTGAGGTTTCTTAGGTAAAGGTAAAGGGTGTCGGATAGCGCAGTGGTTGGAGCACTCGCTACTGTGTCGCAAGTTAAGCACCGTCCAGTGCGGTTAGCACTTGGATGGGTGACCGCAAAAACGTGAAGCGACAAATAACAACGCCCCAGTTGACTCAACTGTGACCGAGTACCTACTCTCTTAAGAGCGGGGAAGGTAAAGCAGCGAGGGAGAGAGATGGGCATCACCCTCATTACGCTTGCCAAAGATAAGTGTGATCTCCAACATCACGCTCCCCTACGGCCACAAGGCTATGGGACTACCTTTACCTTTTTAACACTTTGATTTCAAACAAAAATGTCGATGATGTAGGAGTGTCTGTAACGTGCGAGCGTGTATGTTGGTTACAGATCGCCACGCTTTGTCTCTAATTCTGAATAAGGCGCATATAAAATATCCAGTAAGCTAGTATTAGCATTAGTATTTTGGCCTCAGCAGACCCCGATAATCAATGGTGAAGTGGCAGGCTCGTATAATCTCTGTGAAGATTGTCAAAGAGAGTGCCAAACGTTTGATTGTAGGTCACAGAGACATGACCCTAAAACAGAAGTAAATACATAAATTACGCGAGAACAACCCGTCAGCCCCAGAACGCAAACGCCGTAAACAACATCACTCCGCCAGTTCTAAACACTAAACATAGTAGTACGCTCGTAGACGACTTTACATTCAGAAGACGCGTAATGGTTTCTA
>CM072511.1:131864630-131899630 GCA_036898135.1 Oncomelania hupensis
TCCTTTTCTTTCGTTTGCAAAAAAACAAAAAAAAACAAAAAAAAAAACCACCTCGTTTACAATTGGTAGCAGGGTAGCAGTGAGAGAGAGTGAGAGAGAGAGAGAGAAGAGAGAAGAGAGAGAGGGAGAGAGAGGGAGAGAGAGGGAGAGAGAGAGAGTATAGTAGTACTGCTCGCTAAGTGGTCTTGAACTGCTCTTTGAGTCATAATTTGGTACTATGAGACATTTCGTCCTTCTTTTAGTTTTGCAAGGTAACCATGCTCTGGATATAACTATAATCTGACACGGGCATGGCCGAGCTGGTTCCCTATGCCGAAGGTCGGGTGTTCGAATCCCGCAGGGAACGAACTTATGTGACTTAGGTATAAGACTTTCAGGTTATCGAGGGTTTTATCCGGGTACTTCGGTTTTCCTCCCTCCCTTGAATAATGGTATTGGATGCAGTCTGTCTACAATTTCTAAATAACAATGTGCGTTTGTTGTGTGTGCAGGAGTGTCTGTAAATTGTGAGCGTGTATGCTGGTTACTGATGGCCGTTCTTTGAGTCTGATTTAGGAATAAGGCGAGCGTAGCATCTATTATTATATATATCTATATATATATACATATATAAAATCTGATATAAGATAAGATAAGATAAGATATTACTTTATTAATCCAAAAGCATGGAAATTACATTGTCTGTCAATTAAACATGTCCATTCATTCTTCTTTTACACACACATAAATATTTATACATTATTAATGATCTTCAAACACATGGACATATTTTCAAAATGCAGATATTTCAATTAAGCAGTAAAACGGATTAACGTAAAAACAGATACATATAAGGAAAGAAAAATAAAAAAATAAAAAATAAAAAAATAAAAAATAAAACTAAATAAATAAATAAATAATTAAACTAACTAAGCTGCATGAGAGTTGTAGAGTATGTTTAGTAAGACCTACCGACTTGTTTGTTATGTGCTTGAATGGCAAGTGGTATGAATGAGTTCCTGTACCTATTTGATGTTCCCGCTGGTGCCCTAAAACGTCCACTCCTGTCTATCCGTCGAGAGTCAAATTCCAAGAAAAGTGGATGGTTACTGTCAGCCAAAATTGCAGTCAGCTTTTTTGTCACTTGTCTGCTATGTATCGTCGCTATGTCATCCTGTTCCCTCCCAACCACCCCACTAGCCCTTTTTATCTGTTTGTCCAATCTTCGTTTTTCTGTTTGTGATACGTTTCCTCCCCAACATGAGATTCCAAAGGAAAAGATGCTTCTTATTACAGCTGTATAAAACATTTGTAAAATTTCCTGTTTTACATTAAAGGATCTTTTCTTAAACAAAACATTCTACTTTGCAGTCGCTTGTAAATGTAGTTTGTGTTATCTTTCCAAGTGAATCTATCATCGATAACCACACCTAAATACTTATATGCATGCACTCTCTCTACTTCTTCTCCTTTGATAAAGATAGGATTAAAATCAAACTTGTTTCCCTTCCTAAAATCAATTATCATTTCTTTTGTTTTGCTTACATTAAGATCTAGAAAATTTGAATCACACCAGTTGACAAAGCTATCTATTTCATCTCTGTACATGTTGTCCATGTTGTTGGTAATAAGACCAGAGAGTGCTGTGTCGTCTGCAAATTTTATCAGGGGACAGGATTCGTGCTTTTGTCTATGGTCTGCGGTGTACAAAGAAAACAAAAAAGGTGCTAGAACAGTTCCTTGAGGGGCTCCTGTATTAGTCAACACAATATTAGAATTGTATACAATAGAATTGGAATTGTTTTGAACTCTGACAAACTGAGGTCTATTTGTAAGATAGTCAAAAATCCATAGAATAGTTCTAATATCAACATTCATGCCTGCTAGCTTTTGAACAAGTGAATGGCATTGCATAGTATTAAAAGCACTACTAAAATCAAAGAACATAAGCCTGACAAAAGAATTTGCATTTTCTAAATGTGAGTACATTTTGTTGAGGACAAAAAGAACAGCGTCTTCAACATTTCTCTTACTTCTATAGGCAAACTGCAGTGGGTCAATAAAATCTGATACTAAAACATATAACTTATTAAGAACAAATTTTTCAAAAACTTTCATCGTGACAGAGGTTAAAGCAACAGGGCGAAGATCATTAAAAAAACTTTGACTGGATTCTTTTTAGGAACAGGTACTATGCATGACATCTTCCAAAGAGTAGGTACAACAGACTGAGTAAAAGACATGTTAAACAGAACAGTAAAAATACCAGCAAGTTGGTTAGCACATGTTTTTAGTAACTTAGGTGTAACTTTGTCAGGACCAGCAGCCTTTCGAGTGTTTAACTTAGTAAATGCTAAGTTTACATCCTCCTCACTAACTAATTGACTTTCAACCTCTCCTTCCTCCCCTTTCCTCCCCATTAATCCTTCCCTTAACTGCTCTCTCTGACTAGAAAAATCTTGACAGTCAAAACGACAGTAGAACTTATTGAGGTCATTTACATATTCTTGAGTACATTCCCCAAGTACCCCTTGGGGTCATGAGCAATCTTGCCACTGTAGATTGTTCAAACCTATAAAGGGAACAGTGAAAGCCACAGTTGAAAACCTGTCTTTCCTTTATAGGCAAGACGCTTCACTGCGGCAACAGTATCCCCGTTGGAGTGCCGGGGGTTTTCAGTATAAATAGTATCCCCACTTTATGGAAATTTAGTGCTTTAAATTCCCACTGTCGCTGTCTTCCTCATTTACTCTTTCCTATTCCTGCTCTGTCCTTCACTCTGCTATACTATCTTCTTCTTCGCTAGATCAATGACCTACCTTTTTTCTTGAAAACTCTTCCTGGACAAGACTCCTTGTTTGTGTATGAGGTCTGTTGGATCAGCTTGGGAGTGTTGGACGCTTTCTGCCGGGTGGTCACTAGGGCTTCCTATGATTGTACTATTTAGCACTTTAGGCATTTTATATGTATGTGTTTGGTTGATGATTTATAATGATGTTTGTATTCTATTTTGTTTTTGTAACCGGGGTGTTCGCGTAGTTGAGGTCAACCCTCAGCCGTCCCCCGCGTGGGATGTCTTTATTGTAAAGTGACTGGCCGGTGGAGGGCATTCAATTTTCCCACTGGGGTTGTTTCAGCAGATCTTTTATGCGGATCGGGGGTTGTCCGGTCCTGATTTGGCTCGGAAGAGTCCGCTGGACCTAAAGCAACAATAAATCAATCAAAATCAATCAATTCCCCAAGTTGTGCACTCCTCCCTTTCTTACCTTTGAACCCAGACATTAATCCCATTCCCTCCCACACTCTTTGTATATTATTTTCTGTAAAATGTTCCTCAATTTTTTCCTTGTATTTTTCTTTCCCTTTTCGAATGTCCTTGTTTATTTCTTTCTGTATCTGTTTCTTAGTTTCTTTATCTAAATTGTTCTTGTAAGCCTGTTTCTTTTTGTTCAAAGTTAATTTAGTTTCCTTGGTGATGTAGGGTTTGTTGTTGGCATATATCTTCACAGTCTTTTTAGGTATTATAGTTTCTTCACAGTATCGGATATAGTCTGTAACGCTTTCCACTGCTTCATTTATGTTTTTAGCACTGTCGATAAACACACTCCAGTCTGTTGTCTCAAAACACGTTTGTAGTTCTTCCACACTTCCCATGTTGTATTTGTAAACTGTCCGTTTCATTGGTCGCACCCGCTGCACGAGTGGGCGGTATGATGGTCGAAGGTAAACAAGGTCATGGTCGGAGCGCCCAAGAGGTGGCATAGGCACACATCTGTATGCATCTTTTATATTAGTGTAGAAAAGATCTAGGATGGCATTTTCACGTGTAGGACAGGTCACATATTGTTGATATTTAGGCAAAGTTTTCTTGAGAGAACACTGGTTGAAATCACCTGTAATAATCTTCACTGCATCAGGAGCCTTGGTCTCCAGATCTAAGATATGTGATGCTATTTCTTCACTAGCAGCTGTAGCGTTAGTTTTATCTGGCCTTACATACACAACAGTTACTAGCACATGAGAAAATTCTCTTGGGAGATAATAAGGTCTAAAGCCATGGTCACACAGCACTCCACGTCTTTATCACGTACAAAAAGTTCGGAAAATCTGGTGGACGTGGTCGTGCGTGGTAATTTTCGGTCAATTTGCTTTGGCGGTGCTTTGGACGGCTGAATCACGGCCAAAGCGCGTCCAAAATTTGTTACCCGTGGAGTGGACGTTGTTGTTCGCGTTGATGTCGAGGTTAAGACGAGCTACGGTCGAGGTATAGACGTGGCAGGACGCGGGGAGAAATCTGAACGGCATCGGACGCGGCAAAAAGTTTTGAACTGCTCAAAATTTTAGCCCGCGCACAACCACGGGTAACGCACGCGGTAAAGACGTGCAACACACGTGAAACACGCGTGGTAATCCGTGTTACGGCAGTGATTAAAACTTGGGGAGACGCGGTAAGACGCGAAAGTTTAGCGTTCAGTCACGGCCAGAGCACGGTCATTGGACGCATGTACCGCGTTGAAATAACGGGAAATAGCGTGTGTTTAGCGGCTTATCACTGACAAATGGAATTTTTCCACGTACATAGCACTACCTAACGACGTCTCGAACACGTTCGAAAGACGTCCTGATCACTGCCTAATCACTTCTGTATCACTTCTGATTTTCTTAGACCTCGGCACGTGCAGTGTCGCCTTTTTCCCTCTCGTGAACATGTGCAAATTTATTTTTAGGCTTACACGTGGCTGGACGTGGTTGCAGTGCTTCAGCAGTGGAACAGCCGCCGACGGCCATACCCCGTCCAAAGCACGGCCAAACCAAAATTGACCGAAAATTACCACGTACGACCACGTCCACCAGATTTTCCGAACTTTTTGTACGTGATTAAGACGTGGAGTGCTGTGTGACCGAGGCAAGATCTTTGCCGCGTTCAGATTTCTCCCGCGTCCTGCCACGTCTATACCTCGACCGTAGC
This sequence comes from Oncomelania hupensis, assembly GCA_036898135.1. Taxonomy (NCBI): domain Eukaryota; kingdom Metazoa; phylum Mollusca; class Gastropoda; order Littorinimorpha; family Pomatiopsidae; genus Oncomelania; species Oncomelania hupensis. The sequence continues at coordinate 131,869,579 of CM072511.1, forward strand.
TCGTCTTAACCTCGACATCAACGCGAACAACAACGTCCACTCCACGGGTAACAAATTTTGGACGCGCTTTGGCCGTGATTCAGCCGTAAATGGCTGTGTGACCATGGCTTTAGGCTTATAGTGAGCAATTCTAATATTGGAGTGCATGATCTGTGTTTGACTGTAATGTTATTCGGATGGCACCATTGCTTATTCACATGATTGATTTATTGTTGCTTTAGGTCCAGCGGACTCTTCCGAGCCAAATCAGGACCGGACAACCCCCGATCCGCATAAAAGATCTGCCGAAACAACCCTAGTGGGAAAATTGAATGCCCTCCACCGGCCAGTCACTTTACAATAAAGACATCCCACGCGAGGGACGGCTGAGGGTTGACCTCAACTACGCGAACACCCCGGTTACAAAAACAAAATAGAATACAACCATCATTATAAATCATCAACAAAATACATACATATAAAATGCCTATAGTGCGAAATAATACAATCATAGGAAGCCCTAGTGACCACCCGGCAGAAAGCGTCCAACACTCCCAAGCTGATCCAACAGACCTCATACACAAACAAGGAGTCTTGTCCAGGAAGAGTTTTCAAGAAAAAAGGTAGGTCATTGATCTAGCGAAGAAGAAGAAAGTATAGCAGAGTGATAGGACAGATCAGGAATGGGAAAGAGCAAATGATGAAGACAGCGACAGTGGGAATTTAAAGCACTAAATTTCCAGAAAGTGGGGATACTATTTATACTGAAACCCCCGGCACTCCAACGGGGTATTAGTAGTCTCCTCTCTGAAAATCCTTATTGGGAAGAGAGGGGACTATAAACTAATAACATAACACATAACATAACTCCAACGGGGGGAACTGTTGCCGCAGTGAATTAGTCATGCCTACAAAGGCAAGACAGGTTTTCAACTGGGGCTTTCACTGTTCCCTTTATAGGTTAGAACAATCTACAGTGACAAGATTGCTCATGACCCCAAGGGGTGCTTATTCACATAAACCATTACTCCTCCACCCCCCTCCTTTCTTTCCTGATTCTTTTGTTCTATCTCCCCGAAAGACTGAAAATCCATCGATGTCTACGTGTGTGTCTGAAACTTGATCATCTAGCCATGTCTCTGAAAAGCACATTAGACTCGCTGTTCTAAATTCTTCGAAGTGTTTAGTGTTGGCAGAAAGTTCATCTAATTTATTTTTAATGGATCGGACGTTGCCTATCACTACAGATGGAAGATAAGGTTTATATTTCCTCTGTTTGTTTCTCTGCCGCACCCCTCCCTTCTTCCCCCGTTTTCTTGGCTTCATTTCATTTGGTAGATCCAGCACAGGAGTCACAACAAGCGGGGACTCACGTAGGCCTAATAATTCTTGCACACTGTATAGTTGTAATGGCGGGCTAACAGGGCTGTCGCCGGTCACAGGCACAAACACGGCATCGCTCGGCACTGACACAAGCAACACACAAAACAAAAACACCAGCAGCATCCTCGCTATCTTCACTTTCATTTCCACAGCCATTTATGTCCAACAACAGTCACTATCTCTCAGTACATCCAAAAAAATTCTTCACAGTTGACAGACTAGTCGCCACGATCGCAGCGACCGGAAGCTAAATATATGATACTAGTGGTTTTTGTACCCTGGCAAGCCAGGGTACACAGGTTGCTGTTTAAAATGTAGACAGAGACAACTGTTGTCTGCGAGTTTCATTTGGACGATGATACCTCCCCATATCCCCCTTGATACCTCCCCATATCCCCCTTGATACATCACCATACCCCCCCTGATATCTCCCCGTCCCACCCCCATGATGACTCACCATACCCCCTTGATACCTCCCCGAACCCACTTGATACCTCCCCATACCCCCTTGATACCTTCCGTACCCCACTTGTAACCTACCTGTACCCTCCTTGATACTTCCCGTTGATCGTTTCGCAGGTATGGATGAAAGGAATCGACCATCACCATACCCCCTTATATATACCCGTATCTCCGTTATGCCTACCCATGCCCCTTTAAACCTACCCGTAACCCCCTTTTACCTACACGTACCACTCCATCCCGATCCTTGGTAATAATAATAATAATAATAATAATAATAATAATAATAATAATAATAATAATAATAATAATAATAATGAATATAGAATAATACAAATAGAAATCATAAAAAACACCAGGGTTTTAAAATAAAATTTGATGCAAGATATAATAATAATAATAATAATAATAATAATAATAATAATAATAATAATAATAATAATAATAATAATAATAATAATAATAATAAATAAGTGAAAGGCAAAAAGCCTAAATTAAAAAGCAAAATATCCATATTGTAGTGTTTAAAAAAAAAAAAAACATTAAAAAAAAAAATATGGCCCACCGGAAATTTGAACTCGGGTCCCCTGCACGGCAGGCAATAGTCTTACCAACTGAGCTACCAAGCTTTCTTGCAAAGACCATCAATTTTTTGGTCTATATATGAGAAAACATGCTGAAACCTCGATTCGATTTTTAATTAATCAAATTTAATTAGTTAAACACAAAATTTTGTAAGATTGGTGACATGAGTGCAAAAGTGTTTTGAATGGAAATAAAACAAAATTTGCGGTATTACGGAACGGCAAGTTTCTGACACGGGTTGAATGGAAACCGCGCGCGGAATGAGGCTATTGCAGTTTGTGGACATTTTGTTTATTTATTTATCTCAGAAACGGTTAAACGTTCGGTAAGGAAATGTCGGCTATAACGATTTCGCAGGCTTTGAGCGCACAACAGGCCGAAACCCAGCACCCAGCACTTGCCCAGATCAGCGTCCATACCGGACAAACTTTACAGTAGTGTCGAAGAAGGACTTCCGGCTAAGCAATTTATATATATAGATGTAATAATATGATATGATATGATATGATATGATATGATAAAAAAAAAAAGGTAAAGGTAGTCCCATAGCCTTGTGGCCGTAGGGGAGCGTGATGTTGGAGATCACACTTATCTTGGGCCAGCGTAATGAGGGTGATGCCCAACTCTCTCCCTCGCTGCTTTACCTTCCCCACCCTCAAGAGAGTAGGTACTCAATCACAGTTGAGTCATACTGGGGGCGTTGTTGTTTGTCGCTTCACACCTTAGCGGTCACCCATCCAAGTGCTAACCGCACCGGACGGTGCTTCACTTTCGACACAGTAGCGAGTGCTCCAACCACTGCACTATCCGACACCCCAAGATATGATATGATATGATATGATATTATATTATATTATATTATATTATATTATATTATATTATATTATATTATATTATATTATATTATATTATATTATATTTTATTATATTATACTATATTATATTATATTATATTATATTATATTATATTATATTATATTATATTATATTATATTATATTATATTATATTATATTATATTATACTATATTGTATTGTATTATATTATTAGGGGTGTCGGATAGTGCAGTGGTTGGAGCACTCGCTACTGTGTCGAAAGTGAAGCACCGTCCGGTGCGGTTAGCACTTGGATGGGTGACCGCTAAGGTGTGAAGCGACAAACAACAACGCCCCCAGTTGACTCAACTGTGATTGAGTACCTACTCTCTTGAGGGTGGGGAAGGTAAAGCAGCGAGGGAGAGAGTTGGGCATCACCCTCATTACGCTGGCCCAAGATAAGTGTGATCTCCAACATCACGCTCCCCAACGGCCACAAGGCTATGGGACTACCTTTACCTTTTTTTTTTATATTATATTATATTATATTATATTATATTATATTATATTATATTATATTATATTATATTATATTATATTATATTATATTATATTATATTATATTATATTATATTATATTATATTATATTATATTAGTATGTGTACAATGTGTATCGGTGAAGAAGGAGAGAGACTAGTCTTTTTTTAATTGGCAGCGACTGCGTCGTGTTTTCGTCCCGGATTGTTATGAAAGCACAACTCTGGCAGCAAGAGACTAGATGTCTATGAGCATGAGGTGCTAAAGGTGAACGACATTCCCTCTAATTCCCTCAGCAACAAAAATGTGGAAGAATTATTAAGCATAAATTATATCTAGGCTAAATTGGGTTTCATTGTTTGTTGTTGTTGTTGTTGTTGTTATTGCTGCTGATGGTGTTGTTGCATGTTGTTGTTGTCGTCGTTCTTCTTCTTCTTCTTCTTCTTCTTCTTCTTCTTCTTCTTCTTCTTCTTCGTCTTCTTCTTCTTCTTCGTCGTCGTCGTCGTCGTCGTCGTCGTACCAACCATTGTATATAAGAGTACAAAAAATAAGCTGAAGTAACCCATACAATCCGGTTCACCTTCTTACCCACAGTACGTATATCAGCAATCTCTGATACTCAGTGTGAGGTTTCTTAGGTAAAGGTAAAGGGTGTCGGATAGCGCAGTGGTTGGAGCACTCGCTACTGTGTCGCAAGTTAAGCACCGTCCAGTGCGGTTAGCACTTGGATGGGTGACCGCAAAAACGTGAAGCGACAAATAACAACGCCCCCAGTTGACTCAACTGTGACCGAGTACCTACTCTCTTAAGAGCGGGGAAGGTAAAGCAGCGAGGGAGAGAGATGGGCATCACCCTCATTACGCTTGCCAAAGATAAGTGTGATCTCCAACATCACGCTCCCCTACGGCCACAAGGCTATGGGACTACCTTTACCTTTTTAACACTTTGATTTCAAACAAAAATGTCGATGATGTAGGAGTGTCTGTAACGTGCGAGCGTGTATGTTGGTTACAGATCGCCACGCTTTGTCTCTAATTCTGAATAAGGCGCATATAAAATATCCAGTAAGCTAGTATTAGCATTAGTATTTTGGCCTCAGCAGACCCCGATAATCAATGGTGAAGTGGCAGGCTCGTATAATCTCTGTGAAGATTGTCAAAGAGAGTGCCAAACGTTTGATTGTAGGTCACAGAGACATGACCCTAAAACAGAAGTAAATACATAAATTACGCGAGAACAACCCGTCAGCCCCAGAACGCAAACGCCGTAAACAACATCACTCCGCCAGTTCTAAACACTAAACATAGTAGTACGCTCGTAGACGACTTTACATTCAGAAGACGCGTAATGGTTTCTAAAAGGTAGGTGATCAGTAAATCTGTTGTCACTTCCGCTTCTACTTCCTCAGACTTCTACTTATTGTATGTGTGTTTCTAACAATAATTTAGTTTACATGCAGAAATATATCATGTTGTCGTTGTTATTTGTTTTTCTTTTCTATGTGTTGTAGCTTCTCATAGATCATTCTATACGCTTTATCGTAATAGTCTTTTTATGCTGCTTTTAAAACGAATGTTTACAGTTAGCAAAACAATTAACTTTCTCTAACGGCAAAAGTTTTGCCGTTGCTAACAATACTAACACAATAATAATTTTTCTGTGAAAAATTGTTTTGCGGTAACTCAATAAACATCGGCTGGTGATCAATTTATTGTTTGAAATTGAAGTAATATTATTCCTCGTGGGAACAATTGCTTTTAGTAACCCAATAACCATCCTCTTATTTAAACAACATCACTGTAGTATACTTGATGTGTTTATGTTGTAGCTTCCGTTTTGTTCCGTTTGTGAAAAAAAAAAAAACTGCATTTCCAGTGATAATGCAATACCCATCCTCTTGTGAACAATACTTGTTTTGCAGTAATACTTGAACCATCATCTTGTGATCACCTGACTTATTACGAGCACGGTTTCCAGTAACCACCCCCCACCCCCCACCCCTTTTTTTTTCTCAGGTGTACATCATGAGGTGTAAAAACTAATGGTTATCGTTACTGTGATGACGTTATTTCTCGCACTTCTATGTACGGTATGACAGATGAAAATACGGAGAATAAGAAGAAGAAGAAGAAGAAGAAGAAGAAGAAGAAGAAGAAGAAGAAGAAGAAGAAGAAGAAGAAGAAGAACAAGAAGAAGAAGAACAAGAAGAACAAGAAGAACAAGAAGAAGACGAAGAAGAAGAAGAAAAAGAAGAAGAAGAAGAAGAAGAAGAAGAAGAAGAAGAACAACAACAACAACAACAACAACAACAACAATAATAATAATAATAATAATAATAATAATAATAATAATAATAATAATAATAATAATAATAATAATAATAATAATAATAATAATAATAATAATAATAATAATAATAATAACAACGACAGTGAAAGAACAAGAAGAACAATAATAATAGTAACAAGAAACAACAACAACAAGAAAATTATCGGTTAATCTCAAGTTACCGTTTAAAAAGCCGACCTATTTCAAGTTTTTTCCTTGTGGTAAGTGTTTTGAGTACTTCGTGTTTCAAAGTCTCCGTAATATCGTGATTAGCAAACGAGAGACGTGCCAGTTTGCCAGCATGTACATGGGTATTCCCTTTTGTGCACAGAATTTTATTTTATCATTTATCACTGTCTCACACAGTATCGGAGATTATCATGCTAACGCTGGAAGAAGGGCGTAGCCCAACATGCTCCGGTGCCCTTAGTTCATACTGTCTATTTCTATAAATAACCCAAACTAAAACACAATAAAATAAAACATTTTCGACTTTATCTAGAGTCTAAATCCACGCTGATGTGTCAACCCTCCCCTCCCCCCTCCCCCCCAAAGAACTACGCCCATTTATACTTACTAAGCCTACTATTGCTGCTGAGGCCGCTACTAGTATTATTACTATTGCTACTGCTTACTACTACTGCTGCTGTTGCTGCTGCTGGTGATGATGATAGATTTGTTAGGCAACAGCATGGTTGTGATGGCGCGCGCTGCTGAGTGGAGAAAAAAAGCAATATCCGGAACAGTTAGCATTGGAAGCGGTTCATGATCATTAAACGCGCTTCGAAACTAGAAACATCGCATAACAATCACCCCCATTGCACTCACATGCATAGATACGGATCGCTTGATAATTTGGCAATACCAAGCAACAAAAGAGAAAAGATTGGTAATGCCATCACAATGCTGACCCTAACGAGAAAAAATGTCCCCAATGCTTCTCTTCTCTAAGAGCGAAGAGTTACGCGTAGAGGGTGTAGTTTAGATTTATTTAAATGTAAAAATTGATTCTTGTAGCGTTTGTGTATTATTATTATTATTATTATTATTATTATTATTATTATTATTATTATTATTATTATTATTATTATTATTATTATTGGATGTTTTTGCTAGTGTTTGTGTATAATGGTTCTTCTCAAGAGATTCTCTAGCAAGAGCAGGTGTTTCTGGCTGTCTGAGTTATCTACAAGTGCCACAGTGGAAGAAGATCGTTTGTCGACACTGAGCAGCAATCGCACAGCAGCAATGAAAAATGGACCATTACCACAGAGAGAAATGTTTTGCACCAGCATAGCACATAATTATCGGCAGTTTTAAAAGTAAAAGATACCCTACATCTCAGCATACCACTTTACAACGGGGAATAACACTAATACTGAATGCCATATACGCGCTTTTCTTCAAATCACCAATCAGGCTCAAAGCGCGGCGATCTGCATCTGCACCAACAAACACACTCACATGTTTCTACTCTCACAAACACACACACAATATTAAACAACCAGACTATTATTCAAAAAGGTAAAATAGAGAAACGATGGCCGCTTTCTCAACCAAAAAAACAAAATAGCTGTAGCCGTGAAAAGATGAAACATGGTCAGATCCATTGACCTTAGGTCATAATCACGAGTTCTGCATAAAAAATCACGCTCAGCACGCAAGTAACATAACCACCAGTGTGGATCAGTTAATAATTATCGTAAACTGGAAACCAACATCTGTTTAAACCACATGGCATATTAGTTGTTCAAGATGCGTACCACAACTGGGGAGACACATGTGGACCCCACTTCAACAACGAGACAAATGACAGCGGTCTGAGGCTCTTGGAGCTTTCCAGATAAAACAATCTCATATTGGCAAACACGCTTGGTCTCCACAAAAAATCCAGCCTGGTATAATCCCAGCTGGGAGCATCACTACCAGATTGACTATATCATGGTCAAGAAACGCTTCAGATTAAGCGTCAACTTTGGCAAGACACGAATTTATCCAGGAGCAGACATCGGAAGTGACCACGATCTCGTGATGATGCCTTTTCGGCTCCAATTGAAAAGAGTAAATACAGCAAAGTGCCCCAGGCTGAATCTCGAGCCGAGAAAAACTCAAGACCCAGAGATGGCAGTTATATTCCAAGCCACAATTGGAGGGAAATGTACATTGCTCATTTTGGGAGCTGGTAGATGTCCACAACAAGACCACCGCCTTCAACTCAGCTGTGACAGATGCCACCACTGAGATCCTTGGCAAGCACCGCTAAAGAAGAAACCGTGGATCACACCTGAACTTTTGGATCTGTGTGATAAACGAAGAGAGTTGAAAAAGGAAAGGAACTCCTCACGGGGAGCTGATGCCTACCGAAAAATTAATAATGACATCCGAAAAGGCAAGCACAGCAAAGGAAAACTGGATAGAAGATCAATGCCAGGAAATAGAGAACAGTCTGAACAAGAACAACTGCCAGAAGGCCTACTAGACTGTGAAGCGGCTGACAAGTGTTAAACAGCCCAAGGTCTCCACGATCCAAAGCAAGTCTGGCATATGCCTCACAGAAGAACAAGAAATCTTGGATAGATAGACGGAGTACTGCTTTGACCTTTACAAACCACACATCAAATGGAGACCCATCAGTTCTAGCATATCTTCAGAACAGAGAAGAAGAAGAAATCCTCCCAATTCTCCGAGAAGAAGTTGAGGCAGCAGTGCATTCGCTGAAGAAAGGGAAGTCAGCAGGAGTGGACAACATACCCGCGGAATTGCTTCAAGCAGGAGGAGAATCGATGATTGACGCCCTCACCATTATCTGTAACACGCTCTGGCAGAGTGAAGAGTGGCCTAAACCATAAGCCCAGTCGCTTGTCATCACTCTTCTCAAACAGGATAACCTTCAGGAGTGTCAAAACTACCGCACCATCGGCCTCATCAGCCATCCCAGCAAAGTACCGATTTATAATATTCAACAGCCCCGATCAGCTGCTAGATCCTTCACGTAGAAGTCGAGACGGCATCCATCCGAGTTAAAGGCTGCTCTTGCCAGGAACCTTGGACGACACATCCATTCGTTGTTTTGGCAAAGCCATGGAAGACCCGTTCGTAGTCAGGTTTTCATGCAAGACTGGTGGGACTCGCGAGGGCAGCGGATAGCCTCTGGAACATGGCGATGAACGTTTAGTTGTGACAGTATATGTTTACATTTCTTTTCTTTTTAAGGCGGGGTGGTGGGTGGGGGGGGGGTGGGGATGGAGGGGATTGATAAAATGATATCAAAATATCTCGTTTATATTAATCACAAAGTAATCACTATGTCTTCTCTGTAGAATTGTTTTAATAATTATTTCAACATAACTTGTGATTTTCATACGTTTTTTTTTGGTTGTGTAATTCATATAGGTTTCTTGCATAGTAGTATAGTAGTCCTTGGTTTCTTGCAATAACTTTTCATTATATTATTTTTCCTTTTACTTTGAGAAAGAGAGAGAGCCGTATGTATAAAGAAAAGATTCATATTTTTCAATGGTTTGCTACGAAAATACAATATCTTCAAAATGTTTAAAAAGATCATAGTCCTCATGTGTTATGCTTACAATCTTTGAACGTTGTAAGAGGAAAGTTACCAAAGTTTCATGGATATTATTATCCTCCTGTATCAGAACTGTCGTCCAGTAAAATCAACACAGCTGTGTACGTCAAACATGATTTGGATAATAACATTATGACCTCGCCAGTTAGACAAAATCTGAAGGATGTGTTTTCATCTGCTATAAATTTGAAAGTAAATTCTTATACGTTTAAATGTTACGTCTGTCTACTATGCAAAAGGTCCAACTAATTTCAATAGTGACTGGCTTCGAAACATTGATTGATCTGAGAAATGGATATTAACTGGAGACTTTAATGCTTACTCTTCGTGGAATAATGATTATACGGGTGTAGTGCCAGAGATCTGTATAAAATAGTGAAGTGCGAGACACTTAGTGTGAAGAGCAGAGAAACTCTGTCTGGCATTGCCAATGTGTGCAACAAGATAGGCGGCAAGAAGCAGGTGCCTTTGGAACAGCTGTTCAATAACAGAGCCCTCAGAAAGGGAGTTAGTATTCAGTGTGACTCAACACATCCCCTCTCCTGTCTATTTGAACTTCTTCCTTCTAAACGAAAATTCCGCTGTGCTCGCACCAGAACACAGAGGTACAAAATCACTTTCATTCCTACCGCCATCTCCTTGCTGAATGAAAACTATGCCAGAATTTTTTCCTAGTACTGTTTTGGTGCTTGTGTATTCAACTGTCTTGCTGAGCATTTCATTTCATACAACCAATCTGGCCATGCTCTGTTTGTGTTCGTGTGTGTGCGTGTGTAGGTGTGCGTGTGTGTGTGTGTGTGTGTTTTGTATAATACGGTAGTCAGTCTATATCTAAGACTTTATTATTATTGTTTTTATTATTGATGATATTGTTATAGTAATACATGTACTAGTATTGTGTTATGACCACAGTTGCTTCCCTTGACTACGATAACTGCTTTCCATGATGAAAACAGCTGCGCCTATGATGTGATTGCTCGTAGTGGTCGTAGCTTCTCCTCTGAGTAATTTAATATTATTATATACTAGATTCATACCCTCTAACTATCATAATGAATGATATGAATTGTTCTGTTAACCAAATGAAATGAACTATAAATTTGTTCTGTGGGTGTGTGTGTGTGTGTTAGTAGTAAGGAAAAACTGGAAGAGATTGTGTGATAATGATTTTATTTATTATTCTATTTGTTTTAAAAGTTGTGTTTTCTGTTCTACTTTTCTTATTCGTTGAGACGTAATGCGCTGTATGAATTCTGGGTAATAAAGATATGTTGACTTGACTTGACTTGAAGAACTAAGAAAAGGTTTGAGGGTTAAGAATACGGTGGTCGTGAAGGGGAGGAGGCGAGTAATACAAAATCTCATTTAATAATAAATCATCACTGTGGGCCGGTCTAGACCTCTATTACAAACTTAGTGGCGTGAGAACTAAGAAAAGATTGAAGGCAAGGGCAAGGTAATGGTTAAGTACTAGTTGTTATTGTAAAGAGCAACTGAATATTAATTTTTCAATTTTGATTTTTTTTTACATTTTGTTGTTGTTGCAGATTTACAAATCACCCGGGAATGAATGAATAAACGAATAGAACTGAGCAAAATCGCTGATTCGAGAAGCAAAGCGACAGTGCAAATGCAAAGTTAATGAAACACATAGTATTAACTTAAAGCTGCAGCGTGCGAACGTACCGTCCACTCATACATAACAGTTTTATAACTTTCCCTTCCACTACTGTTCGAAACGGTTCGTAACGTTCCCGAAAAAAGGTTCATCCACTGTAAAAAGATGCAGCCACTATACCGTCATTTTATCTCTTACCAGGGCTTGCTTCGTTGATTACCTTCAAGATGAGTTTTCATGTAAATTAATAAACGATTTTTCAAGAGAAGACAGGTTGGTCAAAAGTTTATTTGGGAAGCGCAGTTGGCTCAGTGGTTTACGCAGTGTATTCGAATGTCAGGCGATAACACTGCAGCCTTAACAGGCAGTGGTTCAAAACCCGTTGATGACCTGTAGTTTATTTTAAAATAAATTTAAAGCAATAAAACTTATAAAAACCTTAATCTTAAGCTTACCCTGAGACACTGTATGCGCTAATATTACTTCGGATAAACCGAAGTCTAGTCTGTGCACGCACGCATTTCATCGCACGGACTTTAAAGATCTTGACGCTCATGTCCTAGACGGGTAAGTGACGGCTACACCCAGCACCCACTAGGCCCACTCTCCTCGTTCCCTGTCGCCCAAGATTGTGCTCCGTTTGTCTGGGCGTCAGACCATGCGCCCCAAGATGGCAAGTGGGCGCTTCGGGCGGCTTGAGGTAGATCCTGCACTGGCCAGAGTAATTAAATTAATGACTAACATAAAGTTTTAAAATAAATAAGTACCAATCACTAACGTTCGGAACGCTCCATTAAAACTACAGCTGATATTAAAAGGTTCCATCCCAAGCTACAATTGGTCGTATTGTTTACTTTCTGAATAGGAGACTTTACACATACCTCTTAAGTTTATACATAACTCAGAGGTGTAAGTTTACTAAAGCATGCTGCATGCAGGCTATAGGCGGATAGATTATATTTAAAGTAACTTCTGACAGCTAAAGTGTCTACCGAAGTAACCGATACAGACAAGCCTAAGGCTTCTACTTAAAATTTACGCTGCTACCGGCGGAAAGCTTCTATTAACGCGTGTCGGCTGAAGGGATGAAATGACTGTTTGAAGTAACTACTACTACAAACCTAAAGTTACCGCTACAAAATTAACTCTCCTGTGTATGCTACCGAAGGGGAAGACTTCTATTAAAAACAACTGATGACAGGTTACAGTTCCTACAAAACGTACATTCTGTTACTGATAAGAAGTCTGCTATTATTAAACAATAATTTCTGACAGTTCGAATGGCTACTATAAAGTAACTGCAGCACATGGGAGGCTTTTCGGATAGAAAACTTCTATTAAAACTAGAAAAGTAACCGCTGACAGGTTGGAGTGATAAAACTTCTTTAAAAATTTTATAAGGCTTTGTTTACCTTTGGCGAAACGGGTTTATTCTCAAATGTGCATTGTTTTTACAACCCCTTGGGGTCATGAGCAATTTTGCTACTGTAGATTGTTCTAACCTATAAAGGGAAAAGGGAAAGCCCAAGTTGAAAACCTGTCTTTCCTTTATAGGCATGACAGATTCACTGCGGCAACAGTAACCCCCCGTTGGAGTGCCGGGGGTTCCAGTATAAATAGTGTCCCCACTTTCTGGAAATTTAGTGCTTTAAATTCCCACTGTCGCTGTCTTCCTCATTTACTCTTTCCCATTCCTGCTCTGTCCTATCACTCTGCTATACTATCTTCTTCTTCGCTAGATCAATGACCTACCTTTTTTCTTGAAAACTCTTCCTGGACAAGACTCCTTGTTTGTGTATGAGGTCTGTTGGGTCAGCTTGGGAGTGTTGGACGCTTTCTGCCGGGTGGTCACTAGGGCTTCCTATGATGTTATTATTTAGCAATATAGGCATTTTCTATGTATATGTTTTGTTGATAATTTATAATGATGTTTGTATTCTATTTTGTTTTTGTAATCGGGGGTTCGAGTAGTTGGGGTAAAGTCTCAGCCGTCCCCTGCGTGGGATGTCTTTATTGTAAAGTGACTGGCCGGTGGAGTGCGTTCAATTTTCCCACTAGGATTGTTTCAGCAGATCGGGGGTTGTCCGGTCCTGATTTGGCTCGGAAGAGTCCGCTGGACCTAAAGCAACAATCAATCAATCAATCAATCAATCATTGTTTTTACATTAAATAATAATAAAGTGGGCTTTCCTTGCTCAAACTACCCGCTAAAGTTTGCGTCTTCCGTTTCGGGTCTGGTAGAGAGTTATTTCCCTTGTTTTTTTAACGGTACAACCGTGTGATCTTTGACCCTGTTTCTGAATGAATCACACGGCTTGAAGTGTCCGTCTTTGATGTCTGGGTTAGGGTAGAGTCTATCTTATTAACCTAAAAGTAAACGAAAACCCTTACGAGCAAGTTTTTTTTACGAGTCCTGTCTCTTACCGGATTTGGTAGCTGTAAATTTTAGCCCCAGAATGTTGGCTAGCCCTTAGGCACAAAAACCTACAGAATTTATTCATTGAAAAAATAACTATGCTTTCGAAAGAGTTTGTTGTTGTTGTAAGCTTATGTTTTCCGGTGAAGCAACACTCACTGTGAACGTTAAAGGGATCTTCCAAGGGAGCGTGGTCAAAGTGGGTCCCTTAAAACTAGCGGCCTCCTTCCGGGCTCGATGTAGATGACCAAGTAAAGGCCGCCGACAGTTCACGGGTTAACGTGCGCGTTTCTCAGGCAAACGAAAACAAACAAAACCTTCCTCCACGATGATGCCTGTTCAGTTTCAGCCGGCCTCTGACAGAAAAGAGGAAGGGTCTGGAAGCCACCTGTCTTTCAAAACCGAAGGGATGATGATGATGATGATGATGATGATGATGATGATGATGATGATGATGATGATGATGATGATGATGATGGCGAGATGATGATAAACATGATGATCATACTACTACTACTACTACTACTACTACTACTACTACTACTACTACTACTACTACTACTACTACTACTACTACTACGACTACTACTACTATATTGCAGCATTTCCCTATTAAAAAATAGGTTCAAGCGCAAATTTCACGCACTCACATAACAAAAAACCTACTACTACTACTACTACTACTACTACTACTACTACTACTACTACTACTATTATTATTATTATTATTATTATTATTATTATTATTATTATTATTACTAATCTTATTACTACTACTACTACTACTACTACTACTACTACTACTACTACTAATAATAATAATAATAATAATAATAATAATAATAAAATAATATTAAAAATAATAATAATGGATGCTGTATGTGTAAACTCTCCTCACCGAAGGACAGTCGACTTGTGGCTACATAATAGGTTTGAAATGAGGAAAAAGAGACCGTAGTGAAAGAGAACGAGAAAAGCTGATGAAGAAGAAAGAAAAAAAAAGGGACGAGACGACAAAGGAGGGATAGAAAAAGAAAGTGAAAGACGTTTCTCTCTGATTGGGCTTCATGATGAGTGTCGAATCATGTAGAAGACGAGAAAGAGGACAAATAGAGAAGATTAGAAGGAAGAGGAGAAGAATGGAGGGGAGATCGAAAGAGCAAAATAAGGGGTAGGAAGAGCATTAAGCGAAAGATAGTAATAGACGAGGAATGCTCTGCTGACTAATAAGGACGAGGATGAGGAGGCTGAAGAAGAATAAGAAAAATGAAGTGAAGAAATTAGGAAGACGAAAGGAAAAAAGAAAAGAAAAAGGATGAAGAAGAATTGATGAGGAGGAGGAGAAGAGGAGATGATGATGATGATGATGATGATGATGATGATGATGATGATGATGATGATGATGATGATGACGATGATGATGATGATGATGGTGGTGGTGGTGGTGGTGGTGAGGGTGGAGGTGGTGATGCCCAATATTATACCTTCATACAGTTGTTTTAGTCATATATTTAATTGCATAACTATGCCAACAGCAAATTCCTAACTTTGACTTTTGACACTTCACTGTCCCCCTTTATCGTGAAATGTTGGGCCGCCTCCTCTGGGGATGGCGTAGTCGCAGCCTGTGGCGCGTCCAAACCTAATATTAGTGGTGTTTTTGAAATTTTGCTGGGGGACCAACCCGAAGTACCCGGAGAAAATCCCCGAGACGTTCCCCGAGTCGAAAGTAAATAATATTCGTAAAAAACCTAATGCCCATAGGCGGGATCGATCACACCTGTCAGGCGTAATTGATTTTTAGTCTGTGGACAAGGCAAGTTAGTCCCGCCTTAGACCACCCGGCCACGTAGCCAAATTATCTCTTTTACGCCAACATATCCGCAAGTTTTGTATGAAAGTTGAAAATGTCTAAATTCTGTGAAAAACGAGAGCCTGCTGCGTAAAATGTTTGGAGAAATTAACGACCACAATCATGAACAACATATTTTAAATTATAATACAGGGTGTTCCAAAAGTCTTGGGCACATTTTGACATTGAATATTTCCGAAACTATTAAGGATATAAAAACGCATCTGGTAAATTCAGAAAGCTTGTAAACTCAATTTTTACATGGAATGTTCAAAGATGTTGAATGTGAGCACCATTGGTCACACGACACACATCAAGCCGATAGTCAAATTCTTGCCAAACGCGTCCCAGTATTTTCTGGTTGAGTGAACGCCATTAATGGGTCTGAAAAGAAATTTAAAAAATCAACAGCTTTACAAAAAACTTAATGGAATTAGCTTTAAAATGGCACAACTTTTATCTTACTACCATTCATAGTAATTGATATATGGAAACTTCAAATGTGCCCAAGACTTTTGGAACACCCTGTAGATAAAGCAAGGCCAACACTTTTGAACACCATCTGAGTGAGGTGATAAGTCCCATTATTTTCCAGCTCACAAAGAACGAATTGTAAGATTTTAAAAGTTGAAAAGAATGGTCTAGAAAGCAACCATGTTTGTGTTAACACTAATCTTTCATATTGTTAGCACGATGCGTTTAAAGGTTTCAACGACATGTAGAAAAATTATGTATTGGTAGCAAGTTAGATATGAATTACAGGACTATAAATAAATAAATAAATAAATAAATAAACAAGATGTATTCCATCACAGCGTACGGTATATCTACAATTTGGATACACACACCGAGATTTCTCCCACTGACAATGTTTAAGGCACATATTCCATTAAAATGATGACCCTAATAACTAATACACCCATCAATCTTCCAAGACAAACTCACGTGCAAAGGTAAACAAAATATTATTCAGTGGGTGTGTATTGACCACAATAATGATTTTACAAGAAGGAAAAAAAAGGTTATGAGATAGTTTCAAGAAGAAGAAGAAGAAGAAGAAGATGATGATGATGATGATGATGATGATGATGATGATGATGATGATGATGATGATGATGATGATGATGATGATGATGATGATGATGATAATGATAATGATGATGATGATGATGACAATAAATAACATCATCATCAACAACAACAATGCGAAAATTACAAGAACAATAAAAAACGACCACGACGACGAAGAAAAACAAGAAGAACGTGAACAAGAAGAACAAGCAGTCCCAACAGGAAGAAGAAGAAGAACAAGAAAACAAGAAGAAGAAGAAATTGTATATCTACAATTTGGTAAATAAATAAGTAAATAAATAAGTAAAAAAATAAGTAAATAAATATTTATACTGTTTTCCTTTCCTGGGTCTAACAGGGCATATAAATAGCTGTGAATAGGTTTTTGCTATTCTAGTTTTGTCATTTTTGTACATAGTTGTAAATAGGTTTTACTTTTACTGTTCCGTCCTTTGGTGTATCGTAGCAAAAGCGATTTTTGATCGAGTGCATGTATTTTAATGTAATGACTATGTAAAGCGTGGTGAGTCTGGTCGTAGGCTGGAGTACCGCGCTATATATAAAAATCCGTTATTATTATTATTATTATTATTATTATTATTATTATTATTATTATTATTATTATTATTATTATTATTATTATTATCATCATCATCATGCACTAGAAGAAGATCCAGAACAAGACCTAGAACAAGATCAAAAAAGGACAAGAAGTCAAAGCTAGTTCCTAGAAGAAGAAGAAGAAGAAGAAGAAGAAGAAGAAGAAGAAGAAGAAGAAGAAGAAGAAGCACATGGCAAAGTAGCTCCAAGAGAAAGGGGATCCTAGGTGAAAGCCATTGTAGTGCCAGGACAGAAGAAAAAAAAAGTATGTTCGTGATAGATGGCAGTCGTTGGCAGCAGATGTATCACCGGCATCTATTGTTGTGCCTCTGTCTTGGCACCATGCCGTTCTCGCTTCCAGACTCATTACAAAACTCGCAATAACACACGCGGTTACAGCCTCTTACTGCCTTCAACCTCCTAATACCACACACCTTTAAGCCGTTGTTATTGCCTTCACGGTCGAAAAATATTACACGTTTAGAGGCTGTTACTGCTTTCATGCTCCAAATAGCACGCAAGTTTAGATGAATGTTTTTTTTTTGTTTTTTTCCCCTTCCTTCCTTCGCTCTTCTAAAATAAGACACATTTAGTAGGAGCTGTATCTGCCTCCATAAGCCTAAAATACCACTCTACCTCCTCCCCCCCCCCCTCTCTCTCTCTCCCTCTCTCTCTCTAACCCAGAACACTATTCATTACTAAAGAAACGCAATAACAACATAACTGCGTGAATAGCACATTTTGTTTAAAGTATTATGTAGAAAAAGTAACAGAACAGCAGCATGTTTAACGCAATTTCTCGAAAGAATTCTTCAAAAAGTCTTCTAAAATGAAAGCTCTCCATCAACAGGTTTCCCAAAGAATACTGATTTAAAAAAAAAAACACTCACCTTTTAAGAATGAAGTGACAAGGAGTCGAAATACAATGCGATGTGCAGGCATATGGTGAAAACGTGATTACAACTTTCCAAATGTGAGAGGCGATTTTCCTGAAACATACAACGGAAGACAATATTTACATTCTGTATTCAAGACAGTAGCAAAACATAGTACGCTGCATAATGCTACACACGCTATCGTTCTTGGAAACGTTTTTCTCATTTGTTTTGACACTGAAGAAAACAGCTATATTGTAACGTTACGGCCTCTTGCTCTTGCTGTTGTCGTTTTTGTTGTTGTTGTTGTTGTTGTTGTTGTTGTTATTTGACTGATTGGGGGGGTTGTATTATGTCATCATTATTTTTGTTCGAATGCCGTTTTGCTAAACGTCCTAACTGCCAATACAAACACAAACAACAACATCAACAACATGACGACACTAATAACAAGATGTAAGATGATTTTTTTCTCATTGTAATTAATTCTGATCTGCTAGTCACAATTATAATCGTACATGTGTACCGACGTTAAAGAATGAATAAAGAAAGAAATAATTATTTTCTAATGACACTTGTGATTTGATTTGAAAGCAGCTATACGGCTGCGAGAACTGGATATTGACACTTTATTTTGGCGTGTGAAATGAATATATTATTGGTACCCAGAACGCTTCAAATAATCTGGTATGGATCACCGCTACGACACCCTGGCTTGCAGAAAAAAACGTTGTTTTACATATTTACATGTAGCTTAATGCCCGTCGGACAAATGCATCTAATGATAATGATGATGATGATGATGATGATGATGATGATGATGATGATGATGATGATGATGACGATGATGATGATGATGATGAAATGATAATGATGAACATGTTGATGATGACGATGATGATGATGATGATGATGATGATGATGATGATGATGATGATGATGATGATGATGATGATGATGGAGGTAATGCGCATGGCTACCAGCGCTTTCAAGATACAGTTGAAAGTACCGCTGAAAAGCGTGAACAGGATATATCGTAATATCGCCAAGATAATAACTTGAGTCCGCTATGAGCGGACGAGGCTACTTGCGAAATCACGGAAAAAGCGCAATTTGACTGCAGTGAACTCATGAAAATAGAAAAATGTAAGTTTCGTCTCCTCTACGGGACGAATAAGGTCAAACTGTATTAGTTTCTAGGTCAACTGTCTTTTACGAAACGTTTGAGAATGTTTTTGAACCGTTTGTTGACGCCGGATAGTGTCCTCACTTGGTTTCATGCAATTTAAGAATCCAACAAGGCAATTGGATTTTTGAGACGGAAAGAGCGGAATGTTGTAGAGCAACATTCTGTATATATTTACAGTGAAATTGCGCTTTTTCCGTGATTTCGCAGTGTTACACTCAGTTTGATGATGGTGTTTTCTATCAGTATCTGATTCAGCCCCGATGCTTGAATTCCTGATAGGGTGTAACTCAGATTCGTTTATTCACACAGCCTGCTCAAACAGCATACAAGTCACAAAGTCCACGTATGAAGTTTTCCGCTTTTATTCAGCACACATCAACAACTGCATACAATTCTCAATTCAACTCAACAACTTTCACAGCAACTCTCCAGATCACTATCAACAACTTTACTGTCTCTCAACAGCAACTCTGCACACGATTAAATAACCTCTCTCTTTTCCGGAAAGATTTCGTACATGGTAGAAAATGACGTACTGCCACCAATCGAATAAAAGATCGTCATCACTGACTTACGTCAATACATATTTTTATATCTTCCAGAACGACCTCTTGCTTCTACATGTATCAGGAAATTTCTATCAAGAGTAAACACGCATATCCAGAAGATTCTCAAATAATATCGACTAACGCAAATTATCAACGTTATACAAAGCCTCTCCTAACAACAATGCAAACTCAAATCAAAGGTAAATAAACACCATTATTGAATACTTTGCAAAACGAAACGATTAGATCTATTGTGCGCGCTTCCGACATACTTTCGTTCACGTTTCAACGTAACATAACCCCCCACTCAAGAAGAAATTTACCCAATTTCTTTCAACAACGTTGAAACGTAATGCACAAACAAAATCCTCAATTGAAACTAATTTAAGACTTTCTGAATACTGTAATTGCGCTCAGCTTATCTACACAGAGTCAATGGTTTTCATCTTCAAATCTGCCTGGATAGTGTCAATGTTCACAGTTCATTCACTCAGTCAACGTTTTTCATTTTCAAGTCTGTCATTACCAATATTCTTAGTTCGTCCACACAGTCAATGTTCTTTCGTTCGCAAGGAATCGACGCCCTCGTCAGTTGCGGTCGTCATCGGCCCAGGGTCAAAGACGATGATCACGTGGGCTTCCCTGGAATCAGTGCGTCCTCCGTTGTCTCCTTCTTCCATCGGATGTCCGACGCAGTCGACGTTGTCAGCTCCCAGGATGCATTTGCTGGGTCTCACGGTCAGGTTGGCTTCTGCGGGACGGTGGAACGGCTCCCTCAAGGTCTGCAGATGCTCCTTCCAGGTCTGGGTGTGGACTTCATGTTCGACCAAAGTCGTAGAGCCTGGGACATCACTGAAGTTGTGGGGAAACTCGCCCATAAGGTCCTTGAGCTCCAACTTTTGACCTTCCGTCAAGCTCGGTCCTAGCTTAACATCATCGATGCCTTCTTTGCTGTGGAAGTCTCCCAGTTGCAACAGTTCTTCGCTGTCAAAGCTGTCGTCGGTCACAGCTGCTGTGGCTGCGTGCACAGTCTCTGATGGCCTTTCCACGTACAGCTTAAGGAGGTTGGCGTGGTATATCTTGGAATGCTGGCCGACCTTCACCTTGTAGTCGTTGATTCCCACCACGGTCTCCACTTCGTACGGGCCTTTCCACTGCATCAGCAACTTATTGTGATCGGTAGGTAGCAGCACCAGCACTTTGTTGCCAGGTTTAAACTTCCTGTTCACAGCCCTACGATCGTAGTAGTGCTTTCCACAGTCTTGGGACTTCTTCAGGTTTTCTCTGGCTATCTCGAGAGTCTGCTCCAGCTTCTCCCGTAGCTCAAACACGTACTGGTAACTGTTCTTCACCTCTGGGGTGTCTACTTCTTTCGTCCACAGTTCTTTTAGGATGTGCATCGGCCCTCGGATGGTTCTTCCGTACAGCAGCTCGAACGGAGAAAAGCCGGTGGACTCCTGCGGTACTTCTCTGTAGGCGAAAAGTAGGGCGTTGATGTAGCGATGCCATTGTCTGGGCTGCTCGCTGCACAGTTTCTTCAAGGTGGACTTCAGCGTAGCATTGAACTTTTCGACAAGCCCGTTGCACATTGGATGGTAGGGTGTCGTAGTTAAATGCCGGATGCTCAGCAGTCTGTTGACCTCCTTCATACAGTCAGAGACGAACTGCGTCCCGAGGTCTGTCAGAATTTCTTCAGGCACTCCAAGTCTACTGAACATGTCCACCAGTGCCTCTGCTACAGTTTCAGTGTCAATCTTCTTCAGTGGCACTGCTTCTGGGTACCGAGTCGCATAGTCTACTAAAGTCAGTACCCATCGATGACCTTCTTCACTCGGAGGTCTTATTTCGCCGATTAAGTCTAAGGCCACCCTCTTGAAAGGTCGGTCGATCAGAGGCATCCTCTGCATAGGCACTTTCGGGACCCTTCCTCGAGGTATGGTCTTCTGGCAAATGTCACACGATCGGCAGAAACGGCTGACGTCCGCATGAAGTCCTGGCCAGTAGAACACCGCCTGGATTCGGTCTGACGTCTTCTTGATACCTAGGTGACCTCCCATGATTGAGTCATGCGCTACTTCCATCACCTGGCGCCTTAGGGGTAACGGTACCAAGACTTGACGTAGTGGTTTCCCTCCGTTGACCCTCGGGTGCTGGAAGATTCGGTACAGGATCTTGGCCTTCACCTCAAAATAGACCGTACCACTGCCTTTGGTCACGTGGTCTTGGCGGTTCCTGTACTTGTTTAAAGTACTATCAGCTTCCTGGAGCTGGATCAGCTTATCTCTGTCCACGATGGCAGCTTTAGAGTTGTCGGCGACCTTCAGTGGCGTAGACGTCTTGTCTCTCTTGGCCTGGGCCCTGGTAGTAACAGCACCGACGATCTCTGGTCGGCAGGGCTGAGCCGGAGTAACCACATTGTCCCGTAGCAGCTCTGTAAGGTCTCCATCGGGAAACGGCAATGGATCCTCCTCCACAACTTCGACGCGTTGGGTTGAGGCAGGACTCCACTCTGGATCGGGGTCGTCGGGTCGTCTCGCGCCGTCGATGTTCCCGATCATCAAATCATACAGCGGCTTCTTCAGGCAAACCGCTTCGACTTCGCCTATGTAGAAAGGGGTGTTGACATGAATTTTTGCAACTGGCGCTTTCACACATTTGCTGTCGGCCATGAGTGTCCATTTAGAATCGCCAGTGAACTGTTCTTTAGCGATTAGGTCTTCTCTGAAGATGACCCCACTGCAGCCAGAGTCTCTTAAAACAGTCACTTCATGATTTCCGACGCGTCCCTTGGAAACAGGCATGTTCTGTACGGTCACAGCTGCGCTGGCGACGACGGGGATGGATTTCCCGTTGGCAAGGAGAAGTTGGCCATCGGTTATGCACTCTTGCACGTCCGCGGGAGTAGCTGCGCGCTCGGTCTCACTCGGAAGAATGACGCTCCCACCGCACACTTGATGGTCAGATCTACTGGTTAGCCGTAGATTGGAGAAACGTCTCTGTCGGTTGCCCGCCGCTGCATTGTCCGTACTGCTCCGCTGTCCGCTACTTTTGTTTTGAGGACAGTTAGCCGCTCTGTGGTCTGTAGCGTTGCAAGTGAAACAGCCTCTTGAATGCCCTTCCCTGGGAGGAGGCGTGGAGTCCGTCTGTCTCTGGCTCGTCTGGCTCCCTTGGATCTGGTTCCCATGGTTTCCAGTCTTCTGAAAATGTTTCGTCGCGCTGGGTGGCCCCAGGGTTTTCCCATGAGCGATGAGATATCTTTCAGCAGCCTCAGTCACATCTTTAAGCGTCTGCAGCTTTTGTTCTTCTAAGTGGGTCGCTAGGTCCTTGTGACAGGCATTGAGAAATTGTTCCTTCACGATCAGGTCATGGAGACTGTCGTAAGACTTCGTTTCGCCTGATAACTCCACCCACTTGTGTAGATATGACGACAGGCGCTCCACAAACTGCTTTGGCGTCTCGTCTGACTTAGGCCGGCATTCACGGAAGCGTTTACGGTAGCCCTTCTCTGTAAAGTTGTAGCACTGCAACAGGGCCTCTTTCAAGACGTCGTAGTTTTTGGCGTCATCGTTCGACAGTCTGGTGTAAACTTCGAGAGCTTGCCCCGTCAGAAGTGCACTCAGTCGAATTGCCCAGTCTTGAGGTTGCCAGTTAGAGCTTTCGGCGAACCTTTCGAATCTCGCCAGATAGCTGTCGATCTGGTCCTTCCCGTCGACGAAAGCTGGCAATTTAGGAGCCGTATGGTCGTTGGTGACTTGTGGCGCATGCTGATTGTTTTGGATACGCGCCATTTCTAGCTGGAACTCAAGACGCTTCAGCTCGAATTCTCTGTCTTCACGGCGACGCTGCTCTTCTAATTCTCGTTCTTCACGGCGACGCTGCTCTTCTAATTCTTGTTCTTCACGGCGACGCTGCTCTTCTACTTCTAGACGCGTCTGTTCTAGTTCTATTTCTTTTTCTAGACGCTTCTCTTCCAATTCTCTTTCTTCGCGCCTTCGCTGTTCTTCTCTTTCTTCACGCAATATTCTCTCCTGGCATTTGACGTACTCCGTCAGCTGTTTGCCTTTTAGATTTAGTTCAACCCCTTTCTGCCAGAAGTCAGCCATCTTGATGCTTCTGGAAAGTTCTTGACTGTGCTGTACCTTTCTAGACTGTTCTAGAACAGCACGCTTTCTGCAGTAGCGCTGATGCTTGTCACTAGTCGCCTTCGTTGACGCAGGCCCCGCTGTCCTCGTCGTATGCGACGCTGCACCACGCTGGTGTTGATGTATACGCTCCTGTGCTGAAGTAGACGCGACGTCCGCTCGCCGCTCTCTGTAACACTGGCGATGTAGCTCCGAGACTGTCCCTCGACGTAGTCCTGCGGCAGCCACGTAGTCCCGCTCTGTTGTTCGCTCACGAAGCAACTCTTCGGCGACTACACGCCCTTGCAGTCAACCCGAACCTATCGGTGATGTAGTCCCAGTATGTTGGCCCCTCTCGACGCAACTCGTTGGCGGCTACCCTCGATGACTGCCTCTCGTAACGTTGACTCGCTTGTTGTAGCAGTTGAACCCTTGGCTATGGCGTGAATCGCGGCTTGACCCCCAAAATGTTACACTCAGTTTGATGATGGTGTTTTCTATCAGTATCTGATTCAGCCCCGATGCTTGAATTCCTGATAGGGTGTAACTCAGATTCGTTTATTCACACAGCCTGCTCAAACAGCATACAAGTCACAAAGTCCACGTATGAAGTTTTCCGCTTTTATTCAGCACACATCAACAACTGCATACAATTCTCAATTCAACTCAACAACTTTCACAGCAACTCTCCAGATCACTATCAACAACTTTACTGTCTCTCAACAGCAACTCTGCACACGATTAAATAACCTCTCTCTTTTCCGGAAAGATTTCGTACATGGTAGAAAATGACGTACTGCCACCAATCGAATAAAAGATCGTCATCACTGACTTACGTCAATACATATTTTTATATCTTCCAGAACGACCTCTTGCTTCTACATGTATCAGGAAATTTCTATCAAGAGTAAACACGCATATCCAGAAGATTCTCAAATAATATCGACTAACGCAAATTATCAACGTTATACAAAGCCTCTCCTAACAACAATGCAAACTCAAATCAAAGGTAAATAAACACCATTATTGAATACTTTGCAAAACGAAACGATTAGATCTATTGTGCGCGCTTCCGACATACTTTCGTTCACGTTTCAACGTAACACGCAGGTAGCCTCGTCCGCTCATTGCGGACTCAAGTTATTATCTTGGCGATATTACGATATATCCTGTTCACGCTACGCAGCGAAGATTAGAGGTGTATCTTGAGTGCGCTGGTACCTTGGTGCAATGGGTGTGATGATGATGATGATGATGATGATGATGATGATGATGATGATGATGATGATGATGATAATAATAATAATAATAATAATAATAATAATAATAATAATAATAATAATAATAACAATAATAATAATGATCATAAAAAAATAAAAAAAATAATAGCAATATACAATTAATAAAAAGTAGTAGTAGACTAGTACTGTATATGTGCTGTAAACGCGCGGTTTCCTTCAATCGCGGCTGCCTAAGGACATCGTAATTATAGAAAACTTAAAAGAAAATCAATCTTTATCTTTTAAAAGTCGATTGACTGAATCCAATGCCAAGGGAAGGAAACCGTGCTGTAATGAATTCCCCCTCGCGGGTAAAAAAAGGATTTGTTGACTTTGGCTTGACTTGATTCACCTAAATCAAAACATTGTGTACCCTGCAGAGGGATTGAACTTAACCTCATATCCCCTTTAGATCAATTCAACAGTGTCATCTAGAACTGTATTAGTTTGACAGAGGAAAGAAGAACACAACAAACATGAGAACACCCATGCAGAGGCAAAAAGCACTCGAACCTGTTTACTCTGAAATAATTTACAATGAAAAAAGCTACGAAAATTTATTTATTTATGTGTGTTAACATATTTTAAAACGTCCACTTTAGTTTTATTTATTGAATTCGAAAGCTGTGTTTACTTTTAGCTAAATCGGGTTTACCTGAAAATTCGCATTGTTATTTCATTAAATAATGATAAAGTGGGCTTCTCGTTGCTCAAACCAACTGCTAAAGTTAGAATTTTTCATTTCAGTTCTGACGGAGTGATTTCCCCTAATTGCCGGTACATCAATACTATAGCCCTGTGACCTTTGACCCTGTCTCAAGGTGAACTACTCGTCTACCAGATTGCGTTTTTGATGTCTTGGGTAGGTTAGGGTCTGGTTACCAGATTGCGTTTTTCATGTATGGGGTAGGGTAGGGTCTGGCTACCAGATTGCGTTTTTGATGTCTGGGGTAGGGTAGGGTCTAGCTACCAGATTGCGTTTTTGATGTCTGGTGTAGGGTCGGGTCTGGCTACCAGATTGCGTTTTTGATGTCTGGGGTAGGGTAGGGTCTGGCTACCAGATTGCGTTTTTGATGTCTGGGGTAGGGTAGGGCCTGGCTACCAGATTGCGTTTTTGATGTCTGGGGCAGGGTAGGGTCTGGTTACCAGATTGCGTTTTTGATGTCTGGGGCAGGGTAGGGTCTGGCTACCAGATTGCGTTTTTGATGTCTGGGGCAGGGTAGGGTCTGGCTACCAGATTGCGTTTTTGATGTCTGGGGTAGGGAAGGGTATGGCTACCAGATTGCGTGTTTGATGTCTGGGATATGGTAGGGTCCGTTTTATCAACCTAAAACGAAAGAAACAAAAACATACGGAGCAATTTTTTACGGGTCTGTCTCCTTCCGGCTTTGCTTGATACTATTTTTAGCTCAAGAATGTTGGGTATCGGTTGCTTTTAATAGGCACATAAAAAAAAAACGACGGAATTTATTCATTTAAAAATAACTATATTTTCGAAAGAGTTTTATTTTGTTTTATTGTTTTTCCTCCAATGGAGAGGGGCAACACTCACGGTGAATGTTAAAAAAAAATCTTTCGATGGGGCGTGATCAACGTGGTTCCTTTTAAGATTCTTATCGTCTGGCATTTTAGTTTAGTCTCAACTATTAATACTGAAAACGCTACGATAATGTTTATGTATTTATTTATTTAACGCTACGATAATGTTCAGCTATTTAGTTATATTTCACTAATTAAACTTTATCGTAGCGTTTGCATTATAAACACTGTTCTTCTATTTATAATTAAAACGCTGCGATAGTGTTTTAAATATGTATTTATTAAATTTCACTAAATGTATTTTATAGTAGCGTTTTCATAGTTGAGACTAAACTGCAGGACGATAAAAAAGGCTTCGATAAAATGTATTTGTCAGAGCCAACACTTTCTCTAAAACAAATTCTTTTGGTTATTTCTTAGTGTTCTTCAACTGACAATAGTCATGTAGTGCGGAAAGTTTGAGAGGTGCGTTGTAGCACAGATTCTGCGGTTGTAGATAACAATTTATGGGCGCCAGCACGTATAACAGCACTCTCTTGAGGAATGGCAGTACTGTTATGACTGAGGGTGAGATGGTGAGTGGGCAGAGAGGAGAGAAGAGAGAGAGGGGGGAGAGAGAAAGAGAGAGAAAGAGAAAGAGAGGGAGAGAGGACAAGCAGACACAAAGGTTTTGCGCACACTGCGTAGCTGAGACTTATACGAGAGAAAGGTGTGCTCGACGAGTTTCAGGTACCCTGTGTGAGGTGTGCCAATATAAAGGAAAGTGAGAGGAAAGGGGGTGGAAGAGGGGATGGAGGGGGGCAAGGTGCTCCCCGTAAGCTTGTCGGTCGTGGGTGAGAAGGAGAGGGACGGGTTAAGACATCTCGTTTCTCTGGGCCAGCTTAATGAAGGCGGTGCTCATCGTTCTGTGCTCCCTCGTTGCTTTACCTTTCCTTGGGTTCTCAGCTGAGACAGGTAAACCTGCCCGTTCACAGGTAAGAGGACGAAGGTGCATGTGTGTTAGTGTCCTTGTTTCATTCATTGTGTCGTTGGCGTGTTGCCTTCCAAGCATGATCGGTCACCCCATCCAAGTACTAACCGGTCCGGACGTGGCTTCACGAAACGTTATGTAGCGTGGGCCCAAGCCTCTGCGCTACTGCATCACCCTATCCTATCCTATCCTATCCCGTAACTCGCAGGTCGTATGGGTAACACAGATGATCGTGTAACCAACGTACTCCATCTTTCCCTATAACCCTATAAATAAATATAAAACAGACGGCTAGGTAAATGACCACGTTGCGCCAGCCAAACATCGTGAGTTAGTGCGTGAGTTTAATTCGATCTTGCGCACACAACTACAGTAAATCTTTTTCTGTATGCTGGATCTCGGCGACCAACGTCTTTTGCAGCTCTTTGAGCCAGAGAGCGCTTTACGCGAGAACAATCCATCTCTTCGTGTAAATGAGCACACTTATTAAAATTTCAACAGGGCAGGTGAATGCCACACAGTCGAAATCGATAGAGGATCTCATACACACGAAAACGATGAAAAGCCGAAAGAACAGGAAATAGAAAGAAGGAAGACATTAATAATAATAATAATAATAATAATAATAATAATAATAATAATAATAATAATAATAATAATAATAATAACCACAACCACCACCACCACAACAACAACCACCACCACACACACAACAACAAAGAAAATAAAAGAAGAAGAAAAAGAAACTAAAGAATAAATAGATAAAAAATAATGAACGAATGAAAAGAAAAGAAGACATTTTAGTACTGTTAGGGCTGGCGTATATCTAATTTAATCTTAAAAGGTGAGATTCCAAGATCAGTGGTTCAATATTAAATATTATATCTCAAGCTATATTTGTATCAGTACCAAGTGCGCTGGAGTCATGGAAGAAAGGGCTTAAATAATAGCAATCCATACAATCAGCTGCTTTCATATCAAATCACAAATGTCAACAGAAATTAATTCCGTCTTTACTTATCCTTTCACGTCGGTACATACGATAATAATTATGGCTAGCAGAAATTAAACCAAACAGAAAATCACCAGAGTGGAAAGAGCTTACAGTAAAAAAGCTTAATATAGCTTGAAAGAAAAGGTCGGCGTGGTGGTTTTATTATCCAACTAATATAAAGCGTTGCGGATTTGCGCTGTATTGGGGATTCCAGTACTGCCTATTTACGCTACAAATACAACTTTGTTCCCCCTTCAAGACCGCCTATAGGTTGCTTCATAAGAGCAAACTGTTTGCCGCTCATAATGCTAAGTACGACTTCTTTTTGACAATTACTGAGTACTATATTTTTTTAGGAAGAAACTGCTGGGCTGGGTTGAATTTGTGGTCCGTGCCCAACCTTGTAACAGCTGCGAATCTTCGGCAATATTGCGATCCTGACTTTTGGTATAGCCTACTATACTTCTCTGTATGCAGGATCGATCAGGTTAGTGACCAGCACCTTGTACAGCTCTTTGAACTAGACATTAACTTTGGGGGAGGGGGGGGGGCAAAATTGTCAGTATGAATGGCATATTACTGTACGTCATTTGCTTAACATAATGTGTATTGTGTTAGGTTTTTCAAAGACAAGGTATATATTTCGGATCAAAATAAGCGTCCCTATTGGCATCACCTACCAACCACCACAACCACTACCACCACCCCCCACCCCCCACCCACCCCCGAAAAAAAAAAGGATAGAAGGGGAAATTTGAAGCGATGGACCGACCGACTGATTGACAACCGAGTTGTTACTGAAGGATAATCCATGACTTGAAGTAATCCGTATACCAAAACTAAACACCATTGCATTAGCCGTTTTTCAGATATTGAACATTACATTACATTATTATTGCTTTAGGTCCAGCGGACTCTTCGGAGCCAAATCAGGACCGGACAACCGATAAAAGATCTGCTGAAACAACCCTAGTGGTAAAACTGAAAGCTCTCCACCAGCCAGTCACTTTACAATAAAGACATCCCACGCAGGGGACGCTGAGGCAGTACTCTAAATTTATCGAACCCCCGTTTACAAAAACAAAATAGAATACAAACATCATTATAAATTATCAACAAAACACATACATATAAAATGCCTACATTGCTAAATAATAACATCATAGGAAGCCTTAGTGACCACCTGGCAGAAAGCATCCAATATTCCCAAGCTGATCCAACAGACCTCATACACAAATAAGGAGTCTTGTCCCGGAAGAGTTTTCAAGAAAAAAGGTAGATGACTGGTCTAGCGAAGAAGAAGATA
>CM072511.1:131904630-132087130 GCA_036898135.1 Oncomelania hupensis
GGGAGCAGGACAAAGTGACCATAAGACAGGAAAGAGAGAGAGAGAGAGAGAGAGAGAGAGAGAGAGAGAGAGAGAGAGAGAGAGAGAGAGAGAACACACTCCATGAATAAACAACAATAATGTTCGTTAACTCTCTCGCACCCGCACCCGCCCCTCCCCGTATAACTCTCTCACACCCGCCCCTCCCCATCCACGCCCCCCAACCCCTCTCCCCCACAACCAATACAACAGCCCACTCTATTTTTTTGGTTTATTTTTTTCTTTACCCCTTCACTTGGAAATCCTTTTTTTTGTCTAAAATTTTCTTTTCCTTTTATAAAAATGTATTTTTTCTATTTCTTGTATTTTTATCAATGTTCTGTTGTTGTTTCCTGTCGTCCGCCAGTGATATTTTGACACATTATTATTATTTGGGTAGCACTTATTTAAGCCTTGTGCTTTTGTGCGCCCTGATGTTTTGCATTGTATTAATATCTGGTTTGTTTGTTGAATAACATTTATGATAAACAATAATGTTCGTTAATTGTCAATATCCCCTTGGTGTAATTTTTTTTTCCCGAGTCGTTTTTTATTTGCAACCTGTTGCTTTTTCCTTTTTTCATGTCGCTCTAATGTCACCCGCACACGATTTACTGTTGTCAACTGTAAAGAAACAGCAACAGTCTTTCACTACGCTAACCCTCTAGACAAACTGCAAGACCCGGAGGTGGCAGAAATATTTCAGGTCACAACTGCAGGGAAATTTGCACCACTGCTCATTTTGGGAGCTGGTGAAGTAAATGTCAACACCATGACCACTGCCTTCAACTCAGTTGTGACAGATGCCGCCACTGAGATCCTTGGAAAGCACCGACCAAAGAAGAAACCATGGATCACACCTGAACTTTTGGATCTGTGTGATAAACGAAGAGAGATGAAAAATATAAAGAACCCTTACAGGGAGCTGATGCCTACAGAAAAATCAACAATGATATCCGAAAAGACATGCGCACAGCAAAGGGGAACAAGATAGAAGATCAATGCCAGGAAATAGAGAACAGTCTGAACAGGAACAATTGCAAGAATGTCTACCAGACTGTGAAGCGGCTGACAAGTGTTAGACAACCCAAGGTCTCCACGAGCCAAAGCAAGTCTGGCATATGCCTTTCAGAAGAACAAGAAATCTTGGATAGATGGACAGAGTACTGCTCTGACCTTTACAACCACACACCAAACGGAGACCCATCAGTTCTAGCATGTCCCCAAAACAGAGAAGAAGAAGAAATCCTCCCAATTCTCCTGGAAGAAGTTGAGGCAGCAGTGCAATCGCTGAAGAAAGGGAAGTTAGCGGGAGTGGACCTCATACCCGCAGAATTGCTTCAAGCAGGAGAAGAAGCGACGATTGACGCCCTCACCATTACCTGTAACCAAATCTGGCAGAGTGGGGAGTGGCCTACACCATGGACACAGTCGCGTGTCATCACTCTTCCCCAAAAAGGTAATCGTCAAGAGTGTGAAAATGTCCGCACCATCAACCTCATCAGCCATTCTAGCAAGGTCCTCCTAAAAATAATACTCAACAGGTTGAAACCCCAAGCTGAACAAATCATAGCTGCTCTTCTCTGAACTTATTAAAATTACTTCAAAGTATGGATAGCAAAGCAATTAAAATGGCTATGGGTGTTCCAATACACACAAAAACATCTGATGCTTATAACGCTGCAGGTGTATTACCATTACATGAATGGAGAAAATTATCATGTGCTAAATATATAGTGAGGGCATCTGCAGTTGAAAATGTCACAGATTCAGAATTAGAAATACGCTCTGATTTACATTTTCCCAAAAGAGCACAGGGTATTAATTATTTACAGACTATTTTAACGTATACAAATGATCTCATGAATGAATCTAATTTAAATTGTAAAATCGATTCAAACATAATTTCCCAAATACCTATACCTAATTGGGAACTTCAACGAGCAAATTTTGACATGGACTATTCTGAATTAAGAAAACAGGAAAACAGCATTTTATTAGCAGCAGAAGCAAAGGAACGTATCTATGAAAAATATTATTCTTACCTACAAATTTATACTGATGGTTCTGTTTTAAAATCAGGTGAAACAGGAGCAGGTTATGTTATACCTGCTTTAAAAGTTAACGAGGCTTACTTTTTAGGGAAAGGGCATTCAATATTTACTGCAGAACTTATTGCTATACTTATGGCATTGAATAAAATCATTAGTTTACACACTGACTTTCTCAATATATTATTTTGTGTTGATTCTAAATCAGTTTTACAAACTTTGGATTCAAATTCTAATAAAGAAGGCTGTTATATTATAGATGAAATTAAATATCTTATTCATAGTTTAATCATAAATGGAACAAATGTTCAATTTTGCTGGATACCATCTCATAGCGGATTAAATCATAATGACTGGGCTGATAGGATTGCAAAAAGAGGGGCAAAAAATGGAAGTACTGTTCTTCAGCTCGATATTCCATTCTCAAAAAATGAAGTATATCGTATAATTGAGAAAACTATAAAAAATAAAATTCCTTGCATTAAATTATTTAATGGAATGTTACATTCCTCGCGGACTGTTATCAGTTTAGCATATCGTCTTGCTTTGAACTCGTGGAGGACAAAATACTGTAAGGAAGTTGCTTGCATTTGCAAACAACCAATTTCTATTAATCATCTCATTAATGAATGCAGTGCAATTGCGCAATATATTCCACAACATATTCGAAATATTCAGGAAAAAAATATTATTTACTGGATATCAATTGCAAAATCATTAATATACAGTCCTGTTGGATGTTTTTTGTAAAAAAAAAAACAACAACAGTCAGTACAGATTATTTACTAGATCTAATAGATTGTTTCTATGAAGGATAAATTAAGAACATGGAATATTATATATGTATAAATTCAGAACACTGAATTACATAATTATATGAGATATAATGATCCTGATTCGGCTTATTACAGCCCGCTGGATCCTGTAAATCATTGAAGATTATTTTACAAGGATTGGTTAGTAGTTATATTGGATATAATTTGTATAATTTCTAATTATTTCACAAATTTGATTGTTTACTTGTTCAGTTTTGTGTACCTTGTTTAATCCCTTTTTCGCTTCATTATGACCATTCATTATTTGTTTAATATTTCCCCCTGCTCCCATCAAGTCTAAAATCACTTAGGTGAATAGACGTTAAATTAAAGAAACAACAACAAAAATCATAGCTGAAAAACAAACAGGTTTCAGGGCAGGACGAAGTACCACTGAACAGATTTTCAACCACAGAATAATCTGCAAGACATACATACAGCACCAACAACACATATATCATGTGTTTGTAGACTTCAAGGAAGCGTTTGACCGAGTCTGGCATGCAGCTCTGTGGGCAACCATGATGGTGTACAACACCAGCCCTCAAAATTATTGCAGTCATCAAAAGCCTGTATGACAGAGATACCAGTGCAGTCATCCACAACAACGCCACTGGAAACTGGTTCAGAACAACAATCGATGTGCGTCAAGGATGCCTTCTCTCTCCATCACTCTTCAACATCTTCCTAGAGCGCATAATGTCAGATGCCCTTGCATATCACGAAGTCACAGTCAGCATATGGGGTAGAGCAATCTCCAACCTCCGTGTTGCGGATGACCTTGATGGATTGGTTGGAGAGGAACAAGAACTTGAACAGCTGGTACAAAGGCTTGACACCACCTCCAGAGCAAATGGAATGGGAATTCAATTCAATTCAATCAATTTATTTAAAGTCTTTTCACAAATTATGTGATTTTAGACTTTAAAACAAAAAAACACCAAAATAATATAAATGATATGGTTGAAAAAAGAAAATACTAATAAATAAATAAATAAATCATAAATGATAATGAGAAAAAGGAAACCAAAAAGAAGAAAAAGAATAAAGCAGCAACAACAAACCCAAAAGAACTTATACTGATTAAACAATGGAACTCAACATTTTAGCACCATCATCTGAACATCTAAAATACATCGAATAACATAATTATAACACTTTTCTATCTGTGTACACGATATAATAGATGCGATTGTCTGCATCAATTCATTATCAGCTAATATTTTTTAACATCATTGTACTGTGTAATAACAGTATTAATAATATTATTTTCTATAAATAATTTGTACAGACATGGGCAATGTAATATGAAATGTTCTACAGTCAGAGCATTTGAGCATACACATTTAACATCTTTAGAAAATTTAGTTTTCCATGAATTTAATTTTTAACTTGTAGACAAGTTTTGTTAAATGTCTGGAGCTAGACAAAAATATTATTGTGTATATTTTAAAACAAAACATTTTCTACTATTAATGTCAATATATAGTAGTTCATGTTATGATTAACTTTAGTAGGCTTAATTGCCCCATCTGTAGCTATTTTATCAGCTAATTCATTACCCTTTATTCCACAATGAGAGGGAACCCACAGAAAATCCACTGTAACATTTTTAATTAATAAACAGTGTAAAATATATTTGAATTCAAAAATCATTTATCTTCTAACTGAACAATTCCAATTTTGTAGCGCATACAAAACGAATTTTGAGTCTACACATAACACTATGCCAAACAAATCTAATGTTAATGTAAGAACACAATTCAAAGACATAATAATAGCATATAATTCTGCAGTAAAGATTGAAAATTTTCTCCCTAAACAATAAGACTTATCAATATTAAAATCTGGAATGACATATGCAGCACCCGCATCATAAGTTTCAAGTAGTGAACCATCTGTATAAATTTTTAATTTATTGAAGTAAATAGAACTTACACGTTTCTTTACACTATTAGCTAACATTTATTTCTTCATTTTTATGTAAATCTGTGTAGTCTATATCGAAATAAGCTCGTAAGTGTTCCCAAAGGAATATTTTGGGTGAAACATGAACAGATTTTACATTACTAATACTAATACTAATACCACAATTTATAATCACTGCTTCTGTATAATCATGAATAGTCTGAATGTATGGAATATTATTTTGATCTTTTGGGGAATTCGTTTTTCGAAGATAATAACACTTCATCTGTTACAGAATTGTCAGTACATAAACTTCTAATAACATATTTTGAAGCAGATAATATGCGTTGATCTGATATAGAAAGTGTGCGTGCTTCATTATAACTACGTTGCGTATTCGTATGCACATGTACGCCAAGAGCCAATTTTATTGCTTTACTATCTATACTCTGCAATTTATTTAAGAGTTATTTTGGAGCTGAAAAATACACCTCTTGTCCATATATCAATTTCGATCGAACTAGGGAAGTCGCTAGCTGTAATAAAGTCTTTGTATCCTGACTCCAAGCTTGTACATTTATTATTTTCAATAAATTTAATCTTTGTCTT
Source organism: Oncomelania hupensis (assembly GCA_036898135.1). Taxonomy (NCBI): domain Eukaryota; kingdom Metazoa; phylum Mollusca; class Gastropoda; order Littorinimorpha; family Pomatiopsidae; genus Oncomelania; species Oncomelania hupensis. The sequence continues at coordinate 131,910,032 of CM072511.1, forward strand.
GCTTTATTGAGTAAATATTTCAGATTGTTTAAGTTTCTTGATTGAACTTTAGGAATAGACAAATGTGCAGCTTTAATGATAGTGTAACGAAAATTTTCATAACAAATATTCACGTTATTATTTTAAATATTTACATTAGAATATGATATCAAATAATTATAAAACGTTTCCAAATCTGCCCGATTATACACAAATTTCGGAATTTTATCTTCAATATCCGTCTCACTATCATGAACAGATTCATTAAAAGTTATTAAAATAGGCAAATGGTCACCGACTAAACAATCTTCCTCAACCTTCCAGTTAATATCAACAGCCAGATTTGATGTTACAAGCAATCAGTATATGGCTGTTGGTCTGTGAGTAGCAACATCAGGTAATCGTGTTACATCACCATTATTTAATAATACCAAATGCGAATCAACAAGATTTTCTACAAAGCGATTACAGGTAACTGTCTTGCAGTCCCGTTCCCATAAAGGTGAATGAGAATTAAAATCACCTAGAATTACCCATTTGTTTTCAGAGAAATCAAAATTCTTCAGCCAATCTGTGTTGTCACCTTTGGGCCCAATAGGTTAATATACAGATATAATATTTATAACACATTTCTCATTGATCTGTATGCATGCATCTGATCTATGAACATCATTATAAATAGTTGAAACTGGAAATGGGTTAATAAAAGAATAAGGTAGATCACAACGAATATACAGAGCAGATTGTATCCTTAAACTTTCTTTATCATCATTAAATACTGGTGGATAATAATAATTATCAATCTTAGGCAGTTTTTCTTTCACAACATCAAGTGATTGTAGAGCTAAAATAAAAAATTGTGTTTATCAATAAAACCCTTGAAGGATAATAAGTTCTTGTTGATTGATCTGCAGTTCCATTGAAAAATACTGAGTTTTTTATTACATATATTGACTTGCATTAAAATAAATATACTGAACAAATGTTTTTTTTTCATTCTTCTTATTTGTTTTTTTTTCCTTTATGGAATGGGAATAAGAGCAGAGAAGACCAAAATTATGACCATCAACACCAATGGCTTCAACATGGACATCAAAGTCCAAAGCCAATCCCTCAACACAGTGCATAGCTTCAAAAATGTAGGAGCCATTGTATAAATGGGTTCCGACAGGAAGTCATCTCCACGATCGCACAAACAACTGCGGCCCTGACAAGGTTGAAGCCCATTTGAAAAGACAGGATCATCAGTCTACATTCCAAGGTAAGGCTGCTGCGCTCCCTTGTCATCTCCATCTTCTTGCGAAACATGGCCCCTCACAGCAGATCTATAACGAAGAATACAAAGCATGGAGATGAGGTGCTACAGAAGACATCTGGGCATTTTCTATACCCAGCACATCACCAACGACGAAGTCCGACAGATCATCACACAAGCGATTGGACAACACGATCACATGATCACAGTGGTGAAAAAAAAGGAAACTCCGATGGAATGGACACGTCACAAGAGCATCAGGCCTTGCAAAAACCATCCTGCAAGGCACGGTGCAAGGAGGCAGAAGAAGAGAAAGACAGAAAGAGGTGGGAGGACAACATTCAAGAATGGACTGGCTTGACACTGAACGAAGCCAAGAGGGTGGCTAAGGACAGAGAAAGATGGTTAAACGATCATCTGTGCTGCCCTAACGACCTTCGAGTTACGGGATAGGATAGGATAGGATAGGAACCTTCTTTCCCTTTCTCTCTCTCTTCTTTCTCTCTTTCACGCACACATCCACTCATACAATCATAAACACACACACACACACACACACACACACACACACATTCCCCCTCCAACCCATCCACATTGCATCGACTTGAAGCTTAAAGCCAGCCCTTCTTCACCTTCTTCAGTCTTTACGATTTGGAAACTTTAACAGTATGAACCTTGACGTAACGCCGTGGTAGGTCTGACGGAAATTAGGCTGGACATGTACTATTTTCAGACCTGCTTTTACGGCAATGTAGTTTGATTCAACCCAGACATCTTCTAAAAGCAAAGTACTTAAGGTTCTCCAGTCACCGTAGCCTATTACAAAGAGGTGATTCCAGACTAAACCGTCCGACAGGCTTTTGTAAAACCCTACCAAAATTCTAGGAACTCACTGAGGTTAAATAAACGTAGCAAAACATTGTTTGGTAAGAACTGTTATTTAAATGACCGGGCTGGGGCTGTGGGTTTAGTACGGGGGAGGGGGGAATGGGGGCGGGGATCAGACTTCGTAAAAATCACCAAGTAAATGTGTAGAAAACGACAGAGGCCATTCGTCACGCAAAAACAATTCGCCGGAAAAGGTCACAGTGTTTTCAAGTTCTCTCTTCTTCCTCCTTCCATTCGGGACTTCGTTGAAAAGACATTAAGGGTTAAAGTTAGCTTTCTTTCTTGACCTTAGGGAAATCCTAATACACAAAGATTAGATACGCACAACAAAGAGGGCGGAGGGGGGGGGGGCGGGAAGAGGGAGGGAGAGAGAGATATCTTCAGAACTTCTCAATAATTGTCGGATAGAAGGAAGCCAAATGAAGTTAAGATAATTATGTACATTCGATCTAAATATGGAAAAAAGTCTTAACGACACAATTAATAATTATTATATAATAAATAAACACTACATCATGTGGTGAAAAAAAAACAACCAATGCACAGAAGGAAACACAGTTACAAAACTTAGCAAGATAAATAATGCGCCGACAAATGTATACGAACTGCACCGTGATCTTTATTAAAACACAACTGTGTATACTACGAAATGTGAAAGACGAAACTTAAAACTAAATAAAGCCTATTGACCGAGACTGACAATAGGAAGGCCAAATACTAAAATGGATAGCAATGTTGCATGCATTTGCAGACAGGTCTGAAGGGTCCTCAGAGATATGCTTGGACTGGAAGACAGGATCTGTAATGTAGTCTAAACACTGTCACTTTCAGTTAAGGCGGATCCAATTCCAATCCTCCTGCCTGTCACAAGAGCGTATCTTCAAGGGACTTCGATGCCATTGAAATATGCTTTACTATTCCGCCCTGTCAAGTTCTCTTGGCAACCCGTAGTTTGGGAACATCGGTTAAGTACATTGGATTGGCTTGTCATCTTGTCTTTTCCTTTATTACATTATAATGGTATTGTATAAAAGTCCATTTCACGCAGTTTTGAAAAAAAATGCCTATTAAGATTGCTAGCATAGTCGCATCGCATCAAAGTTGCTGTATTATTACCCATACAATTCTTTACAACATTTATACTCGATTTCAGATCCGACTTTTAGCCTTGTCCGACATACAAACATAGCAACTAATGATAAAAAGTGTCTCCACCAAAAAATTATAAACTAAACTAAACTAAAATAACTAAATAATAAATAAATAAATAAATAAATAAATAAATAAATAAATAAATAAATAAATAAATACTAGAAACTTAAAATTAAATGTAATTAATAAAATACATTTGTAAAATTTAAAAAAATCACGATGCAGGTATATTGTGCATATTTAGAAAATATAGTCTTATAACCATTTTCCCATTGCTGTTACGAAAGCTGAAATTCGTTGCAATTCTGTCTGCTGTATATGTTCTCCGCACTAAACTGTTGCTCTTCGGGTTAAGTGTGAGACTATAATTATTAGCTACAAACCAGCGCTCTATGCATCTGTACTACAGGCCAACTCAGCACCCAGCGATCAACCGGCCTCCCGCCAGCATTTGATGGATAATGTATCAGCGTAAAGGACACAATCTAGTAATTGCCTTGCCTATCCTATCTTATCCTATCCCGTAACTCAAAGGTCGTTGGGGCACCACAGATGATCGTTTAACCAGCGCAATCCATCATTTTCTGTTCTCAGCAACCCTCATGGCTTCGTTCAGTGTCAAACCAGTCCATTCTCGAATGTTGTCCTCCTACCTCTTTTTTGTGTCTCCCTCTTCTTTTGACTCCTTGCACCGTGCCTTGCAGGATGGTTTTTGCAAGGCCTGATGCTCTGGTGACGTGGCCGTATCATCGGAGTTTCCGTTTCTTCAACACTGTGAGCATGTCATCATGTCGTCCAATGGCTTGTGGGATGGTCTCTCGGACTTCGTTGTGTTGTTTTGTTTTGTTGTTTTGTTGCAATTTATTTATTTGTTTTGTTTGTTTGTTGTTGTTATTATTATGTGTTTGTTATTATTATTATTATTATTATTATTATTATTATTATTATTATTATTATTATTATTAGTAGTAGTAGTAGTAGTAGTAGTAGTAGTAGTAGTAGTAGTAGTAGTAGTAGTAGTAGTAGTAGTAGTACTATTATTGTTATTATTATTCCTACTTAAAAAAAAGAAAAAAGAAAGAAAAGAATAGTGTGCTGCTGTGCGTGCTCAATGGTGTAAATATTAGGGTAATCGTTAATAAGTATAAATCCAAGAGGTTAATGAGATGATGATGATGATGATGATGATGACGATGATGATGATTGTGATGAAGCTGATAATGAGGCTGATGTAGTAGTAGTAGTAGTAGTAAATAGTAGTAGCAGTAGTAGTAGTAAGTAGTAGTAGTAGTAGAAGTAGTAAGTAGTAGTAGTAGTAGTAGTAGTAGTAGTAGTAGTAGTAGTAGTCCAGACAATGAAACCCCCGCGTTATTAGTGGTATCAACCACACAGCTTTAAATTTGTTTGCACACAGACGTATTATTGTGTGACTGTCAATAAAAATTCCTCGCTAGGGAGACCGTTCAATTTTGCTCCAGGAAAAAAACCACGGTAATAACAAAAATGTATTACGGACGTTACTTTTCGTAGAGCCAACTTTGTAAAGACACCACAAATCTCACCTTCCTCCCTGCAGTATCATTCACTTTTTCTAAATAGAGGCAGTAGCCGACCCACATCATTAGGTTTAGATGGTTGATTGATATAGATCAATCTACCTCCATCACCTGCCTAACATCTATCTCAATCAAATACATATATCTACCTCCATCCCCTACATATATCTATCTCCATCACCTGCATATATTCACCGCTCTCCACCCACCCACCCTCCCATATTTAATCAAAATGGACAAAGTTGCATATACAATGTACACATATATTTGTGTACTAAAATGAGCACTGACCATTAAGTACTGTCATATTGGTTATCATTGATTTGTACTTAAGAACAATGTCTACGCTAAGTGAACTAAAATAACCGTCTCTTCGTTAAAACGACCGGGTCGGGTTGATCTAACTAGGGAAGTACTTTACGAAAATAAACAGGTTCTTATGGAAAAGAAAAGAAAGGAAAGCGGTTTAGTCAGAAATTATTCATGTCATCTCGAGGTTAAAATAGTTTATACTGAGTAATCAACGACTTTGATAATAGGACTTTTCCACCGTATTTAATTATCATATTCTATTATAGATAGCTTGCTTAGTGCAGTGACTTTTAACGGACAGTTCAATGAATTTAAACGGTCATTCAAGTCTTACCTAAAGTAGTTTACCAACCAAAATAAATAAATAAATAAATACATGTTCTGGTGGGAAACGAAACGTAGGAACGTATTCATCAGGAGATTAACAAATTGTGTTGACCACATCGGTATCATATCACCTGATGCTGAGTTAACGAGGAAGTGCAAACCTGACCCGGAAGTACTATACACACGATAAAAAAAAGTCCAATGGTAACGAAACGAAGCGATATATTCACGATGATACCATCAAATCCGGGAATAACATATTGAATCGTTAACTCTTATATTGCATTATCCATTAACCTTTTAGATATATATATATCTTTAATAACTATATGTAGGACGCTCCAAACTGACCCGGAAGTACTCTTATCGCAAAATAAGCAAATTGTTTTGTTTTATGGACACGAAACCAAACAATTTAGTGAGAGCAATGCCATTAAATCCGCATGGACCCAACAGCTGTCACCGAGACATCAAAAGCATTGGTGATCACGGAATGAAGCAATCAAAAGACAAAAGTCGTTCTTTGAAATTCAGCGAACTCCTCTCTTCTGACCTTTCCATGTAGAAAAACTGAAAATAAATCAGGACCCAGTAAATCTCCAGAGATTGACCAAGGAGACAGCCACTAAAACTATCTCTAGATTGACCGTCTTCAAGGACGGATTGAAGGCGAGACTAGAAGCGGTAACCTCCAAGTTTAAACAACAAAAAAATTCATCCCTGAGACGAGAGAGCGAGAGAGAAAGAGAGAGAGAGAGAGACAGACAGACAGACAGAAACAGACAGACAGAGACAGAGACAGAGAGAGTGTAGTAGAGTGATTGTGTGTAGCTTAATAATTATTCATCCATTTTTTTAATTATCCAGTTTTAGTACATTTCTTGTGTCTGTTTGCTCAATCATTATCATCATCGTTTATATTATTTTAAGTCTTGATTAGTATTTTTGCCTATAGTTTCCCTATTTCGCGAAACACGCGCTTGCTTGGTGCATGCTCAGCTGTATAAGTCATAATTTGTTTTTATTAGTTTTGTATTGCATAGTTTTAATCGATTGAGATAGCGAAATTTATTTTCATAAGATTTTTGGTTTTTTTATATAATAGAATATTTGTATAATCAATATAGTAATGTAGATTTTGTGAGTTCTTTTTGTAGTTTTGTAATTAATATAATTTGACGAATTACCCCCACTCTCTGCCTGCAAACAAACATCAGGTAGTATGTATCATATCATAGCAGAGTTAGTGTACATCAGTGGTAGCAGTGAGACACTTGTGTTTGTGATAGCAGTCTAGTTATTTATGTGAAAACTTATTTTTTTTTGGATTTAAGTTTTCGTGACCTTCATCACACTGACGTGATAGGTAAATATTTTCTTTTTTTTTAAATTATAATAATATGTAACGGATGATGACGGTGATTGTTACGTTGAAACGCGCACGATAGTTAGTGGGTGAAGCGCACGATAGATGCGATCGTTTTGTTTTGCTAAGCATGCAATAACAGAGTGTATTTACCTTTAATTTGATTTTGCGTTGTTGTTAGAAGAAGCTTTGTATAACGTTGATAATTTTAGTTGGTCGATATTATTTGAGAATTTTCTAGAGTTGGCTGTTTACTATCGATCGAAGCGTATGGATAATTGTAGTGGTAACTAGAGGCGCTTCCATCCTAAATATGGTTTGTATGACGTGAGACGGTGATGACGAGGTTTGTTCTAGTTGGTTGAAATTGTGTTGCGCTCGAACGTTCGGACGTTCTCTCGAGTTTAGAGAGATATATATGTATATATATATATATATATATATATATATATATATATATATATATATATATATATATATATATATATATATAGATATAGATATATATATAGATATATATATATATATAGATAGATAGATAGATAGATAGATAGATATAGTGCCGCACTGTTTCAAAAGGTGGTTGATAGTAGAGAGAATTGTAAAGTGGAAAGGTGTGTTGAAGGTTGATAACTCAATCGTATTGTAAAGTTGAAAATAGAGAGAGTAGAGGAGTATTGTAAAATTGATAGTTGAGAATTGTAGAGTGGAAAAAGCGATTGAGCGAATGTATGCAGTTGTTGATGTATGCTGAATAAAGTTGGAAAATTTCATACGACGACTCCAGCCTTGTTGATGACTGAACGGGTTGCGTGGATAAACGAATCTGAGTTACAACTATCAAGGGGATTCAAGCATTGGGGCTGAATCAACTACTGATAAAAATCAACATCGAGTGTAACAATGATGATGATGATGATGATGATGATGATGATGATGATGATGATGATGATGATGATGATGAATATTTATAATAACTTTATTTGTCGTTTGTTATTTTCGGTTTATTCTAATCTTGTTTATTGAATTCAATATATAATCGTATTGAAATTATTTTCAATAACAGTTTGTTTGATGCAGTTCAAATTTTCGTCATCAAGACTACGTCTTTCTTTATTTATACACATTGATTTTTCTATATTCGGATTAAAAATATCACGATCTATAATGGTTTATTCTATCTCATATTTGTACGATTAACCTTGAAATAACGTATATTTTCATTTTCTTTTTCATTTCCTTTTTTTTTTCTTTTTTTTTTTTGGGGGGGGGATATTTTCCTCATTTGGGGAATTTATATAGTCTCGTTTCGATTCCGAAAGTGACGTTGCCCGGAAGTTCTTTTGGTTTACCTTTTGTTTACATGCTATAAAAACGAAAGTCAACTTAGTTTTTGTTGAATGTATTCTTGCTCAATGTATTTATTTAACATATCAAGTCTTGCATGAATATAAGTTATTGATTTTATAAATAATTATCATGAAGGAGTTTAATAATTATGTTATCAATTTAACAGATACTTAAATACTTATTGGTGTTCCTTTTGTTTTCAGGGTGGTCTTTTATGCCACTATTTGTTGCATCAGAGTAAAGTTCTGAACGTTCTCCACCATCTTGCATTATTCCCTCATTGAGCAAATGAACCCTCGAGTGATTGTGCTTTCCACATCACCCACACCCTACAACAAGCGTACCCCCATTTCTTATTTTGTTTTAACCTCCTGCGTTTCTCGTATTACTCTTTCCTTCTCAATGTATTGACAACCTGTAGATTTCGCACTTTCGCGTCTTATCATGTATGATGAACCTGAGAGTCAGGCTACAATCTCAACTAGAGTGAACAGCAACTAGTCTACATCGGCAATATTTGTAATTGTAATAGTACACAAAAAGATAGAGGAACTTGAAGACATACATTTCATTCTCGAAATTTGAACATCTTGAGAATATAGTTTAATATCATGCAATATGTGGTCGCTAATAAGAGCCCATCAATCCATATTAATTTGAGCCTACACCTGACCTCATGCTCTAACCACGGAAGTAATCACCAAGCTGGCTAAAGCAGTAAGGTAGTACTCAAAGCCCGGTCATCTAGATATTCAAAGGTATGCCTACATAGCTAAATACATTGTAATCGACTGTTGCAGTGGCAACGTTTTACTACTACAAAAATGGTGTTTCTACTTCTGGAATGCTTCTGGAGATTGGCAGCTTATATATTAAACAGTGATGGCAGAATTACGTTGCGAGAAGTATCACTTCCTTCTGATTATCAGCTTATGCCTGAATCCGTCTGGGCCCGTATTCAGAAAGACCTGCTTGCATGCAAACCTTCCGGACAGGTTGTTTATCTCAAGGTACAGACCTTGCGGTAATTATCTCTTACCTTAGGGTTGGAGAAAACTGCCGGTAACCTTAGCTCGGTATTCTAAAAGGCCTACCTTGCGCATGGTCACTACCTCGAGCTAAATTTGAATCCCCCTCTTATTACGCATGCGCTCTTCGATGACAACAACACAACAGCTTCCATGGCAGACAACAGATCACACTCTGGAAGCTCTGGAAACATCTGCCGGCGTCTCTAAAGAATACTGTAGTCTCAGATTAACCTTTTGATTCACCTTTTGCAAGATTAATATAATCGCTTAATTTTATTTTATTTTATTTTATTTCATTTTATTTTTTATTTTTTAAATTTATTTTCTTCTTCTTCTTCTTCTTCTTCTTCTTCTTATTATTTTTTTTTTGGTTGGTCTTATCATCTTGATGAATTAAGACAATAAAAATCAACAACAACAATAGATCACACAAAAGAAAAAGCAACTTTTCCCATCGAAAATGTTTAGTTTAATTTGAATTGAGATAGGAAACCAGACACATTTTACTATCGTACTTCACCTCGACCATTAGTCTACAATCAGAAATAAAGTATATTTCGGCGAGTTTACTGCCACCAGCATAAAAAGAACTGAAGATCCAGTGCTAAACACACAGTAAGGGAAGAAGTGACGATGCCAGTTCACATGTTGCAACTCCTCTCCTACATCATCCACAATTCGCATGATGTCAATTCTTCGAAATTTGAATTTCCTTTAATGTTCTACATCATCAAGTATATGTAGAGGATTTCATCTTGTCCGGAAAGACGCTGTTCCTTCGTCTCCGATGCAAAATCATTGCGAAAACAATTACATTCGCCATTTTTACCTCGGCTTGGGTACGGGTTACCGGTGGGGGGGGGGGGGGGGGGGTTAGTGTCGGTAAAATTATCGGCCTTTTGACCAAGTGGCAGGGCAGTTTCAACTTCTCTAAATACCAAACAAGTCCAAACGAGCGGAATGTAAAGATTTTACCCCTCCTCATGTTAAATTACCAGCGGGTATTTCCTTTTTTTTTAACACGGACCCGACCCTGGTGTTTTCAGTCGTATAGTTTGGAGCAGATGTGTAATTATTCAAATTATGGTAGTGTAAGTGTGTGTGAGGGTGCGTGAGGAAGGGTGATTGGGAGAGAGTCCTTCCACTCTATTATTTCCTTTAATCTTAGATAGTGCTGCAGTGTCTTCCACGCTTTTTGTGAGAACGAGAAGCGAATTTCGAGTGACAAATATGACCCCCATTCTAGATCCTCCCCCTCCCCCACCCCCCACCCCAAAAAAAAATCCCTGAGAAGGGAGGTTGGTAAACTGTCTATGATTTCTCTCTGTTTGTGGCATCTATATTTAAACTGAGAGTGCCCACAGGCTTATGTATAGTTCTGTGTGAAATATAGGACTACTACTAGAACTTCTCATCGACTAAAAGAAAGCAATAACGCCCCTGGGAGTAAAACATAGAGCCATCGACCTTGTCCAACATTACACGTACAAACAGAGATTTATAAATGTCGGTGTTTTTTTTTCTTTCTCTTTTGCTTTGCCTGACGCTCGCACATCTTCACCCTCCATCCCATCTTTAATAGAAAAAAAAAAGTTTAAAGCTTCTTATCTCCTTATCTGTCCAAAGGCACTTACTGCTGTCACATAAAACAAATTTTGCCAGGATGAAACTGCATTTTCTCAACTTCCGAAAGCAATAACAGGCTGGACTTGCTGGTAAAAGCAGCAAGAGCTTGCAGAAGATAAAAGCCACCGAGGATAACAAACTATAATCATCCGCTTCTGAAATAAAACTCAAATTTTGCGCTTTCCTGTCTTCAAATGAAAGCGCGTCAAATGAAGCCACACGTTTACTTAAACCTCCTTTTTTAGGTTACAGTAAAGTCTTAAAATAACGGAATTCAGAAATTCTGAAGTCAAACGTCAAGTCAAACCGGCACCCAATTTTATATTACAGTAGTAGATTCCTGTAATAAGTGAATAAGAAAGTTTGTGACAGATGTAAGAAATTCATATAGTTACTGTACGTTTCATATTTATTAAACCCACTCTGTTATGGTATGTTTACAAACACGGCTCTATTTTAATACCGAGTTGGAATTCACTAGCGTTCAAATTTAGTTCACATTATCGAAGAGTTGTTTGGGCTAGACTTACATAAATAATTTGAAACAAATTCTAGTAAGACATTTAAAAGAGTTTATACACATTGAGGTTCCTATTTATGGACTTCGTTTTTCCTCCCATGCAGTCCAGGTATTGTTTGCCAGCTTCCGACGACACCAACAGAACGCGCTCTTGGATGACAGCTTTCAAAAACGCAGTCCCAAAGCTCTGGAAACCTCTGCCGGCGTCTCTAAAGAATACTGTAGTCTCAGATTGAATCAAATTTTGCCAAGCAGCATTGTGAATCTCTGCCTATTCCAATACCCATTGCACAACCAGACTTTCGATGTCCGATCGTGTTTCTTTTCCTATATTCTCCTTTTGCGAAACGAGAATGCTTCGGTATGGATAATTGCGCGTTAGAAGTAGACATCATCATCATGAGCAGCAGCAGCAGCAGCGGCAGCAGCACATTTAATATCCTTTGCTTTTTCCGACGTTTACTACATCCATGCATAGCATACAACTCTATGCAAAAACGACAAGATCAGGGTGCTGTAAAACCAGTTGCGGTTGTGAAAAGACATGGGTCTTGAACGTTCGTCGACATGTCCGTCCATCATGCTGATTGTTTCAGTGTATATATGATCATTTTCTAAAGAGTCGGCCCAGCATGTCGGTATGATGAGCGTATTTATTTTATATCCTGCTAGCAGTTCCAAGATGTAAGACCCAATTTCCTTGATCAGAATGATAGCGTTGCAGTGCCCATAGTGTCAAAGCCTTCACGAATCATTCCAGACTTTAAGTGGAAACGTCTCTGGAGATATACCAGATCACAGCATTGTAGTGACCATAGTGTCAAAGCCTTCCTAAATCTTGTGTGATTGGTCAGCGCCAGTCAGGGAAGCTGGGCAATGATCAAGTGCGGCAATCAACGCCAACCTCCCATATCCTACTCGCAGTGCGTGTTTTTATTTTGTTTAATTTTTGTTGTTGTTGTTGTTTTAGGAGACTCAATCACTGGTGAATATCCAGTCCACTGCATTTTTGTAGGGTTTAAACGTTCACTTCAAACATGAAACTAGTGAAATATCCAACAGTTATGTCGCTCCTTCATCACCCTCGTTTGTTAACATTTCTGTGCACAGTATTTCTGTTTTAAACAGACATTCTTTATGCATATAGTTGACAATAATAAACAATGGGTTGGCTCACCAGCGTGGCATCGATCTTAACTCAGTGTACTCCCTTGTGAAAACGAATATGATCTTAGCTAATGGCCATTGCTTTAGGCAACTCTTTCAGCGCGATAGGCTTTAACGTTTTTGTTCGTATTTCCAGACTTATCTGGAATTGAAATACTTTGATATAGTTGGGAATCAGAACGAGACAAAAGTCGGGCTGTCTGTCGGTGGGTCCGTCTGTCGGTCGTTTCATTGCTCACCATAACTCAAGAACCACTGAAGGAATTTTGTTCAAACGTCGTACGAAAAATTACCGAAGTTAGTGATCAGTTTCCTGTGCTATTGCATTTGCTCTACCGGAAAGGTCAAGGTCGCTGGAGTCGCTTCCTTGCTCAACACTCAAGTTCCGCAGCTATGAAAGTTAACTCCGCAACAAAATGTGCTTGTTATCCACGGTTTATTCGTACAGGGTAGGGTGGCGCTGAGGTGAAAGCTTCAGTGTACTTGGACATCTGGGTTCCAATTCCGGCGATGGCACTCCTTTTCCATCGTCTTCAGTTATAATTAGTATTTAAATACATTTATTTGTCTCTGCGTCAATATATTTTAATAGGTAATTTATTTTTTTATTTTTTTTGGGGGGGAGGGTTGGAAGTGGGGGATGGTCGATGGACTTGTTGTTTTGTGTATAATGGGCTGGAAATACGTTTGAATGGCTTACCCTCTTGATTAGTTAGTTATTTTTCTCTATTTCGTAAACATACATATTGTATAATAAGACTTAAATTTAATTGATTCGGCATATTTTACACACCAGGTGTCATCACTTAGTTGAAAAGACGTTAAATTAATTAACAACATCCCCTCCCACCAATAAAATAAAATCAAAATCAAAATAAATAAATAAATAAATAAATAAATAAATAAGTAAATAAATAAAAAGGGGAAAAAAAGCACACCGGTATTTTTAATATCAAAATGTAACATAAAGATTACTGAACTGCTAAAGTGCGACTGGGTCGTGGAATAACTCAGCTACTCTCTCTCTCTCTCTCTCTCTCTCTCTCTCTCTCTCTCTCTCTCTCTGTCTCACTCTCTCATTCCCTCCCTGTCTGTCTGTCTCTGTCTCTGTCTCTGTCTCTGTCTCTCTCTCTCTCTCTCTCTCTCTCTCTCTCTCTCTCTCTCTCTCTCTCTCCCCCCCCCTTTCTCTGTGACCCCACGACTTACTTTATTAGCTTCTGTCACGCAAAAACACAGAGAAATCAAGACTGCAAAACAAATAAAAATAACAAACACAGACATTAACTTGCATAAGAACAAAACCCCCCAAAAAATGTATGTGCGGTGTTTTTTATTTTTATTTTATTTATGTTAATTATTTTGTCCAGTCGGTTCATCTTTTTTTTCTAATGCAAATTCTGGCTGTTTCACTAACATACAACAAATCTATAGATGGTCAGACGAAATTCTCCCGATTTTATAGGCATATCTGGATGGTGAGCTGACAATGGAACACTACAACTGCCAGTGCATCGTGTTGCCAATGCTGCAGTACTTCGATCAAAGGTTGCAATCAATACTGTTTTCACTTCTATACTCAGACGCGGTGGTAAATACCGACAGCTCCTTTACTGACACCAGTATGTCTTAGCCTAGAGAGGTACCTTTGTTGAAGAGGAGGGTGAGAAGAAGGATAATTTTGTCTGCAAAACCATTGCTAGTCAATCCGTTGAAAGAGTTTTCGCCAGAGGACAGCCTCACTCTGAGCTGTCTTAAATGTTAAATGTTACTATGCTATGTCATCACTTAAAACTGCAGGCCTGCAGATAAAAGCCAATTTCTTGCCATTCAGAAGCCGTAAGATTATTTTCATATTAACAAAACTGAATTAGCAAGTAATCTCGAAAGCTTAGATAACAATACATTGTACTGCAGAAAATTACGTTACCACAAACACACAAACTAAATATGTACATAGCGGATTACTTTTAAATAATACGAAAACATTACATTTAAAACTCGCATATTTTTCGTCAACACAAACAAATATAACGAACACTAACGTACTAATTCATTTCTCCATTTCAAAATTTGTTTTGTGGGCGCGTGGAGTTTTTAAGTTTGTGTTTGCAATACTGTTTATGTTTGGCATGAGTGAATGCTTGAGAAAAGCTCTTTAAGCAAACATTTACGATGTATGATTTGTGCAATATGAAAGACATTCTTCTTCTTCATCTTCTTCTTTTTCTTCTTCTTCTTCTTCTTCTTCTTCTTCTTCGTCTTCTTCTTCTTCTTCTTCTTCTTCTTCTTCTTCTTCTTCTTCTTCTTCTTCTTCTTCTTCTTCTTCTTCTTCTTCTTCTTCTTATTATTATTATTATTACTATTAAAGAGAACGCAAACATATTCACGAAGACCGTTTCTCCCCCCCCCCCCCCCCTATATACACAAATACAAAAACAAACGATGCATTATTTCTATTAAATATAAGTAGAAATATCCAGATTTTGTCTTACAAATATGTTACACAACGTCTTTAGCAGAACACTGGTGATCTGCAGTCCGAACTCCAGCTAATAAATAGCCCTGTAACAAGAATAGGATAACACAGAAAGCATGAGGAAGAAAGTTACGAGAAACTGGGGAAAATATCACGAGATGGACTCCAATTCTTAAAAAAAATGGGATGGAAGGTGAGGGGGGGGGGGGTGTTGAGGGAGGGGAAATCGACAGAAATGGAACATACGGTGGAACATAAGTAACCAACGGTGGCAGCAAACTTTTCTTTATGTTGAACCAGTTTTCAATGGAGAATAAAAAAAAACAAGACGAGTTAATGGTAAGCAAAGAAATAACATTCAAATAAAAGAAACATATGTCCTGAAGAAAACTATTTTATTCGCGAACTGCAAAAGGCAAAACAAATATGTGTAAGTCAGCACACATAATAATATGTGCTGCGATCTCCATAGTATGGGTGATACTTAAATGTCTGTAATACTCAATGTAGACACAATGGATGAATAAATTGATGGAAGAGAAGAACAGAAAATGACATTTAAAAGAAAAAGAAAGAAAGAAAGACAGAGCGAAAGAAACAAATACAAAGAAATAAAGAGCAAAATAAAAAAAAAACACCGTACAAATAAATAAATAAAATTGGTAACTTGATGTTTCTACTAGACGTTTTATAACGCATGCAAATGATAGGAGGGATTTCAAATAAATCTTCACATTTCTCTTTACGCTTCTCTCTCTCTCTCTCTCTCTCTCTCTCTCTCTCTCTCTCTCTCTCTCTCTCTCTCTAAATATATGTAGATACAATTAAAATGTCCCTGTACAGAACTGCATTTGGTAGATTCAGACTAGGTGTGTCTCCTTTCAATGCACATAGCCATCGGTACTCTCAGAATGAGGACAGTAGATCGTGTCCATTTTGTCTTGGCGTCATTGAAGATGAAGTTCATGTTGTATTCCATTGCCCAGTCTATACTGATATCAGACAACGTTACATTCAACAGGTTGATAATGTAGGGAGTCATCCTGTGATATGCAATTTGCTAAAAAGTCAAGAAGAGTCAGAAATGGTTAGATTAGGGAAGTTCTTGTTCTTGGCGTGGCAGGCTCGGCAGTCACGCATAATAACTTAAAGACC
The DNA here is from genome assembly GCA_036898135.1 of Oncomelania hupensis. Lineage (NCBI taxonomy): Eukaryota > Metazoa > Mollusca > Gastropoda > Littorinimorpha > Pomatiopsidae > Oncomelania > Oncomelania hupensis. The sequence continues at coordinate 131,926,192 of CM072511.1, forward strand.
AGATGTTAATACTGACGACTTGAAAGCTATTATTATTTCAGATTATAACGGATTGGAACACACGTGACTTTATTAACAAAACCAGAATTAATAAATGTGACATTCCCCTTGAAAGAAAGTCAAAGCTCCAAGCATATTGTAAAGGTTGTGAATTTGACTTAAGTGTTTGAAATTAATGTTGGTAATCTAGCAAGCGAATGCGTTTAATATGCAATTTTGATGGAAGTGTACAGTATTCTCTATTTTCTATTGGCTAGTATTTGGTAGTACTAATATTTATCTCGTTGTACTTTTTGCAATGATCACTCTTGTGTTCCGCATTAAAGTTCTGAAGTTTCTCTCTCTCTCTCTCTCTCTCTCTCTCTCTCTCTCTCTCTCTCTCTCTCTCATTTAACATAACCTTCTCCAAATATGCGCGTGTTTAGGTCTACCTCTCGTTCCCAGTGTGTGTGTGCGTGTGCTTGTATGTGTGTGTGTGTAGTGTGTATATGTGTGTGTGGTGTGTATAATTATGTTTGTGTTACTTGCCTCGACACAGTGCATAGCTTCAAATATTTAGGAGCCATTGTATCAGACAATGGGTCCCGACAGGAAGTCCTCTCCAGGATCGCACAAACAACTGCTGCCCTGACAAGGTTGAAGCCCATTTGGAAAGACAGGACCATCAGTCTACATTCCAAAGTAAGACTGCTGCGCTCCCTTGTCATCTCCATCTTCCTATATGCTTGCGAAGCATGGACCCTCACAGCAGATCTCCAACGAAGAATACAAAGCATGGAGATGAGGTGCTACAGAAGACTTCTGGGCATTTCCTATACCCAACACATCACCAACGACGAAGTCCGACAGACCATCACACAAGCTATTGGACAACATGATGACCTGCTAACAGTGGTGAAGAAACGGAAACTTCGGTGGTATGGCCACGTCACCAGATCATCAGGCCTTGCAAAGACTATTCTGCAAGGCACAGTGCAAGGAGGTAGAAGAAAAGGGAGACCGAAAAAGAGGTGGGAGGACAACATTCGAGAATGGACTGGTTTGACACTGAGCGAAGCCATCAGGGCTGCTGAGGACAGAGAAAGATGGAGTATGCTGGTTAAACGATCATCTGTGGTGCCCCTACGACCTTCGGGTTACGGGACAGGATAGGATAGGATAGTTACTTGTCTGTGTTCGTTGAAATCTGAAATTTATATATAGCAGTGGCGAAGACTGATTTACATGTGAGCGTGGGCGTGTGTGATGGTGGGTTTTCTTTATTGGCGAACATCAAAATTAGCATTATTAGTACAACTTATGTTAATCTGATGAATAAAAATTGATACCACAACAACGAACATCAAAATGACAGCAGTGGCATGACCTTGATACTTGAAATTAAAAGCTCTAAGTTTGAATGTGGCAAGCTGTTGAAGAAAATGCAGCTCTCTTCAAAGAACTTGGAACCGCACACCCGCAAGCGCTCGCCACACAAACACTTACGCACACACACATTCACACACGCACCCACCCACACACACACACACACAAACACACACACACACACACACACACACACACAGCGCCTACATTCCATATCCTTTCACAATCGCGCGTATACTCAAAAGTGGATGCACTTAAACTCAACTTTTTCCTGCCTGTGCTGCGTCTCTCGATTGCATGGAGGAACAATGCTATTCTAATAACTACGTTCTACATAAGAACTCGGGTAGAAAAGCTTACAGTACTGAGAGAATGTTCAGGCAACAATCAGCTACTAATTTTAGGGTTGCAACTCTTCCCGACAATTGTAAGGATCCCTCGTGGAAGTCACAAAGTTTCAAAGGAATGGAGAAAGTGCTGCAATCAGCGAACCTCTTTTCGGTATTGGTAGTGCCCCCATTCTTACGGTCCTATTTCCTTGTCGCTTTGAAAGATAACTTTGTAGTACAGAGAATATATTTAAGCTGCAATCATTGGCTTCCGGTTTAAGGTTTGCAGTCGTTTCTGTGGCTTTTAAAGATTATCATCGAAGTTAGAAAAAGTTTCAGTGGAAATAGTAAGTGCTGCAATCAGCATTGTCAAATTTTGTTATATTGTCTTTTGTCAGTATTAATTTACGCTTTAAAAAACATCGTTATAGTCAGATTATCTAGTGTGCAGTCAACGGCTTCCGGTTTTGGGGGGCAGTCGAATCTGGGTGTCACGTCCCAACTGCCTTAGCAGAGGTTCGACATGTGCAACTTCCACACGAGAAAATAACCCAACACCTAAATAAACTCTAAAAGACAAAACCAGAAGTAACAAGACAATTTCTTTATTTCACACACACATTCATACTCAAAATTAACTCCCTTTATCCCACTTCCCAACCTACCAACCCTCAATCCCACTAATATAACCCCAAACTAATACATAAACATTTCGCTCAAAATAATAATGATAACTAAATCAAAATGAAAAATGACTAACTACAAATGTACAAGAGATTTATAATAATTATGGCTGAAACAGCTTACTGACAACGAAGTAAATACACAGTAAGCAACTGCTTTAAATCTTTATAAATATTCAAACTTTGTTCCACTTAAACTTCAAATAGATCCAACAAGTCTTTTATATTATATAAAATGAATAAGAAAATTTATCCTTTATGCAAAATAGAATTTATAAGAAATTAATCTAAATTATTAATTAATTAATATCTGGCGAAATAATTCCCCCAGACAAAACTATTTATTTTATTTATTTATTTAATCAGTTTATAGTCCCCTCTCTTCCCGAAAAGGATTTTCAGAGAGGAGACTACTTTTATATACAATCACAGGGTTACTTAATCTAGTAGGTAATATTACTCAACAACGTTTATCAATCAATTCAGATTAAATATATCTCAATGTGCTGTAATTTATAATTTATCACATGTAAAACAATTATTATTCCTCACAATTGTCTATCAATGGTTATAGTTATTTGTTGTGTATGGTGGAGTGTGCGTGTGTGTGCTTTATAAACGAAATAAGGTTCCTTGGGCGAATACCACAACCTTCGCAACCGAGGTTGACACACAGAACACCGGCGTAATAGGCCGAGGCACACCAGCTTCACACCAGCAAGGTTTCAGCACATCATCAATGATCTGCTCTAAGGTTTTGGTTTTGGTTTTGGTACATCTACAACAATACATACAAAAATACGCAACCATTAATAATTATATTACAATATACTGCACAAGCATCCCGCTATCGGAATGGTTGTCTCCCTTTCAACATCCTTATTCATCCTCCCTGTCATCGCGCACATACATTCACAATCACCTCCTTTCTGTCATCTCTTCGCTACATAACAGCGAATTCTTTTATATCAATTTATAATTATTTAATTTATAATACATTTTAGAAAATTCTCTCTCTCTCTCTCTATTGCTAGGTATTTATGCAGCAAACAGTATGAAACATAAAATAGAATTAAGAAAACATAATTAACTATTCATTCACACTGCATGCATAACCCAAACCCCCGAACGCTATGGCCAACTGAGAAATTGAGGTAAATAACTTACGGCTACCGGTGGATCCTCCGGCCTGTTGACAAAGACACACAATGACTGGACAAACACACAGGCACGGAATGTTAGGCAAGGTGATATACAGGCACAAGAAGTCCTAGACGGAGTCACAGGTCACCCGACGTTATACGTAGATAACTCAGATTTCACCGAGAATACACAGTAGGTATTCTAAACAGCTTAGAACAGTTCCAGTAAACAAACACTTCCAAAGTGTTCCCAAAACAGTCCTCCTCTTCCGATAATAGGCTCTTTTTCGTTGACGGTCTGATCAGTACGACCCACAGACAAAGTCACTAACTGGCACCTTGACCCAACTTGGATCTGTTGATTCTGGCTACAAAAGCGATATGCAACTGTTACTGCTCCTATCAAAATATACAGTGCATGGGGTTTTATACGATTAGCTAAGAATCTTCTAGAATATACTCGTTTTAATTATAATTCATTCCCTACACCGTTCGCGATTAGAGCACGCATTTCACACATAGAATATCGCATGGCAGCAATTAATCTTCTCAATAACAAAATAGCCAACTACGCTGTTTTCTAACATGGTGCGTTCCGCACGGGCGCAAATCATTCGCTACTTTTATTAATTATAAACTTAATTAATTTATTCTGATTCTCTCCCCTTGACTACCGTAACTTTTAACCTCTATGTACAGGCTGATGATTAAACTATATACATAGGCGCGCGACTGCAAACTGCGTAGCGTGACACTGGGATAGTCAAGAAAACATCCAAGTCGGAAGGTTCCAAGGAAAATAGATGCGACAGTGCCCTGTAAGTGTTGCAATCAGCAGACCAGTTTTGTAGTATTACTACCCTCCTATTTTCCTGACGCATTACCAGAAGCAAAGTCAGAAAGAACTCGACGTTAGCAGGAGCGCCTAAGAAATGGAAAGAACATTTCAGTAAAATGAAATAGAAGCTTCAATAAAATTGCGTAAATGTGCTACAATCAGCGAACTATTTGCGTAGTGTGGTAAAATCGTTAAAGTGGTACAACCAGGACCAAGCAGAATAAATTTAACAGCGCAAAGAGAATCTTCAAAATCCACAGTCTTAGATTCTTCAAAGATCCACATCAATCAGCGCTGTTATCATACTTGTTTGGTGCGAATGTTGGTTCGCCTAATATATTTTAATTCGCCCATTCATGTTACAATTTTGTAGTGTTGCTGCAATGGTGCAGGTCCTATTTGCGTAAATATCGGAGCAAAACTGCTGCTGCTGATGCTCCGCCTCCTCCTCTTTCTGCTATTACTATTTCTTACTGTTTTAAAACTTTTCTTACTTGCTGACATGTATAAACTCTCCATTGTGGGTAATAACGATTTCTTAATTTGACCTGATTACGAATATTACTACTACAAATACTGAAAAGGTGTGCAATCCTTTCTTTCTTATTTCATTGAAAGGTTGTATGTGAAGACAGAAAGAACAGTAGAGCTATCAGGAGTTCATCAGACTTAAGACAAGATAAGTATAGATACAATAACACAATAATAATAAATACATAGATATACATAGGCTCATCAAGCGACCCAAATATGTACCGTCGCATCACTTTTGCTATATTATTTTCTTGAAAGAAAGAAGTAAAGTCAGAAAGGAAAAAAACACAGCAAGTAAGAGTGCATGAGAAAATAACTCGAGGCAACAAGAACCATCCATCGTCGTTGATTAGACAATAGAGGACATTATATGTAAGCAGCGCCAGTTGTCCTTTTCCTCTGGCCTCATAATGTCACTGCACACAGGCGTCCGTAGCACTCAAACTTTTCACCGCGGTGCTCTTGGAATTTTTCAGTTTCATGTGACAAGTACAGAAAGTTTTCTCAAAGCAGGGAGTGTGTGGGGGTCTCTTTGAGGATGTACCAACCGACCCTTACTTTATGCATGTTTGTGTTTACTACCATTTTCTTCCAAAACGGGAAGTAGCGGGTTGGGGAGTGGGGTGGGTGAGGTAAGGAGGGGAAAGAGAGGTTCTTGGGAAGGGGGGGGGACACCATATTCAAGGTCAGCCCGCAATAGTGCATTATGTTGGTCCGACTTGAAGGACTTTGACACAGTGATTTATGTGCAGAACCAATTAGGTGTAGTTGTCCGTAGTGTTAGATCATAGAATCACACGAAGGATGAGGCAACTTGGCGACTGCTAGGTGATGGCAAGGGCAGCTGCTGAAGTTCGATACTAAAGTGGATCAGTACATTCCGCAGCTCTTTTAGCACTATATAACAACAATTACTTGTACAAATGCTAAGGTTTCAGTCTTTCCCAAACAATTCCATTAACCAAATTGGTTTGTTTGGGTTTTTTAATGGGAAAACGACAAGTCGAAACTTCTTCGGCTGAAGAATATTGTTGCTTGGTGCTGCTTCAACGCATTGGCAAACACTTTCAGCATCCACCATTCTGCTCTTGAATGGGTAAAAAAAAAAAAGAAAAAAAAGGCCCAAGTTTCCTCCGCGAAAGAAAATGACCAATAGTAGCTGGCTCGATCCATTGGCAAACATCTCGGCATCCAACTTTACGTTTTTCAATTTTCTGCTTGCATTTGAATAGGAAAATGACGTCAGAAATTTTCTGTCAAGAAAAATAAAAGACGGTTGGAGCTGCCCCCAATCCACTTCTCTCCAGCTTTCAATCACCACTGATGACGTTGATAACTTGGTCACACGAGGGTATGCACGGGCCACATGTTTCCTGAAGTGACAGTTGCGTTGGCTGTTGAATAGTGTGGACAGTTCTTAATTATAAAACAGATTGCTGCATTAGACAGTTGAGTTGGCATTCAAGAGAGTGTGTGTAAGAATAGCCTGCAATAAAAGAGACCATTACTGACAGTGGGAGTTCTAAGAGATTTGAAAGGAGGAATATAAACTGAGCATCATTATCATTCTCGTCATCACTAATAGCAGCAGCAGCAACAGCAGCAGTGTAGATGACACAATAATTATCATCATTATCATCATCATCATCATCATCATCATCATCATCATCATCATCATCATCAACAACAACAACATCTTCATTATCATCCTCTTCCTCCTCATCATCATCATCGCCACCTCACCACCACCACCATCGTCATCTAGACGATAATTGCTTGAATGATAACCTAAGGCTGAAGGCGCAATAGAGCGGGTGGCGGTGACGAATTGGAAAGAATGTGAATTTTAGTTTAGTTATAATTCATTAATAATGAAGGTAGAAATGACCCAACATGCCGTGTATAGTGACAAAACATATCAAATCCAGCGACACTAGGCGTTTCGTATTTATTTACTAATTTATTTATTTACACATACATTCATGCATTTATTCACGTATTTATTTTTAATTCAAGTTGAAGACCATCTTTGTCTGGTTGGCAATGAGATGAAATACATGTCTGGATCTCGCACTCTGAAGCCACGACGGTTTTCTCCCCCAGCAAAAATTTCAAAATTTCGCAAACAATGTTAGGTAGGTAGGGTTTGGTCGCGCAACTGCCTGCGACTACGCCTTCCCCGAAGGAGGCGGCCCAGAGTTTTCCGATAAAAAAGGATAATAAACTGCAGCAACAAAAAACAAACAAAAAACAAAAAACAAAAAAACAACAACCGACATTCAAATGCATACTGAAGACCTGTGTTCTCTAATTTCACTGCAATGCTAATGTCTATGACCCTCAAGCCAAAAGCAATAATCGCAACTCATGTTAAAATAGAAGTATGTTCTGGGGGTCAGAAGATTCTTAATCATATTAAGTGTGGCATTTAAGTTTTTGGGAGTGTAAATTTTTCAAGATGAATCACAAAGGAGGAAAGTTTAGAGAAAGAGAGAAACAGCCATACTCACCACCACGGTGGTAGAGAACGAGAAGGAAAGGAATGGACTGGAGGTTCACAATTCTTCACCATTCTCTCCCCATCAGCAGCGAGATCGTCTTACAAAGGAATGAAATTAAACGTGATTGAAGCCCCGAGTTCAGCCGGTTTGGCGTGTACACAAAATTAAAATAAAAATCTAACTCCTACAATTGACTGTTGCCATTTTTGTTATCAGAATGATGGCGCATTATTGAATTTAACTTCTTTTTTTTTTTAAATATAAAGTATTCGTGATTGTAATATAAATCGTCATCATCATCATCATCATCATCATCATCATCATCATCATCATCATCATCATTATCATCATCATCATCATCATCATCATTATCATCATCATCACCATCATCATCATCATCATCATCATCATCATCATCATCATCATCATCATCATCACCATCATCATCATCATCATATTAATTTAAGAGATCGTTCTACAATACTAATACTGTCACAAATGGGTATAAACAATTCCTGGGCTGGTTAAAGGGTTCATATTCTGTGGACCTTAATGAGATCTTCTGCTGACACTCGCACACTCAAGGTTCCCGTCACCCGCACTAAGACATACGGCCAACGTGCATTCGCTTACTCCGCACCTAAGCAGTGGAATTCCCTTCCCGCCCATATCCGCAACATACAATCAACACAAGCATTCAAAAAGGCCCTCAAAACCCACCTCTTTAAACTGCATTATTCAGATTGATTTGTATCCCGCTGCCATTCTCTCATCTTTTGTCTATGTCTGATCCGTAAGTGTATAAACGGCTGTAAATATTTATACTGTTTTTCTTCCTGGGCCTAACCGGTCACATAAATAGCTGTGAATAGGTTTTTGCTATTCTATTTTCTGTCTTTTTTGTCATTTGTGTACATAGTTGTAAATAGTATATTTTTTTGTCTTTTTTTGTAATTTATGTACATAGTTGTAAATAGTCTGTACCTTTACTGTCCCGTCTTTTGGTGTATTGTAGCAAAAGTGATGTTTCATCGAGTGCATGTATTTATATGTAATGACTATGTAAAGCGTGGTGAGTCTGGTCATAGGTTGGAGTACCCGCTATATAAAAATCCGTTATTATTATTATTATTATTATTATTATTATTATTATTATTATTATTATTATTATTATTATTATTATTATTATTATTATTATTATTATTATTAAATAATGAACAACTAGTTAGCCAGAATACTGAAGAACCAGTCTTGCTATTTTTTTTCTCAAAACGTTTTAAATTTATCTGTGCAATGAAAGAAGTGGAAACGATAATGCAATGTATCTGCACTGTGTACGTCTAGACCAATGCCATTTTCCTCACCCATTTCTTCCAGCTAACTGTTCCAAACTCATGCAGATCTGCAGAGAGTTCAGTTATACGACAGAAAGTTCTACCGCGCTGGTCATAGTAGTGCATGTAGAGTTGCTAGCAAATTTTCATTATTGTGTGATGAAGATTATTTTAGTCTATATCTATAACCTCTTAAGCTTGAGATCTAGGTACTGCCTACTTGAATTAATCCGTTCCGGTTTCAACTGTCTACACTAGACATTGTTTTGGATAAGAACATAAGACTCTGGGCCTTATGTTTGCACTGACAGGGATATGAACATATAACCTCTTAAACGTGAGGTTTATGCACTAGCCTTGTATGATTATCCAATGTCACGTCCCAACTGCCTCAACAGAGGTTCGACATGTGTAACTTCCACACGAGAAAAAAAACCCAACACCTAAATAAACTCTAAAAGACAAAACCAGAAGTAACAAGACAATTTCTTTATTTCACTCACACATTCACACTCAAAATTAACTCCCTTTTTCCCACTTCCCAACCTTCCAACCCTCAATCCCACTAATACAACCCAAAACTAATACATAAACAATTCGCTCAAAATAATAATGATAATTAAATCAAAAATGAAAACAAATGACTAACTACAAAATGTACAAAAGATTTATAATAATTATGTCTGGAACAGCTTACTGACAACAAGGTAAATAATTAAAGCAAATGCTTTAAATCTTTATAAATATTCAAACCTTGTTTCACTTAAACTTCAAACAGCTACTACAACTCTTTTATATTATATGAAATGAATAAAGAAGATTTATATTTTATAAAAAATAGAATTTGAAAGAAAATAATCTAAATTATCAACTAGTAAAGATCTGGCGAATTAATTCCCCCAGACAAAACTATACAATCACAAGGCTACTTTATCAAGTAGGTAATATTCCAGAAACAAAGTTTATCATTCAATTCAAATTAAATATATTTCAATGTGCTGTAATTTATAAGTTATTACATGTAATTAAATTCTTGTTTCTCACAACTGTTTATCAATAGTTATAATTATTTCTTGTGAATAGTGGGGTGTGTGTGTGTGCGTTATGTAAACAAAATAAGGTTTTCCTTCCGACTACCACAACCTTCGAAACTGAGGTTGACTCAAGGAAAGCGTCGTTACAGAATGTGGCACATCACATCACACCAGCTGGGCTACAGCACAGCAATCAACGAATCTGGTTTTTGGTTTGGTACATGGTACCAGTGGGGATCCTCCGGCCTGTTGAAGACAAAGACACACGAACGACGGGACAAACACACAGGCACAGATGGTTACAAGGTGGTACACAGGGCACAAGAAGTCCTAGATGGAGTCATAGGTCACCCGACGCGACACGTAGGTAGCTCGGATTTCACCGAGAATACACAGCAGGTATTCAAAACGGCTTAAGACAGTTCCAGTTAATCAAACACTTTCCAAAGTGTTCCCAAAATAGTCCTCCTCTTCCGAATACTAGGCTCTTTTTCGTTGACAGTCTAATCAGTACGACCCACAGACACAGTCACTATCTGTCACCTTGACAAAACGCAGATCCGCCGATTCTTGCTACATAAGCGATGTGAAAATCTTTCTGCCCCTAACCAAAATATACAGTGCATGGGGTTTTATACGGTTAGCCTAGAATGTTCTAGAATATACTCATTTCAATTATAATTTATTTCCAGCACCATTCGCGATTAGAGCACGCATTCCACACATAGCAAATCGCATGGCAGCAATCAATCTTCTCAATAACAAAATAGCCCACTACTGCTTTCTAACAATAGTGCGTTCCGCACGGGCGCAATTCATTCACTACTCTTATTAATTATAAGCTTAATTAATTTTATTCTGATACTCTCCCCTTACTACCGTAACTTTTAACCTATATGTACAGGCTGATGATTAAACTATATACATAGGCGCACGACTGCAAACTGCGTAGCGTGACATCCAATACCGTTTACACCGTCTTGACACCGTCATTGTAAGCTCCTGACGATCAATGATGCATTGACAGGGATTCGAACGTATAACATCTTAAATTAATGCGAGTTCTATCCACTCTCGTTCTCTCTCTATTTGCTAATTGAATGATTCTGTTCCGTTCAACCGTTCTATCATCATTGGTTGTGCCTATAAACATCTTGACTGACTGAGATTCGAACTATATCCTCTCAAAAACGTGAGGTCTATGCACTGTCTAATTGGATTATCCCTTCCTGTTCAGTCAGCAAACCTTGATCAGCCAGCCACTATCAAGTTAGGAGAACAGGGTGGGTTGTTGGTAGTGGGCGAGGGTATAGGTTTGCTTTTCTTCCAATCGACTAGATTCGATCTGGCAGCAAGGGGCTCTCTATATTTAGAGCAGGCCAAATTCCACCTGAATGGGTTAATTAGAGCTGTACAATCGATTAAACGCTTCACGCGGTTCTTCATTCAATCTTGTTCTCGTTTTTTTCTTATGCTGGCATGCAAAACCTTTTTCACCAGTCTCTGCTGTTCGTTACTTCTTCTTCTTCTTTTTCTTCTTCTTCTTCTTCTTCTTCTTCTTCTTCTTCTTCTTCTTCTTCTTCTTCTTCTTCTTCTTCTTCTTCTCTCTCTCTCTCCCTCTCTCTCTCTCTTTCGGAGACGTAATCACTGCAGTAGCTTGATTACCGCAGAGGGAGGTTTTCAAATCGCCATTAAGATTACAAGAAAGAAAGAAAGACGACGACATTATAAATAAGAAGAATGCACTTTGTTTTCGCTTCTACATATATACCATATTTTCCAGTTACCGGCATTGTATTTGGTCTTATGATGCGCACTCATTAACATAATAAATACAATTTCAAAGACTTCACCTCCAAACACACAACTCCTTTGGAACGAATGTTTTCTGAACTATGCAAACAGCCAGTCAGTTTGATTGACCCAAATTACTAATTCATTAGATCTACGTCATTGACTACATTTTTTTTTTTTTTGTAATTTGAATGAAAAGTCACCTACCCTAATCCCAGCCTTACGCTCTGAAATTCTGTGTGGCCTCGCCTTGAAGTCTCCTTGTCCATGTGCTTTAACCACCCTCTCCCAGCCTTTAGTCATAAATAATTATGTAGGTCAATACTTTCTTTCTCACCACGACCTCCAAAGAAAATAATTAATAGAGAAAAACAATACTACTCCTTCATTTCCCGACAATCCCTTCTTCCATATGTTACCCTAACACCAAAGAGCTTTTATTTCTTAAACTATTTAGCCCCTCCCTTACCCTGTCCACCTTATCCCAGCCGCTTACATTGTTCCAAATCAAAGCATAGAAGAAGAAGAAGAAGAAGAAGAAGAAGAAGAAGAAGAAGAAGAAGAAGAAGAAGAAGAAGAAGAAGAAGAAGAAGAAGAATGAAAGAAAGAAAGAAAGAAAGAAAGAAAGAAAGAAAGAAAGAAAGAAAGAAAGAAAGAAAGAAAGAAGAAGCAGAAGAAGAAGAAGAAGAAGAAGAAGAAGAAGAAGAAGAAGAAGAAGAAGAAGAAGAAGAAGAAGAAGAAGAAGAAGAAGAAGAAGAAGAAGAAGGAAAGAAAGAAAGAAAGAAAGAAAGAAAGAAAGAAAGAAAGAAAGAAAGAAAGAAAGAAAGAAAGAAAGAAAGAAAGAAAGAAGAAGAAGAAGAAGAAGAAGAAGAAGAAGAAGAAGAAGAAGAAGAAGAAGAAGAAGAATGAAAGAAAGAAAGAAAGAAAGAAAGAAAGAAAGAAAGAAAGAAGAAGAAGAAGAAGCAGCAGCAGCAGCAGAAGAAGAAGAAGAAGAAGAAGAAGAAGAAGAAGAAGAAGAAGAAGAAGAAGAAGAAGAAGAAGAAGAAGAAGAAGAAGAAGAAGTTTCACAGTAATCAAGCAACCACCCATTCACCCACCTACGTAAACAATAGACACAAAGCAAACGAACAAACCAACAACAACAAAAAGCACGAAGCGAGCAAATAAAAGAATAAACAAAACAAACAAAAATAATTTAACTAAAGAAATACATCAAAAACAGGACGCATTCCGACTACTTAAAGAAAATAACAGAACAAAAATAACACATAATCAAACAAGAAGCCAACGAACAAACTAACTCACCAACAAACTAAATCAAACAACCAAACTAAACCAGACAAAGATGGCCAGCAAGACATCCTTTTTACATGGTGAATCAATCTTCGTGTGAGTAATGAGAATGCCATTGCATGCCGATAAAAATTTTAAACAAAAATCGGTTGATTTGTGAAATTGTAGTAATTTCCAGACCGAAGGAAATGATACCCTAGTTATTACCTGTCAACTTTTTTTTTTCATTCCTGGTTTTAAATTTCATTTCCATTTTGTCGTTTTGCCGACTCCTGTGTCTTCACAGTGCGTTCGTGCGATGTGTGCCTATTGCCGAGTATTGACAAAGAACGGACCCACGGACATAGCGAAATAAGTTAACTACGGGCATAGCAGTCTGTACGATACATGGCTACGCCCTTTGTTTAATTACTGTATAATAAAAATATGAAATTACATTTAATTATTACGAATAAAACACCAAGGCAATTTACAGATATATGAACTTCTCTCTCTCTCTCTCTCTCTCTCTCTCTCTCTCTCTCTCCTCCCCTCTCTCTCTCTCTCTCTCTCTCTCTCTCTCTCTCTCTCTCTCTCTCTCTCTCTCTCTTACTTTCTGTTCATTTATCTGTCTGTCTCTCATTCTGTTTCTCTGTCTCTCTGTCATTCCATCTCTCTCTCGCTCTCTCTCTCTCTCTCTTTTCTTTCTCACTCTCTCTCTCTTCTCTCACCTCTCGATCTCACGCTCTATACCTTCCTCTTAATTTCTCCTCTCTCTCTCATTTCCCGCGCACACGCAGAGAGAGAGACAGACAGACAGAGACAGACAGACAGAGAGAGACGGACAGAGACAGAGAGATAGAAGGGCATTACATTACGTAGATATTGCTTTAGGTCCAGAGAGAGAGAGAGAGAGAGAGAGAGAGAGAGAGAGAGAGAGAGAGAGAGAGAGAGAGAGAGAGAGAGAGAGAGAGACAGACAGACAGACAGACAGACAGACAGACAGACAGCAAGACAGACAGCAAGAAAGACAGATATTACCATTGTACGCAAACCTAATGACAGACACGGAATAGCAACACTACAGCATTAATGATTGTAAGTGTAAGGTGCTGGGGTAGGAGTGAGGGGGGAGGGGAGAGAGGTAGGAGGGAATAGAGAAAACGATAGATAACGATAACTTAAACAATTTGCAACCGATGGGACTACGTTGTGTATAAGTCGAATCCTAACTGTTACCGCAACAAAGGACACAAAAGTGGTCCTGATTCGGCTCTTTGCAGTCCGCTGGACCCTATAAACAATGACTAACCAAAGGACACAAAAATGCACGATCAATACACGGTTATCCCACATCGGTTATTTTATCTTTCCTATCATTGTCAGATTGTTGCCTATCAACGCTAGCTTTGTAATACGTGCATGTATATATGCAAATGTATTCTGTTGGTAAGGTCTTATAACTTGTACAAGTTGACAACAAAGTAGGAAAAAGAAAAAGGATTAACAGTCAATAGTTACTCTTTCTTCAGGAGAGAGTGATAATACATATTTCATCGTCATCATCATCATTATCATGTTTCTTTTACTTCTCCTTCTTCTTCTTCTTCTTCTTCTTCTTCTTCTTCTTCTTCTTCTTCTTCTTCTTCTTCTTCTTCTTCTTCTTTATCCTCTTCCTCTTCTTCTTCTTCTTCTTCTTCTTCTTCTTCTTCTTCTTCTTCTTCTGCTTCTTCTTTCTTTGTTTATTTTCTTCTTCTTCTTCTTTTTCTTCTTCTTCTTCTTCTTCTTCTTCTTCTTCTTCTTCTTCTTTTTTTCTGCTTCTTTGTCTTCTTCCTCTTCCCCTTCTTCTTCTTCTTCTTCTTTTTTTTTTCTGCTTCTTTGTCTTCTTCCTCTTCCCCTTGTTCCTCGTCTTCTCCATGTGCTCGCCATCTCTCTCTCTCTCTCTCTCTCTCTCTCTCTCTCTCTCTCTCTCTCTCTCTCTCTCTCTCTCTCTCTCGCTCTCCTGATCCTGCAATTATTAGCAACAGTATCATCACCTGACACAATTTATCATCCAGTCATAATTTCTATCCTATTATAAACAGTTTTTAATCCACGACGTCATCTCATCTTCCTTCCTTCAAATTTTTCCGATTTAAATCATTTAGCCACCTCTGCGACCATGGACCTCTTCTGGCATTTCCATTTTTCCACTCTTACCGCACTCCGACCTTTCTACTAACTTCCCCACTGGACTGCTAGCTTTTATTCTTTGCACTTCACGAATTACCCTCTCCTCGCTTATAGTTTTTCTTCTCCCCCCCCCCAACCACTCCCCGTTACAACACCTTCACACACACTCACACACAACCCACTTCCTATTTCTTCCATAACTGCATATATCAACATCAATATTATCTTCCCCACTGGACTGCTAGCTTTTATTCTTTGCACTTCACGAATTACCCTCTCCTCGCTTATAGTTTTTCTTCTCCTCCCCCCCCCAACCACTCCCCGTCCCACCACCTTCACACACACTCACACACAACCCACTTCCTATTTCTTCCATAACTGCATTTATCAACATCAATATTATCTTTCGGTCACAAATGTTCTCTCACCCCTTGGGGTCATGAGCAATCTTGCCACTGTAGATTGTTCTAACCTATAAAGGGAAAAGTGAAAGCCCCAGTTGAAAACCTGTCTTGCCTTTGTAGGCATGACTGATTCAATGCGGCAACAGCCCCCCCCCCCCCCACCTCCCCGTTGGACTGCCGGGGGTTTCAGTATTAATAGTATCCCCACTTTCTGGAAATTTAGTGCTTTAAATTCCCACTGTCGCTGTCTTCCTCATTTGCTCTTTCCCATTCCTGCTCTGTCCTATCACTCTGCTATACTATCTTCTTCTTCGCTAGATCAATGACCTACCTTTTTTCTTGAAAACTCTTCCTGGACAAGACTCCATGTTTGTGTATGGGGTCTGTTGGATCAGCTTGGGAGTGTTGGATGCTTTCTGCCGGGTGGTCACTAGGGCTTCCTATGATTGTATTATTTAGCACTATAGGCATTTTATATGTATGTGTTTTGTTGATGATTTATAATGATGTTTGTATTCTATTTTGTTTTTGTAACAGGGGGTTCGAGTAGTTGGGGTAAAGCCTCAGCCGTCCCCTGCGTGGGATGTCTTTATTATAAAGTGACTGGCCGGTGGAGGGCATTCAATTTTCCCACTAGGGTTGTTTCGGCAGATCTTTTATGCGGATTGGGGGTTGTCCGGTCCTGATTTGGCTCGGAAGAGTCCGCTGGACCTAAAGCAACAATCAATCAATCAATCAATAAAAATGTTCTCTCTCTCTCTCTCCCTCTCTCTCTCTCTCTCTCTCTCTCTCTCTCACTCTCTCTTCTCAATGACTTCAATTTTCTCTCATCCCTTCCAGTCCCGCCCACACATACCCCATTCCATCTTTGCTCTTTCTCTCTCTCTTACACACTCACACACACACCCACACACAAACGCACTGTTCCAACCTCAATCTACCGCTGTAGCCTCTTCCTGCAATATAAGCTTCTCGCAGATGGAAGTCTCCAGCGATCCAGGGACTGCAAGTTTATCCTTTGCCGATTGCGGCGGGAGAGTTTGAAGGGAGGCTAGGAATACCAATGGGGTACTACGTCTCCGATTTCAATTTCACGCCAACGCTTCGGCCTAAGCACCATTACCCCGGAGTATTTAGAGACTAACGTACAGATCGATACCTAAAGCAATGATCGATCAGGTTTAAGAAGGAGAGCTAAGGTTTGTCGGCTATACTCTGTATGTGCATTTATTGTCCTAGCCTTAAATCTAGGACAATGCTACACACGCTGACACCAGACACAGGCTGCGAAGCATAGTGGTCAACGCCCTCAAGCTAAACGAAGTACTGATACTCAGCAAGGGAAAAGCTGTGTATTTGTTAACGCAGCTTAAGATCCCAGACTAATTTGCGTGCTAAATATCTCTATTATCAATCGAAGAAATGCAATTTTTACGGATATACAATTTTTATTCCGTATGCAAATGTGAGATCTCAGACAAGCTTACTAGTCTGCGTGCGAAGTTTGCTCTCCTGAACACAGGAAATGCGTTTAACCAAATACAAAGGTTTATCACCGACAAAATCTACATTGGGAATCTACGTTTCCTTTCCAGAAGCTAGGAGGAAATGCTGTCTGATTGACTAAGGCATCGCGTTACTAATTACCTAACCAAAAATAAACTGACAGAATGCGAATCATGATAGGTTGTTTGCTTCATCGACAACTTTTCGGTTTAAATCTGGGCAGCGCTTCTTAATAGCAACTTTAGGGTCACAAGCAATCAAGGAAGACAACGTACAGAAATCCTTATGTTCTGTCTTAATTGGAAGGTTCGTGGAGGTTTAAAAACTTTGTTTTTGAGATTATCAGATCCCGACCTAGGTTCCCAAACCTTTTTTTTTTTCTTGTATAAAAGGTTCAGCAACCTAGGTTCTGGTCTGAGAACCTCGAAAAAAGGTTTTCGAACCTCCAAGAACCTTCCAATTAAGACCTGCCATTATTCACACAAAACCGCACTGAAAAATTTGGCGTGTTATTTGATATCAAACACAGTCCATGAAATGCAACAACAACAATTGCAATTTCTTGTAAAAGATAATAAAGTTGTCTTATCTAATCTTATCTTAACAACAACAACAACAACAACAACACACACACGCACACACACACACACACACACACACACACTGTGTGCAAGAGGGTAGTGGGTGGTGGAAATAACTGCCGTGTCCCGAGAAAGTTGGATAAGTTTGGATCAGAAAAAACGAACAGCCAATCTGGACATTTCCCCGTCTCCATGCCAGTTGTAGGTCTTCCAACCGCTGTAGAAGGTATCTTGACACTCACGTTGGCTGAAAACCGACTGCCTTCATGGAAGGTTTCCAGTGAGGGAAAGGAAACAGAAGTCGTCCTACGTTTGACTTCAGTGACTATAATGGCGGACAGCACTTAACAGCAACACAGCGTGCAACAGTTTCGGCTCCCAAATCGACAATTCTGATCAGCTGCATACGATGTCTACAGATCTAGCGCAGTACAGCGTGAACTAAAGACGATGTCTATGATTATGATGGACTTGAACCAGTCGCTATCATCTAATAGAAACACGGATAACGTGTTTTGTGAGCTAGAGGTTGACTGGGATTCTACACTAACTACAATGACTAAATGTACAGTTTTGCAGAAATCGTGTCAATAGAGGCATGTTAAGACATCAACAGCGTCAAGTTCAGCAGATCAGAATTGTCATGGACAAAACAGAACAAAGATGGCTGCGAGATCGGACCACAAACGTGCCATTTTACAATATATTGATTGACAGTGGCAATGGACACGACACTCTGATTGCTGACACGGATGATTTGATCTTCTCTATGACTTACAACAACAGCAGTCCGTCAACAAGTGATGGTAGATGAAGAGAGATGCCAGTCAGTATCGAGATGGAGATGCCCACGAGTCGTACTGTCGTATTTCTCTCGGTAGGTTGCCGCAAGTTCCCCACCACAGCCGCTACCCAGCAGAGTGTGATGAGCTACAGCAAAACCTGACAGTGGTGGCTTCTCTTGTGCGTCAATACCTTGGTTGACGTTGTCCACCAACATCGGTCGTGCTGGTAATAAAAACACGATCGAGTGCGCAGAGACGTGATTGTCGCGGTTTCCGTAACAAGTATAAATATTAATTTTGTTTTTTTGTTTGTTTGTTTTTCTTGTTAGAATATTCGTTGTTGTGTGAGGTATTTATGTCCCTCCCCAAATTGTATTGTTCTATGCAATAAACCTTTTTGATTGTGACCTTCACACACACACACACACCCACCCACACACAGACACACACACACATTGCCTTAGTGTCATGTTATTTGTGTGTGGTAGTTGTTTGTATAAGTTGTTGTTTGTTTTTTGGGGGAAGTGGGGGTATTTAGAGAGTAAAAGGGGTTAGGTAGGGATCAAGTCATAACCTCACAACATACCACCAAATACATAAGCAGAATACATGTACGCATCTTGCAAGCAGGTGTAAAAGGTATAACGGAAAAATCAAGCTAATCGCACTTCCACCGTTGCTCTTAAAAAAAAAGCAAACAAATATTGGCACAGCTTGGATATTCATATTCCCTTTGCTGAGATGAAGTTAATGCCTCAGCCACATATTTGCATGCAAGATGCTAAGGTTCGCAGAACATTTTAAAACTAGAAACCTGGGGAAAGCTTGTTTCTCTTATGTATAAAGGCAGAAACGCTCTGAGACAAAATATAGTAAATTCCTATAACAGGAGAGAGAGAGAGAGAGAGAGAGAGAGAGAGAGAGAGAGAGAGAGAGAGAGAGAGAGAAAGAGAGAGAGAGAGAGAGAGAGAGAGAGAGAGAGAGAGAGAGAGAGAGAGATGGAAATGGGTTGGTGGGAGGTAATGGCCGCAAGTTGCAAATATGTCAAATAAAAGCAAGTGCAATGCGGAAAATAGCCTAAATGTAGTCTCATTG
Source organism: Oncomelania hupensis (assembly GCA_036898135.1). NCBI lineage: Eukaryota > Metazoa > Mollusca > Gastropoda > Littorinimorpha > Pomatiopsidae > Oncomelania > Oncomelania hupensis. The sequence continues at coordinate 131,945,561 of CM072511.1, forward strand.
TTGTTCTCGAAAAAGGGCTGCGTGGATAACTATATAGAAAGTATTTACTATAGACGGCGGGACACGCGTCGAAACTTGAAGCGCCTGCAAGTTCAACCAAAGAGCTTATTACGGAAAGAGGCGGAACTTCCATTATGTCCAATACAAAAATGCGAGACGCTCTCACGGATTATTTCCCTTTGCTCGGGCTGGCTATATTTCATCATCTGCTATATGAATGATCTGTGCGTGGTAACTTATTGAGCCTATGCCATTGCAAAAGAACATTTTTATGGCAACGTTTGCAAAAACCAAACTTTTAACCATCATTATAATTAACATTCCGCTACTGCTTTTTTTTTTGTTTGTTTGTTTTGTTTATGTTTACTTATTGACATTTATTAGGTGCTTTTATGCTGCTTATGTGTGTATGTCATAGGTTCGTTTTCTGCCCTGGAATTTATTATTTTGAAATCAACGACAGATATTTTAAAATTAAAATATGCATGACAGACTGTTTCATTTATCCGAAACTGTGTAAAGCCGTAATCGTGAGAGAGAGAGAGAGAGAGAGAGAGAGAGAGAGAGAGAGAGAGAGAGAGAGAGAGAGAGAGTGAGAGAGAGGGGTTGGGGAAGAGAGAGCTCTGTCATTCAATCAATTAATCACAATAAAGCACAATAACAAAATGTTTCACTAATAGTGTGAATTTAATTTATATCAGGTGTCCCCCTACCCCCCAACCCTCTCACCGTCCACATCACTGGCTTAATAACATCAGTCACTTCATGGAAAATAATTAATTAATCAGACAGAACAATCAGAACCTAGACTACAACATTCCACGCAATATAGATCTAATGCGCAGAAATTCACAGATCAGAACAAGGACTGAGTTTCTACGTTACATGTTTTTTCCGTTTACACTCAAACGAAAAGGGATTACAACAGATCAAGGACCATTTTTGTGTCTAGGTAAGGGGTTATCTTGCACAGTATTTGATCACGATGAGAAAACAGACGTAGTCTAATTTAACTTTTTAACATAAGCAGTTTGACGAAGCCAAACTGCCAATCTAGCATCTACTTTGAAATATAAGCACAAATATAGTCAAACAACCTAGCAATAACGTAACAGTGAGCGACCTGTTGAACGTAAACTGTCAGCAAGCAAACTGTTTTGGATTTAGCACATAGGTATAAAATGAATCATTCAATAATAATAATAACGTACATTTATATAGCGCAGTTTCCTGAAAAATGCCCAGGCTCACTGTGCTTCACAATTAAAAACTTAATTTAAGAATATGTAAAAAACACATTTTATGTAAAAACTTCACACTTAAAAAGGAAGTCATAAACAATAATACAAGAGCAGTGACAAAGCCATGCATAGCACAACAAAAACAATCAGTACATATCTGCGGCACACACTAAAATCGTTGACAATGACAATACATGTATACAAAACAATAAGTTAAGAATCAGGCATGGAAAGTGCATATCTTGATTGATTGATTGATTGATTGTTGCTTTAGGTCCAGCGGACTCTTCCAAGCCAAATCAGGACCGGACAACCCCCGATCCGCATAAAAGATCTGCTGAAACAACCCTAGTGGGAAAATTGAATGCCCTCCACTGGCCAGTCACTTTACAATAAAGACATCCCACGCAGGGGACGGCTGAGGCTTTACCCCAACTATTCGAACCCCCGGTTACACAAACAAAATAGAATACAAACATCATTATAAATCATCAACAAAACACATACATATAAAATGCCTATATTGCTATATAATAGCATCATAGGAAGCCCTAGTGACCACCCGGCAGAAAGCGTCCAACACTCCCAAGCTGATCCAACAGACCTCATACACAAACAATGAGTCTTGTCCAGGAAGAGTTTTCAAGAAAAAAGGTAGGTCATTGATCTAGCGAAGAAGAAGATAGTATAGCAGAGTGATAGGACACATCATGAATGGGAAAGAGCAAGTGAGCAAGACAGCGACAGTGCCGCTCTCCGATTGTTTTAACACTAACAGCACTGCAGTGGTCTTAGTTTAGGCCTACATAAACACAAAAAAATGAAGTTTTTCAATTGCAATTTACCTTTCTTTGTCTCTTGGAAATTTAAAAAAGGACTTGCCAACACAACTTTTCTTGTATCTGGCATTATGGCAATTGATGGCTGTGCAAAAGTCACCGCCCTGTTTCACTCGGTCGCCTTTTGACCCTCTGCCACGAGCCATTTTCAGCATGCTGACAAGGGCGCATAACTCGTACCTTTCGTCTCGCGGTTCTGTTCCAAGTTCCCTCCTCTTTCTATCATTAAGCTCTTTGGTTCAACACCGTTCTTAGGTGTATCGTTCATAATTGTACTTCCTGCCTTAGACAACGCAGGTCGGTAAGTTTGTCTATGTGAAACGAAAGCAGTGTAAGTCTGGAGGTTAGTGGTGAATGTGCGAGAATGACCGAGAAGTCGAATAAACTCGGATTATTATATTTGACCGCTCCAGATTGCACCGGCTGCAAGTTCAAACTCTCGGCAGTTTTCCTGAAAATAAATGTAACTGCAACGCAATGAATGAGCTTTTGAATTTTAGTAACAGCATTGTCATCTTCGGAGATCAAATACGTAGGCTTACGTTATTTACTTTGGACTTTAGCCGATGTTGCACTTTGCACTGTTACGGGATTGACCATTTATGCAAAGTAGATCTAAAACAACAGAGGACCGAGTAAATACAATTCTTGTTTTAGTTTCTTCAAATAATGTGTGTGTTGTCTCTCCTCTTCCTGCTAGGGATGGGGGTGGGTGCGTGGTTGAGAGGAAGAGGGGGGGGGGGGGGGGTTGGTGGAGTGCTGCACTGATCACACCTGCAATAGTTTACTCTAGAAAGCAATGACCGACCTGAACTTCACCCCTCGGATGGCACGTAATTCTCAAAGTTTCGAAAAACTGTAACAACCTAAATCTCACAGAGCAAAATGTTCAATCAGCTCCTTTCAAAACAGCACACTCTAAAAAAAAAAAGATTTAAACATGGGAATCTTGATGGAAGACGGACGTCAATGTGAAGTAGGCGAATTGGGCATTGAGAGTATCTCAGATCAGGGGTCGGACAGAGGGCAGGGAAAAATCGAGAGCTAAAATGCAAATGACTCCGGTAACGAACGGAGGCCAAAAATGTCCTTTATAACTAGCAAGGAGAGAAAAACAGAAAAGAGAAACGAGAGAAAGAAGCAGAAAAAACACAAGAACAAATGCATCGCGGGTTCCACCGAGATTCAAGATGAAATTTCCAGCTGACGAGCGGCTTTTTTTTCTCTATCGTTTTAAAACAAAATTTCTAGTGGGGAGGGGGGGGGGGGGGGGGGTAGGGAAAGAAGGAGAGGTGTGGGGAACACTGTATTTTTTTTTCTTTTCTACTTCCTGCTCCCCTTCTTGGCGAAAATGGAATGTGTGCGGTGTTTTTATTTTTTTGCTGTGAAGCTTACTGTTCTGCATTGAACAGACTGCATGCATGTTACAGGGAAAACCGGACATCTCTGTCCCCTGTAATATCCATACGCACAAAGATTACATACTCGAACAAGCATGATGATGAGAACGAAAATATGAGAAAGAATGATGATGAATTTAAAAACGACAGGGAGGAGGAGTGAGAGAAGGGGCGGGGGAGGGGATAGAGGTAGATAATAAATATAATGAAGATGCACTTTATATTAGATAATATTGCGCAAGATTATCTGTTATATAAACAAATATTTCGTGCATCGGTCTAAATATGTATTTTTTCTTCTTTAAAAAACAAAACAAAAAACAAAAAACCAAATAAAACCACTACAACAAACAAGCAGATAACATTAAAACCCAGAGAACGCACCGCAGAAAAGAAATTCGACACGAGTCACTTTTTGTAACATAATGCAGACTGTCACAAATCAATATAGTTCATTAACATTTTACATTACATTACATTATTATTGCTTTAGGTCCAGCGGACTCTTCCGAGCCAAATCAGGACCGGACAACCCCCGATCCGCATAAAAGATCTGCTGAAACAACCCTAGTGGGAAAACCGAAATCTCTCCATCAGCCAGTCACTTTACAATAAAGACATCCCACGCAGGGGACGGCTGAGGCTTCACCCCAACTTATCGAACCCCCGTTTACAAAAACAACATAGAATACAATCATTATAAATTATGAACAAAACACATACATATAAAATGCCTACATTGCTAAATAATAACATCATAGGAAGCCCTAGTGACCACCTGGCAGAAAGCGTCCAATATTCCCAAGCTGCTCCAACAGACCTCATACACAAACAAGGAGTCTTGACCCGGAAGAATTTTCAAGAAAAAAGGTAGGAGACTGGTCTTGTCACGTGGGGTTTATGGGCTCTGCACAATGGAATTATGGACCCTCACGTTTATTCGGTGGGAACTGCTAGTACGTCACCCTATGAATTACTTTAATAAATTTATTTGTTTAGCTCGTTCTGTGTTAAGGTTGGGGTACAGAAATAGATAGAAAAATGGTAAAAGATTACTGTCACACTAGCTTTCACACGGCTATGAATCATATGTAGTCCAGCCACTTGATAACAGTTAAAATCACACATTTATTTCTTCTACTCTATACAAGATTCTCTAAGTACTAATCTAACTTAAAAAGTCTCTTTCAATGCAAATAGTTCGATCGCTGATAGTCTAGGCAGCTGTTATTTCTTCCTCGGGCACTTTGCTATAATATTTCATGTAGATTTGGACTACTGTGGTCCGTTTTACAGTTTCTGAAGAGTTGGACTACTGTGGTCCTGTTATGATCAGTTTAAGTGCACCTTCGCCTTATGCACTTAACTCATGTGTGGGGTGTTCGAAGTCCTTCTGTGAGGTAGCTTCTGGTACACCTTTGTCGTTGTGTAGTTGGGTTCCCTTGCCACGCTGTGGGGTCTGACAGGGTGTTTCTTCGGGTAGCTCCTTCCGTCTTGTGCGGTAGAGTCTCCTCGACCAACTAGTCGTTTCTGTGGAGTGGGGCACACAGGATAGCTCGGGATAGCTCGGGATAGCTCGGGATAGCTCGCCTGCTCGTCTGTAATATAAGAGACGAAATTCTGCACAACCCTGAATAATCGGTTTGTGCAGAGCGTCTCACTGAAAGCCAAGTAGCCCTCAGTGATAGCTCCACATCTCTATACATAAGCGACGAACATTCTGCTACTTCCGGGTTCCACTGGAATCTCACTCTAAATTCCTATACATACATAAATATCAATCGTGTCTAACTATACACATACAGAATTAATAATAATATAAATACAGCCACTGGTCTGCAAACATACATATAAGTTAAACAACAGAGGTTCCGTATGGTATGCAACATGGCGGCGCAACCGGTCGTGTTGAGCCTCGTGGTCGGCTCTTCCACGTGGTACGGCAAATTCGGATTAACAATTCACATTTATGCATAGCAAATTCCACAAACATAATTTCAACAATAATATAAATATATCACGATGAAACAGAAGGGTGTTCATTTACCTGTCTGACAAGTTCAGGCCCGTGATGACTTGAGAGAATTCTAAGATTTCAAAGTCCTGCTTCCTGGTCTATGAGTGAAGATAGTTCTCTGCTAGCTAAGTAGATGTTACTTCTTCCTCGTCTCACACACGACTGATTCCAATTGTCTTAGGTTTTGACACATTCAAAACTGCTCTACCCACTGAGCCTGCTCTGATTGGTTAAAACGGTCCGATTCAAAGCTCAAGTGCTGACTCACTGCGATGTGGGTGGCTCGCTCGCTGTGTGTGCTTTACTGTGTAATTTAATTGCTGCTGTGTCATAGTCTAACTTCTCTACTGTTACAAAGACTACACATGGCTAAATAGTCAACAAGCAGAGTTAAAACTAGCCAATTCATGACAGGTCTAGCGAAGAAGACGATAGTATAGCAGATTGATAGAACAGAGCAGGAATGAGAAAGAGCAAATGAGAAAGACAGCGACAGTGGGAATTTAAAGCACTAAATTTCCAGAAAGTGGGGATACTATTTATACTGAAACTCCCGGCACCCCAACGGGGTCATTAACATTTAATGGACAATCAAAACAAAGAAATAGTTTAACTGAACAAATAACAACAATAACAACAACTTCACCACCACCATGGCTACTACCTCTGCCACCACCAAAAAAAAACACCAGATTCATAATAGGGAAAGGAAATTCAATATTCACTGCTGAATTAATTGCCATATTAATGGCTCTAAATACAATTTCTAATCTTTCTGTGAGTACATTCAGCGTGGCTTTTTGGCGTAGATTCTATGTCAGTTTTACAAACATTGAATTCAGATAATCATGGTGAAAAAAATAAATTATTTGGAAATTAAAAATAGTATTCACAGTTTGATAAATAATGGCACTCAAGTGAATTTTGTCTGGATTCCCCCACATAGTGGTTTCCTTCATAATGATTGGGCTGATCGGGCTGCAAAACTTGGTGCTTCAAATATTAATTCTGAAACAATAAAGATACCGTTGTCTTCTAAAGAAATTCAAAACTCTATAGAAAATAATTTGTAAAAGAGATTATACTTCATCGCAACAATAATAAACCTTGTGGAATTGCTAGATCAATTTTAAGTATGGCACATAGTATTAAACTCAATTAAACCCAAATATTGTAAAAATGTTTAATGTATATGTGGTGAATCTATTTCTCTTAAACATGTATTATTTCAATGCAGTGATATTAGTCCATTTTTGGCAACTGATGTTTATACTATCGATTCCATTGATAACATAAGCATTGATGTAAGCATTAGATTAGCAAAAGCTTTGATTGATTCTCCAGCTGCTCAGTTTAAATAATAATGTATTTTGTATGTATGGATATATGGATGTATCTGGAGTGTGTGAATGTGTGCATACGTCTTATCATCTGGATGAAGAAGACGTTAATAAAACAACCAAGAAATAGAGAGAGAGAGAGAGAGAGAGAGAGAGAGAGAGAGAGAGAGAGAGAGAGAGAGAGAGAGAGAGAGAGAGAGAGAGAGCAGGATGAAGAGACGATCGAAGAAAAAATAAACATATAAAAAGAAGCGTTTTTCTGATGTTCCTGAAGCATGAAATACGGTATTTTTAACAATACCTACAAGCGTTTTTGATCAGTTTGGAACACGCAATTTTACACACAATCTTCTTCTCTTTCTCTTTCGGTGTCTGCGTTATAATTCTGTTTTTGTCACCTTTTTCTGATTCTATCCTTCCTTTCCTTTCACCTCACCATTCATTCCTTCATGCAGACGGGAAGAAAGTAATGTATAATTCTAAGCTCGTTCTTTATAATTGTATTTGTTAAATCTCTCTCTCTCTCTCTCTCTCTCTCTCTCTCTCTCTCTCTCTCTCTCTCTCTCTCTCTCTCTCTCTCTCTCTCTCTCTCTCTCTCTGTGGAGTTGTAAGAGATATAGGCAGACCAATTGTTCAAACCACTCTAAAGCGAATGTGACATACAAACACATCTAGTCAAGGTTTATGTAAGATCATGGGAAGGTCTGGGGAAGGGTGAGAAATAAAACTACTAGAATAATGTGTTTAAATAAAGCTGTACAAGGTCTATGCTTAAAACAAAGCAGATTACACACCTTATTAAATTTCCTTGCGTGATCTAAGACAACAAATCATCTTGCATCTTGTAAAACTTAGATTCCACAAATGCTTTAATTGCTGCTGCATTGTCATGCAATTTAATAAGATAAGATAAGTGAACAAAGGGTGGGTAATTCTGATCATGAAACAACTTCTTCTTGTCTTGTGTGTGGGTGTGTGTGTGTGTGCGTGTGTGTGCGTGTGTGTGTGTGTGTTTGTGTATTTCCCCACAATCACAAAATATCATTCTTGTTTTATTTTAAACGAAAATTTTCAAAATGTGTTCATCGCTGACGTCGACGAATAAGAGGATCGTCGCCGATGAATCCGAAGACTATGCGGTTGCTTTTCCACGTTCTGATTATTTTGCCTCTGAAAATAGACCCTGCCGACACAAAGTGGTTACATACAATAAAATCCTCTTCTCTAGTATTTGGAGCTAAAACCCGAGGATTAAAATAATGAAAATAGTCTGATTATTCATATTGTGCCTGCTGTTCTATGGAATGGTATTTACGTTCAACGTTTTTAACTCCGTGTTCTTCGCAAGGTTACAAAAGCAAGCCTTCCATTTAACCCTTTCAGCGCTTTATTAGTATAATTAGGCGCAGAAGAACAGCCTATTGATTAGTTAAAGCAACATCAAGACCCTACCAAAAAACGTCCTTAAACCCCTTTCTCACGTAGGACCAAAAGATTACTGTACATAAACACATTGTCTACCGAGTTCGCCGGTACGTGGCGTAGGCACCTTGCAAAAGCTTTCTGGAAAGTCTGATCTCATTTATTCATCTGGTGGATTCGGATATATACCTCGGAACAAAAACATACAGCACCCTTGTTGTTGTTGTTGTTGTTGTTGTTGTTGTTGTTGTTGTTGTTGTTGTTCTTCTTCTTCTTCTTCTTCTTCTTCTTCTTCTTCTTCTTCTTCTTCTTCTTCTTCTTCTTCTTCTTCTTCTTCTTCTTCTTCTTCTTGTAATTCTGGCAAACGGTAAAGTTCAGTTTTATAAATTAATATGTAGAGTGTTCATCCAAGAATAGATAATAATAATAATAATAATAATAATAATAATAATAATAATAATAATAATAATAATAATAATAATAATAATAATACAGGATGCTATATACGCGCCTTTCCCCAAATCAATCAGGCTCAAAGCGCGGCGATCTATACCAACATACACGCTCACCTGTCTCATCCACCCTCACACGCACCAAATACACATCCATCACTCAAACAGGTGGTGTGAAGGCAGAAAAATCGCTATTAAAAGAGGGAAAGATGAAATTTTTATATTGACTGCGTCCTGTGCTATTATTGAATGGAGGGAGGAAACCGGAGTGCCCGGAGAAAACCCTCGGTGATCTCAATAGTCTCGTACCTAAGTCACATACGTTCGCCCCTTGCGGGAATCGAACCCGCGACCTTCGGCATAGGAAACCGGCGACTTATCCACTGCGAGATGAAATATTTCAAGTTACAGCGTATTTATTTTACTTCACTTCAGTTCGGTAGCTCTGACTATTCGTTGGTATAAAATATTATCTGAGACCTCGGTGTGTAAATATGTTGTGTAACAAATATGATTCCAAGTCTGCATCTCAATCTTATTGCCACTTTCGACTGAAGGTAACACACTCGAAAAAATAATAATTACCTTCTGCAAATTTAAAGATCTGGCGACTCCAGCAAGATGGCAAAGAAGAGGGGCAACTTGGACTCAACAATAAAGAAAAGAACAAATTCCAAAACAAAGATAATCAATCTTTAGATTGAATGAAGACAGTCACAGCAAAGCAAATTAACAGAGGAACAAAAAACGTAAAGTTCGATTTTAATTTTCACAGACTGCACATCACAGAAGAGTGCGGAGAAGAAAAAGCAGAATTCAATTTATATTGGGAAATTAAGAGAAAGCAAAGGAGAACGCAGCAAATAATATTGGTTGAGAAAGCAAAATTTTTATTATTTGATGAAGCATACGAGTCAGAAGTGCAAAACCGCCACGAAGCTTTCTGCTAAAGATCTAGCAGCAGTTCACTCTTATTCTTCAACAAATTGTATAATTATAAAAGGAGAATCGTCTCTTTTAAAAAAAATAAATCTAAAGTTTAATTGTATATACTTTTATAAATGAACCATCTGACCAAACAAGAAAAGTGCTAAAACGTGCGAATTATGCTTATATTGTAATTGTTGTTGGTGTTGTAAATTTGCTATTAGCAATGATGTCCATTAGGATATGCATTACACAAACGATAAACACAAAGTGACGTTCTTTCAGCTGAACAAAATTCGGTTGAAATATACCAAAAGAGGTACAACGTTGTAATATTAATGACATAGAAGATTTCCTTATCCCTAAGAGATTCTGTCTGATACGTTTTGGGCGTGTCCAAGATTCTTTCAAGTTTCATTAAACCAGTCTCCTGCCGCACCCGAAGCTACTTATTTATGAGGTTTTTCTGAGGTTGTTAGCAATAAAATACAATTATTCTTAATAATTATAGTAACCGCAGGTACTTTAAAATACTGAGTTGAAAGTTCATGAAAGCCCACATTACGACAACTCCCAGTTCTACGAGTGCATGCACTTTTTTAAAAGACGACATAAAATCATTCATAAAGTCTCAAATGAGGATTTTTTTAATGATAAAAACCCTGTTCGAATGTAACACATCTCATGTATAACACAGCTCTACACAAACCTCATCGGCTTCCAACGTAATTCCAGTTTGAATCCGAGTCTCAACAAAACTTCCTACTGAAAACACCACGCCACCGAATAATTAGCGTTTTTGATGTTCCACGGAAAATCTTAAACATTTTTTTCTACTGAAAACATCGCCTGCACATTAGCTTGAAACATCTGCGGTACATGTTCATCCAAGGAACAGTGACGGACCAAGGGGAAGATGGCAGACTTGACGAAAATGCCAGTCGGAACAGTCAGTCTCCTGAAATCACTATCGACAAATTAAGGTAAAAATCCACAGTACAAATTGATCCAACAAGCAGTGACGCACCATGTTGAATATGACAGACTTGAGGCCAGTAGGAAAAGTTCGTAGCTGTTGTTTGATTGGCACGTCTCTAGATAAGGACGCCGTCCTGTCAGAGCCGCTTCTTTACTCCGACCGCAAACGTGTCCATTTGGAGAGAGCACACAGGCAGACCAACATTATTTCAGCCATCATCATCATCATCATCATCATCATCATCATCATCATCATCATCATCATCATCATCATCACCTCAGTAGTTCTGAAAATGCACTTTTAAGATTTAACTTTGAATTTAGCTTAAATGTACCACAGTTGTAATATTTAAATTATAAAAACCGCATTAATTTAGCTTTATTAACCATAATTAACACCATCGCCATCACAGCAGCCTATGAATTATGTAATCGTCTAAAGCCATCTTAAACTTTCTTTTAGCGTTATAATGAATATAGAGTCGTTTATGTTACATTTCAAATGACTCAGGGGTCTATATTTACAAAATATAATAATAATAATAATAATAATAATAATAATAATAATAATAATAATAATAATAATAATAATAATAATAATAATAAAGATATTTATATAGCGGTTTTTTTCCAATGAACAATATCAGTTCAAAGCGCAGTACTCACGCATTCATTCTAAACATCCGGCTTCATACAAAATACAATCAGACACTTGCTAACGAATAAGAGACGAGGGAGGAGGGGAGAACTAAGGATGGGTGATTAAGTGGGTGGTTGCGATGGTCTGAATAAAAAAAATGGAGGAATGACGACGATGATGATGGGAGGCAAGATCAGAAACCTTTAAGGAAGAGATGAGTTTTCAAGTTGGATATGAAAGTAGCTATGTTTGGAGAACTGCGAAGAGAGAGGGGAAGCGAGTTCCAAGTTGAAGGGCCAAGCACTGAGAAAGATCGACGGCCAGCAAAACAGAGTTTGTAGCGGAGTATGTGAAGCATGAGGGTGTCAGAGGAAGAACGAAGATTTCTAGAAGGCTTATAGAATTGAATGTTCTGGGTGAGATAAGAAGGGGCTAAGCCATGGAAGCACTCGTAACAGAAAATAGCGATTTTGTAGATAATTCTATGAGACACTCTGGCAACACAGAGTACCGCTCTGACCTTTACAATCACACACCAAACAGAGACCCTTCAGTTCTAGGATGCCCCAATAACAGAAAAAGAATCCACTAAATTCTCCGAGAAGAATTTGAGGCAGCAGTGCAATCAGTAAATAAGGGGAAGTCAGCGGGAGTGGACAACATACCCGCGGAATTGCTTCAAGCAGAAGGAGAAGCGACGATTGACGCACTCACCTCTATCTGTAACAAGGTCTGGTAGAGTGGGGAGGGGCCTACACCATGGACCCAGTCGCTTGTCACCACTCTTCCGAAAAAGGGTAGCCTTCAGGAGTGGAAAAATTACTGCACCCTCAGCCTTATCAGCCATCCCAGCAAGTTCCTCCTAAAAATAATACACAACAGGTTGATACCCCAAGCTGAACAAATCATAGCTGAAGAACAAGAAGGATTCAGAGCAGGACGACGCACCACTAAACATATTTTCAATCTCAGAATAATCTGCGAGAAATATCTACAGCACCAACAACATCTCTATCATGTGTTTGTAGACTTCAAGAAGGCGTTTGACCGAGTCTGGCATGTAGCTCTGTGGGCAATCATCAGAGCGTACAACATCAGCACTAAAATTATTGAAGTCATCAAAAGCCTGTATTACAAGGCTACCAGTGTAGTCTTCCACAACCGCGCCATCGGAAACTGGTTCAGAACAACAATCGGTGTGCGTCAAGGATGCCTACACTCTCCAACACTATTTAACATCTTCCTAGAGCGCATCATTTCAGATGCCCTGCAGATCACAGTCTGCATAGGGGGTAGAGCAGTCTCCAACCTCCGTTTTGCGATGACATTGATGGATTGACTGGAGAGGAACAAGAACATGAACAGCTGGTACCGAGGCTTGACACCACCTCTAGAGCCTATGGAATGGAAATAAGTGCAGAGAAGACCAAAATGATGACCAACAACACCAATGGCATCAACATGGGCATCACAGTCTAAGAACAATTCCTCAACACAGTGCATAGCTAGCTTCACATATTTAGGAGCCATTGTATCAGACAATGGTTCCAGATATGAAGTCCTCTCCAGGATCGCACAAACAACTGCGGCCCTGGCAAGATTTAAGCCCATTTGGAAAGACAAGACCATCAGTCTACATTCCAAGGTAAGGCTGCTGCGCTCCCTTGTCATCTCCATTTCCTATACGCTTGCGAAACATGGACCCTCACATCAGATCTACAACGAAGAATACAAGGCATGGAGATGAGGTGCTATACAGAAGACTTCTGGGCAATTCCTGTACCAAGCACATCACCAACGACGAGGTCCTACACACCATCACACAATCATTGGACAACACGATGACCTGCTCACAGTGGTGAAGAAACGGAAACGCTGATGGTATGGCCACGTCACCAGATCATCAGGACTTGCAAATACCATCCGGCAAGACACAGTGCAATGAGGTAGAGGGAGAAGGAGAGCGAAAAAGAGGTGGGATGACAACATTCGATGGTCTGTCAGGGTTGCTGAGGACAGAGAAAGATGGAGTATCCTGGTTAAATGATCATCTGTGGTGCTCCAACGACCTCAGAGTTACGGAATAGGATAGGATAGGATAGGACTGCGGAGAACGTCTGGAAAGATACTCCATAAAGTACACAGTGTTACCACTAGGGTTGTTTTAGCAGATCTTCTATACGGATCATGGGGTGTGCTTTCTTTCAACCAAGTTGTGGTTGTGGTCCTGATTTTGTGGTCCTGATTCGGCTCTTTGCAGTACGCTGGACCCTGTAACCAATGACTAGCTAAACTCTTTAGTCTCTTTTTTAAATATGAAAATTGCCTGATTTTTTGCCAAATTAAATTATCCCATGTATAAGACTTGATCCAGTCTGTCACATTCAGGTTTCACTTGAGGTATTCCGCCAGCCGGTCACTTTACAATAAAGACATCCCATGCAGGAGACGCTGAGGCTATACGAGAGAGGGAGAGAGAGAGAGAGAGAGAGAGAGAGAGAGAGAGAGAGAGAGAGAGAGAGAGAGAGAGAGAGAGAGAGAGAGAGAGAGAGAGAGAGAGAGAGAGAGAACAACAATAACAAAAACAACAACAAGAAAAACAAAAAAGTAAATCTCAATTTTATTTTAAGATTACCCCATTTTAAATGTTTAACAGTTCAACATGCACATTTAAAACTTAGTGAAACTTCAATCATAGTTAAGAATCCTTCTTAGTTAGGCCACAGTTTTAGTATATACTACACGGGAACTGTGTGATCAATAGTCCCAGACAAGTCAGGAAATAGTGGGATCTGGTTTGGAAGGACGGCGTGAGATAGATGTAGACAGATAGGGGCAAAAACAAACTTGACGTCTTGATCCAATGTGTGGCAGAAGCAGACGGTTACAGCTGCTCCTTAACCTTGAAAGCCAACTGTCTGATTTTCGGATTGTTTTTTTCCTTCTCAAGCTTCTTGTACACATATGGAATTCCCTTTGTTAAATATTTATTTGCGATTTTTTTTTACCACTTTCAGCTAAATAATCTTTACCTAGAAGCATATTTTCTAAATAATCATTTGTTTACAAACAATGTAACATTTCTCTATATTATACATTTTTTCTGTAAATAGCTTTTTATCTAAACAATACAAAGTTTACGTAAATACATCACGAGATAATTAAATAAAGCACTGGTGCTATCCTATCCTATCCTGTCCCGTAACCCGAAGGTCGTAGGGGCACCACAGATGATCGTTTAACCAGCATACTCCATCTTTCTCTGTCCTCAGCAGCCCTGATGGCTTCGCTCAGTGTCAAACCAGTCCATTCTCGAATGTTGTCCTCCCACCTCTTTTTCGGTCTCCCTTTTCTTCTACCTCCTTGCACTGTGCCTTGCAGAATAGTCTTTGCAAGGCCTGATGATCTGGTGACGTGGCCATACCACCGAAGTTTCCGTTTCTTCACCACTGTTAGCAGGTCATCATGTTGTCCAATAGCTTGTGTGATGGTCTGTCGGACTTCGTCGTTGGTGATGTGTTGGGTATAGGAAATGCCCAGAAGTCTTCTGTAGCACCTCATCTCCATGCTTTGTATTCTTCGTTGGAGATCTGCTGTGAGGGTCCATGCTTCGCAAGCATATAGGAAGATGGAGATGACAAGGGAGCGCAGCAGTCTTACTTTGGAATGTAGACTGATGGTCCTGTCTTTCCAAATGGGCTTCAACCTTGTCAGGGCAGCAGTTGTTTGTGCGATCCTGGAGAGGACTTCCTGTCGGGACCCATTGTCTGATACAATGGCTCCTAAATATTTGAAGCTATGCACTGTGTCGAGGGATTGGCCTTGGACTTTGATGTCCGTATTGATGCCATTGGTGTTGTTGGTCATCATTTTGGTCTTCTCTGCACTTATTTCCATTCCATAGGCTTTAGAGGTGGTGTCAAGCCTCTGTACCAGCTGTTCAAGTTCTTGTTCCTCTCCAGCCAATCCATCAATGTCATCTGCAAAACGAAGATTGGAGATTGCTCTACCCCCTATGCTGACTGTGCCTTCATGGTCTGCAAGAGCATCCGACATGATGCGCTCTAGGAAGATGTTGAAGAGTGGTGCTATATAAAAATAAATTATCTACCTACATAATATAGAAGCATATTTTCTAAAATAATCATTTGTTTACAAACAATGTAAGATTTCTCTATATAATATATTTCCTCCGTAAATAACTTATTATTTACCTAAACAATACATTGTTTACGCAAATAAATAATTCTGATACAGCTAAATAAGGCATTCTTGCTAAAATGAAAAAAAAAGTATGCATTATTTAGCAGATTGTGTTAAATAATGTATTATTTACAAAGGTTTCTAAATAATTATTTGTTTACCTAAATTATGCAATATTTAGCAGAATTTGCTAAATAAAGTAGAAACATTGTCAACACAAAATGTTCACATTACTTAAGAAAATAGTATTTAGAAAATACTTCAGAGAGAGAGAGAGAGAGAGAGAGAGAGAGAGAGAGAGAGAGAGACGCGGTGGGGGAGGGAGGAGGGGCGAGAGAGACCGAGAAAGACAGAAAGAAAGAAAAAAAGAGCGAGATGGAAAGAAAAAAGGAAAGAAAGAGAGCAACCTATAATAAGATAATATTAGGTCATATGGACCTTTCTTACAACTAGTCCTTAATAAACACATTAGAACAAACAAAAATGATTAACATAAAATTAATCTGAAACTAACATATATCTTAACTATGCTAAAAAATACTATTTCGGTTTTCACTCAGTTGCTGGAAAGGAAACCTTGACCATGCATATTTGAGATTGCGAGCATGTTTGAGAAGTTCCTTGATGCTCGGGCGCAACACGTTTTCATAAAGGTCTTGTTTAAGTGCCAGATTTTTAGTTTGGAATGTGCTGTGGTTGACATCCGGCACCTGCAGGCTCTCACCACGGAGAAGATGGACCCTCTACAGTTCGCCTATCGCGCCAACCGGTCTGCGGACGACGCCGTCGCCTTGGCTCTGCACTTCGTCCTCCAACACCTCGAGTGCTCCGACTGCTACGCTCGACTTCTGCGTATCGACTTCAGCAGTGCCTTCAACACCGTCATCCCCCAGAAACTCTTCGACAAGCTCTGCTTCTTTGATCTTCCTCTCTCCACCTGTCACTGACTTTTGAACTATCTTCTCTAACGCCCTCAGACTGTCAAGATCGGCTCCAACCTTTCCAAAACCCTCATTCTCAACACGGGCACGCCGCAAGGCTGTGTCCTCTCACCTCTCCTCTACTGCCTCTTCACCAATGACTGTGTGTTCTATGCTGACAGTGTTCAGCTCGTGAAGTTCGCCGACGACACCACGGTCGAGGGCATCATTTCCAACGGCGACGAAACAACATACCGCCAGCAAGTCGACCGCTTGGTGTCGTGGTACGAAGACAACGACCTCGAACTGAACATCTCCAAGACTGTCGAGATGTGTGTGGACTACCGCAGGAACCAGGACCCCAAAATCCACTGCTCATCAATGGTCAAGCCATCGAGACAGTGGACTCGTTCAAGTTCCTGGGTCCCCTCATCTCCGACGACATCAGCTGGGGTGCCAAAATTGACACCATCGTGAAGCGGGCCCAATAACGACTGTACTTCTTCAGACAGCTGAGGAAGTTTGACCTTTCCAAAGACATTCTCCTCCAGTTCTACCGGGCCGTTGTGGAGAGAGTCCTAACGTTTTCCATCACGGTCTGGTTCGGAACAGCAACGCGGTTCGACAAAGACCGGCTGGAGCGGGTCGTGCGCACTGCAGGCAGGATTGTCAGCAGTGAGCTCCCCTCTCTGGCCTCCATCTACTCGACCCCTCTCTCAAAAGAGCCGACAAGATCCTCTCTGACCCTTCCCACCCCCTGTTTGAACTTCTCCACTCTGGCCGCCGCTTTCGATTCTTCAGATCCCACACTTCCCGCTTTAAAGATTCTTTTTACCCTCAAACTATAAGATCTCTAAACGCCGCATCCTCCTCCCACCGGCTGCGCGGTCGCTGATCCCTCATGCCGTGCGCACGCCCTGCTCCTCCCTACATACATCTAGATACTACAGCGGCTGTTATAATCCAGAATGTTTTTGTGATCACTTTAGACTAGTAATGTGTGTTTTACTATATCTATCAGTTTATGCATTTCAGTATGCTATGGAATACCATGTAATAATGAAGCTCTCACTGTGAGAGTATGTGTGTATGTGTGTGTGTGTGCGTGTGTGTTAAGTATTAGTAAAGGCGATGACTGTGTGCGAGCCTTTGGGTACGCTTGTGCGAGTGTGTGTGATTGTGCATGTATATGTGTAGTGTGTATGTAGGCTTATGTGTGTGTGTGTGTGCGTGCGTGTGTGTAAGAGAGAGAGAGAGAGAGAGAGAGAGAGAGAGAGAGAGAGAGAGAAAGAGACAGAGATGTTGCTAAATATAAAACATTCTGCCACTGTCCAACACCAAATAATATTCCGATTGTTGTATCTATTACATGTCAATTGGCGAAATAAATTCCTGTTGTCCTGGTAACGTGCAGCCTGTTTCAGAACGCAACCTTCAGATTTTCATTAGCTTCCCTGATGGTAGAATTGATGTTGTTTCTACCCTTGGCGGGTATAATAGACGAGAGAATTAGTTCAGCTGAGGGAAAAATAGTTTTCAGTGCTGTGACAAGAGACGACCACTGACCAAGCTCTATGACGGCCCCCTTGCAGTCATTTACACCGATGTCAGTAACCGCACGTGCGGATATGGTTGTTGAGACCGTAGCAAGCAGGTCAAGGAAGGTACAGTTTTGGGCCAGAGAACTACTGTACTTCAAAAAATTCACCAGTGTTCATGGATATTAAAAGTACACTTTGATGCATCTTTGGGGGGTTAGTTTGCTCAGCTGCTATCTTCAAAGATGACGTAATCATTTCATGGTTGGATTACGATCCCCTGAGAAAGTTGTCAGTTCGAGAGGACTTATTGTCTTGACAATTGGGTATGTCCAAACTGTACAAGAATTCTCTAAGCAGGAGAGTATGATGAGAATCCTTGTACGACTGGACTCAAGTTTGGCTGGTGAGATTCAGTCAGCTCTGTGGAACAATGTGGTTTGGACAGAGCATTGTAATGACTAGAGCTTGCGATTATGACTGAAGCATGTTGAAACCGAGGTACACTTTGATGCATTTAAGTTCTCAGGAATTGACCTGTGCAGTGGCCACTTCGAGGTAAGTAGGTTTGTAAGAAGCTGGTGACCTGAAAGAGACGTCCACAGGCTTAGTAGATGAAGAGGGGTTTGTTCCAGGGGTAGAGACAACATAACTGCTCAGTAAGGGCTGCAGAGGTGATGGTAACTTCACGCAGCCGCACAGGTACACAAAACACCAAAACTGGGTTTTACTAAGAATGTAGGAATCGGAAAGTGTTTTTTTGACGGAAATAACTCAAATTTTTTTATAAAAATGTAAGAAGCTAATCAAAATTGGCTCTTTCCGTCTCAACATTTGACCTAATTCGTCTCCTATAGGCGACGAAATAGGTCGAACTTTCTTCAAAATGGAAAGAAGTGGGTGACTAAAACACAAACCCATTCTCTGCATAAAAAGCAAGGTCAGTCACCCATTTCAAGGCTTATGTGTACGCAGGAATTGCACAAATGTTACCCGAGGAGTGATCCTTTCGAAGCAGCTCATCATTCATCAATCACATTACTTTGCTCAGAAACTCTTTATTTGAAATTTTCTATTTCATTTTCCATTTCAGTTTTTACGATGAGCAAGTCGCGAAGTTTTTTTTTTGTTTTTTTTTTTTGGTCACCAACAAGAGATGACAATGTGTGGATGTCTGCATTGGCAGAGGATACGACGGTCTTCAGTTATTCAGTTTCTTCTTTCAGTGTTGCGAAAGAAAACAAAAGAGCTACTTTTACTTCTTTTTTTAAATCGGTTTTCATAGTAGCAACATCAGACTGTATACATTCTTTTATTGCATCCTTAAAAGCAACTTGGAATAGCTCATGATGAATAACTTCGTTGACAAGTAAACACATTATATTTTCCTCTAAAACATGGCTTGAAGGAGGCTCAATTTGACCCTGTTGCAGATAAAGTTTAGATGTGGGCGTACCACGCTTGGAAGAGGTTTTCACAAAATGATATGAAAGTCGCTTTTTATAGTTGCTTTTGATAGCAGGATCGATTTTCAGCTCTGAATCAACTGTGGGAGTGTTTTAATTAGAGCTGGAAGAGTGCTGACAGTATTCAGTGTTTGAAACAGTATATATACAGTTATGTTATTCTCAAGAACTTCATGCTCGTCACCAAAGATAATAGGATTTTGATACCCCCTGGATTTTATTGCTTATTTGGCTTTCTCCATATACAACAGTAGGAATTGAATTCCGTCCCTCTGTAGCGATCTATTGAACGATGGAAATCATTCTATTGTTTAAAAATTCATATCGTTCGACATGCAGAGACGGCATAGCGATTTTTGGTTTTTGACTTTGGGGGCAAAATTTGAAGACTGTGATGATGTGAAAAAGACATTCAATTTAAAACCATGCTGCCTGATGAGCAAATACGTATATTCACATCTTCATTTGATCATTCACTTGTGCGGAATGAAATTCGATCCCATACGTGAAATGATACGTGGAGAAACCCGGACGTAAACAAGTTACGTGAATATTACTATAACACTAAATGAACAACGAACGTATTGTGATGTCACAATAAGTTGATATCTCAAAAAAGGAGCCGTCATTAATGACGCAAAGACACTTGACGCAAACTTGTTAATTACGTCATGATGTTCAAGACTTTCGCTTTCAAGCAGTTTACTACATAATGAACAAGGTTTCTGATGTTAACTTCCTATAGAAGTAATTATTTTTTTAAACTGTCCACAGCCTATCCTATCCTATCCTATGAGGATAGGATAGGCTGTTGACAGATTAATTACAACAGCCACACAAGTTTAAAACTTGATGGATAAAACAGTCCAATTCATTCAAAATGCAAAATTAGATTTAACAAAAACACAACAAAATGTTTTGGTGGCTGATCATAGGTTGGATAGAATTGCAAGGTTTCGTGATCTATCCAAACGAAATAATGCACAATATATAAGATCACACTTTCATGACGTAAAACAGAAGCGTCATTTCTGGACTTACTGTGTTCTAGCTTCACCGGTCAGATTGAAATTCTGCTGCAACTGGATTTCTCTTCATCGTAATCTTCTGCCGTGACAAGCTGTCTGTAATAAATAATTGTCCTCTTCTGCTGCTTTAAGTCTTCGCTGTTTAAACAGACGTAAATTTTGTCTTTTGCTGTACATTAGCCTATAAATCATCATCCTCATCGATCATCATAATTGTGACGAGATGACTAGTTTTACCCTGCCTATTTACTGTTTAGCCTTGTTTAGTCATTGTAACTTTAGAAAGTTAAAGTATTACACAGCAGCTGATTACAGTATAGGAGGTACACACACTGCGAGCTTGACGCAGGCAGTTAGTGACGTCAGCACTGTGTGCCTTGAATCTGAAAGTTTTAACCAATGGGACGCAGGCAGAGCGGTTAGAGCCGGTTCTGACTGGGTCAAAACCTAGCATAGCTTAAGTCAGTGCTACGAAAGACACCGAAGTCTACACAGCTAGACCGGAGCAGAGAACTATCTTCACTCATAGACCAGGAAACAGGACTTTAGAATCTTAGAATTCACTCAAGTAGCCACGAGGCCTGACTTTGTCAAACAGGTAAATGAACATACTTCTGTTTCATCGTGATATATTTATATTATTGTTGAAATTATGTTTGTAGAATGTGCCATGCATAGATGTGAATTGTTAATCCGAATTTGCGTGACCACGTGGCGAAACACGACCGGTTGCGCCGCCATGTTGTATACCTGACGGACCCACTGTTGTTGAACCTATATGTATGTTTGCAGACCAGTGGCTGTACCAGTGAATGTTTATATTATTATTAATTCTGTATGTGTGTAGTTAGCCACGATTTATATTTATGTATGTATAGGAAATTAGAGTTGAGATTCCAGTGGACCACGGACGTAGCAGAATGTTCGTCGCTTATGTATAGAGATGTGGAGCTATCACTGAGGGCTACTTTGGCTTTCAGTGAGACGCTCTGCACAAACCGATTATTCAGGGTTGTGCAGAATTTCGTCTCTTATTTTACAGACGAGCAGGCGAGCTATCCCGTGCGCCCAACTCCACAGGAAAACCAAGTTGGCTGTTTAGCCCCTACAGCACAAGGCTGAGGGAGCAACCCTGGAAAACCCCCTGCAAGACCCCACAGCGTGGCAAGGGACCAGACTACACGACGACACCGCGTGTACCAGAAGCTACCTCAACGAAGGACTTCAAACACACCACACTGCAGTTAAGTGACACGGAAGAAGTGCACCCAAACTGATAGCAAAAGGACCACAGTAGTCCACTCTTCAGAACTGTAGTAAAACGGACCACAGTAGTCCAATCTTCATGAAATCTAGCAGCCAGTGCCCGATGAAGACATAACAGTTGCATAGACTATAAGCTATCGAATTATTTGCATTGACTTATGACAGTTTAAGGTAGATTAGCACCTCGAAGATCTTGTATAGAGTAGAAGAAATAAATGTGTGATTTTTAACTGTTATCAAGTGGCTGGACTACATATGATTCATAGCCATGTGAAAGCTAGTGTGACAGTGATCTTTTACCATTTTTCTATCTATCTCTGAACCCCAGCCTTAACACAGACCGAGCTAAACAAATAAATTTATTAAAGTAATTCAGCGGGTGACTAACTAGCAGTTCCCATCGAATAAAGCGTGAGGGTTACAGCATTCCATTGTGCAGAGCCCAGTAACCCATAAACCCCACGTGACAATCATCATCATCATCATCACCATCAACTTTATCATCAACACCATCATCGAGCATCATTGATGATGATGATGATGATGATGATGATGATGATGATGATGATGATGATGATGATGATGATGATGATGCATCATCATCATCATTATTAATGATCTAAATGGGTCCAACAGAGTAGCCCAGGACTTCCTAGCTTCTAAACAGCGCAGAAACGACTAATGTACCAGTGTACAGGATATAGATGAGCAAAACACAAGACATTTTACAAGATATAGTAAAAGTTAGAGTCCTTTGAAATGAGTTGAAATAAATGTTATCAATATAATTTTTCTTAATGAAATAAATTAAAAAATTGAATAAAATACAAAAAATAACTTTTAAATATATTCAAAGTCAGGAAATCATAAAATCTTAATAAAAGACATCTTGGTATATAGTCCATATAAATCTGGTCATCTGCTTAGTGCATATCACATCGGCGCAACAGCGTTTTAGGGATCAGCCATAACAGGATATTGTCAGCTCTATCTATCTTCTGATGAAACTATGTGATGACAGTGATATCCGATAAACTGATTAACCTAATGTGTAGATGACATTCTTCTATTGTAAATTAATATGTAGAAACTGAATATTGCAAGAAGAACATTGATGCGTGAAGGGCAAGCACACATAGATCAACTTATTATTGCGTGCTTTAATCTTTTTCCAAACAAATTCTAAATTATGGGATTTGAGTGGAACTTATAATATGCGTTGCTGAACAGGTACAGATCGGAAAATAACTTGTGATTCGTAACAAGTTCAAACAGATCAATAATAATTAGATTGGCATGTTGTTCGCTGACGTTACCTAGTTCATTCCTTTGTCTATTTAACCTGTCTGTTAATATAAGAAAGCATTACCTTGACATATAATTGATTGTAACAAGCCAACAACAGACGATCGACGGAAATGAGCCTAGTCGTAGAATGTGCACGCAACCGAGACAGAGTTTCTACTATGACGTTGCATATACCAGCTATAATGACGCAGAGATGCAAATGACGCCAAGTGATATGGACTCTGTGAAACTGACTGGTACATTTTATGATAGTTTTCATGTGTTTAAATTGTTACATTATTAATAATTTAATTGTTCAAAGGTTGTGTTGTGTGTGCGTGTTTATAGTCTAAAATCAAATGTGTACAGACCTTAAATGAAATAAAAGAAAAGTGATCATTTTTAGAGCTGTGCGTTCTTCAACATGAAGACGGGAACTAAAATCCTTAAACAATATTTTATTTTATTGCAGAAATTTAATTTTGGAAGTAGTAAGAAGTTTTTATCCGCGCGATGGTGAAATAATTATTTAGGAAATATTATTTCTGTGCATTGAGGTCACTGTTTACGCTGGCACGGCACTGCGCATGTTGTCATTGCGGAGCCAAGTAATTGAACCTTGTTCCTAACTTTTGTCCACGTTTCCCGGGGAATCGTAGTTGCTTTACTCAGTTTCCCTGGCGATTCTAGATTTTGCAATGTTTGCCAATCGCGGCTGTCATTGTTTCTGTTGGAAAAACAGAGTCGGACTCGTAAGAAAAAAATGATTCTCAGAGATTCTCAGACACATTACCTGTTGCATTACCTATCAAGGAAAAGTTTAGTTTTCCGTAGGTGACACGCTGATAAAAATTCTACGTCCTGTCTATAACCACTAGGGTTGCGCGTCATCCGATATTACATGTTTGGTCACGCCATGGTAATATTGGAATAGTTCTATACGTGTTGTTTGTTTACGCCACTGCATGTTGTAGGGTCATTATTAAGCTTATTGAGCACCTTCCAGCAAGCTGCTTATAAGTTTTTCATAAGATGAATAGGAAATAAAACTAAATTGTTACAGTCATCACACGAATGTAGGGATGTTTGTCTTGTCTTTATTTCTAGTCTCTCTCTATCGTGTTACTTTCACTTTGCGCAACGTTTTTGGGCTTGTGAACCAGTAAAACATATTTGTTGTGCCCTACTAGATAGAAAGATAGATATTCAGTGTTTATAGGGTCCAGCGGACTGCCAAGAACCGAATCAGGACCACACAAAACAAAGCAAAATCAGACTAAACTGCTAACGTTTAAATATGATAAAAGATGTAAATAAAACCAGTTTTAATAATAAAATGTAACCAAGAATATAAACAAGACTACATGACCTATATGCGATAAACAAACCAACATCATGTAAAAATTAAAACAGGTCTTTACTATTGAAAACTTTAAAAATCTCAATGAGGTATCGAACAAAATATATTTCTCTTAAAGATTATCAACCAGATCAGCACATTCGGACATACAATGGAGGATGGAAAAGGATTTGTCACATGCAAAGCACCACGATGGTTCTTATTCTTTTAAAAGGAAACTATGAGTAACATAAGTATGTTAAATATGAAAACGAGCAAAAACAGTTTCTTCTTTGCGGATCGACGCAAAGTTAGGCAATTCAAAGAAGCAGACAAATCTGGAAGATTTTGAAATAATTTGTTATTGATTTGATTAGACTATCCGGTCTGCCAAAGCCGTTTACAATTAGAGCCAATCATACAACGCAGGTCAGACTATGGACCAAATTGGAAAATCTCTTAAGATAAATCTAGATGCAGAGCTTCTTTAGCCGCTTTGTCCACTGCAATGTTGCCGCGAATGCCCATGTGACTAGGTACCCACAGAAACAAGTTGTGTGTGGAGGTCATGGATCTCTGCCAGAAAAGGGTGCGTTATCTTTCTCGTGGATTCGAAAGAGCCTAAAGTGCTAACAGTGAATCAAACATAATTAAAAATGAGGATCTTTTGGATTGATAAACCTGTTTCAGAGCTAAACGAATTGCCGAGCTCAGCTGTATATAAACAGAACAAAAATCAGGTATAAGCTGTAAAGGCTGTTCGATATGTCTCCCAGATACTGATGCAGCAGCATCTTAGTCTCCTTTCTTCGACCCGTCCGTATAAAGTTTTTTATATCCTTTATGCAATGAACATTGTTCTAGATAAAGTTGCTTATAAACAGTCTCGGAAGTTTTTGAAGGATGTGAGGTTGAAGTTGATATTGAGGTTGATGCGGTTCCAAGATGGGAGCACAGTTACATTACATTACAATACATGATTATTGCTTTAGGTCCAGCGGATTCTTCCGAGCCAAATCAGGACCGGACAACCCCCCAATCTGCATAAAAGATCTGCTGAAACAACCCTAGTGGTAAAACTGAAGGCACTCCACCAGCCAGTCACTTTACAATAAAGACATCCCACACAGGGGACGCTGAGGCTAAACTCTAATTTATTGAACTCCCGTTTACAAAAACAAAATATAATATAAACATCATACAAGGAGCTTTGTCCCGGAAGAGTTTTCAAGAAAAAAGGTAGGTGACTGGTCTAGCGAAGAAGAATATAGTATAACATTACATTACATGATTATTGCTTTAGGTCCAGCGGACTCTTCCGAGCCAAATCAGGACCGGACAACCCCTGATCCGCATAAAAGATCTGCTGAAACAACCCTAGTGGTAAAACTGAAAGCTCTCCACCTGCGAGTCACTTTACAATAAAGACATCCCACGCAGGGGACGCTGAGGCTGTACTCTAATTTATCGAACCCCTGTTTACAAAAACAAAATAGAATACAAACATCATCATAAATTATCAACAAAACACATACATATAAAATGCATACATTGCTAAATAATAACATCATAGGAAGCCCTAGTGACCACCTGGCAGAAAGCGTCCAATATTCCCAAGCTAATCCAACAGACCTCATACACAAATAAGGAGTCTTGTCCCGGAAGAGTTTTCAAGAAAAAAGGTAGGTGACTGGTCTAGCGAAGAAGAAGATAGTATAGCAGATTGATAGAACAGAGCAGGAATGAGAAAGAGCAAATGAGAAAGACAGCGACAGTGGGAATTTAAAGCACTAAATTTCCAGAAAGCGGGGATACTATTTATTCTGAAACCCCCGGCACCCCAACGGGGGGGAAGATAATATAGCAGATTGATAGAACAGAGCATGAATATGAATGAACAAATGAGAAAGACGGCGACAGTGGGAATTTAAAGCACTAAATTTCCAGAAAGTGGGAATACTATTTATACTGAAACCCCCAGCACCCCAACGGGGGGTAGGGGAGCACAGTTAGCAAATAGTCTTCATTAACAGAGTCAATATCTATGCCTGCAGTGTCAAAGTGAGAACTATTCTGATACCAAAAGGATTAACTTCTGTCGGTTTGTTGGAGTATTTAAGTGTATAACGGGTTTAGAACACAATCATAAGCGGTTTTTTTAGGGTTTGCTTCAAGTTTGACAAAATAGTTCATGGCGAGCTGAAGCCTACGGATCTCCAAGGGAAGTTGGCCAGCCTCAGCGTATAGACTTTCCTTTAGGGAAGTGAGAAACGCTCCCAGGCAGATCCGACGACCTTGATGATGGGTGGATCCAAGGCTTTCAAATAGGATTTCCGAGCGGAACCAAATATGATACTATCATAATCCACTTTAGAGCGTACCAGAGAACGATACAGGAGAAGCTAATTTTGCTTGTCTGCTCCCCAGTCTGTGTGGCTGATAACTTAAAAAAATATTAAGACCTTTCTGGCAGCTTTCCCTCAGTTTTTTAATATGCGGTAGAAAAGTAAATTTGCTGTCAAAAATAATACCCACAAATTTAACTTGTTTAGAAACTTTGATGGGTTGCCATAAACATGGAGAGAAGAGTTCAAAACCTGGTTCTGTTAAGTTTGCAATGAATTTTTTAGAAAGCGAAAATTGGAAGCCGTTTTCTTCTACCCACCTCTGAATTTTATCTATGCAAAGGTGAAGTTAAGGCTTCAACCCTGCCAAGGTTTTACCCTTAGCCGAGATGGAGAAATCATCAACAAACAAGGATTTATCTATTCCAGATTTTACGTTTGTAACTATATTGTTGATCTTAATGCTAAACAAAAGCGGATGAAAATGCTACCCTGAGGGACACCTATCTCCTGCTCAAAAGGATAGAATAAAGTGGAGCCAAGTCGGATCTGAAACTAACCAATATAAATTTTCTATAAAAATGGGTAAGTTCCCAAAGACGCCCCGGAGTTATAGATCCTTTAGAATCCTGAACATCCAAGTTGTGCCTTACGCCTTTTCTAGATCAAGCAACACAGAAACATGTTAACTGTTAACCAACTTGTCTCTGTCGAACGACTCGAAACGAAAAAGATGATCTAAAGTGCTCCTGTTTTTGCGAAAACCACTTTGAGAGATATCATGAGCGTTGGTGGATTCTAACTGCCACATCAAACGCTCATAGATCATTTTTTCCATAGTTTTGCACAAACAGATTGTGAGGTCAATGTGCCTGTAGTTGTTTAGATCAGAGTGATTCTTACCAGGTTTAGGGATTGGAACAATAACTGCTTCCCGCCAAAATGGGGGAAAGGAACCAGAAGACCAGATATGATTAAACACAGCCAAGAGATTTTTGAGAGAATCTTTAGGCAGGTGCGAAATTAACTGATAATGAAGCAGAATTATTGGATTTCAGGATAGAATCTGTAAATTCTCCCATAGAAAAGGGAAGGTTTATATGATTCACAATTATCGGATTCAAAAAGCAGGGTTCTCATTCTTTTTTATATTTGATGTTTTGTAATTTTTGGAAATAATGAGCAGACGACGAATTGTGATAGACAATACAGGCCAACAAATCAGCCACCAGCTTTTTGTCAGGGATAATCTGTCCATGGTTTTTTCACACCTTAGAACACAGCCTTATAGGTGTTTTTTATAATTCTTTTTTTTTTTAAGTTCTTTTTATTATTTTCCAGACTGTTTTGGAAGAGGTTTTGGTATGAAGTTTGGAAAAGAAGGTTTTCCAGGGTTGACGCCTTCTTTTAAAAGAGATATCTAGTTTTGGTTCGCAGCTTCTGGTGATTAAGTTTATGTTCAGAAGTAGGATTTTGAAAAAACTTCGTTGGCTTGTTTCCTTTGGTGATGAAGCATTCTTCATCAAACCAAGGGGTCTTCGGCGCACTGCTTTTAATAGATATTTTGGTTAAGCCAATATTTCCTTTGCAAGTCCATTGTACTGAACAAATTAGACCCTAACTATGCATCTAAACCTAACTGAGGGAGCGGATATGCATATTTGACTGTTACCTCATTGAGATTTCTGTAGTCTACACAAAATCTGATGCTGCCATCCTTTTTGGTGATCAATACCACAGGAGAGGCCCAAGCGCTATTTGTAGTAGTTTATCTTTTCACTAAATGGAGAGAAGCTTATGCTTTGCCAGACCAAGAAGCAGCCACTATAGCCACCATATTAGTGAATGAGTTCATATGTTGCTTTGGCATCCCTTTGCACATTTTGACTGATCAAGGAAGCAATTTTGAAAGCAAACTTTTCAAGGAAATATGTGAACTGTTGCATATTGACAAAGTTCGAACTAGCTCATATCAACCCCAAGCTAATGGTTGTGTTGAGCGGTTTAATAGAACCCTCACGATGATGTTGTCCATGTACTGTGCTCAAAAACAAAACTTGTGGGACTTGCCCCAAGTAGCGATGGCCTATAGGTCCCCTCCCAACAGCAGCACAGAGGTTTCACCCAACATGATGATTCTAGGTCGGGAAAGTACACTTCAATTTGAAGCATTTGTACACAAACCCAACTGAAGAAAAGGTTGAGGATTCTCCCATGGAATATGTGAGAATTCTGACAGAAAAGTTACGAAGCGTACATGAGCATGCTCGGAAATGTTTAAAGAAGTCAGCTACGTATCAAAAGAAGCATTAGGATTCGTATGCAAAGAAAAGGGAAGTTTATTCCTGGACAACTTATCTGGTTGTATGATCCAAAGAAAAAACGTGGTGTTTGTCAAAAGCTAGTATCAAAATGACAAGATCCGTTCTTAATCACTAGAAAATTGATGACCTCGCATATCTGGTAAAAAACCAAACATCAATAGGAAATTCAAAAGTTCACCATGTGGATAAAATGATGCCATATATCAGGGACATAATGTTCCAAAGTGGGTTCAGCATTTTCTGTATAAAGGAATGTATATGCAGAAAACAATGTGAAAGTAGTATGGATGAGAATCAAAGTAAATAGCTAAATAAGAAAAAAAAATAAATAAATAGGATACATAATTTCAAGGCATAACATAGTTTAAGGAAAGTGACTATATTACTTTTTAATGAGCTTTAGTTTCATTCAGGACAAGAAGACGATTTGATAGAGGAATAACCTGATGGTATATTTTCCTCTTTTGTTCGGTTGATTAATATATACTAATATTGATATTAATATCCAGTCTTTAGCTAGAGGTGGTTTCAGACCTCACAAATTTTGCACATTCTTTAACATTTTATGGAAAATTAATGTAAAATTGCCCTTACATTAATTTTTTTTTATCCAGCTAATGGCTGTGCTAAATACCTGACCTCGTGTAGACAAGTAGTTGGGAATGCCTACCTACACGGGAAGCTTGGGAAGATTTTAGTTTAAATTTGGAATATTTAGTTTAGCTTTAGTAAGCTTTATTCTGCCTTAGAAGGAGGCCAGATGGCTAGAGTGTAGGGACAAGTTTATAATTATTTTATTTGTCATTTATAACGAAAGTCAATTAAAAGATTGTATTAATTTGTGTTACAGTAAACATGAAGTGCCAAGTGTGCGGGCAAGAATTTGATAAAGATGACAAATTGAGAAAACAACTAAAAGGGAGTCATGGGAAGCGGACTATTGGAGTACAGACCAACAGGTTTCCTCACCTCTTCTTGGGAGAACTGCCCACAAATCGCTTGGAGATGCAACAATACCTAAAAGTTTTGCGAGCCGAGATCAAAAAGGCTGAGGAAAGTCTGATGGAGGTGGAAAGATTGGAGGAAGCCTCGAAAGAAAATGTTTTGAAAAAAATAAAAACATTTGCGGGAAACAAAAATCTCAAAGCAAATGAAAACAATAGAATAAGAGTTTTATTGAATAAAAGAGAAAGAAAGCAATGTAACTGCGGTGTATGTCTGTGTCATGTAACTGTGTGACCTTGAAACTTTGAAAAAACATGGTTTCAAAAATTGAGATGGATGAGAGTATAAACCGAGGTCTAGTCTGTGTGTCGCATACATTCCATCATAACGGACTTTAAAGATCCTGACGCTCATGTCATAGACGGGTGAGTGCCGGTAACAAGAACACACCCAGCATGCACTTGGTCCTTCTCCCCCATCCCTGGCTGCCCAGGATTGTGCTCACTACTATGTTTGTGCGCTTGAAGAAAACAGTTTCGTTTACAATTTTAACAGTAGACGATGCATTAAAACAGCTTGATATACTCTATGGAGCTGACCAGATTTGACCTGAGCAGGGGCCTGTCAGATCTTGCCGACACCATGTTTGGTGTTCAAAGTGACATACTTAGCTACTATGAGAACATGCACGGGTGGGGGGATCATGCAAACAAACAGAAATAACCGCTTTCTTTAAAAAAAAAAAAATTCAATGATTGAATAAAACTAATTACAATAACATTAATGGGGTTATCTTATAAATAGTTATAACTCCAAACATGCACTCAGCACTTACATACACTTTTAAACAACTATCATACCAACATTGATTTCTTATTGTGTCAATAATGAGGAACAGGAAGATATTGACTCTATTGACTCTATTGGTTGTGAGACAGAGTTTAATCTATATTTCTGAAAGATGGTAGATGTTCCCTATACTTAATGGTATGTGTACTTTTTGTACATGTATTTATTTTACTTAAATAATTTTCTAAATGTCTTTTTCGAAAATGTCCCACCTCCTTTTTAAGACCCCTCCAATTTAAGACCTTGTTTTAATGGCAATTTAAAGGTCGTAAAACGGAGGTTTTACTGTATTCGATAAACTGATTAACCTGATGTGTAGATGACATTCTTCTATTGTAAATTATAAGGAGAAACTGAATATTGCAAGAAAGACATTGATACGTGAAGTATGAAGCAAATATAGATCAACTTGTTGTTATTGCATGCGTTAAACTTATTCCAAACAAATTCTAAATTATGGGATTCGAGTGGAACTTATATGCTGAATAGGTACAGCTCTAAAAATAACTTGTGATTCGTAACAAGTTCAAACAGCTCGATAATAATTAGATTTGCATGTAGTTATCTAGTTCATTCCTTTATCTATTTCACTTGTCTGTTAAGTAAGAACTACCTTGAAATATAATTGATTGTAACCAGCCAACAACAGACGATCGACAGAAATAAGCCTAGTCTTCGTTGTAGAATGTGCACGCAACCGAGACAGAGTTCCTACTATGACGTTGCATAATTATACAAGCTACAATGACCAAGGGATGTAAATGGCATCAAGTGATCATTTTTAGAGCTGTGCGTTCTTCAACATCAAAACGGGAACTAATTCGTAAAAAAGATGTTATTTTATTGCAGAAAGGTAATTTTGGAAGTATTAAAAAGTTTTTATCCGCGCGAGGGTAAAATAAGAATTTAGAAAATAATATTTCTGTGCCTTGACGTCATTGCGAGAAGATTTTTTGTCTGTGTTGTCAGGGCATTGTTTTCGCTGCCACGGCACTGCGAATGTTGTCATTGCGAAGCCGGGTAACTGAACCTTGTTTCTAACTTTTTGTCCACGTTTCCCGGGGAATGGTTGTTGCTTTACTTAGTTTCTCTGGCGATGATAGATTTTGCAATAATTGCCAATCGCGGCTGTCACTGTTTTTGGCTGGAAGAAACCTTATAAAAGCAGAGTCAGACTCTGTGGGTTCGGGCTCTGAATATAATAAACCCAACGTTTCCCGGCGTGTCGTAGGAGGCGACTAACAGGGTTGATGTCAGCACGGCATCACTGGGTGAGTTTTCTACACAGAAGTCACCGGATAGGACGAAGGAACACCACGTTACTATAGGTTCAACGACCACGTGGTCGGGGCCAAGGCGAGCCACGCTGTACTTGTGGATTTCAGACTGAAGTTTGACCTGACCGAAGTTGGCAGAAATATTCCAAACTACACTTTGAGGAAAATTTGCACCACTGCTCATTTAGAAAGCTGGTGAATAAGACCACCATGACCACCACCTTCAACTTATCGGTGGCAGATGCATCCACTGAGCTCCTTGGCAAGCACCACACAAAGAAGAAATCGTGGATCACACCTGAACTTTTGGACCTGTATGACAAACGAAGAGAGATTAACAAGAAATAGAACACCTCACAGGGAACTAATACCTATCGAAAAATCAGCAATGACATCCGAAAAGGCATGCGTACAGCAAAGGAGAACTGGATAGAAGATCAGTGCCAGGAAATATAGAACAATCTGAACAAGGACAACAGCAAGAAGGCCTACAAGACTATGAAGCGGCTGACAAGTGATAAACAGCCCAAGGTCTCTACGATCCAAAGCAAGTCTGGCATATGCCTTATAGAAGAACAAGAAGTCTTTGATAGATGGGCACTGCTCTGACCTTTACCACCACACACCAAACGGAGACCCATCAGTTTTAATATGTCCCCAGAACAGAGAAGAAGAAGTAATCCTCCCAATTCTCCGAGAAGTTGAGGCAACAGTGCAATCGCTGAAGAACGGGAAGTCAGCGGGATGGATAACATACCCCCAGCATTGCTTCAAGCAGGAGGAGAAGCTATTATTGACGCCCTCACCATTATCTGTGACAAACCCCTGGCAGAGTGGGGAGTGGCCTACACCATGGACACAATCGCTTGTCATCACTCTTCCCAAAAAGGGTAACTTTCAGGAGTGTGAAAATTACTGGACCATCAGCCTCATCAGCCATCTGTTACACTCAGTTTGATGATGGTGTGTTCTTTATCAGTATCTGATTCAGCCCCAATGCTGAATTCCTGATAAGGTGTAACTCAGATTCGTTTATCCACGCAACCCGTCCAAACAGCATCCAAGTCACAAAGTCGACGTATGAAGTTTTCCGCTTTTATTCAGCACACATCAACAACTGCATACAATTCTCAACTCAACTCAACAACTTTCACAGCAACTCTTTAAATCACTATCAACAACTTTACTATCTCTCAACAGCAACTCGGCACACGATTAAATAACCTCTCTCTCTTCTCGAACAATTTGGTACACGGTAGAAATGACGCACTGCCACCAATCGAACTAAAGATCGTCATCACTGGCTTACGTCATACACATTTCCTCTACTTCCGGGAACATTCACGACCTTCAATATACATCGGGAAATTTCTATCGACAGTAATAAACATGCAGATCCCGAAAATTCTCCAACAATATCGACTAACGCAAATCATCAACGTTATACAAAGTCTCTCCTAACAACAATGCAAACTCAAATCAAAGGTAAATAAACTCCATTATTGAATACTTTGCAAAACGAAACGATTAGATCTATCGTGCGCGCTTTAGACACACTTTCGTTCGTTTCAACGTAACACCATCCCAGCAAGGTCCTCCTAAAAATAATACTCAACAGGTTGAAGCCCCAAGCAGAACAAATCATAGCTGAAGAACAAGAAAGATTCAGGGCAGGGCGAAGTACCACTGAACAGATTTTCAACCTCAGAATAATCTGCCAGAAATACCTAAAGCACCAACATAATCTACAGCATGTGTCTTTAGACTTCCGGAAAGTGTTTGACCGAGTTTGGCATGCAGCTCTGTGGGCAACCATGAGAGTATACAAACTCAGCCCTTATTGAAGTTATCAAAAGCCTGTATGACAAAGCTATCAGTGCAGTCCTCCACAACAGCGCCACCGAGAACTGGTTCAGAACAACAATCGGCGTGCGCTAAGAATGCCTCTCTCCAACACTGTTCAACATCTTCCTAGAGCGCATCATGTCAGATGCCCTTGCAGTTCACGAAGGCACAGGCAGTATAGTAGGTAGAGCAATCTCCAACCTCCGTTTTGCGGATTACCATGATATATTGGCTGGAGAGGAACAAGAGCTTAAACAGCTGATGCAGAGGCTTGACACCGCGTCCAGATCCTTTGGAATGGAAAATGATGACCAACAACACCAGTGGCATCAACAGGGTCATCAAAGTCCAAGGCCAATCCCTCAACACAGTGCATAACATCAAATATTTAGGAACCGTTTTATCAGACAATGGGTCTAGACAGGAAATCCTCTCAAGGATTGTACAAACAACCGCTGCCATGACAAGATTGAAGCCCATTTGAAAAGACAGGACCATCAGTCTACACTTCAAGGTAAGGTTGCTGCGCTCCCTTGCCATCTCCATCTGCCTATACCTTTGTGAAACATGGACCCTCACAACAGACTAACAACGAAAAATACAAAGCATGGAGGTGAGGTGCTACAGGAAATAAGACTTCTGGGCATTTCCTATGCCCAGCATATCACCAACGACGAAGTCCGACAGACCATTACACAAGCCATTGGACAACTTGATGACATGCTCACAGTGGTGGAGAAACGGAAACTCTGATGGTATGGCCACGGCACCAGAGCTTCAGGTCTTGCAAATACCATCCTCAAGGCACAGTGCAAGAAGGCAGAAGAAGAAGGAGACAGAAAAAGAGGTGGGAAATCAACATTCAATATCAGAATGAACTGGCTTGATACAGAGCGAAGTCATAAGGGTTGCTGATGACATAGTAAAATGATGTACGCATGTTAAGCGATCATCTGTAGTGCCCAACGACTTTCGAGTTACGGGATAGGATAGGATAGGATAGGATAGGACTCGTAAGAGAAAAAAGGAGTCTCAGACACATTAGCTGTTGCATTACCTATCAAGGTAAAGTATTATTTTTCCGTAGGTGACACGCTGATAAATATGCTGTGTCCTTACTATAACCGCTATGGTTGCACGTCATCCGAGATTACATGTTTGGTCACCCGATACAGACCTGTGCACATCTACGGATTTTCCGTATTTTCTCCGATTTTCATGAGCAGAATACGGAGCTACGGATTACTTATTAAAATTCAGATTTTTTTAGTTTAAATTTTTTTTTAATACTTTTTAATGTTTTAAGATGTTTTTGACTAGTTGTGCTTGAAAGACGTTTTTCGAACCGGAAGCGCGCGTTTGTTTCTAGTTCGTTCAGCATTTGTGTGGTTGCAACTTCATACTTGTGATTAAAAAAAATTATGGAGACAGCTTTGAAGAGTGAGAAGAGATAGTGAAGAGGATTCATCTGACCCAGCTCTGTCACCAAAAAAGAACAGAACGGCACAACAGTGCTGGAAATCAAGTTATTCAAAAGACAACCCGGAAATAGAAAAATCCACCAAAGGGAGACCACTTCGCCTATTGTAAGGCATGCGAAACACACTTTAGCGTGGCACATGGTGGTGCGAATGTTTTTCGCTATGTAAATGGTTCAAATCACAAAGGCAATAAAAAAAGCTTAAAATCACAGCCAGCCATCACTGGATTTGTGAAGAAGGGAGATCATCTTTGTTTGTGTGCTTTGTGAGCAGAATTATGTCTTGAACTGTCGTTACAGCTTGCTACTGAAAATTTTTAAAAACTACTGAAATGTGGTTTGTTTGCTATTGATGAGTATTTTGAGTGTGCACAGGTCTGCCGATATTACATGTTTGGTCACGCCACGGTAATATTGGAATAGTTCTATACATGTTGTTTGGTTACGCCACTGCACGTTGTAGGGTCCTTATCAAGCTTATTAAGCACCTTCCTGCAAGCTGCTTATAAGTTTAATAAGATGAATAAGAAAGAAAACTAAATGGTTAAACGCATCACACAAGTAGCGATAAGAAATGTAGGCATTTATTTTTAGTCTTTCTTTCTCTATCGCGTTACTTTCACTTTGTGCTACGTTTTGGGGCTTGTGAACCAGTAAAACATATTTGTTTTGCCCTATTGCGTTGTTCTTCCTCTTAAGATTTTAATGATGAGCACGGAAGTTTGCACGATATAAAAGAAAACTATGTTACTATGAAAACATGACTTGAACAATAATAACTACAAAAAAGCTGTACAAAATGTTTCCAGTGGTTGCAAGGTTGAATCTGTGTAAATTCTGTCGAATTTTCGAAGTATTATCTGTTGAATTCGTAGCTTTTGTCGTATGTTCATTCATTCTTCGTCAAATCTATCAAACTTAATAAATCTTTCAATTGAATGGGTCGAGCTTGTTGATTGTCGAAGCCATGCCTGACAAGAACAATGCAGGACAATTAGCGCGGACGATCTATCACGCTTTAACTATGGTGCAGGGAGGTTTACAATATTAGATATACAGAATTAAAGGTATACTAGCCTTGTCTTTTTGAACAACTTGTTGCAATAATAACACATAAATTGTGAGATAATCGTCTCAGCATCAGCATGGGAAACTGATATACAGTCTGGTTGATGTATGCAGTAATGGGAGATTCCAGCACCCTTGCCTGGAATAATGCCAAACTATTGGAGAAAAGATAAGGGGCCATCTTGGCACTGAATTCAAAATATTAAAAATAATTGTTGTTCAAAGCTCGTAAAAATGCCTATAGCTTATTCATAAATCGTGTTGGGTGTTTAAACTGCGCGTAAAATGCACAAAGCACTCTTGTTGAACAGCATGTATGTGAGCTCAATGCCGATTCCTCATTGTCTTTTTCAGTTTTGGGGGTACAAAGGCAATTCAATTAAATCAAAGGAAGTAACTTCCTATTCTAATAATAGGCACTCCGATTATTCTTTGTATAGATCTTTTGCTGTACTGTAAATCGAGTCATTTGTTTGGCCGGAAAGGTTTTGGCTGACATATAATAAATTTTGTACAAGTTTATTTGGTAGTACTACTGTGCTTTTTGAACTGGTCTGTCATTAAAAAAGAGCGGTATATAAATACCCTTATCATCATCATCATCATCATCCTCATCATCATCATCATCATCATCATCATCACAAATAAAATAAACGAAATTTTACACTCTAACTTCTATTAAATGGGTGTTTTCGAAAGTTGAAAGATGTATGTGTTCCAGATTTGAAACAAATGTAGCAAATGGCGGTTATGCATTGCGAGCAATAGTTTTTTACAAACGACGAAAGAACATAAAACCATTTCCGACAGGTTAACGGCAACGAGAAGAAAACTTGCAAATGAAATAAAAACTATCAAAGCTTCGGAGGAGCTGCGTGCGCATTTTAAAAAAAATGTAATCGTTCTTATATAGCGCTTCTCCAGCTTAAGAACTGCTCAAGGCACTGGCAGATACAGGATCTAACTCGAGCCGCCCGAGACGTCCACTTGCAACCTTTGGGTTCATAGTCTGACGCCCAGACGACCGAACACAATCCTGGGCCACCGGGGATGGGGAGAAGCGACCTAGTGCGTGCTCACTGCTGGGTGTATTGTATTTGTTTAGCTGGCAGTCACACGTCTAGGGCATGAACGTCAGAATTGCTAAAAGTCCATGCGATGGAATGCATGCTTGCATAGACTAGACCTAGGTTTATGCTCGATCATCCGAAGGATAGGCCTACAGTCGCATCCCTCACCTCTTGCCACACAGCTTCACAAACGCAAACGAAACCATACACATGCACCCAGACACAGACACACACACAGCCGATGTTACACAGTATTATCATGACTTTCCCGAAACGCCACCTACGGATCATTGTTCTGACGTCAAAAGAATTAGGCATGTCAATACAAGTTATGTAGATGTTCACTGATTTGTCCAGATAATACTGTGTAAGCAAGGACACACACACAGAGAAAGAGAGAGGGATAGAGCACGCATACACACACGCACACATACATGCAACGCAAAAGCCCACATAAGTGTTTCTCGATTATGGAAAACTCGTTCAAGTTGTTGAATTAATTAACAAAACGTCGTGGAACTTAACAGCTGATCAAAATATAGGCTGAAATAATCCAGATGGCAGCTGAAGTCTGTTAGGGATCAAATATTTGAAGGGCACGCTGCCGCTGTGGGGGTGTGGGTGTGTGTGTGCGTGTATGTTTGTGTACGTGTGTGCGGGTGTGTGCGTGCGTGCGTGTGTGTGTGTGCGTACGTGTTGTCTTCTATGTTTAAGCTGGTTGGTTGATTGGGTGTTTTGTGTTTGTATTTATTTGGATAGTCGCTAGATCGATTTTCTGCACGCTCAGAGTCTGTTCGTTAGTTGGTCAATTATTGGATTTTTAGAGGAACTTGCTCTCTACAGACACTGCGTTGCGTTGCAGTTCCTGAAATATTAATGTTTTCATACGTACATATATTTTCAAAGACATACATTTATCACCAGAACGTCTAGCGCTACGGCTGCTGCCCGTTTAGCTCGAGATAGTCACGCTGGAGCTATCATCGGGGGGAAAACAGATCCACCGTTATCCGATTAATGATTGCTTTTCTCAAAACTCTGCATAAATGTTTCAGTGCCCCAGGGAAACTTCTCCTGTTTACTTTTTTTTTTCTCTGAAAGATTTCTCGCAATTACGACTACAGGCTGATATCTTTGCAAGTTCGTCTTGACATTTCCGGACGTAGGGGAGTCTGCTATCTAGTGAGGAAAGTTGATGCAGCAGCGTGGCTGAACCTTTTGTGGATAAGTCCCACTTCACAATAGTATAGATGAGAGCTATGGCGCAGAGGTCGTAAGGGTTTTCAGCCTTACCGATTGGAATTCTCTGTAGGTGTGCGTTTAGACGTTTCTTTTCATGTGTGTTCTCTTTCCATTGAGATGGGGGTACAGGGCATTAGTCGTATCATTGTCTTCTACTTTTAAAAAAAATCTGATCTGTCTTCTAGTTATGTTATTAAGAGTTTTGCGAGTTCGACATTTGATAGATCTAGACTCCTGGATAGACTTACTGTCTGTGCGTGTGGATATATTCTACCAAGGATCTTACATGAAAAGAAGCAGCAAGAGTAAAGTCCCGTTTCAACATCAGGAAAAAAAATGGCGTTACCGAAAAAACACAATCAACGCGCTGAACGTGATGCTAGCAGTGTGATTGCATGTCACAACGCCCGCTACAAACAAGAATGCGAGAAACTTTCGTTCTTTCGATTTTCGAGAGATGAGGACAGGTAAGAATGCACAAATATTATTTTTGTTTATTCTTCATGTAAAATAATACAATAACAACGTGTGAAATTGCCTTTAAAATTTGGTCTTGATGGTGTGTAGGCCGTAATCTTAACCGCACACAAAGCACAGATTGTTTATAACTCTATGAGGAGTATTAAGTCCATTATATTCTAAAACCTTATACACACAACTTTAGTCTTTTTTATCAAACAAACATGGATTTCGCAGCTATACCACTGATAAAGCTATAGTTACTAGATCAATAGGTTAGAAGCGTTGCGCGTTCTTTTTGCTTGTCCCGTTTGCAACATGCTGAGAAAATGAGCCACTGGCGACTGTACAGAGCGTCGAATCGAAAACAGTTTCCACATTGTTCCTAAAACTCCTGCTCTTACTTACACAAATAGCAAAATAGCAAAACCTAATGAAATGTAACTAAATCGGTGAAAATCAAACACTTGAGCACACAACCCAAAGAGTAGATCTAGAGGTGGATTGTTTACCGTCGGCTGCATCGCAATGTGGCGAAACTTAGTTCTTCTCTGACACCTGTGTGTTTGCAGTTAATCTGTGCGCACTAAGTCATATGGTGAACGTGCTTTCTCTATATATGAAGAAGATCCGTTGGATTTCATTTTTGATATGATGATGATGGTCATTGTTGTCAGGGTGGCGACGTGGTGATCGTCCTTAACGCTCATGCAATAGGACGTTAAGCTTCGATTTCCTCCTTATCAAGGTCTTAAGCCCTCGCTCTCTTAGAAATTAATAGTCAGTTCAGTAATTTAATCCGCCCTTATCCCTTATGAGACGATCTACTGGCTCGGCGTGTTCGTACCACAAAGGCTAAGGGATCGACGAGAATCGTCTCATATTCGCTCTTAAAGAGCGGAACCGCTTTACCGGATGCTTTGTAGCTATGAACTAACTTCTCGTCTGGCACTGATGATTATGGGCTTTAGGCTTTACGGGTTTCGATCTAATTTTCCAGAGTTTTATTGTGACAACGCGAAAATGCTCAACCAGCAATTCACACTATAGCAGTGAATTTTCGTCTGCTATATTGTTAGTGTGTAAATAATATGACCGTGAATGCTCATGTTGATTTTGTATTTCTTGTTTCAGAATGAATTGTACTTATAGGACTGGCGCGGTAGAAACGTTTTTATTATTATTATTATTATTATTATTATTATTATTATTATTATTATTATTATTATTATTATTATTATTATTATTATTATCATTATCATTATCATTATTATTATTATCAATATCATCATCATCATCATCATCATCATTATCATTATTATTATTATTATTATTATTATTATTTATTGAATGATGACCAACAACACCAATGGCATCAACACGGAAATCAAAGTCCAAGGCCAATCCCTCAACACAGTGCATAGCTTCAAATGTTTAGGAGCCATTGTATCAGACAATGGTTCCCGACAGGAAGTCCTCTCCAGGATCGCACAAACAACTGCGGCCCTGACAAGGTTGAAGCCCATTTGGAAAGACAGGACCATCAGTCTACATTCCAAAGTAAGACTGCTGCGCTCCCTTGTCATCTCCATCTTCATATATGCTTGCGAAGCATGGACCCTCACAGCAGATCTCCAACGAAGAATACAAAGCTTGGAGATGAGGTGCTACAGAAGACTTCTGGGCATTTCCTATACCCAACACATCACCAACGACGAAGTCCGACAGACCATCACACAAGCCATTGGACAACACGATGACCTGCTCACAGTGGTGAAGAAACGGAAACTCCGATGGTATGGCCACGTCACCAGATCATCAGGCCTTGCAAAGACTATTCTGCAAGGAACAGTGCAAGGAGGTAGAAGAAGAGGGAGACCGAAAAAGAGGTGGGAGGACAACAATCGAGAATGGACTGGTTTGACACTGAGCGAAGCCATCAGGGCTGCTGAGGACAGAGAAAGATGGAGTATGCTGGTTAAACGATCATCTGTGGTGCCCCTACGACCTCAGAGTTACGGGACAGGATAGGATAGGATTATTTATTATTATTATTATCATCATCATCAGCATCAGCATCAGCATCAGCATCAATATTATTATTATCATCATCATCAATATTATTGTTATTTTCAGATGCCGAAAATGGGTTCAGAACACAAGACGCCAAGATCGTATTAGCAAGACAGCAGCGGAGCTAAACAAGGGAGGGTACATGTTGTGCACCCTTCACTTTGAACCCAGCCAGTTCGCTGTCCCAGAGGAGACGAAGCGATATCTGCGTATTTGAACAGTTGTTTTAGTGTTCATGCTGAGAGAATGAACGTGGAATGTGGCTGGAGTGTGCTTTAACCTTTAATGTTTTATTGTGCTGTTTTTGAAAAATATGCGTTTGGCAGATAGGTATATGTTTGTGGCTAGAAGAAACATATCATGCTTGATAGCTCAGTGGTCAGAGCGCACGACTTGTGTGAGTGCGTCTTTGGCGACGTGGGGTCGAATCCTGACTTCAGTAAACTATTGTGTGATTGCTGGATATTACGGGCCAGCGCCTTGAGAAGCTCTGTGAGCTTGTAAGTGCGCTATATAAGAGAAATCTCTTCTTCTTGAAGATGGCGTATTCATGTCAACCATTGAAGGATTCAGATTTTGTAATTGTCAAGAACAATTCTGCATATCCGAATAAAATCAAAAGGATCTTTAGTTATACAGCCGTATATTTACAATTACACATTTTCATCCGTTTTACTCTCTCTCTCCCTCTCTCTCTCTCTCTTTCTCCCTCTCTCTCTCTCTCTCTCCTTTGCACCACTCCTTAATGTTTTTACACTCCCCTCTCTCTCCCCCTGCTCTGTCAGTCTGTCTCTCTCTCCTTTGCACTACTCCTTAATGTCTTTACCTCCCTTCCCCCTACCCTCTCTCTCTCTCACTCTCTCTCTCTCTCTCTCTCTCTCTCTCTCTCTCTCTCTCTCTCTCTCTCTCTCTCTCTCTCTCTCTCTCTCTCTCTACTTGTGCAAAAGATCATCCTTGCTCTTACCCCCTGCCTCCCTTTAAAAGTACAACAACGCACACAAAGCAAAACAAT
Source organism: Oncomelania hupensis (assembly GCA_036898135.1). NCBI lineage: Eukaryota > Metazoa > Mollusca > Gastropoda > Littorinimorpha > Pomatiopsidae > Oncomelania > Oncomelania hupensis. Next base: position 131,987,853 of record CM072511.1, read on the forward strand.
ACCCACCCCTAAAACAAACACCCAACAAAATATAACAACACCAGGGTTCAGCCTGACACAAAAAAGCTATGGGCCATTGGGCCCCTCAGATCAAATTTCAATGGGCCATGATTTTAGCAGTAATTTACGTACATGTAAAAGATAACCTGGAGATATTATTACAGAAATTAAAACAAAATAGATTATTGTGAATGTGCAAGTGTTGTGAAGCATGTTTACCAACAAAACACTAACCAGAACAGGGATCAGTATTTTGACCTGACTCGGGGCTCACACAATCATCTTGCGTAGGATTAGCGGCGGTAGACTGTGGTTTAACAGCAGCAAACGACAGTCTAGACTGTCCTACTTCAAGTTTAGGTGTTTGTTTTTTTTTGGAGGGGGGGGGGGGGGGGCCCGCCATTTTCAAAGCGGCACAAAGAAAAACACAAAATCCTCCTTGCACGGATACAACATACGCGCAGACGATAGAAAATTCTGATTTGGAAGAATCGTACAACACTTCTTATTGGCTGAAAGATCAACATCCGGGCCCTCATAGCCAATCGCTGAACTTGCCTTAGCAAAAGCACGTTTGTCGCCTCCAATACAGTGCACTGTTATTGTGGTGGCGCACTGGTACCAAAAATCGAAGCGCCATTCGGCCCCTGGCAAGAATTGTAGATGGGTCATTTTTAATTTTTATGCGTCAATGGCGCAGGGCGCGCTAGTAAACTGATCCCTGCAACACAACCAAAAAACATTGAACATTTATCAAAATAATAACACTCTTAATATGCATCAAGATATATTAAGGCTAGATAGACTAATACATATTTCAACTACTCCCTATGATTTTCATTGCAATGCCTAAATCCAGACTGCCCAAAGGCAGTTTCATACAAGCAAAATAAACTGATTACAAGCCCCAAAAAATCGAACATTATTTTTTACCTATTGTCATATAAATACACAATATAAACTTGAAAAAGACGTTTTCATGATGTTGAAATGCTGCCCGAACGACGTGATTTTGATGCAGTAATGTATATTACCAACACGGTTTTCCTAACATCAAGGGACGCAACCGAGTAGCTGTACATCACTTTTTATATAGTACAATCCATTGAGTGACCAATCTTATAATAATTATAAGATCCTTGATCCTACTGACCAATCGCCAGATATTGAGCAGATGTTTGAGGTTTAAAAGTTCAAATAACCTATAAGTAGTTGTAACGAAAGGGATTATCTCAAGAAACTGCGTGTCTGCATGCGTGAGTAATCTGCGTGTCCTCCCGTCTCAAACTTCCTAACTCTCAAGAATTCTTTTGTTGTCACACCCCCTTCTATTACTAGAAAAATAAACCAACACAAATTTACATAAGTACAATCAAGTCAATCAATAATAGGAAAATCATAAAGTAGTTTTTGTACTCACGTACTTCGTAGAGATAATCCGTGAAATTATACACCACTCACAAAACGCACATATAAAGTTCCAGTCACCGTCGACAGAGAGAGTTACCCACAAGAGTCTCACGGAGGTTAGGATTCGTTGTGTCTTTTTTTTTTTTAATCCTCTGTCACCGTTTATATACTTTCTTCCGTTCCTCTCAATTTCTCCTTGTCCTTATCTTTTATCTGTCCCAGGCTTTCTCCCCTCTTCACCGTCCCCTTACTTCTACTCCTTTAGTCTTCCTCGGCCGCCGCTGTTGCTGTTGTTGCTGTGGCGGTTGCTGCTCCCGCTTCTTTCTTCTTCTTCTTCTTCTTCTTCTTCTTCTTCTTCTTCTTCTTCTTCTTCTTCTTCTTCTTCTTCTTCCTCTTCTTCTTGAAGCTTCGTCTTCTTCCTTCTTCTTCTTCTTCTTCCTCTTCTTCTTCTCTTCTTCTTTCGTTTTCCCGTTCCTTCTGCAGACACAGCTGCCAGAAGTTCAATACAACCACTCCGTGGTAGAGTCAAGAAAAGAATGATTATAATTTTGAATGTACATTGGTTAGCCGTCACATGACTAGCTCAACCAATCAGAATTTAGTTATCAATAAAAAATATTAGCATGTATATCTTCTCACAGGAAGAGACTACAATACAAAAAGTCATCGGACCGAAGTATTATAAAACCGGTCCGTGGCATTAGTGGACATCGTGATCGTTGTCGTCATCAGCAACACGTCACTGATTGCTGCAAGGAGGATGTACCGAGAAGAATAGAGGCACGGTGGTCTAATGGTAGTGCTTTGGCTTGCGGATCTGAAGGTCCCGGGTTCGAGCCCTGTCAGGGCCATTGTGTTGTGTCCCTGGGAAAGACACTTTACTCCCGTTTCCTACTCCTTCGGATGAGAGTATAAACCGAGGTCTAGTCTGTGTGTCGCATACATTCCATCATACCGGACTTTAAAGATCCTGACGCTCATATCCTAGACGGGTGAGTGCCGGTAACAAGAACACATCCAGCATGCACTTGGTCCTTCTCCCTCATCCCTGGCTGGCCAGGATAGTGCTTAGTTGTCCGGGCGTCAGACCATGTGCCCAAAGACCGCGGGTGGGCGTCTCGGGCGGTTTGAGTTAGAACCTATATCGGCCAGCGCCTAGATTCTGGTCAAGTACGGCGAGATAAGTGCGCTATAAAATCCTCAATAATAATAATAATAATAATAATAATAATAATAATAATAATAATAATAATAATAATAATAAGTTGTATGTTTTTCGTGTTTTTCTACATGTGTCTTCGTCTGCATGTCATGTCCAACCTCTCTCTCTCTCTCTCTCTCTCTCTCTCTCTCTCTCTCTCTCTCTCTCTCTCTCTCTCTCTCTCTTTCTCTCTCTCTCTCTCTCTCTCTCTCTCTCTCTCTCTCTCTCTCTGTCTCTCTCTCTCTCTGTCTCTGTCAAGACCCAGCCTCCTTGCTACTGCCAAGCGAATCATGGCCAAAATGGCAGAAGCTGTCAAATGTGATGGGCTTAACTACTTGCCTTTATGAAAATCCCCTGCCCCATCGTCCTCATATGTTATCTTCACGTCACACTTTACTTTCAACTTTCTTTCTGAAAGCTGCCAACACTCATCCTGTTTCAATCTAGAAGGCCGCGGAACAGAAAACCTGACGCTAGATCGCGTACAAGAAAAACTATGAGAGAGTAGATTCTTGAACTTAAAAGTGAACGATGAGAGAGCATGCTATTGTAGTCATTTGTAATTACTTACTGCAATACTTCTGCCTCATCATGATCTGCTGGAAGAGACGGAAATATTGTAATAAATAGGAGTTATTTACTTCGATACATCTGCTTCATCGTGATCTGCATGACGAGATGTAAGAGTTATAATAATTTCCATTTATTTACCGCATAATTTCTGCCTCATGAAGGAGGCGACACCTACTACGAAATGGGTGATGCAGATGTTTCGGGGCACACACTAGGCAATGTTTGGTGAAGCAACGTCAGGGCCGGTTAGTACCTGAATGGGTTTCTTTTCTTTTTTTTTTGATTGATTGATTGTTGCTTTAGGTCCAGCGGACTCTTCCGAGCCAAATCAGGACCGGACAACCCCCAATCCGCATAAAAGATCTGCCGAAACAACCCTAGTAAGAAAATTGTATGCCATCCACCGGCCAGTCACTTTACAATAAAGACATCCCGCGTTTACAAAAACAAAATAGAATACAAACATCATTATAAATCATCAACAAAACACATACATATAAAATGCCTATAGTGCTAAATAATAACATCATAGGAAGCCTAGCTTAACTGCGCGAGACAAACCCGAACCTTGTCTCGGCGAGACACCCGAGACAGTCTCGGCGAGACACCCGAACCATCCTTGCCCTTAACTAGGCTCGGCGAGCAATCCGAGACAGGATCGGCGAGAACATCGAGACGTGTCTCGCCGTGTCGCGGGCCGGCCTTTCGTCTTGCCGTTCGTGCGCAGCAAACCTGCCCGAGACACTATTTTGATTTGCTGAAAAATCTATCAATGTCAATGACAACTGATCTAAAGAAATACTACAACACTTAAAATAAGTAGGTGCACCAAATCCAAACTTAATTTAGACTAGAGAACAGTGAAAATACTGAATCAGTAAAAATAATAAATCATTGAATAGCCACTGAGCTGTTCAGCCAACTCTTGCACCAGTGCATGAAATGCACCTTGCTGGTGCCTTTGCAACACTTTTCTCTTTCTGCTGCCCCTTCGTTCTCGCTTAGGACATACAGCTCTAGAACAACGCCAAAATCTTCTGCAGTTTTCAATTCACGATCGAAGGCCGCCATTGTTGCTAACGTAACTTTGTCAGGTATGTCAGTTTCGACGCAGCTAAAAATAGACCCAGTTCAGAAACGAAAGAGCTCGCCGTGACGGCCGATCTCCTGTCTCGTCTCGGCTGGTCTCGGGAAGACCCAATTAAGAATGAAACCGCATTTTTGACCTTTGGTTCGCCGAGAAAAGGTTCGGGTTTGTCTCGCCCAGTTAAGCTTAGTGACCACCCGGCAGAAAGCGTCCAACACTCCCAAGCTGATCCAACAGACCTCATACACAAACAAGGAGTCTTGTCCAGGAAGAGTTTTCAAGAAAAAAGGTAGGTCATTGATCTAGCGAAGAAGAAGATAGTATAGCAGAGTGATAGGACAGAGCAGGAATGAGAAAGAGCAAATGAGGAAGATAGCGACAGTGGGAATTTAAAGCACTAAATTTCCAGAAAGTGGGGATACTACTATTTACCGGGTGACCATGCTTGAAATGCGATCATCGAACGACACAAATAATGAAACCAGCATGCAACGCACCCTAGTCCATCCAGCTGTGAAAGGGTACCTGGCCATAATTAGAACCGGGGAAGGTAAAGCAGAGAGGGAAAGGAGATGGGTACCGCCCTCTGTAAGCTGGCCCCGAGAAAAGACAGGTCCCAAATGCCTCTCTACCCAAAAACCGAAAGATTACGGTAACAACTTTACCGTTTATTGCGAAATAGAAGGCAGCGCAACACGGCGCCGTGACTTATCATCCTATCCTATCCTATCCCGTAACTCAAAAGTCGTTGGGCCACACAGATGATAGTTTAACCAGCGTACTCCACCTTTCTCTGCTGTCCTCAGCAAACCTCAGTGTCAAGCCAGTCCATTCTCGAATGTTGTCCTCCCACCTCTTTTTCTGTGTCCCTCTTCTTCTGCCTCCTTGCACCGTGCCTTGCAGTATGGTCTTTGCAAACCCTGATGCTCTGGTCACGTGGCCATACCATCGGAGTTTCCGTTTCCTCACCACTGTGAGCATGTCATCGTGTTGTCCAATTGGCTTGTGTGATGATCTGTCGGACCTAAAGCAATAATCATGTAATGTAATGTAACGTTGTTAAAGTGTTGGGTATAGAAAATGTCTAGGTGTCTTCTGTAGAATCTCATCTTTATGATTGGAATTCTTCATTGTAGGTCTGTTATGGGGATCCATGTTTTGCAAGCGTATAGGAAGATGGAGATGACAAGGAAGCGGCGCAGCCTTACCTTGGAATGTAGACTGATGGTCCTCTTTCTAAATGGGCTTCAACCTTGTCAGGGCAGCAATTCTTTGTGCGATCCCGGAAAGGACTTTCTGTCGGGACCCATTGTCTGAATAAATGGCTCGTAAATATTTGATGTTATGCACCGTGCTGAGAACTGGCCTTGGACTTTGATGTCCATGTTGATACCATTGGTGTTGTTGGTCATCATTTTGGTCTTCTCTGCGCTTATTTCCATTCCAAAGGATCTGGAGTTGGTGTCAAGCCTCTGCACCAGCTGTTCACGTTCTTGTTCTTCTCTAACCAATCCGTCAATGCCATCCGTAAACTGGAGGTTGGAGATTACACTACCCCCTATGCTGACTGTGCCTTCGTGATCTGCAAGGGCATCTGACATGAAGCGCTTCAGGAAGGTGTTGAAGAGTGTTGGAGATAGTAGACATCCTTGACGCATACCGATTGTTGTTCTGAACCAGATCCCGATGGCGCTGTTGTGGAGGACTGCACTAGTAGCTTTGTCATTCAGACTTTTGATGACTTCAATAATTTTAAGGCTGATGTTTTACACTCTCATGGTTGCCCATAGAGCTGCATGCCAGACTCAGTCAAACGCTAGCTTGAAGTTAACAAGTACATGATATAGATGTTGTTTGTGCTGTAAATATTTATCGCAGATTATTCTGAGGTTGAAAATCTGTTCAGTGGTACTTCATCCTGTCCTAAATCCTGCTTGTTCTTCAGCTATGATTTGTTCAGCTTGGCGTTTCAATCACTTGAGTATTATTTTCAGGAGGACTTTTCTGGGATGGCTGATGATGCGGTGATTTTCACAGTCCTGAAAAGTGATGACAAGTGCCACATCTTGTTATAGATAATGGTGAGGGCATCAATGATCTATTCTTCTCCTGCTTGAAGCAATTCTGCGGGTATTTTGTCCACTCCCGCTGACTTCACCTTCTTCAGCGATCGATTGCACTGCTGCCTCAACTTCTTCTTGGAGAATTGGGAGGATTTCTTCTTCTTCTCTGTTCTGCGGACATGCTAGAACTGACGGTCTCCGTTTGGTGTGTGGATGTAGAGCAGTATTCTGTCCATCTAGCCAAAACTTTTTGTTCTTCTGTAAGACAGCTGAGATGAAAGTGGTGGTCATGGTGTTGACATCTACTTCACAAGCCCCCAAAATGAGCAATGGTGCAAATGTCCCTCTAATTGTAATTTAGAATATTTTTGCCAGTTTCTGGTCTTGCAATTTGTCATGTCAGCAAAGGTTTGTCAGGACTCACTGTCTATTTAATAACCCTTTCAATACGAGATTTGCTTTAGTGAGTGCTTAACATTTGCAGGTTACTAATTGCACGTACAGTGTGGTTCGATACAGAAACGTAACTAATGTTTAAAGTTTCTGCGGCGATCAGCTGTGATGCATCTTAATGTGATCAAACAACCATCATATGCGTGTTTCTTAACTGAGTTTTGCAATTTGATTTGTTTCGCAATTTAGTGAATATTCTTCTTCCGTGCCTAACCTTGGAATGTAGACTGACTCACAGACTGTAGGCTCACATCCGGCATTCACTTGGTGGTTAGAGTTGGAGGCAGCAAAGCAAAGGTCCAGAGAAAAAATTTAAAATTTAAAGGTAATACCTACAGCACCAACAAAATCTATATCATGTGTTTGTAGACTTCAAAATAGCGTTTGACCGAGTCTGGTATGCAGCCCTGTGGGCAAACATGAGAGTGTAAAACATCAGCCCTACAATTATTGAAGACTTCAAAAGCCTGAATGACAATGCTACCAGTTCAGTCCTCCACAACAGCGCCATCGGGATAGGGTTCAGAACAACAATCGGTGTGCGTCATGGATGCCTACTCTCTCCAACACTATACAACATCTTCCTAGAGCGCATCATGTCAGATGCCCTTGCAGATCACGAAGGCACAGTCAGCATAGGGGAGAGAGCAATCTCCAATCTCCGTTTCCGGATGACATTGATGGATTGGCTGGAGAGGAACAAAAACCTGAACAGCTTGTACAGAGGCTTGACACTGCCTCAAGAGACTATGGAATGGAAATAAATGCAAAGAAGACCAAAATGATGACAACAACTCCAAAGGCATTAACATGGATATCAAAGTTCAAGGCCGATCCCTCATCACAGTGCATAGCTTTAAATATTTAGGAGCCATTGTATCAGACAATGGGTCCCGACAGGAAATCCTCTCCAGGATCCCACAAACTGCTGCCCGGACAAGGTTGAAGCCCATTTGAAAGATAAGACCATCAGTCTACATTCCAAGGTTAGGCTGATGCGCTCCCTTGTCATCTCCATCATCATATACACTTGCGAAACATGGATCCTCACAGCAGATCTACAAGGAAGAATACAAAGCATGGAGATAAGGTGATACAGAAGACTTTTGGGCATTTCCTATACAAAGCACATCACTACCAACGAAGACCACCACACAAGCCATTGGACAACACGATGACACGCTCATAGTGGTAAAGAAACGGAAACTCCGATGGTATGGCCACGTCACCAGAGCATCAGGCCTTGCAAAAACCATCCTGCAAGGAACGGTGCAAGGAGGCAGAGGAAGAGGGAAGCCGAAAAAGAGGTGGGAGGACAACATTCGAGATTGGACTGGTTTGGTTGAACGATCATCTGTAGTGCCCCAACGACCTTTGAGTTACGGTATAGGATAAGATAGGATAGGATAGGAAAGGTAAAAAAAAACAAAACACGTTCTTACAGAATAAATGTTCACAAGCCCCGAAATCCCGTTAAAGAGATTTAAACATAAAAATTGTGAGCGTTATTTTGGCACTGTCTCTTGTCATTTAACAATAATTGTCATTTTAGCACGATCTGTCCTTGTGTTTTGACTCTCAGAAATGACGGCTATATTGCCTGGTGAGACACTCGCGAGGTAACACTTGCCTGCGCGAAGAAAACGCGGTATATTATTAGAACTCACCATGCAAACCAACGTCAAACATCAAACAGAAGTTAGTAAGAACGTGTCCTCAAACGACGTGATGTTCAGAAAGTGCTACATTAACAAGTTCACGTAGAGGTAAATTTTATTATTTTGCTCCTGCACCCGAAAGACTGCTAAAACTTCACACCAACCTCGCGGCTATGGGATCTATTGCTACCTCACAAAAGCAGAAACTCGCGAAGACAACGCGGGTTCACTGTCTTCTCAGCTTCCACACAAAAGCCCAGGCAATCCCCGGTCTCCAGAGATTCCTCCTATAATCTTCTGTCATCACAGGCAAATTGCGCCATCTTAGCAACAAGGCAAGAAGGCTCTCCCCCCTCCCACCTATCTCGCTCTTCTCTGCCATTCCTTTTCATCTCTTCGTCCTCGAAATAGCAACCAGGATGTCGTAAAGAAGAAGGGGTAAGAGGATGAGAAGAAGGAGGGGAGGGGGTGTGAAGAGAGAGAGAGAGAGAGAGAGAGAGAGAGAGAGAGAGAGAGAGGCAGAGAGAGAGAGAGAGAGAGAGGCGAAAAGAGGGGAGAGGAAAACGACGTCAATTTGATTTAAGATGTTGATTTTTTATTTTTTTTTTAAAGGAAGAAGAGGAAGAGTAGACGGTGGCGAACTGGAAGAAGAAAGAGGAAGAAGAAGAAGAGTAAAAGAAGAAAAAAAAAGGAGGATGAAGAAGACAAGGAGGAGTAGGGGCAGAAAAGAAGAAAGAAAAAGAAAAGGTGACGTAAGAGGAGAAGAAGAGGAAGAGAAGAATGAAGATGAATGTGAATGGAAAGAGGATAGGAAGGAGGGAGAGAAAGTAACATTTTGGTTGGAAAGTTGAGTTGGTTGAATATTCTTTTTTAAAGGGATTGCTAATAGAGTTCGGTTCATGTGTCGTGTTTAAGCTTCCAAAAGCACGATGAAAATAATTTACGAATGGCTGAATTAGTACTAAGCAAACTAAAGGCAAAACAATGCCTATCAAAACGTCTTTATTGTACTTATGACCACACGTTTTTTATAAGCAAAAAAGTACTATCTATTATAATAAAATCGATGGGAAGTATATCGAGTGGACAATAAATGAGCATCGTAGGTCCAATGTGGTATGTGTATAACAACGAACAAAATTCGAGATGATTCTGCATCCAGTGATGATATACACAGTCGGATTACGAAAACACAGCAGTCTGACCCATTAAATCGGTTTATTCACAGGCGCCTGTATCTGGATGTGAAAGCGTTTCTTTTCAGAGTGCGCCTATCTTTATATTATGAATACTATATAGCATATACATGTAGACTAGAGAGCGATCCTATTAGGCTTCGGCATTAATTTTATTACATTCACAAACGGGCGCGTGTGTTTCTAATTGTTCATTAACATCTCACGGAAATGCGGCAGGTCGATTCCGGGTTTTCAATTGTCCAATGATGCTTTTTGCGGAAGCACAGCAAGCTGACTCATCCTTTTTTCTTTTAAATTAACTGTTCTGTGACGGTTTACGGAAACACGATTGACAGCAACTGTTTACGAAAAAATTGCAAGCCGCGCATCGCCCAATGGCAGTTTAAGGAAACACAGCAAACCGATCCACTGTTTTTAGTGCCCCAACAGAACAACCACCCATCTAATTGCTTTCCACATCTCTGAGGCCGACTGTCTTGCTTCCGTTGTTTTTTTTTTGTTGGACGATGTTTCATGTCGGTCCCTCTCACGAAGTAGCATCCTTACTTCGACGAACTATCTGTCCTTCGTTTGACGAACGGCTGACTATTCTGCTTCCGTTGGCATTTTTGTCAGACGATGTTTTATTTAAAATCCCTGGCGAAGAAACCGCTTTCCTTTGACGAACTATCCGTCCTTGGACGAACGGCTGACTATTTTACTTTCGTTGCCTTTTTGTGTCTATGCCGAAGTAACGGCTTCCATTGACGAATTGTCCGTCATTTTTTTGACGGAACTGCCTACTGTTCTGTTTCAGCTGGCATTATTGTCAGACGATGTTTGAGTTCAGTGCATTGATTAAGTAACCGTCTTTCCTTTGGTGAACTGTCTGCCCTTCTTTAGACGAATTATGAGTCTTTCCGTTGATGAAAAATCCGTTTTTGACGTACCTTTGAAATAACTATGCTTCTTTTAACGAACTATTCGTTCTACCTTTGACACATTATCCGTCCTTACTTAGACGATTTAATTATCCCCTCCTTCCTTTGATGAATTATCTGTCTTTTCTTTGACGAACTGCCCGTGCTTCCACTGACGAACTGTCTTTCTTTTGACGAACTATCTGCCTTTCCTTTGACGAACTACCCTACCTTCCTTTGACCAAACTATTCGATTTTCTATTGTGTGTCTGTTCGAGTGCTTGGCTGCCAGAGGGTCGATTTTTCTTTCTGTCAGCCAGGAGATTTCGATTGATAACATACTGGTAACCAGTACGCCAACATATCATAAATCACTTGGAATCTAAGAGCATGCGGAGCGTGTGTGGTCCAAAGCAACTCCGTTCGTTCCTGTGCCTGTGCTAAACAAAACCTCAGCAGCCGCAGTTTCTTACGGATTCTTTGCTTCAATGTTTTATAGGTGTTATAATATTGTTTTACTCTGGAAACAAAAATCTTCAATAGGTCTGCGTGTACCAACTGACATTAACAAATCGAACACAATGATGTTGCTTTATGAAGTAGGAGCTAAGTCTCCCTTTGTTACTTCTGGCACCAGTTTGGGAGAAAAGTAATGTCTTGCAAAATTAAATTTTTGTAATGCCAACACAATATTTCTTATCCTACATTATTGTTTTGTTGGTGAAAAACGTATGCGATATAGAAGAACACAGATAAAACAATAAAATAATACATCTAGCTCTCGACTGCATGTAGTTTTTAACCTCTTCTTAAAATAAATATGTTAGATATCTTATATAGATAACCTCTAATGGTATATTATGACTATATCTGCAGCTATTTTTACTAAAAAGCGAACAAACTTACACGCAATGGAAAGTCGTTTAGAGTATAAAACTCTCGAAACCTTTTATACTAGTTTGTTGGTTGGATGTTTAATCAATGTCCTCTTTACCTAAATGATATATACTTTAATACTAGTATACACAATAGCTTCAAAGGTATACAAATAAAAGTGTATACAGTTTTGATTTCGGGGAACAAAGTACTACAGAGTACTTTCAGAACAGGAATATTACTAATAGACTTTACCTAAAATGCTTCGTTCAGTTCATTCAGCTCAATTTTAAATCTTTCAACATTTCCGAGGATCCGAGAACGTACTATATTGTATGTTCATAACATTGATATTTGACATAAACTTTCCTAAAATACAACGTTCCATTCGATTTAATTATTTCAACAACAAAAGGTATGCTAAACAGTAATCAATTCAAACAGTTTTAAGTTAAAATAACACTTCCGTTCCAAAGTTAACTCTTTAAGCAAAACAGCATCCAGTAAAGTAGCTTCACTTAACAGCACAAGCCCCATTCCAAATGTAACGCTTTCCGAATGAAAATAAATTGTACAGAACAACATTTCAATTTAACACTAAGGAAAATATGAGAGAAAAAAAAACATACTGTACAATAACAACAGGCAAAAAAACAACACACAGCGAGTCGTCAGATAAAACCAAGCTTTTTTAGTTAATTTTAAAACTCTTTCTCAATGTAAAACAAGGCCTAATGCAAATGCTGTATTACAAATACCATTATTTCTAAGAAGAACATGCCATACTGTTATTAGAATCCATTTAGCCTGAGAACAGTGGGTTATACATAATGGACTATTGGTAGGTTCCACCGCTGGCGGCACTAACATCTTTAGTACTTTTACGACCCCCTTTAGTACCTGTTCGCTTCCTGTGTTTATTATCAGGCTGGAGCCACGTCCTTTCCCGCTGAAATGGAAGCAAACGAAAACGCTCCCAGACAAATAACCACCAAGTTCCAGAACCTGATGAGACCTACGCCTTGAACTTGCCAATGTAAGTAAGTGTGGCAGGGTAGGGTTTAGACACTCAGTATGATTGACACCTACAGTAGCGACAATGGTTTAAGAGACACCGAAAGCAGCGGCTTTTTTTTTTTAACAGAAACTCTTGACTTACATGGAGTGTGTGAGACTAACCGCTAAGTAATATCCGCTTGCATGTTTTGTGCGGTGGCTAGGAATTTACCAAAACCCCAAAACGCAATGTAATAATTCGGAATCTCTGGACTGACAGCTCAGACGAAGCTAAATTGCGAACCGCTAGTGAAAACAGTCCTTACCCTGTCAAACAGCTAAAAGGATCAATAACCTAGTACTATATAGTACTGTAGTATTTCCTATGGCGAAAATATATTTTTTGTCATTGTACGCATTAACAGAGACTGTAGACTATGTAGGTCTAGTACTGCTCTGCATAGGTACACTACTAATTTGCATTCATTTTACTCATGTTCTGATCTTTTCGCGATCTCCTTAGTTATCCTGCTGTGCGGCACTGAATTTTTTGTTTTTCTCATTCACGATCATTGAATAAAATTAGCAATGATCTTTGCCTCTTCTGACTGAAGACATTGTATTGATATTCTTAGGAGTTTGGAAAACGACCCCTAAACCCGTCTATCAAAAGAAGTATTCTTAATTTGTTTTGGCATGTGGCTTTGATTCTTCTTTTTTCTATGTTCGCTTTAATAAAAAAAAAAAAAGGGCTAAAACCTGTTTAGAAAAATATGCCTCGAGAAGCGTACCGATCTGTACAATAGAGTATATTTGCTGGAAATAATAAGTTTAAAAAATTCCCAGTTGGATATGGTATGTGTTTATGTAGTTAGCTGCGTTAACTGCGATGGACGACAATGAATGATATAAATCAGACTTTAAAACATGTTTAGGCCGATACAAATTACTCGGGAAGCGTCATGATCTATACACATAACAAAGAATGACCATGAATTGTAAAACCAAAAGATACTGCATGAACTCGTAAGAATGTCTTTTTTACAAAATAAGAAAAGACACGCTCTCTTGTTGGAGATATATTTGCGCAAGGAAATGAGTAAGCAAAGACTGGTGTTTTTTTTTTGTAGGAGATGCGTTTACGCAAAAAAATTAATAGACAATGACACGTGTCCTTGTTGTGAATATGATTTCGCTAAATAAATAAATAAGCCAAAAAAAAAAAAACACGTTCACCATGTTGGAGATGTGATTTTGCTAAAAAACAAAGTTAAAATGAGTATGAAGAGGCAAAAACACACTCCCTTGTTGGAGATATCATTACAAAAATACATAAATAAATAAGCAAAGAAGAGCGCTTCCTTGAAGATATGATTTCGCTAAAAAAAAAAAAAAAAGCAAAAATAAATATAAATAAAAACCATAAATGTCCTCGTTATATCAGGCATAAACATGTGTGGGCTGTAACACTGAGAATGTTGAAGTTGCTGGGAGATCAAAAGAAAATTGAAATTGAGACATAAGACATTATAAGACATTTACTCGTCCCAAATTCACTAAGAAAGCGCTATATCCGGCCACGAAAATTAAAAATTAAAATTGAAAAAGAATAGGAATACAAATATTTCTAATTTCTTTGAAAAATCACCAGTTACAATAAAGACTATAATACAAATTACACTGACGGTAATGACTGTGTGATTCTGACACCGTACCAAAGGGGACAAAAGACACTTAGGAAACTTAATATATGAAAATTGGTGCGCAAAGCTCCCAGTTGGGACTGATCGTTGTGACAAAATTTGCAGTATAGTTCGGTTGCTGACAAGGTGACAATAGTATACAGGATGTCAAATGTGGATTCTTCGTGGCTTGTGTGTGTGGATGGGGGACGGAAGAGATGGGGTGGGGAGGGAAATTCCGACCCTCTCCGTCTGTCTTCTCTATTATGCTAGCCCCATTTCCGGTGGAGGAAAATCGATGGAGGAGGAATGATTTGGTGTCCCTGATTGTCTTGGTCTCGTCTCAAGATCACTCGGCTATGAATGACCGCCGTGCTGGTCGTTGGAGATCGCTCTGCTGCGTCCTCTTATAATATACATCCGAGACTGACGGGCCTACTCCCGCTTTTCACTAAAGAAAAAGGCGTCCGTAGAATTCGCTACGCGGTATGGCCTAGAGCTCTTACATTACTGCACCTATTATAACTACAAACCTATAGTCAACAGATTCTCTTCATCCCTTCTGATAAATAGCATTATTGACAGACCTAGTATAATATTAGTGGGATTTCTTCATTTTAGGGCTGATCTTATTAAGGTTACAGCCTCAGTCTTGTTATTGTTGTTCATGAGTTGTTGTTATTATTATTATTGTTGTTTGTGTTGTTGTTGGTGGTGGTGGTGGTGGTGGAGCTGTTGTTGTTGTTGTTGTTGTTGTTGTTGTTGTTGTTGTTGTTGTTCTTCTTCTTCTTCTTCTTCTTCTTCTTCTTCTTTTTCTTCATACTCTTCTTCTTCTTCTTCTTCTTCTTCTTCTTCTTCTTCTTCTTCTTCTTCTTCTTCTTCTTCTTCTTCTTCTTCTTCTTCTTCTTCTTCTTCTTCATCTTCTTCATACTCATCCTGTTCTTCTTCTTCATAATGTTGTAATTATTGTTCACGTTGTCGTTGTATGTGTGTACAAATGTAAATTACTAAGCTAAGTCATCAAGGAACGCAAATGAAATCTGTATGTATTGGGAAGATGCTGACAAACCATTATGTTATGAACTCGCGTTTCCATAATTAAGTCATGTAGGTTCGGGCACTGAATAGCATGGACCCAACGTTTCCCCGGGCGTGGTAAGAGGCGACTACCAGGGGTGATGTCAGCACGGCATCACTGGGCGAAAGTCTTCTACACCCAACCACGTGCTCGGGGCCAAGGCGAGCCACACTGTACTAGTGGATTTCGGCTGTGGCCAACAGCCTGGAGAGAATTGGGCCCCGCCAGGTCTTTCTTGCCCAAGACACACCGTATAATGAAAAGAAACACTCACTCATTCCATACCGGATCGGTCGTCGCCTGGATCTCCAAGGACCGCACCTTCCGTTGTCCACCAGGACGGAGATGATCAGTGTGTTACTGATGGGCAACGTAGCAAGATCCGCACGAGAGGCAACATCGCCATATGAACATGGAATGACAGGACCCTAACTGCGTAGGGAAAATTAGAAGAAGTGGCCCACGAGCTGGACCACTATCGATGGAACATTTTAAGTATCAGCGAACTGCGCTGGAAAGATCTAAGTGAAACAACGACCGACAAAGACCACAAGCTTTATTTCAGCGGGAGATATGACAAGCATAAACACGGCGTTAGATTCTTGGTTTACAAAGAAATTCTAGCCACTGTCATGGGCTGCCGCCTAGTCTCCAATAGGCGTATTACCTACCATCCGTCTGAGAGCTGCCCCTTTCATCATCACCATCCAGACCTATGCCAACATCGGACTATGACAACAGCGAAGTGGAGGATTTCTATGAACATCTACAGGCTGTCGTTGACCAAGTGCCGAAGAAGGATATAGGCGATTGGAATGCTAACGTTGGCCAAGATGCGTACCACAATTAGGAAGACATATGTGGACCCTACTGCAACAACGAGACAAATGACAGAGGTATGAGGATCTTGGAATTTGCCAGATACAACAATCTGATACTGGCAAACACGCTTGGTCTCCACAAAAAATCCAGATGATGGACATGGCACAGTTCCATCGGGGAGCATCACAACCAGATTGACTACATCATGGTCAAGAAACGCTTCAGATCAAGCATCAACAATGGCAGGACACGCACTTTTCAAGGCCAATCCCTCAACACAGTGCCTAGCTTCAAATATTTAGGAGCCATTGTATCAAGCCAGGATCGCAGAAAAACTGCTGCCCTGTCAAGGTTGAAGCCCCTTTGGAAAGACATTACCATCAGTCTATATTCCAAGGTAAGGCTGCTGCGCTCCCTTGTCATCTCCATCTTTCTGCACGCTTGCGAAACATGCTCACGTCAGATCTACAAAGGGGAATACAAAGCATGGAGATGAGGTGCTACAGAGGACTTCTGGACGTTTCCTGTGCACAGCACATCACCAACAACAAAATCCGACAAACCATCACACAAGCTATTGGACCACACGATGACATGCTCACAGTGGAGAAGAAACGGTGGCTTCGGTGATTTGTCCACTTCGTCAGAGCATCAGCTCAGTCCAGGCCTTGCAAAGACCATCCTGCAAAGCACGGTACATTACATTACATGGTTGTTGCTTTAGGTCCAGCGGACCCTTCCGAGCCAAATCAGGACCAGAGAGACTGTGACGACACGAGTTTCAGCACATAACAGAGAGAGCTATATTTTGTGCGAAGTTGCACCTCTCTACTGTGTAGTGTACATAGATAGCTTGGCCGTTTTCTTTATTGCGTACGAAAGAATGCAGTAGCTCTAAGTCCACGTGCTTAACGTAGGGGGAGGGATATGTTGAATTAGCAGAGGGGTACTGAACGAGAACTCGACCGTTTTACCTGTGGCCTGGGTTGCTTTAGTAAGGCAGAGTCGATTTGGTGCTTTTTGCGAGAGGTCAGCTTTAGTCAGAAAAGTAACCTTGTGACTGTGTGTCAGACGAGTATTAGGTTTTTCCTTTCTGAAGGGGTGTTGTAATCGTGTATTTCGAACCACCCAAGGTCTTACGCCCTTGTCGGGGTAAGAATGTCTAAAGACTGTAAAAGGAGGAGTGTCATCGCCATTTATTGGAAATAAATGTAGGATTCTTTCCTAAGGTTGTGTAGTCCTCTTTTGGGCACCTGCCAAGGCTCAAGGTCTTTTAAAGAATTGAGATGTCCTTGTGTGAATAACTAGCAAATAGCCAGAAACGAATTAACTCTCAGACGAACCAGTGTTTGTACTGTGTTGTGGTCTACTGTGTTGGGGAGGTGTGTCACAGGCCGAGACCTAAACGGTGAGTAAAACCCTGTAATTCATTTCCTCAGTGGCGAGCGCTTCGAGACTGCGTACGCGAATGAATGATGATGAATGAGGGGGAAAGGGGACGTATTTTGATGAATAATGATTTATTGATTTTTGTATGATTTCATATGATTTTCTTGTTTTTTTTTACATAAACGGAAATGTTGTTGCTGTTGTTGCTAAAATGGGTCAAAGGTGACGATGAAGTATGCATGTTTTAGAGAGAGAGAGAGGTGGGGGATGTATGTGAAGGGAGAGAGATAATTGTACTATGCTGGAGAGGAGGTGAAGGAAGCGATGGATATGAGGGGAGCATGTTTATATTATAGTACGATAAGATAATATGGATGAAGGGAGATAACCATGATGTGTTATAACAGTTGAGAGGGAGGATGAGGATGGAGATGAGGATGGAATGAATTGGGACTGTATGGCTGAAGTATAGTCGTAATAATTATGTATATTTGTATAAACGACTGTGTTTATGGAAGAGATTGATTATTGGTATTAAGAGTTGCATCATATTATTGAGATGTGTGTATGGCATCCTGTGTGATTATTATTATTATTGTTATTATGTATAACCAGGTCAAGACGGTGGAAGGCGTATTATATGAATGTAGTATTTGAGTTTTGTAGGCAGACTGTTAAGACTATATATTTGTTTACAGGTTTGGGCTGTATTATGCTGTTTTGATACTTTGCTGACGTAGTTATTTCTCCACTACACCTGTACCATTGTGCCGGTTGTGCATCCGCTCTGGAACCTCTGCCTCTGCAGCTGAGAAGTGTAGACGTCGACGAGTTACTTCGCCAACACTGCCTCGTCTTTCTTTGGGATTGTGGGCGTCGCCATTTACCACAGGAACTTCACGCACCACACCCATGCACACGCAGATTTGCACGACACTCACATAAAAACATACTTCATTTAGTTAATGTAAATCATTCATCATATTGATTGAATAACTGCTTTAGCTCCTACTGAGCTCTGACTATCTGACAATTCCGAACAGTGCTTCTGACCTGCAAGCTAGCTTGAATAATAGTGTGAATTTATAAGATTTGCAGCTCCATTTCTTCAGTTGAAAATTGTATATTATTGAATTGATTGTTTACTATTATTTGCTGTACATTATTGTGGGAGAACCTGTTGATACTTAGTTCTGTTTTTTTTTTAGGTAAACAAGGGAGGTAATCGTTAGTAAATACTGGGGTGGGGGTCTTGATAGGGGTGGAGGGTGGTTAGTTCCCCATTGTCCTGTGTATGTGTGTTTAATTGTTGAATAAAAGAGTGTGATTGTTATTCTGGCAATTTGTGTTAGTTTATTTTGTTTGAGTTTCTATCTCCCCACTCGTTGTTGAGCTGACGTCGCGGAACCCGCTCGGGTGACGTGACAGAGACGTTATCTTAAAATATTATAAAATGCAAAGCACGGTGCAAGGGGGCAGAGGAGGAGGGAGACAGAGAAAGAGGCGAGAGGACAACATTTGAGAATTGACTGGCTTGACACTGAACGAAGCCATGAGGGTTACTGAGGACAGAGAAAGATGGAGTAAGCTGGTTAAACGATCACCTGTGGTGCCCCAAAGACTTCCGAATTACGACATAGGATATGATTGGATTTCCATATTCATTTAAGAAGACCACTACGCAGGTTCCAGGAGTCACATCCCCATCCAAACGCCTATTCCTGTTTTCAAGAGAAATTGGCTTGGAATTTAGACTGCACGAGCAAGAGTTCCTTATTAGTTCTGAGTTGGGGCTTTTTTTGAGAGCACTGACCTACATGGTATTTAAAGCGTCGGAGCTGAGTGCAAACCTACGGATAATCCTTCAACTTATGATAATGATGATGATGATGATGATGATGATGATGATGATGATGATGATGATGATGATGATGATGATGATGATGGCGACGACGATGGTGATGATGATGATGATGATGATGATGATGATGATGATGATGATGATGATGATGGTGACTGATATTGATATAGCGCTTTTTCTAGCTCCATGGGTGCTCAAGGCGCGGGTCAAAACAAGAATCCATCACAAGCAGCCCAGATCACCAACCTCCTGCTTTATGCGCATCATCTAACGCTCCATGAAACTGAGCAGTCCTCGACGACCGCAAAAGGTGTATGGGAGGAGGAAGGGGGAGGACCCTCGCTAGCTGATTGCATGTAACTGGCAAATCAGCGATCTAGCACATGAGTATCAGGATCGTCCGTGCTATGCAATGCATGCGCGCACAGAGTAGGCTCGGTTTTAACTATACTCTTTATCCGAGGTGGTAGAACTTCTGCAACAACATCTGACAACAAGGTGTTCGAGAAATTATACGATGACATCGTTACATTATCACTATTTAAAGAAGGAAATGTCAACAAAATATATCCTTTGGCGTTTGCAACTGCAACAGATAACGAGACTGAGGTGTTTGCCTTATGCTAGGAAAGCGTTAGCACTATGTAGAATACGCTTGCTGCTGGTTAACATTATTTGAAAATAATATAACCTTCGTTGAATTTGAAATAATTAATATTGAATTTGAGACCTAATATGATACATCAACTGGGATAGCAGAGCTCCAATGTAAATTTGAATGGGCACTACATTTGTTTCAAAAGCTTTTCGGAAAGACACTTCGTTTATCTGCAAAGCGTACGATTAAAAACATATTATTATTTCTGATGGATTGATGGCAGTGTCAATTGTTCGTAAATTATGTATGCACAAACGGCATTGATGACCAATACATCAACGTTTGGTCATTGGTGTAGCTGCATCGCAAATATTAGTATTTGACTTAAGCATAAGAGCTAGTTTGTATCGCCGTGGTATGTGCTTCGTCGTGTTCTTCATTTAGTGTTGCCGTCAAGCGGACTTGCCGTCAAATCAAGTCAATTACATTACATGATTATTGCTTTAGGTCCAGCGGACTCTTCCGAGCCAAATCAGGACCGGACAACCCCTGATCCGCATAAAAGATCTGCTGAAACAACCTTAGTGGTAAAACTGAAAGCTCCCACCAGTCACTTTACAATAAAGACATCCCACGCAGGGGACTCTGAGGCTGTACTCTAATTTATCTAACCCCCGTTTACAAAAACAAAATAGAATACAAACATCATTATAGATTATCAACAAAACACATACATATAAAATGCCTACATTACTAAATAATAACATCATGGGAAGCCCTAGTGACTACCTGGCAGAAAGCGTCCAATACTCCCAAGCTGATCCAACAGACCTCATACACAAATAAGAAGTCTTGTCCCGGAAGAGTTTTCAAGAAAAAAAGTAGGAGACTGGTCTAGCGAAGAAGAAGATAGTATAGCAGATTGATATAACAGAGCAGGAATGAGAAAGAGCAAATGAGAAAGACAGCGACAGTGGGAATTTAAAGCACTAAATTTCCAGAAAATAGGGATACTATTTATACTGAAACCCCCGGCACCCAAACGGGGGGGTATCAAGTCAAGTCAACAAATCTTTATTTCATACAAATCTGCACTGGAAATGTGGCACACCTTGTTGGACAAATTCAGGTACTAGGTATTTGTAAGGTGCTATAGGTATTAGTCACATCTAAATAGGCATGTGAGTTCTGGGTAGCTGACCTGGAGTTAGTATCTAAGCCAAGGAGCAGTGTTATACATACAACGCTCCAGGCAGCTGACCCAGGGTTATTTTGGAACGTGTACTTAAGCATACAAGCCCACAGATACCTGATGAGCTGTCTGGCACTGTCAGTCGTGTGACGGCAAGACAATGGCCGAGGCACGTGCCTCTTGCTGTCCTGGACAGCTTGGTCTCTCCACCGCCTGACAGTTGAAGCAATCTCCCTTGTCCCCCAGGACCCTGACCCACACGAAGTGTACTGTGAGGAAAAGAGCCCCACTTCAAATTCTACCCTGTCTTCAAACTCGTCTCCTTTTCCTTACTGACAACAAGCGTACTTTGGGGCAAATATAACGCCTCTATTCATCTCCTTTGCATGAAACGAGTGTAAATCTCTGCGATGTAACATTAAAGGGACACACTTTGACCACGCCCCCTCGACAGATCACTTTAACATTCACAGTGAGTGTTGACCCTCTCAAAAAAATAAGGTTAGCACAAAACACAACAAAATCTTTCTAAAGAATAGTTATTTTTAAATGAATAAATTCTGGCGTCCAACGGACCGACAAACGGACAGAACGACATAAAGACCGATATTTGGCTCGTTGTGATTGCCCCTGACTGTTTCAAAGTATTTCCTATAAATCTGGAAATTTAAAAATGAATTAATTTTTCTTTTAAACAACAACAACAACAAAACCAAACACAACACAGTGTTGATATAATATTAGATTGAATACTTTAATAAGCTAATATTTATGCCGTTTATAAATATTTTCCATTATAAAAACACTATGGGCGAAACATTATTATATGTTCATGATGTATCGATATGAAACATGCTGAGGTGATGGCAGAACTGGGCGTATTATCTGTGTAATTGTGTTAGCTATACGACATTGCACACAAAAGATAACCCCGGTCTTGGCGAACCAAACTTTCACACAGCAGATTTCATTAACGTAACATCATAACAAGAAGGGGTGGATGGTGGTGGCGATAGGGTAAAGAAGACAAGAAACAACCAAAGTGTTGACGTAACACAGTTCATCCCTGCACATGGTCACATAACTAAAAGCCCATGCTTGTTTTCTATTATTTCGTTGTCACCTTCGTATGCTAACCGTAACGTCATTGACATTCGTTGCTCGATCTTATATTCTAATCTTTTTTTTTTGTAAGCATGTTAATAAATGGTAAAAGGTTTTTGCCATAAACGATATGCCTTAATGACGGGATGCGTTAGCCATTTTCACAAGGCCACCTTAAAAATAGTGTTGACCAGCTGCCCACCTCCAGGTGTTCTTTTTTTTTTTTAAATCACAACTCCAAATTCTTAGTTGGGTTGACGTGGGGTGATTGTTGTATACTGCTTCTTCTGTTCTTCTGTATAAACTGCTTCCATCCAAATAGTAATCAGGCTTGTTGATGCTAACTTCTTGAATATAAGTACGTGTACACTAACCACCAAGCTCTCTCACCAGTCCAGCTTTTGTAAAGCTAACGCGTAGTTTGGGAACCTATTACGAGTTTCTAGCTGTGATTCCGAACGAGTTCCAACACAATAGATTTCAATTACGCGGACTCAAAGCTGCTTCGAAAGAAGCCATACAACATATTTCGTGTTTGTTTCCTTAAAAAGATGTCTGTTTTGGCTAGTTATACATTTCAACATCACAGCACAATTTTCAATTCAAATTATCCACATTGCCTGTCTGAAATCACAAAATATGAATAGAAATGCAACACAACTATAGAAAATAATTAAAATTAACCTTCCAAAAGTTATATCGATTTATTTGTTTACGTGTCTAGCTCTCTCATGGTAAGAATACAAATATATGATTTTGATCTACATCATCAGGGTTCCAGTGACGTTTTACCAAAAAAGGATTGTAATATTTATTGTGATGTATGTAGGCTTGCTTGAAATATGTGTCCGCACATGATACCTAGTTCTATTAGTTGAGTAGCTTAAATACAAGCAACTAAATGGATCTTAATCACTGTAGATATCATCATCATCATCATCATCATTTATTTTTAGTTTAGTGTTGATGTTACGGTTTTATTGCTTGAAATTGTATATGCAGATGGACACTGCACCAAGAATTTCCTTGCAGGTGTTTGTGGAGACAATAAAGATTATGTATTCTGTATAAACAAGCACTCCGATACATCCAATAAACCCCAATTTACACCAACTACTTTGTCTCTTTAAGACATTCTTACTGTTATTTATTACCTGTAGCAAACCACAACTAGGGGGGAAAACACCTACTACAAAAATGCTAAAGAAATACTAAACTACCCTAAGCCATACAACATCTACACTCTATAAAACGTGACACAGACTATATGAAATACTCAGTCTGCAAGCCTTTTAAAGTCATCTCATGCACCACCAAAATTTAATATGAGTTAGCATGTGGGGAAGAACACAGCGAAAAAGTTTGTTTTTTAATACTCCATTGTTGTCCATTATTTTTTTAATCAGAATCTGAATCAGCACAGACAGGGAATTAAATGACATTGTCTTAGAATTGCTCACAGTGCTGAAGAAATGGACCACGTCACCAGATAATCAGGTCTTGCAAAGACCATCCTGCAAGGAACCGTGCAAGGAGGTAAAAGAAGAGCGAGACCGAAAAAGAGGTGGGAGGACAACATTCGAGAGTGGACTGGATTGACACTGAGCGAAGCCATCAGGGTTGCTGAGTACGGAGAAACGATCTGGTTAAACGATCATCTGAGGTGGATAGTATAGGATAGTTTTAGAATTTGTGACATTGTTTTACAAATTCAGAGAGAACACAGATCAATCTTTATCAATGTCAAAGTGCTCTAATTTTTTGGCCAGGAAAATAAATAAACAAAATTAAAAACATTTGTATAACTTAAATAATTGTCTTACAATCTAAAAATGGAGGTCATTTTACATAGTTGACATGCATGCACTTTTACAAAACAGTCGCTTGGGTTCGTTGAGAACAGAATATCGAATGCTGATATCTACAAACAAATAAATGTCGCAAGTGACTCCTTTTCACTCCGTCGTACCAACATAATACAACTATAAGCAAACACTTGTAGATGCAGTTTCGCGTATGTTTGGTTATGTTCTTTTTTCCTGTCCTCTCTCTCTCTCTCTCTCTCTCTCTCTCTCTCTCTCTCTCTCTCTCTCTCTCTCTCTCTCCCTGCTTGTAACCTGACACTGTCCCACACGCTTGAATAGAAAGAGACTGGAAGATTGAGGCTGTGGCATCGTCTGTGCAATGGGATTGCAACTATCACCCTCCATTGCAGCAACACGTGTCTCTGTAACACTAAACAGCGTGGTTTGTCGACTAGAGCAGTAGTAGCCTTTAGTATAATTGTGCGTCTGAAGAAGTTCCAGACGCAGGCTGGTAACAGTGGCAGTCCCCGGTGTTACCAGAGGTTTCTTTATCAGGCCTGTCCATTACAGTTTCATGATGACGACGGCGACAACGATGATGATGATGATGATGATGATGATGATGATGATGATGATGATGATGATGATGATGATGATGATGATGAATACGCCGACGAAGAGAAATCCAAAAACGTATACAACCTGTCTACAAAACGTTTATGGTCAAGGACGCAGCCCAGCAAGGTCTGGTACTCTGTGTAAGACCGCAGTTCGTTGTAAGAATCAATCCTGTCCGCTTATTTTGGTGCCTGTGTAGCATCCCATAAGTACTCCACTCTAAAAAAGAACTCCCCCGGGGATAACCCAGAAGTACTCCTCGGGAAGTAAATCCAGACTGACTCCCCTCTCCCTACCCCCCTTTCCCGTAAGTATTCCCCTTGTAAAAAGGTGATTTTTTTTAACAATAAAAGAAATAAAAATGTAACAAACACGCAAGACATAAGAAATGCAGAGGGGAGTACTTTTGGGGCATCCCAAAATTACTCCCCCTCCTTGTTCCAAAATACTCCCGGGGAGTACTTCCGGGATGGCCTAGATTTACCAAGTCTAGAAGGAGAAAGGGGGGGGGGGGCCGAGAGTACTTCTGGTTCAGCCTGGCTGTCCCCGGGAGTACTCATGGGAAATTGGGGAGAGTACTTTTGGGATATCCCATATGTACTCCCCACCCAATTTTTTTTATTCTTCCCTAATGGTGTGTGTACTTGTGAGATATCTCAAAATACCCCAACACTAATCATTTTCTTATTTTTCTCGCACGGGTCGGGGTGGGGGAGAATACATGTTTATTGCACAGCGGTACAATAAACACTGTAGGCCTACAATTATTTTTTTTAAAGTAACAAAAATGTGTATTTAAAATAAGAACTGAAAACAACATTATATGGTTAGAGAAAAATCCTGTTTTGCAATTAGGGGACGTGGCTACGGTGCGCATTGAAGTGGCTTCACTCGCCTAGTAGAGAACACGACCTCACGCCCTCTCCAGTTAAGGCTATATTCAAACTCCTTGGGAACGACCCAGCGAGTTCTTTTGGTGTTTATTTTTTGTGTGTGTGGAGTGGTGGCTTGTGGTAGACAAAAACAAAATAAACAACTTGTGTGTTTACGGTAGCATGGTCCCCCAAAATAGGATGGATAGGTTAAGATTGTTAGTTTGTTCTATCCATATGTGGAAGTGTACAAGTATTAAAAAAAAGTTTGCAAACGAAATGAAGCAAACGTACACAGACACAGAGAGAGAGAGAGAGAGAGAGAGAGAGAGAGAGAGAGAGAGAGAGAGAGAGAGAGAGAGAGAGAGAGAGAGAGAGAGAAACTGAAACTGAAACTGAAAAACGTTTATTACATAAGGATAGTAGCTTTAGGTCCAGAGGTCCTTTCTTCCAGCTAGTCCTTAACAGACAGAGAGAGAGAGAGAGAGAGAGAGAGAGAGAGAGAGAGAGAGAGGAGAGAGAGAGAGAGAGAGAGAGAGAGAATCAAGAATTATGAAGAATCAAGGACGGGCTAAGGGCAGAAAGATGAGAGAAGGTGATGATGGGGGGTGTATATCATATAAATGGCCCCTTAAGCGAGAAGGAAGTGGGAATGGTAGAGTATATATGGGATATTTCAAAAGTACTCCCCCTAGTAAAAACGCGGACCATACATTAATAAACATTGCAAAGAGGAGTATTTCTGGGATATCCCAAAAGTACTCACTCTTGTGAACACAGACAAATATATAAACAGTTAATGGGGGAGGAGAGGGGAGTCATTCTGGGAAAAGGGGTTGGGGGAGTAGCTCTAGGATATCTAGGGGGTGTACTTCTGGAACGCTACACCGGCTTATAAACCACGTGTCATAATTAACCGCTCTGGACTGCAGCACCAGTGACAACACGGCCAGACCTTCCCATATTCGCTAATAAAAAAAATATTACCGATAGCACGCAATCCGAAAAAAATTGACATTTAAAACAAACAGTTGTATAACTAACGCTCCAACTAACCTTCTCATTAGCTAAGAAATTGAGTTTCTAACCAACGAAAGAACGAACGCATGAAAGTAAAATTACTGTACTTATTAAGAAACGATGGTTGGTTGGTTGGTTTATTAATGTCTTGTTCACCAAAGATGATAAGACACAAAAAAGGGTGGGTGGGGGGTGGGGGTGGGTGGTGGAGGAAGACAGTTAAACAAATCTAGCTACTGGTGTATCAATTAAGATTTTTGCCACGACGGTGCATAAATCTAAATCAAAGTCTGCTAGACTTGTTTTCCTGTCTAAGACTGGAATAAACAAGGGGTAATAACGTTGCAATCAAAAAGAATATGTTTAAGTGAGAAGGGCTGGTTACACACACATTCAATATTTCTACAATATTTGGTCCGCACAGCATCTAGTAGTATTCTATATGACATAGAATAAATTACTCTTGAAGTTTTGTAAATCACTGCGGTATTGAACATTGCCTTAGTATTAAAGGATTGTGTCATATTCCTTTCAATTTGGTTTTGCAATTCCTTGGATGATGGAAATATATCAAGGAATTTTGCATTAACATTTAAGTTCAAGTTCAAGTTCAAGTTCAAGAATACTTTATTATCTCAACAGAGAAATTATGACATACAATTGCTGATCGGTATGAAACATTAAAACAATACATACATAGATAAAACAAGTACACAGTAGACTACATCTATAATAAATTTCCAATATGAAATGACATCTCAAACATCATCACAAACATCAAAATCATACAAAAATATTACTTAGCGCTTATTTAAAAACTCTATAGATTTTGGAATAAAACTGTTTTTTTTTTGTTCTTACAAGAGAACATTTAGGCACACGCAGTCTGCGACCAGAGGGCAACATTTCATAATGCTTTGCTAAAACATGTGAAGTGTCTTTCATAACCACTCCCGCCTTCCTCAACACACGGTATCTCAAACTGTTTTGTCTTTCACCCGTCACTCTCGCACACACTCTCACCAATCTGTCAAGCACCTTTAAGGCTCCTTGCTTAGCTTTTCTGTCAACTATGTCATTATACACCAATCCACAGTGTGTAGGTACCCAGCAAAAGCTTATTTCTGTACCATTGACTCTGAGGCTATGTATAGCATGCTTAATCTCGATGATTAACTCTTTCCGTCCCTTGTGAACTTGAGATTGCAATGCCTGAAGTACAGACAAAGAATCTACACAAAATACAAGCCTTAAAAAAATTATTTGTAAATAATTTTACTAAGAGCCATTAAAATAGCAACTAATTCTGCAGTAAAAATTGATCTTCCATTTCCTAGATGAAAAGATTCTTCTATATGCAAATCCGGTATAATATAAGCAGCACCGGTGCTTCCTGAATCTAAAACAGATCCATCTGTGTAAATTTTTAAATGCTCTGAGTAATTTACACTTAAATGCATCCTAGCTTCAACTGCCACAATGTTTTCATTTTGTTTTTTGTTTTCATTGCAGTAATTTATGTCAAAGTGAGCAATTTCGATTTCCCATGGTGGTAAAGGCCAAAAAAGATCTTGTTCAACATTTTGAAGTACATTTACATTACTGTCACGTGGGGTTTATGGGCTCTGCACAATGGAATTATGGACCCTCACGTTTATTCGGTGGGAACTGCTAGTAAGTCACCCTATGAATTACTTTAATAAATTTATTTGTTTAGCTCGTTCTGTGTTAAGGTTGGGGTA
Organism: Oncomelania hupensis; assembly: GCA_036898135.1. Taxonomy (NCBI): domain Eukaryota; kingdom Metazoa; phylum Mollusca; class Gastropoda; order Littorinimorpha; family Pomatiopsidae; genus Oncomelania; species Oncomelania hupensis. The sequence goes on from CM072511.1 coordinate 132,016,051, forward strand.
CAGAAATAGATAGAAAAATGGTAAAAGAATACTGTCACACTAGCTTTCACACGGCTATGAATCATATGTAGTCCAGCCACTTGATAACAGTTAAAATCACACATTTATTTCTTCTACTCTATACAAGATTCTCTAAGTACTAATCTAACTTAAAATGTCTCAGTCACTGCTAATAGTTCGATCGCTGATAGTCTAGGCAGCTGTTATATCTTCCTCGGGCACTTTCTATTATATCTCATGTAGATTTGGACAACTGTGGTCCGTTTTACAGTTTCTGAAGAGTTGGACTACTGTGGTCCTGTTATGATCAGTTTAAGTGCACCTTCGCCTTATGCACTTAACTCATGTGTGGGGTGTTCGAAGTCCTTCTGTGAGGTAGCTTCTGGTACACCTTTGTCGTTGTGTAGTTGGGTTCCCTTGCCACGCTGTGGGGTCTGACAGGGTGTTTCTTCGGGTAGCTCCTTCCGTCTTGTGCGGTAGAGTCTCCTCGACCAACTAGTCGTTTCTGTGGAGTGGGGTGCACAGGATAGCTCGGGATAGCTCGGGATAGCTCGCCTGCTCGTCTGTAATATAAGAGACGAAATTCTGCACAACCCTGAATAATCGGTTTGTGCAGAGCGTCTCACTGAAAGCCAAGTAGCCCTCAGTGATAGCTCCACATCTCTATACATAAGCGACGAACATTCTGCTACTTCTGGGGTCCGCTGTAATCTCACTCTAAATTCCTATACATACATAAATATCAATCGTGGCTAACTATACACATCCAGAATTAATAATAATATAAACATTCAGTGGTACAGCCACTGGTCTGCAAACATACATATAAGTTAAACAACAGTGGTTCCGTACGGGATACAACATGGCGGCGCAACCGGTCGTGTTTCGCCTCGTGCTCGGCTCTTCCACGTGGTACGGCAAATTCGGATTAATAATTCACATTTATGCATAGCAAATTCCACAAACATAATTTCAACAATAATACAAATATATCACGATGAAACAGAAGGGTGTTCATTTACCTGTTTGACAAGTTCAGGCCCGTGATGACTTGAGAGAATTCTAAGATTTCTAAGTCCTGCTTCCTGGTCTATGAGTGTAGAGATTTCTCTAGCTGTGGAGATGTTGCCTCTACCTCGTCTCACACACGACTGATTCAAACTGTGTTAGGCTCTGACACAGTCAAAACTGCTCTACCCACTGAGCCTGCTCTGATTGGTTAAAACGGTCCGATTCAAAACTCAAGTGCTGACTCACTGCGATGTGGGTCGGGCTCGCGGTGTGTGGTCTGCTGTGTAATTTAATTGCTGCTGTGTAATAGTCTAACTTCTCTACTGTTACAAAGACTACACATGGCTAAATAGTCAACAAGCAGAGTTAAGACTAGCCAGTTCGTGACAGGCTCCCTCAACTGAAAAAAGGCGATGACTACTGGATTCGACCTTTTTCTACTACAGAGCCTAGTTTAACACTGCACTATCCTAGGGTCCTATTTACACACTAGTTAAGTTGCTCTGCCTGAGCTGCAATGCTGTGCCAGGTAGCTATGGACACTAGTGACAGGGTATTACTGGGCGGGGACGAATTCTGGTGCTGTGGCCCTTAGTTGTGTTGGGTGGGCGCCAGCTGCTGTGTCCTCCACGAGATGGCGACTGAGGTAGTCGGCTCCGTGGTTCTCTTTGCCGGGGATGTACTCGATTTGGAATGAGTACGCCTGAAGGGTGAGTGCCCATCTCATCAGGCGAGAGTTCAAAGATTTGGAGGCTGCCAGGAACGATAGTGGTTGATGGTCCACCTGAACTGTGAAGTGGGTCCCATACAGGTAGAGTTGAAATTTCTGTATGGCCCAGACTAGTCCAAGACATTCTTTCTCCGACGTGGCGTAGTGGGTCTCGGCGGGTCTCAATTTTCTGCTGGCGTAGGCGACAGGGAATAGTGTCTCTGTGTTCTTGGGGTCGCGCTGTAGCAGTACTGCTCCGAGGCCTAAGTCGCTTGCGTCGGTGCGAAGAACGAATGGCTGAGTCAAATCGGGTAGGTGGAGTACTGGCGCCGATGTCATTCTGTCCTTGAGTGTTTGGAATGCTGTCTCGCATTCGGCTGTCCATACGACTTTGTCCGGGGCGATTTTCCGGGTTCCATTTGTCAGTGGCACGGCGATGCTGTTGTAGTTGGGGATGAACTTCTGGTAGAAGCCGCAGAGTCCTAGAAACGACTGCACTTCCTTCTTGGTCTTGGGCCTAGGCGCGTCGAGTAGGCGTTTCACTGTCTTTTCTACCGGTCGCAGACTTCCTTGACTGATGGTGTGTCCCAGAAATTCTAGCTCTGTGAATCCCATCTGACATTTGGTGGGTCTTGCCGTCAATCCTGTGTCTCTGAGGCGGGCGAGTAGTTGCTGTAGGAGCGTGACATGTTCCTCCCACGTAGGTGTAGCGATGAGGATGTCGTCCATAAACGAATGTAGGTGCTCGCTGCTCAGGGGTGCCAGGAGTTTTCGCATCATGGCGCTGAAGATGCTGGGTGCGTTGTGGAGTCCGAATGGAAGCACGTTGAATTCGAAGTGTCCTTCCATAGTGCTGAAAGCTAGGTACTTTCGGACTTGTGGTTGTACTGGTATCTGGTAGTATCCTTTGCTGAGGTCGATGCGTGAGAAGTACTTCGCTCGCTGTAGCTTGGCAAATAGGTCTGTCTGGTCCGGGAGTGGCTCTGGCTGGAACTGCGTTACGGCATTCAGCAGTCTGAAGTCGATGCACAGTCGATGCTCTCCGTTGGGTTTTCGCAACAATACCGTGCCTGCGCTGTAGGGTGAAGTAGACTCTGAGATGATTCCGGCTGCCAGTAAGGTGTCTATCTCTTCCTTGATGGCTCGCTGCTGCGACAGTGGCATCGGGTAGAGCTTCTGGCGGACGGGTGTTGGGTCGGTCACCGTTAAGGTTACTTCGACGAGGTCTGTCCTCCCTGGTCGGTCTGTGAGCACAGTCTGATGATGTCGAATGACCTGTAGTACTTGCTGTCGCTGTTTAGCGGCTAGGTCTCCGTTGAGTATCACGTCTTTGTAGGTTTCCTTGGAGTGCAGGGGATACTCTACTGCATTGGTCTCCATGCTTTCTCCTTCTTCCGCGATGGCGATGGCTAACAAGTTGTGAGTGTTGGGGGTCGCTGGTCGGTCCGTATACTTTTTAAGGAGATTGATGTGGTGGTATCGGGCTCTCCCGTTCGCCTCTACTTGGTAGACTGTCTTGGATTTCTTGGCAGTCACCCGGTACGGTCCTCTCCAAGCGATGTCCAGCTTGTTGGTTCCACTTGGAAGTAAGAGTAGCACTTGATCGCCGACTTGCAGTTCTCGGTCCTTCGCGTGGCGGTTGTAGTACTTCGCCTGACGGGCTCTTGCCTTCTTCAGTGCTTCACCAGCTTTCTTCCACGTTGCTTTGAGGGTTTCCTGCAGGTCTGCGACGTACTTGGTGGCACCTCTTGGTGTGTCGTCTATCTTGGCTTCCGTCCAACTTCTGCGTAGGGCTTCTAGCGGTCCTGCTAGAGGTCTGCCGAATAGCAATGTTGACGGGGTGTAGCCTGTGGCTGCATGGGGCGTTTCTCTGTATGCGAACAGTGCCGCATTCACGTAGGTGTCCCACGCTTCTGGATTGTCGTCGGCGACTTTCCTGAGTATGGTGAGAAGGGTTCCATTCAGTCTTTCTACTTGTCCGTTGCTGGCTGGGTGGTATGGTGGTGTGCGAATGTGATGAACTTGTATCAACTCGAACACGTCTTGCATCAGGCGGCCGGTGAACTGAGATCCGTTGTCCGTCCTAATGCTGTCCGGGAATCCGACTCTGGTAAAGATGGCGATGAGTGCATCTGCAATCTTCTTGGTGTCGATCGCTGGCAACGGGACTGCTTCGCACCACATCGTACATGCGTCGACGAGTGTGAGTAGAAATCTGTTCCTCTTCTTGGTCATGGGCAGTGGTCCTACTATGTCTACTGAGACTTGCTGGAGTGGCACGCCGACTACTACCGATGGTCCTAAGGTAACTGGTACGGTGTGATGTCGCGGGGAATATCGTTGACATTGGTGGCAAGATTTCACGTAGCGCTTGACATCCTCCGTGATTCCTGGCCAATAGTAGTGTGCGCTGATTCTCTGCACTGTGGCTCCAATTCCCATGTGTCCGCTGAGTGGCATGCTGTGGCCTAGTTCTAGTACTTGGGCTCGAAGGGTGGCTGGTAGTACTAGTTGGGTGTGATCTCCATCTCCTTGTCGATGTAGAACTCCCTCTTCCATGTAGAAGTCTCCCTTGTGCGGGGGTGTGTGCGCCTTGGGTAGCTTCTGGAAGCACTTCGCTATCGAGGTGTCTTCTTTCTGTGCTGTTTTGATCTCTTCGAGTCCTGGATTCGGAGCGAACTCGGGCTGGGGTGGTTGGGTTTTAGCTTGGGCCCTGGTTTGCACTGCAGCTATCTCTACAGTTTTAGGGGGCGTGCCTAAGAACACATACCTACAACCTAGCACTAGATCATACAGGGGTTTCTGTAAAACAGCTGCTTGGATTCGTCCTGTGACGTACCTACTCTCTACTTCGATCCAAGCTATTGGGCAAGTAGTCGTCGGTTTCGTCAAGTCTGCTCCTTGTAGTTCGACTGTCTTGTCCGTCAAGTCCGCGCGCGATACAAGAGATTCGCTAACTATCGCGTCGTATGATAGACCTGTGTCATACAGACAGTTCGCTTCTTTTCCGTTGACCTTGACCGTGTCTGTCACCGATGGGTGATCTCCGATTGTGTGTGGCTTGTTACCGCTACTTTGAGTTAGAACTCTGTGCGCTGGCCGGCTTTCGCGCTCTTCCCTACGTTGTGCGGCCAACTTGAAACATTCTGCGGTGGAGTGATTGTTTCTGTTGCAGAACGAACAATACCGTCTCTGTTCTGCGGGACCTCTTTTCCCGAATTCCGTGTTGGGTCCTTTATTTTGCCCAGGTCTGGGGTTATTCGGCTTATTCGCGGTGCGCTCTTCCCGGTTAGGGCTTCGTTTCTGTGCCTCTTTCCCGTTAGGCTTTAGGTCTCGCCTGAAGCTCTTGGCTTCTCCGTGTGCGGCCACGTACCTATCTGCGACCTTGACCAGATCTTCCAGTCTTTCCGCGCCCTGCTCTACTGAGAATGTTCTCAGCTCGGGGGTCATGGTTTCCCGTAGCTGTTCCCATACTAACAGTTCTGTCAGTCCATCATACGTCTTAGCCGTGGCTGACTGGCTAATCCACTTATCCAGCGTTGTGGACAACCGATCCGCGAACTGCGCATAGCTCTCTCCTTTCACTCTCCGATTGGTGCGGAACTTTTTGCCGGTAGCATTCTCCTGTTAGTTCGAATCCCGTTAGGAGTGCCTCTTTTACTTTGTGATAGTCAGTCACTCTGTCAGTCGGTAGCTTACTGTAGATGTCATAAGCCTTTCCTCTAAGCCCTTGACTAAGCTTAAAAGACCAATGAGTGGGATCTAGTTTGTACTCTGTTGCTAGACGCTCAAACCTAGTCAGATAGAGATCTAGACCTTCTTCTCTCTCATTGAATGTTCCCAGTGGAAATGACATTCCTTGTACAGGGTTGGATGCTACCTCTAGCTGATCTGAGTGGGAAGGGGTTGAGGAAGAACTTGAAGCTCCTGATCCCATTCTTCTTAGCTCTAACTCATGCTGTCTGTCTTTTTCCTTTTCTGCCCTCTCATACTCCCATCTCCTAACTTCTGCTTCTCTCTCTGCTGCTAATGCTGCCTTCTTCTGTTCTCCTTCTAATTCTAATTTCTTCTGCTCTGCTTCTAATTTCTTCTGCTCTGCTTCTAATTTCTTCTGCTCTGCTTCTAGTTCCAGTTTCTTTTGCTCTCTTGCTGCTTCTAACTCTAGTTTCTTCTGCTCTGCTTCTAATTTCTTTGCCTCTCTCTCGGCTGCTCTCTCTGCCTTAGCTTCCTGTTTCTCTACCTCTGCATTTATATACGCAATTAGGTCTCCCCCTGCTAAGTGTAAAGCTTCCCCTAATTCCTTGAAGCGCAATCTCAAGGCCACTGGGTCCGACATTGCCAAACGTGTCTATGAACAACCTCTAAATCACGTGGAATACCAAAACACTAGCAATATTGCAATTCAATAACAACAATGCAAAGACCATAAAATTCGTAATCAATAATAGAATAAAACAAGAGTCAAATGGCATACAACAGTTATTTAAGCAAAACCTGCAAAAGAACAATGCAACATACAGGCACAAAAATTATTGAAGCAAACGAGTTTTTAACTACAGAATAGTGCACCACAACTGATCAGTCTCTGTTACCACTATTCTAAGTTATTCTACTACTACTACTGTTATCTAATTTTATTGTACTTAGGTCCGGTTATACCCAATTCCTATTATACACAGATCCTAGCTAGGCTCGCCAATTAAAGTGTCACGTGGGGTTTATGGGCTCTGCACAATGGAATTATGGACCCTCACGTTTATTCGGTGGGAACTGCTAGTAAGTCACCCTATGAATTACTTTAATAAATTTATTTGTTTAGCTCGTTCTGTGTTAAGGTTGGGGTACAGAAATAGATAGAAAAATGGTAAAAGAATACTGTCACACTAGCTTTCACACGGCTATGAATCATATGTAGTCCAGCCACTTGATAACAGTTAAAATCACACATTTATTTCTTCTACTCTATACAAGATTCTCTAAGTACTAATCTAACTTAAAATGTCTCAGTCACTGCTAATAGTTCGATCGCTGATAGTCTAGGCAGCTGTTATATCTTCCTCGGGCACTTTCTATTATATCTCATGTAGATTTGGACTACTGTGGTCCGTTTTACAGTTTCTGAAGAGTTGGACTACTGTGGTCCTGTTATGATCAGTTTAAGTGCACCTTCGCCTTATGCACTTAACTCATGTGTGGGGTGTTCGAAGTCCTTCTGTGAGGTAGCTTCTGGTACACCTTTGTCGTTGTGTAGTTGGGTTCCCTTGCCACGCTGTGGGGTCTGACAGGGTGTTTCTTCGGGTAGCTCCTTCCGTCTTGTGCGGTAGAGTCTCCTCGACCAACTAGTCGTTTCTGTGGAGTGGGGTGCACAGGATAGCTCGGGATAGCTCGGGATAGCTCGCCTGCTCGTCTGTAATATAAGAGACGAAATTCTGCACAACCCTGAATAATCGGTTTGTGCAGAGCGTCTCACTGAAAGCCAAGTAGCCCTCAGTGATAGCTCCACATCTCTATACATAAGCGACGAACATTCTGCTACTTCCGGGGTCCGCTGTAATCTCACTCTAAATTCCTATACATACATAAATATCAATCGTGGCTAACTATACACATCCAGAATTAATAATAATATAAACATTCAGTGGTACAGCCACTGGTCTGCAAACATACATATAAGTTAAACAACAGTGGTTCCGTACGGGATACAACATGGCGGCGCAACCGGTCGTGTTTCGCCTCGTGCTCGGCTCTTCCACGTGGTACGGCAAATTCGGATTAATAATTCACATTTATGCATAGCAAATTCCACAAACATAATTTCAACAATAATACAAATATATCACGATGAAACAGAAGGGTGTTCATTTACCTGTTTGACAAGTTCAGGCCCGTGATGACTTGAGAGAATTCTAAGATTTCTAAGTCCTGCTTCCTGGTCTATGAGTGTAGAGATTTCTCTAGCTGTGGAGATGTTGCCTCTCCCTCGTCTCACACACGACTGATTCAAACTGTGTTAGGCTCTGACACAGTCAAAACTGCTCTACCCACTGAGCCTGCTCTGATTGGTTAAAACGGTCCGATTCAAAACTCAAGTGCTGACTCACTGCGATGTGGGTCGGGCTCGCGGTGTGTGGTCTGCTGTGTAATTTAATTGCTGCTGTGTAATAGTCTAACTTCTCTACTGTTACAAAGACTACACATGGCTAAATAGTCAACAAGCAGAGTTAAGACTAGCCAGTTCGTGACAATTACAAGGACCAACAAAAAGGTCTTTAGTATAAGTTGCAAGGGTTTCATAGGCTTCATATATTAAGAAACGAATTATTATATCAAAATACTACTTTAAAAGCTATTTATTTTAAAAATTGGTAAATGACACAAAATAATAACTAAATAAATAAATTGAAAACAGAATTACCAGCAAGAGCAGCAGCACTAGCACCACCTTTGATATTATTATTATCATCATCATCGTTATCACCATAATTATTATCATCATCACGATTATCACAATCACAATCAGGGAGGCACGGTGGCCTACTGGTAGAGCTTTGGCTTGCGGATCTGAAGGTCCCGGGTTCGAGCCCAGAGCGGGTTATTGTGTTGTGTCCCTGGGAAAGACACTTTACTCCTGCTTTCCTACTCCTTCGGATGAGAGTATAAACCGAGGTCTAGTCTGTGTCGCATACATTCCATCATAACGGACTTTAAAGATCCTGACGATCGTGTTCTAGACGGGTAAGTGCCGGTGACAAAAGCACACCCAGCATGCACCTAGGTCCTTCTCCCCATCCCTGGCTGCCCAGGATTGTGCTCAGTTGTCTGGGGCGTTATAACGGTGCGCCCAAAGGCTGGAAGTTGGCGCCTCGGGCTGCTTGGGTTAGATCCTGTATCGGCCAGAGCCTTGAGCAGCTCTTGAGCAGCTCTTGAGCTGAAAAAGCGCTATATAAGAATGATTAAATAAATAAATAAATAAATAAATACATCGATCGTCATCATCTTCATCATCATCACCATTATCATCATCATTATCATTATCATCATTAACAAACAAAAACAACAACAGCTGCAGCAGTAGTCTAGCGTTAACGTTGCCATACTATTAGAATTTGTTGTAATACTCTTGGAAATAAAAGGTGTGAATTATTATTGCAAAACTTTGATTGTGTGTATGGTGGTATAGATCGCCGCGCTTTGAGCCTGATTGATTTGGGGAAAGGCGCGTATATGGCATCCTGTATTATTATTATTATTGTATCAGAGGCAAATGTAGCAGAATCCAGCCCTTTACATTACATTACATGGTTATTGCTTTAGGTCCAGCGGACTCTTCCGAGCCAAATCAGGACCAGAGAAGTCAAAGGGGACTCACCCCTGATCCGTATAAAAGATCTGCCAAAACAACTCTACTGGTAACACTGAAGGCAATCTACCACTTTACAATAAAGACATCCCACGCAAGGGACGCTGAGGCTATACTCTAATTTATCGAACCCCCGTTTACAAAAACAAAATAGAATAAAACATCATTATACAATATCAACAAAACACATACATATAAAATGCCAACATTGCTAAATAATAACATCATAGGAAGCCCCAATGACCATTTGGCAGAAAGCGTCCAATATTCCCAAGCTAATACAATACAATACAACTACAATACAATACAATATAACTTTATTGTCTGATGTTCATCACATACAAAAATTTGTCTTTGGCTCGTCGTCCGCAAGAAGCATGCAATATATACATTTTATATACACAACCGGCAGAGACACATTCATTTCTAATGGCACAGCAGCAACCTTAAATTCCAATCAAATACAGACATTCACAATCTAAACCCCACATCAATAATAACTAATAATTTTACATTCATGCCGAAAAAGCACACACAACCACACACAAAATAATCTAATGACAGCACAAGTTAAGTGTTGTCTTAAACTATACATATCACGGCCTATACATGATTATAATGGCCGTGCTTATAAGGTATAGGCACACAAATGAGGAATATTGTCCCGGAAGAGTTTTCAAGAAAAAAGGGAGATGACTGGTCCAGCGAAGAAGAAGATAGTATAGTAGATTGATAGAACAAAGTAGGAATGAGAAAGTACAAAGGAGAAAGACAGCAACAGTACGAATTTAAAGCACTAAATTTCCCGAAAGTGGGGATACTATTTATACTGAAATCCCCGGCACCCCACCAGGGATCCAGCCCTTTAAAGCACATTAAGAGCAACAAGGCCAGCGTCAACAATAACAACTGCGACGACAACAACAGCAACCCCACAGATGATGGCCAGGGCGATAATGAAATAGGCACAGTAACGACGGTGGGAAGTACATTATTGGCTGTTTTACTGGGAATCTCTAAAAAAAAGAGGTGTCGGATAGTGCAGTGGTTGGAGCACTCGCTACTGTGTCGAAAGTGAAGCACCGTCCGGTGCGGTTAGCACTTGGATGGGTGACCGCTAAGGTGTGAAGCGACAAACAACAACGCCCCCAGTTGACTCAACTGTGATTGAGTACCTACTCTCTTGAGGGTGGGGAAGGTAAAGCAGCGAGGGAGAGAGTTGGGCATCACCCTCATTACGCTGGCCCAAGATAAGTGTGATCTCCAACATCACGCTCCCCTACGGCCACAAGGCTATGGGACTACCTTTACCTTTTTACCAGGGATATAGCGGTATTCATTACAAGGACAAGCTAAAATAAAAATCGATAAGGTTATAGGATTTAGAGGTTTTAACGTCATTATGCATAAAAAAAAAGAAACGTCATTATGCACAAAGAATTGAAAGGAAATAAATAAACGGGGGAGTGGAAACAATCGGGATTAAGTGTAAAAACAAAAGAACAACACCAAAAAGTTCGGTTATTCAATAGCCGGTTCAGCGTTCATGGTATCCAACAACTAATTTAGTGTTGCTGAGATAGGATATATATATATATATATATATATGCTGGTTTTTTTTATAATCACAAATCTGTTGAAAGGCGCTTAATTTCGTAAATATTCCACAATTTACATGCAGTATAGTTTTGCACAAGTCAGGTTCTAAAATCACGCCTGCCCAAGACGCTTACTTTCCTGTAGTCGTGCACAATGGATACCGCCATGGACCACTAAGCTACCCCACCCCACCTGGCTAAAAGGAGTTTGTGTGAAAATATAGAAAAATGTATCACGAAAGGAGGCCAAAGAGGAGCATCTTTTGTGTTGATGTTTACTGAATGTAACAATATATTTTTGTTTGTTTGTGAGATAATTACACTGTTGTATTTACTTTTGTTCAATTTAATCAATTTTAGTTCACGTAGTTTAATGTTATGCTAATGTGTATATAATGTACTATGTTGTCTAATATTACAGATGTGTATAGGCGTTAAATAAAAAGATAAAAAAGCATGTTATATAGACTAGAAAATCAGATCATAGTACTACGTAACATTGTCGATTGCATAATGAAAACAGATTTATGTAAGTTGTTACAATTTTGAAGAACATTAGAGAGCTATTGTTAATTAATTAAATTAATTTAATTAAAATATTTGCTTATTTATTATTATTATTATTATTATTATTATTATTATTATTATTATTATTATTATTATTATTATTATTATTATTATTATTAAAATGTGACCTACTGACCCACTGACTTTTGCTCACCTGCATCGTCATTCCAGCTGGAATGACCGTCACTCTGACTGTCCGCTACAGCGTCACGTTTCTACGTAACATGAGTGTGGCGGAGCGCTTCCGGTGCCGCCTATCTGCAGAGCTACACTGCCGTCTCCGAGAACTTGGTATCGCTGGCAAGCCGTCTACTCAACGTGGCACCCGGGAGACTGGTCAGTTTATGGTATGGACAGTCAACATGTGTCCATGGCCACTCAACTGCCAGTCTGTCCCCGCCTGGCTTGTGCGTAACTCTGGTGGATCCTCTGGCGACTGACTCCAGCAGCAGCGGCCTGAAGTCTCCGCCCTTGTTGGTGAACTGCTGTGTCGCAGCGTCATCGTCTCCGCCTGTGTTGGCGGATTACTCCTCAGCTGCACCACAGCCGCCGACCTTGTCGCCGAACTACTCTAATACCGCACTGCCGTCAATGTCCAGGCTTTTAGACCGCGCCGACGTTGCGATGCTCACTTCGATGCTGCGCGTGGGCTGCCTGCTGCATTGCCGCCATCCTCATCCATGCTGGTGGATTTGTACACCCCTTCGCTGCTATCTCCGCCGCCTCCGATGGTCTGTGATCGTCCTACACCGCTTCTGTCGTCTACGACGCTGCCTCTTGTTGTCTCACCATCCTCATCATCCCAGCCAACCCGCTGCAGTCTGCCTCCATCAGTCGTGTCCGACAGGGCGTCGCAGGCTGCCAGAGACTGCTTGAGGGTCTTGTGTCTTAACACGCAGTCATGCGGTAACAAGGCACTCGAACTGCACGACCTGATCGCGGACGGAGAGTACGACCTGGCCTTTCTCTCTGAGACGTGGTTTAAGCCAGTGGGGGATGAGAGTACGATGGCCGAACTGACACCCATGGGTTACACGCTCAAGTCGTTTCCCCGTATGTCTGGCGGTGGTGGTGGTCTGGCAGTCCTATACAGAAACACTCTCAAAGACTGTTTGTCACTCTTGTGTGGTACCGATGATCTCATTTTCAGGACTTTCCAGGTTTGTGAGGTTCGACTTTGCATTTCTGGCCAGCAGTATACTTTCCTCAGCATTTACAGGCCACCATACACCAAGAAAAATAGGCTGACGGACAAAATGTTTGTTGATGAATTTCCTGGCCTACTTGATATGTACATGTCCCGTGACAGAATGTTTGTATTGGGGGATTTTAATTTGCATTTCGACCGGCAGGACGACACATACGTTAAGGGGATGACCAACCTGCTTGAGAGCCATGGCATGGAGCAGCTTGTTTGCACCCCCACCCGTAAGAGTCAGCACATCGTCGACTGGGTTGCCACCAACTGTTCCGCGGTCGTGAATGACCTCACTGTGGAGGACCGAGACATATCGGATCACTTCTGTGTCACGCTTGACCTCTCGGTTCGCAAACCAGCGACTAAAAGCAAGATTGTGACTTCACGGAATTTGAAGAGAATCGACATTGTCGCGTTTAAATCCGACGTGTCTCACTCCCTTGCAGCTCTTGATTCGAATGCCAGCGTGACGGCCGACTCGTACAGCCGCTGTCTTCGTCTGGTCCTTGACGAGCACGCGCCGTCTGTCACGCGACGCGTCTCGGAGCGCATGAGTGCTCCGTGGATGACGCCTGCAATTAAGCAGGGAAAGCTCGACCGCCGTCGCGCCGAGCGTAGGTGGAAAGAGACCGGACTGACGGTCCATCGTCAGATCTACGCACACCACCGAAACCTCGTTAACCGCGCGATTCGCGACGCTAAGGCAACATATGTCGGTGATAGAATCGCCGCTGCTACCAATTCGCGAGAACTTTTCCGCCTCAGCAGTGAGCTGATGGGTGTGGCTGCGAACGGGGTGCTTCCTGCCACTATTCCTCCAGAAAGTCTTTCCGGGGTGTTCAGCGAGTTCTTCATCGGCAATATCGAGGACATCAGACAAAGTCTCGATTCTGGTCCTCCCGTTGATAGATCTTTTGACTCGCTGGGCTTCTCGGGAACACCGCTAAGTGCTTTCCAGCCAGTGACCGAGGCGCAGGTAAAAACGGTCATTTTCAGCATGCCCAAGAAGTCTTGTTCTCTTGACCCTATCCCATCATCTCTGTTTTATGAATGCCTGGACGAAATTCTCCCTACCATCACCACTATCACTGTCTTCTGGTTCTATTCCCCCGTCTTTTAAACATGCTCTCGTCATCCCGCTCTTGAAAAAGCCAAATCTCGACCCCGAGATTCTAAAGAACTACCGCCCAGTCTCCAATCTTCCTTTCCTGTCCAAGGTACTCGAACGCATCGTGCTCTCTCAACTTCTACCTCACCTGCAAACTCACAACATGTTGGAACCGTTCCAGTCCGCCTATAGAAAGAGCCACAGCACCGAGACCGCGTTGCTACGTGTGGTCAACGACCTGCTTCATGCAGCGGATAGAGGTCGCGTGTCCATTCTGGCGTTGCTAGACCTCTCAGCCGCGTTTGACACCATTGACCACACGATACTGTGTGATCGCATCGAGACGGTTTTTGGTTGCACTGGAACGGTTCTTGCATGGTTCCGTTCATACCTTTCTAAACGAACTCAGTCTGTCTTTGTTAACAATACTCAGTCTATTCCTTCTCCTTTGAAGTATGGTGTGCCACAGGGTTCCGTGCTTGGGCCTGTACTCTTCACTATGTACACCCAACCGTTAAGCTCTATCATCAAGACTTTTGACCACCTTTACCACTTCTTTGCCGATGACACTCAACTACAAAACTCTGCTATTCCGGCCGATATCCCGGAACTTGCTTCGGACCTGTCGCGTTGCATAAACTCGGTTGCTGACTGGATGAGCACAAACAAACTGCAGATGAATAATGATAAAACCGAGGTGATCGCCATTGGCACAAGTAGTAAACTTCAGCAGCTATCAACACACTCCCTAAGCTTGATGAACAACAATATAGAATTTTCCAAATCAGTTCGAAATCTTGGCGTTCATATTGATGAATGTCTTTCCTTGGACACTCACATCAACAACATGTGCAAAACCTTGAATTTCTACCTTCATAGAATTGGCAAAATCAGACAATATCTTTCAATGGAATCATCAAACAAACTTGCTGTGACCTTCATTCTCTCTCGTCTTGACTTCTGCAATTCCCTCTTAGCTGATCTTCCTGAAAACAAGCTCCTCAGACTTCAACGCATCCAAAACAACGCTGCCCGTCTTGTCCTTTGTCAGTCTCGACGTTCTAGTGCCTCTTCTGCCCTGACAACTTTACACTCGCTCCCTGTTAAAGCTCGAATGGACTACAAGATTGCCTCTCTCTGCTATCAGTGCCTCCACTCTGAAACATTCCCTTCCTATCTCTCCGAACTCCTCAGCCCCTATAGGCCAACACGCACTCTCCGATCACAAGATGCATCCCTCCTTACAGTTCCTAGATACTCCCTTAATAGTTTTGGTAAAAGGTCCTTTTCCCGGTATGCCCCAGCTCTATGGAACTCCCTGCCGTCCGACCTTCGTCTTGCCCAGTCCCATTCATCGTTCAAGAAATCACTGAAGACACACCTGTTTTTGAAACATCTGTGAATAAATGTGTATGTATGAGTTTTGGAGTGAGGCGAGGGAGGAGGGGATGAGGGGAGAGTGAGAGAGAGAGAGAGAGAGAGAGAATTTCAACAATTTTTCGGCATGGGTCGTTCAGTCGGTCGAGGTGTAGGCTATGAAAATTGTTTTCTTACGCTGAAGTCTTTCATTTTAAATTTTGGCCATTTTCATTATTTTAATTTTTATTTTTAAATGTAATACGTAATATTTTATAAGACGGTTAAATCCGTAATTTCATTCTTTGTGTGTGTATGTGTGTGTGTGTGCAATGCAATGTTATGTGCAATACGGTTTTGTACGATGTCATTTTGTTTTATCACATACTTTTTAAAATTCTGTTTATGGTTTGGTTTTGTGATTCGCATGTAAAATCAATTATTTCTTAGCTTGTGCG
Source organism: Oncomelania hupensis (assembly GCA_036898135.1). NCBI lineage: Eukaryota > Metazoa > Mollusca > Gastropoda > Littorinimorpha > Pomatiopsidae > Oncomelania > Oncomelania hupensis. Next base: position 132,031,416 of record CM072511.1, read on the forward strand.
ATTTATATATGTATTTGTAACCACTGTACCCATTTTGCCCTAACTTTTTAAAAATTGCTGTCCTGTGTTTTACCTTAGTGTTAAAGTTTAAATCTTGTACATGTACATCTTTCTTTTAATATACATATTTTACCCTTCGTTTAAACTCGATACTTTAAGATTATAATGTTAACCTGCGAGTGTGAGAGTGTGTGCATGCGTGTGAGCGCTTTGAGCAGACAGTTGTCTGGAATCGCGCTTTATACAATAAATTATTATTATTATTATTATTATTATTATTATTATTATTATTATTATTATTATTATTATTATTATTATTATTATTACACTGAATAATTGATTGATTCGTGTATTTTATTATTTAGTTTCAATTGTTATTATGTTTTTTATTTTTCATTGTATCACCAGTTTATTTATTTAATTTCAGTTTCATTCGTTTTCGTTGTCTTAAATTACATCGTTGTGAACAAACGTGAAAATAAAATATTAAAATATAGATTTTTTAAAAAAAGTTCCTCTTTAATCAGGATTACAATGGACGATGTGTCAGCAGCTTTCAGCTTAGCAGGGATTTGCCAACAAGAAAAAACCCAGTGCTGCAAATGTTAAGCGTGGAAAAATGCAGGGATTACATCATTATTTAGTTTGGGGTTTGTTTGCTTTTATTTCACAAACCTATCTGGAAATACATTGAAATAGTCTTGGGGAGCGAAAGGAGTAGGAATGGGGAAGAGAGGAAGGAAGGAGGGGAATCAGAATGAGCCAAATGTCAGTCTACTGGTTTGTTGGCGGGTCAGTTGGACGCTATATCCCAAGAACCACTGAACGGATTTTCACTTCATTGGAATATTACCTAGGCCAATGGCCTGCCTCCCGTGCAATTATATTTATTTGGTCCACCGCAAAGATCAAGATCACTGCAGTGATATTTGTTGCTAAATACGGTTTGCTCAATATCTCAAAAGAAGGCGCTGCCAAAAAAATTAACGGTTTTGAAAATGCTAAATTTTCGGCCATTTTTATGAGTGTGCATGGCTTACCATCTTGTTTCTTCCTGTCTTTAAAAAGCTTCCTTTAAGTTTTCTGGCCCAGTGAACATTCGAAATGTAGTGTTTTCATTGTAAAGCGCAGTTAACATTACGAATGCAAGGTGTATTACGCGTAAATAAAGAAATACTAAATGGGTCAAATGAATTGTTAAACTCTTTGGAGAAAACCGACGGGAGGACTTTCACACTGTTACTGGTACAGCTGAAGGAGAAAATGAAACACAAACCAATGATAAAGATGCTGGTGTCCTTGCTAAGATTTCAATTCAATATTTTAATTTAATGTCTTTTAAAACAAACCAATGTGATTTTAGACAACCATAACAAACAAAGAAACAAACTAAGATCAAGGAAAGAAAAGTACACTGTTACAGCAAAGCTGTATGGAGGGGTTGGGTGTGAGGGTAATTAAAGCACAACAAAAAGATAATGCAGTGCTGTTTCTTTGGTTTTTTTTAGAAAAGAAAAATAAAATGTAGACTGCTTTATAATACAGAAAAGCTCAAGAAGAACCTGAAACATACTGTACAGTAAAGATAAAGATGCTTGTTACTTTGCCTAGAAACAGGAAATACAATTTACACTGTTGCTGTAAAGATTGGGAAGACAAATAAAACATAAAATAAAGATACAAAAGTTGTTTTCCTGCAGCCTATTTAACACATTTCGTAGCTGAGACTGGCGGACGTTCACGTTCGTCCGTTCTGCAATTAGAGATGCTAACGTAATCCTCGACCAGTCTGAACTACGCAGTGTGGTAATATAGTCGGGCAGACCCGCGCTTCGATGCTCCTTTCGTCTGTGTCTTATCTACAGACGCTTGTCCAAAAGATACCCTACAACGTGAAAAACCGATTCCTTATCATTCACAGTTGCGCTGGAATCCAGTCGCCATTGCAAACAGGCAATTCAACAGCAGTCTCACTCAGGCTATCTTGAGACTGTCGAGGCAAACGCCAACACCAACATAGTGATAGGTCACTGACACTCAGTATGCAACAATGCAGTCTGTGTGAGGCAGAAAAAAAGAAAAAGAAACTTAGAAAAAGACAACAAAAATCTGGAAGTTTAAAAATACGGCCCACTAAAAGTAACTTAACAATAAAGTCTGCTACAGACTCTGCAAAGTAGTTTTATAACACACATGTGCACACATTCGGATTTCCCACGAGAAATCAACCCTGGATCGGGCTGGGTATTGGGAATGGAATGCGCAAAAGTAATACTACGCTACATTGTTGATGGTGACACGGGGTCCCAGAAGGGATGACGCTAAACAACGGGCCAAAAACCAAACTTACAAACCTGGTACACAGCCATACTATAGAAAAGTCCAAGCCCCGACAGTAACACTGTAGAAATATCCAACCCTTGTTCAGCAATCGAGCATGACTGCGATCCAGGAAATTGGAGAAAAAAACACACCTAAAGTTCAATTCACTGTTGAATACTTTTCCGTGTGCAATGTGAAACTGCGTGGGGGGAGGCGGGGTTGGAGGATATTTGTTTAGGCGATTGACGATTGATAGTTTGTGTTGATGTGTCCTGATGAAATGAAACAGAGGTATTTGTAGAAAACGTTTTACAAGGTACATTACCCTTGTGCAACTAATCCAGCAGGAATGTTACAGTGAAAATGCGGACTGGGATAGGGAAAAGGATTGCATTATATAAATTGCTACCAGAGTGCAATTATTCTAAGCATGAAATCAGAGTGGCGATCAAAATGTTTAATACTATTACTACTGTGTCGGATAGTGCAGTGGTTGGAGCACTCGCTACTGTGTCGAAAGTGAAGCACCGTCCGGTGCGGTTAGCACTTGGATGGGTGACCGCTAAGGTGTGAAGCGACAAACAACAACGCCCCCAGTTGACTCAACTGTGATTGAGTACCTACTCTCTTGAGGGTGGGGAAGGTAAAGCAGCGAGGGAGAGAGTTGGGCATCACCCTCATTACGCTGGCCCAAGATAAGTGTGATCTCCAACATCACGCTCCCCTACGGCCACAAGGCTATGGGACTACCTTTACCTTTACCTTTTACCTTTTTACTATTACTACTGGATGCCGTACACGTGCTTTCTGTACTATCATACACGCTCACATGTTTCACAAACTCTCTTAAACACACACACAACACACACACACACACAAGAACACACACACACATACGTGTATTATTTGATCAATCGGGAATGTATCCAAAACAGGGTACAATTGGGGAATAGTCTTTTTCTCAGTGATATATACAAATCAAATGTTGCATTTAATAAAATTAAGTAGATTGATAAAAGACCTATATGATTGAGGGGTTGTCTGCCCGTTAAACTTGATTTTGTTCGTAGCGCAGCTTACTATACAAGTGTGTATAATGTACACATTTGTCAGCCCCATTTTTCGACAAATTTGGAAGATGCGATTTCTAGATATTTACGGTTGTGCTATACTGTTTTCGAGTGGAAAATATCCCCAGTTGTGGGGTTATACAAGTATATATTTACTGTATAAACACACACACAGACACACACAGACACAGACACACACAAAAGTACTTAGCCTCACCACCGATGGCGCCAGTATCGCAAGAGCAATTTACTATCGTGTAGTACATTCTCGTAGACGGCTACTGTCGAAATTTCAGCCGGATCGGACTCGTAGTTTTATTTTGACCGCGTGTGGAAGCGGGCGTGTGCTCTTCCACCATGATAACGCACCGGCTCACACCTCCGCCCTCGCCACGGCCAAATTGGTCGAATTGGGCTACGAACTGCTGCCCCATCCACCGTATTTTCCAGATTTGGCCCCGTGCGACTTCTTTTTGTTTCCAAACTTGAAAAAGTCACTCGCCGGGCGGAAATTTGAGTCGAATGAGGAGGTCATCGCCGCCACGGAGACCTACTTTGCAGACCTCGAGAAAACGTATTTTTCAGACGGGTTAAAGAAGTTGGAGCATCGCTGAGTCAAGAAAATATAGCTATATTAGAAAAGTTACAAATGAAGTTCCTTAAAATGTTGTTTCATTTGCATCGTTGTACGATGAATAATATGATTTTGGGAGAAACTGGTTTATTTCCCCTATCTGTTCATGTCAAATGTAGGATGATTCGATTTTGGACAGGTATTATTCAACCAACTTCTACAGCTAAGTTTTCATGTCGACTGTATAAAAATATACATCAATTGTGTTCATAGTCTAATTTTTCCTCACAATGGTTAAATTATATTAAGATTATTCTGGTTGAGTCTGGTTATGACTGTGTGTGGAAGACGCAACATTTCCAGGGTTCAGATTCGTTATGCAAAAATGTAGCCATCTCTTTAAAGAATAACTTTATACTGACATGGAAACAGTCTCTTGACGAAAGCAGCAAATGTTTCTTCTACAAAAGTGTTAAATTACAGTTTGGTCGTGAAAAGTATATATCTCAATTACCTGATATTTATATTCATACTCTGATGAAATTTGGTTGTTCAGATCATAAGTTACAAATAGAATTAGGAAGGCGGGAATGTGTAACAAGGAAAGAAAGATTTTGTAGGGACTGCAATATGGGTTCAATTGGGGATGAATTTCACTTTATTTTTGAGTGTCCAAAACACAAGCATACTCGACAAATGTTTATATGTTGTAAATATTTATCGTGCAAGTCAATGTTTAACTTGTGTCAATTGTTTCGGGAAAGAAAACATGTGTTACTAAAATTGAGTAAATTCATAAAATTAGGAAAGGGCGTATACTAATAATATTAACAATATTAGCAAAATGTTATTGTTGTGAATGTTAAAGTGGAATGTTAGTAATGTTGCTGTTATTTTTATTTTATTTTTTTAACAACCGCTTTATGATTGTTATGCATATGTTTTTTATATCCTCCACACCCCAAAAAGGGCGAATAATAGGATTAAATCTTGAATCTTGAATCTTGAAGTGTATCGAATTAAAAGAAGATTATATTTAAAAATAAATCGCCGCTTTTTCAAAATGTTCGTTTCTCTTTTGTAGGCTAAGTACTTATCAATCAATTTTTATTCATCAGATTAACATAAGTGGTACTGATTGTACTGAAGTACTTATCGGACCACCCTTGTACATATAACCCCCGTGGAGGTGCCGGGGATTTCAGTATAAATAGTATCCCCACTTTCTGGAAATTTAGTGCTTTAAATTCCCACTGTCGCTGTCTTTCTCCTTTGTTCTTTCTCCGTCCTGCTCTTTTCTATCAATCTACTATACTATCTTCTTCTTTGCTAGACCAGTCTCCTACCTTTTTTCTTGAAAACTCTTCCGGGACAATACTCCTTATTTGCGTATGAGGTCTGTTGGATCAGCTTGGGAATATTTGACGCTTTCTGCCAAATGGCCAATGGGGCTTCCTATTATGTTATTATTTGGCACTGTAGGCATTTTATATGTATATGTTTTGTTGATATTGTATAATGATGTTTGTATTCTATTTTATTTTTGTAAACGGGGGTTCGATAAATTAGAGTACAGCCTCAGCGTCCCCTGCGTGGGATGTCTTTATTGTAAAGTGACTGGCTGGTGGAGAGCCTTCAGTTGTACCACTAGGGTTATTTCAGCAGATCTTTTATGCGGATCAGGGGTTGTCCGGTCCTGATTTGGCTCGGAAGAGTCCGCTGGACCTAAAGCAATAATCATGTAATGTAATGTCGTATATATAATACTAGTGGTTTTTGTACCCTGGCAAGCTGTTTAAAATGTAGACAGAGAGACAACTGTTGTCTGCGAGTTTCATTTGGACGATGATACCTCCCCATATCCCCCTTGATACCTCACCATACCCCCCCCCTCTGATATCTCCCCGTCCCCCCATGATGCCTCATCATACCCCCCTTGATACCTCCCCGAACCCACTTGATACCTCCCCATAACCCCTTGATACCTTTCGTACCCCCCTTGTAACCTACCTGTACCGTCCTTGATACTTCCCCGTTGATCGTTTTGCAGGTATGGATGAAAGGAATCGACCATCACCATACCCCCTTATATATACCCGTATCCCCGTTATGCCTACCCATGCCCCTTTAAACCTACCCGTAGCCCCCTTTTACCTACACGTACCTCCTCATCCCGATCCTTGATAATAATAATAATAATAACAATAATAATAATAATAATAATAATAATAATAATAATAATAATAATAATAATAATAATATTGAATAATACAAATAGAAATAATAACAAACGCCAAAATTTGATATAAGATATTATAATTATAATAATAATAATTATTATTATTAGTGTATAAATAATAATAATAATAATAATAATAATAATAATAATAATAATAATAATAATAATAATAATAATAATAATAATAATAATAATAATAACGTACCACCCCATCCCGATCCTTGGTAATAATAATAATAATAATAATAATAATAATAATGAATATAGAATAATACAAATAGAAATCATAAACACCAAGGTTTTAAAAGAAAATTTGATATAAGATATAATATTATAAATAATAATAATAATAGTAATAATAATAATAATAATAATAATAATAATAATAATAATAATAATAATAATAATAATAATAATAATAATAATAATAATAATAATAATAATAATAATAATAATAATAATAAAGGTAAAAAGCCTAAATTAAAAAGAAAAATATCCATATTGTAGTGGGAAAAAAAAACATTAAAAAAAATATGGCCCGCGACGGATTCGAACTTGGGTCGCCCTAAACGTTAGGCGAAGTTGTTAGCAACTGAGCTATCAATGCTTCGTACAAAAACAATAAATTTTTTGGTCTATATGGGAAAACATGCTGAAACCTCAATTTGATTTTTAATGGAAGCGCGCGGAATGAGGCTATTGCAGTTTGTGGACATTTTGTTTATTTATTTATCTCAGAAACGGTTAAACGTTCGGTAAGGAAATGTCGGCTATAACGATTTCGCTGGTTTTGAGCACACAACAGGCCGATTCCCAGCGGCCAGCACCTGCCCAGTTCAGCGTCCATACCGGACAAACTTTATAGTAGTGGCGAAGAAGGACTTCCGGCTAAGCAATTTATATATATAGATTAATAATAACTAAAACATTTGGTGTTAGAAGTTGGGTAATGTAAATCGAAATTATAAGTTTTGTAATGTTAGATTGACTGCATTCAATAACATGATTGAAGAAAGGGAGGAAAAAGAGAAGAACCCGGAGAAAACCTCGGTGATTTAAGTTGTCTCGTACCTATGTATAAGTAACACAAGTTCGCCCCTTGCGGGAATCGAACCCGCAACCTTCGTCACATAAACCGGCGACAAAACAACTGCACCACCAGCTCACCCCGCTAATTAAGCGATATTGACAGTGTGTCGCTCGTATTTCAAATTGATTATAGTGTAATAAGTCAAGCATAATGTGTCATAATAACGTGAGTTATCAAACGATACTGGCAGCGTACAGAAGTAAATCGACAGAAATTAGGATTTTCCAGAAATTATCAGTCTCGCCAAAGACCTATGAAACCCAAATCCTTCCTAATTTTGCGTATTAATAATTATGCCTTTTAACAAGAGGAATATGATGAACCGGGTCTAATAATCCGAGCTGCAAAATGTCTTAATTTGCTAATTTCGATGCATCTAAATCTTCTCCACTGAAGCAAAAAAATGCAAACGGAAATGCGTGACAATTCGCGATTCGTGCTTAGGCGCTTAATGAATATGCATTAGATAGGACCGCAGTTGAGCCAGAATTCCTCAACGTGTCACGAATTGTCTCTCTTATCCATAGACACGTCACGTGAGGCGGCGATACAAAATAGCATCTGTCTATATCATCTATTAGGGATATAAATATATTCTGAAGCATAATCTGCCCTGACAATGATGGAGACGTTTTCCGGGACGTCGAAGACTCTTGTGTGGCTACGTCTGTTTAACAATGTCTTTGTGATGGTTTAATTGTACGCAACTTTTTCCATGATAGTTTCAAAAGATATATAAACCAATAGCAAGTTGCGAAGAATCAGAAAAGCTGACGCAATGTTTTTCTTCTATAACGAGAGAAAACATTGTGTTGAATGTATTTCATGTAATATCTCTAACGACGTTACAGTAGGCTATAATTCACGTGCAATTAAATTTTAATAAAAAGTCCACTTTATTTTTATATATGCAGAAAGCTTGTTAACCACCGGAAGTCTTTGTTTTCAACAGTCCCCGTGCCGTGTTTTACGTCGTCTTTATTTAATCCAGCGTTTCTATTAGTATGCCAGCACTTAAGGTTGACCGCACGTTAACTATTCCAACAGTTATTTAAGACGCAGAGCAGCTGTTGCCTAGCTTTCATCACAGCACTAGAACAACGTAGCGTACACAAGACGTCTCACTGTAGCGGCATGGTCAAGGAAAGCTGTCCTCTGAGGACAAGAAGATGCGCCTTTTCTCGACAGTTTTACTACATTCTGACAAAAAAAAGTTGAAATGCCTAAGTTCTAATATTGAAAGGATTATATTTGTTAGTTCATCAGCGGTATAATATGGGTCATATTAATTTTCGTTTTTTATATATGTGTAGCGTAGCTTACTGATTCGTAAACATGGCATCAGATTTGATCATGGCTAAACAAAAATATATATTTTCAAAGCGAAACTAAAACTATTTCATATGTATTTCAAGATTCAATATTCAAGAATACTGTATTATCTCAAACAGAGATTTCGTTTTTAGTTAAAGATGTGAGTGATGCCCTGTGGACAAATAAGTAGTGGCCGGGACACCTTATCTCAATGTATTATTAATTACACTGATTCATTTTAATTCTGAAACTAATATAATCAATATCAGGCTTCTTTGGACACGATACGACGTTAGTTCTAGTGACAGTAATATGTTTTATTCTTGATTGGGAAAAGTATGAGTGTGTATGAGTGTGTGAATGCGTGAGTGTGCGCTTTGCGCTATTCATTACTAGGAAAAGCGCCTTATAAATATTATTATTATTATTATTATTATTATTATTATTATTATTATTATTATTATTATTATTATTATTAGCGCCCGGTCCTGATTTGGCTCGGACCTAAAGCAATAATCATGCATGTATTATTAGCGCACCAACAGACAATCGCATGGTTACCGCTCTCTACCTGTCTTTGGTCCTCAACTCTGGAATTCCCTTCCATACAAGATTAGACATTCTTCCTCCATTTCCTCTTTTAAATCACAGTTAAAAACATACCTTTTTAGGGAATATTTCAATTAATGATTTACAAGAGAGTGTAAGCAGGTGTGCGTGCTTGTGTTTTTCATAGTTTAACTGTATTTTGTACATATGTATATTATGTATCTTTTGTCCAGTTTTGTCTGTCTTGTCTTCCCATTCCCCCAACCCCTTGCGCGCCTTGATCCTTAGGCTAAGGCGCCTTACAAACGACGAACATTATTATTATTATCACCAACGACGAAGTCCGACAAACGATCACACAAGCCATTGGACAACACGATGACCTGCTCACAGTGGTGAAGAAACGGAAACTCTGATCATCAAGCCTTGCAAAGACCATCCTGCAAGGTACAGTGCAAGGAGGTAGAAGAAGAGGGAGACAAAAAGAGGTGGGAGGACAACATTCGAGAATAGACTCGCTTGACACTGAGCGAAACCATCAGGGTTGCTGAGAACAGAGAAAGATGGAGTACGCTGGTTAAAAGATTATCTGTGGTGCCCCAACGACCTCAGAGTTACGAGATAGGTTAGGATAGGATTATATTATTATTATTATTATTATTATTATTATTATTATTATTATTATTATTATTATCATCATCATCATCATCATCATCATCATCATCATCATCATCATCATCATCATCATCAGTGTAATAATCAACATAACCCTTTCTTTTCCAGGCTCCTGAAGATTCAGTATTGCACTGATACTGCAGATTACTGCTACGTGATTTATTTTTTTTAACAATTTATTATTTTATTTTTATATGGTGTGTGAGAGTGTGTGTAGGTGTGCGTTTGTGTGTGGGTGTGTGTTTGCGTGTGTGTGGGAGAGGGAGGTGGTATTATCAATTCGGTGAAAAAGACATTAAAAGAAACAAACACAAAGAAAGAAACAGCTACGATTTGCCTAATACTTAGATAATTGGGTTGTTCGTGAGCTGTTGTTTTGTTGTTGTTTGTGTGCTTAAAATGTAATTAGTATTGATTCCATGCTGATGTTCCATTGCCGAATGCGCGTAAGCGAGATCTTCTAGTTTCTACATGTTTGCCATCTTCATTATCCGAATTATCGTCGCCCTTGTCATCGTCATTATTACCTTCCCACACAGACTAATTAGTTCTTTTGGAATGGAGAGGTTGGTGTTTAGATGTAAGTGTCAAACATCTAAGCTTTAATTAAAACGAGCTACCGTATAAAACATCACTTCAGTTTACAACATGTGTATGAGCTCCTTGGATTATTGAGAGCTGGGAAAGGACTGCGGAGATGGGCGCGGCCTTAATAAACTGACCCTACCACGGAAAACCCGTTGTCTAGGATTGTGCACTTGTCTGGCAGCTAAGGCAGCAAGTTGATGCCTTGGATCACCTGAGATAGATCCTGTGTCAGCCAGCCTCTGGGGCAGCCCTTGAGCTGGTAAGGCGCTAACTAAATAGATTAATTAAATTATATGCCTGTATAGCATCTAGTATCATCTAGGATACAGCAATATTTTACCAGCTAAGGAATGCAATACAGATTGCCATGTCCATAATACTCCAAACTCGATACATAGGGATCATGTGCACAACTGTACAGTGGGCGTACTTCCAAACTTTCACGCAGTGGACTCCTAGGGGTTTCTGCCACCCTGAAGGCAAGAAGTAATCTTCTTTCTTTTCATGTTTTCTTCTTAGCAATGCCAGCGCACGTGCAACCCACAACAATGTAATCCCGCAGTGTGCGTGTGTGTGTGCGTGTGGGTGGGTGTATGTGTGTGTGTGTATGTATGTGCTGGAGAGCGACTGAGCACCCATACAAACGACGTCATTACGCCACAGCTTCCTGCAAATCGATAAACAGCAAAATGGAGTTACACACAACTAGGTTGAAAAAAAAAGAAGAAGAAGAAGAAGAAGAAGAAGAAGAAGAAGAAGAAGAAGAAGAAGAAGAAGAAGAAGAAGAAGAAGGGACGGGGTACGGAGAGAGGGTGGGGACGAGGGGCGGGAGGAACAACAAACGATGAACAACAAACGACATTGTAAACATATCAGAATTTTTTTTAAATTCAGTCCACCGCCACCATCCACTCCATCACCCCTTCGTCGCTCTCCCCTCATCCCTCCCTCCCTCGTCTCTTATATTTAACTTGTAAATTTTTTTGTCCGCTTTGTACATTATGTACTTGCGTAATTCGTTAGCAAGTGCTTTGCCTGATTTCATTTTGTATGAAGCCGGATGATAACGTTTAGAATAAATGCGTGAGTACTGCGCTTTTAACTTATATTGTTCCTTAGGAAAAAGCGCTATGTAAATACCCTTATTATTATTATTATTATTATTATTATTATTATTATTATTATTATTATTATTATTATTATTATTGTTGTTGTTGTTGTTGTTGTTGTTGTTGTTCTTATTATTATTATTATTATTATTATTATTATTATTATTATTATTATTATTATTATTATTATTAAACCAAGAAACAACATTCCCAGGACAGAAAACACAAAGTTGCAAAAAACGCAGGTAAGTAAATATATAAAATGTATAAAATAAAAAAAATATATATATATAAATTTATATTTATTTGTGTAATTATAATTGTATTCAGATTTATTTATTTATTTATTCCATCAGGCGTTGCCTAATATTTATTTATTCATGTATTTATTTGTATTACTTTGTGTATCGCAATACGTATTTTGAGTCTTGTCTTGTCTTTCCTTGAGCGCCCACAATCATAATGTTGATCTCGTGGCACTTAATGGGTGTACTCACATGCGCGAGTATAAGTAATAGTCATTTATTTATTTATCAAATTGTTTACTACTTTTACAGGTAGTAACGACAAATGTTTTTCTTTAGAAATACTGGCATAAACGGGTTGTAGAGTTGGGGTTGGGTTTAGGGAAAGGCATGGCCAACTGATTCAAATGAAATAAAACCAGAGTTTGCTCATGAATTTCTGTGAGAGAAAGAGAAAAATAGACGGTGATGAAGAGACGCAGACAGACATGACAGATACGACAGTAGACAGAACGCGATTACATCAAGGCGGTCAAAATAAATCACAGAAAATTGTTAAACAGTGAAAGATAATAGCACATACTCACCGTGTCTTGAATATCGATCATGACTGCAGTTTTTGGTGCATTTTCTTGTGTCGATTTCTTCCGAAAAATGAGCAGAATGCTGGGCACAACACGCACAAACAGAGACGACGAAAAAAGTTTTTATGGAAAACCTAATTGAATTCTCTTCATGCACGGATATTAGCGCTTTGTCTGCTTCTGCCACTAGATATTTTAACATTAATGGTTAATTCTGGTTCTCACACATACACAGTAAAAAAAAAATCCACATGTGGAGCAGTCTTTTTTTTAACAACCACTGCAAATTGTGTTGTCTAAATCAGCGATAAAACTCGTATACAGTGAACAAAGCGCACGACACTGTCAAAACAGTGTACGCAGCACACGACACTGTCAAAACAAACAAAACCAAATTTGACGTTATTGTCACAAATTTCACACACTCTCGGCACCTCTCTCGACCTTTTTTTTAACGAGTTTACTGCTTAACAACAGCTCTTTGATAAAAAGACAAAACGAGACTAGATCGAAGTATTAAGAACTTGATTCAGTTGCTAGCGGGCCGGCTGAAAGGGAGAGAACTGTTTTTGATTTAGTCCGCTAGCGCGATGTGCTATTTAGAGCCATCACTATAAACCACCATGAAGGCAACAGCAACACCAGCGGCAGCCGTAGCGACCGTTCCGCCAGCTATAGAATATATAAAACATTGGCTAATAATGGCTTATAATTATGATTCCAATCATCATGCGGAATCCTTGGGATCACCCCACTAGTAATATTAATCGCATAATGGGTTTAAGTGTTTTAACACGACATGTACGCCTGTAATCTGGTTACTGATGTTGTCTTTGATCTACGCGTACATCCCCTTTTTCTCCCTTCTATACTCCAGTCTATTCTATCCTATCCTATCCTATCCTATCCTATCCTATCCTATCCTATCCTATCCTATCCTATCCTATCCTATCCTATCCCGTAACTCTAAGATCGTTGGGGCACCACAGGTAATCGTTTAACCGGCGTACTCCATCTTTCTCTTTTTTCAGCAAACCTCATTACTTCGCTCAGTGTCAAGCCAGTGTATTCTCGAATGTTGTCCTCCCACCTCTTTTTCTATCTCCCTCTTCTTCTGCCTCCTTGCACCGTGCCTTGCAGGATGGACTTTGCAAGGCCTGATGCTCTGATGACGTGGCCATACCATCGGAGTTTCCGTTTCTTCAATACTGTGAGCAGGTCATCGTGTGGTCCAATGGCTTGTGTGATGGTCTGTCGGACTTCGTTGCTGGTGATGTGGTGGGTATATGAAATGCCCAGAAGTCTTCTGTAGCACCTCATCTCCATGCTTTGTATTCTTCGTTGTAGATCTACTGTGAGGGTCCATGTTTCGCAAGCATATAGGAATATGGAGATGACAAGGGAGCGCAGCAGCCTTACCTTGGAATGTAGACTGATGGTTCTGTCTTTCCAAATGGACTTCAAACTTGTAAGGGCAGCAGTTGTTTGTGCGATTCTGGAGAGGTCTTCCTGTCGGGACCCATTGTCTGAAAAAATGGCTCCTACATGTAAATATTTGAAGCTATGCACTGTGTTGGGGGATTGGCCTTGGACTTTGATGTCCGTGTTGATGCCATTGGTGTTGTTGGTCATCATTTTGGTCTTCTCTGCACTTATTTCCATTCGATAGGCTCTGGAGGTGGTGTCAAGCCTCTGTACTAGCTGTTCAAGTTCTTGTTCCTCTCCAGCCAATCCACCAATGTCATCCGCAAAACGGAGATTGGAGATTGCTCTACCCCCTATGCTGACTGTGCCTTCGTGATCGTCGTGATGTTGGTGATGTTGAAAAGGGCTGCTCTCAGACGGATGGTAATGAGTCTACTGGAGACTGGACGACAACCCATGACAGTGGATACAATGTCTTTGTGGATCAAGAAACGAACGCAGTATTCGTGTGTGACGGACGGACTAGTTTTACACTGCTTACTTTACTATTTAGCCTTGTTTAGTCAGTGTAATCTTAGAAAGTTAATGTAGTATATAGCAGACGATTACAGTATAACGGAGGTACACACACTGCGAGCTTGACGCAAACAGTGCAGTGACGTCAGCACTGTGTGCGTGGAAGTGAAAAGCTTATCCAATGGGACTCAGGCAGAGCGGTTAGAGCCGGTTCTGAATGGGTCAAAACCTAGCATAGATTGAGTCAGTCCTATGAAATACGCCGAAGTCTACACAGCTAGACCGGAGCAGAGAAAAATCTCCACTCATAGACCAGGAAGCAGGAATTTGTGAATCTTAGAATTCAATCAAGTAGCCACGGGGCCTGACTTTGTCAAACAGACGAACAGGCGAGATATAACGTGCGCCCAACTCCACAGAAAAGAAGAGTTGGCTGTTTAGCCTCTACAGCACAGGACTGAGAGAGCAACCCTGGATTTCAGATTTTAATGCTTTATTGTCCCTTTTTATCGGGAAATTCTGGGCCGCCTCCCCTGTGGAAGGCGTAGTCGCAGCCTGTGGCGCGCCCAAACCCAACCTACCTAACAAAAGTACCATTAGTTGTAATTTTTGAAATTTAGAAATTCTTTAAATTTTTGAAATTTTGCTGGGGGAGCAAACCGGAGTACCCGGAGAAAACCCCCGAGACGTTGCCCGAGTCGAAAGTAAATAATATTCGGAGAAACATAACGCTCCGATGAAGGATCGAACCCACACCTGTCAGGCGCCATTGGTTTCTGGCCTGTGGACAAGGCAAGTTAGTCCCGCCTTAGCCCACTTGGCCACAACGCTCGCTTTTTTAAATAATAATAATAATTATTATTATTATTATTCTTTTTTTTTTAGATTTTTTTTAGATAAGCTTGTCCAGGAACCAAACTACACGACGACCCAGCTTGTACCAGAAGCTACCTCAACAAAGGGCTTCAAACCCGCTTCACACAAGCTAAGTGCATAGGAAAAAAGTGCACTAAAACTGATAGAAGGACCACAGTAGTCCACTCTTCAGAAACTATAGTAACAAGGACCACAGTAGTCCAATCTACATGAACTCTAGTAGCCAGTGCCCTATGAAGACATAACAGCTGCCTAGACTATCAGCGATCGAATCATTTGCATTGACTTATGACTTTTTAAGGTAGATTAATACTTCGAAGATATTGTATAGAGTAGAAGAAATAAATGTGTGATTTTAACTGTTATCAAGTGGCTGGACTACATATGATTCATAGCCGTGTGAAAGCTAGTGTGACAGTGATCTTTTCCAATTTTTCTATCTATCTCTGTGTCCCATCCTTAACACAGACCGAGCTAAACAAATAAATTTATTAAAGTAATTCATCGGGTGACTAACTAGCAGTTCCCATAGAATAAAGCGTGGGGGTTACAGCATTCCATTGTGCAGAGCCCAACAACCCATAAACCCCACGTTACATCGTGTCTGTCATCTCTCCCGCTGAAATCAAGCTTGTTGCCTTTGTCGGTAGTTGTTTCACCTAGGTATTTCCAGCGCAGTTCGCTAATACCTAAAATGTTCCATCGATAGTGGTCCAGCTCGTGAGCCAGTTCTTCTAATTTTCCCTCCGCAGTTTTGGTCATGACATTCCAGGTTCCTATGACGATGTTGTCTCGTGCGGATCCTGCTAAGTTGTCCATCCGAACCTCTAACATTGACAACGATTGGGACAGTCACTGACAACAATTTCTTGAGTCTCTTGTCGAAATGTTTTGTCTTGTTTCCCCTCCCTTTCCCCCATCACTCCCCCTCTGCCCTGAAAGTCCCTAAACAATACAATATAATGTATAAAGTCACATTCTGTTCAAATTAAGGCATCAGGTTAAAAAAAATCCGTAATACGCGAAATGTCAAGCAGATAGAATTTTATGCTAAGTCGAAACTGAAGCAGAGCAATCATTTTTAGTTCATTTAGCTCACACTTCATAGAAGATGTAAAAAATTAACATTTGCATATATTTTCTTACCATGGATGCGACGAGGCGATAACCGTGGTTCACACCAAAAGCGCAAAAAATTCTGCTTTTTCAATCATGGAATGAAATCATTACACTTTTTCACGTTACATGATTGAATGAATAAAAACAGCTAGCTCATACAAAATAACTGTAATGTTCATGTCCAAACAGCTTTGAATGCGAAGGTTTTGTTCCAACTTTAGAAACAGACTTCGTGTGGTTATGTGCCTATGCATAGAAGTACAAAGTACATTCCCATATATAGTGGCATTAGAAGGCTACTCGCAGGGCTATATACTACTACTACTACTAATACAACAACAACAACAACAACTACTACTACTACTACTACTACTACTACTACTACTACTACTACTACTACTACTACTACTACTACTACTACTATTACTACTACTACTTCTAATAATCAGTGACTTACTTTGCCCGCGAGTATGCCCTGCTTGTGTTTTGTCATGTATGTTGCTGATTATTTACGTGTGATATGCTAATTGTTTGTATGGTTTAATTGTTAATGTTGTTTAATTGTCTTGCTCTGATTATGTTGTACTATGATTTGCTTGTATGTTTAGTGTTTTTGTCTTTATGACCCTGTTGTTTGTATTGCCGTGGTTTAACTGTGTGCTTGTATATCCTTTCGCGCTTTGTATGTATGGCTATGTTGTTGAAATCTTGCTTGGTATGCTTTGCTTGTTTGCTGATGTTGTTTTTAAATATTGTGCTTTCTATGTGTAGCATGTTTGTGTAAATGGCTGTTATTGTAAAGCGCGTTGAGCATTTATATGAAAACGCGCTATATTAAATATACATTAATAATAATAATAATAATAATAATAATAATAATAATAATAATAATAATAATAATAATAATAATAATAATAATAATAATAATAATAATGTTGGACGATGTACGCGCCTTATTCCCAATTCAGATTCAAAGCGCGGCAATCTGCAACCAACGTACATGCTGACATGTTACAGACATTCCTACATACACAACAAACACACCTTCATCACATAAACATGTGGTGTAAAGACAAGTCGCTATTAGAAGACGGAAAGGAAATCCAATGTTTATGTTTTGAAATTGTAAACAGACTGCACCCAATGCTATAACATAACCTGTAAGATCCTACTAAGTCATAATCTTCCCCACACTGTTTCGATACACCTAGTCTTACTACTATACTACTAACTACTATACTCTCCACAAACCAGTAGCGTCATCATTCCTTATTCTCTGACATTTCTAGCAATAAAGCCGCACTGCTTATTATACTGCTTCAGGCAATATTTAGAGAACTTGTCATAATTCTATCAGTTACAGTCTGCTGCAATTTGGCGTGCTGCTGAACTCGATTCTGACTTTTACATGTATTATACGGATGCTGTTGCAATGTCATCTAGCCGTTTTTGTCTAAGAGCAATTTATTTTCTCATTTAAGTCAATGTGTGTGGTATGTGTGTGTATGTGTGTGTGAGTGTATGTGTGTATGTGTGAGGTGGAGAGAATAAATGGGGTGTTGGTTGGTTTGGATGAGTAGTGTATGTGTGTGTGTGTGTGGGTGGGTGGGGGTGTGCGGGTGTGTGTGTTTGTGTGTGTTTGTGTGTGTTTGTGTGTGTGTGTGTGTGTGTGTGTGTGTGCCAGCGAATCTGATCATTTCACGTCGCATTTTCTTTCACATAGGTGGTGTTCACTGTCTGAGTTGAGTGCGTGAGGGATGAGTGTGGGTGCGAGAGAGAGAAAGAGGGAGACAGAGACAAAGACATTCTATGAAAAAAAGAAAAGAAAGAAAGATATACAATCAGTGTGAAATAAATCAATATGTCTAGGCCTGTCAAAATTCGAAGAAGAAAAAGAAAACGAAAGAGGTCGGAGAAGTCTGAAGAAGAAAGAAAAATTACGATTTCATGAAAATAAACACCAAAGAATCTTTCCTATCCTATCCTATCCTGTCCCGTAACCCGAAGGTCGTAGGGGCACCACAGATGATCGTTTAACCAGCATACTCCATCTTTCTCTGTCCTCAGCAGCCCTGATGGCTTCGCTCAGTGTCAAACCAGTCCATTCTCGAATGTTGTCCTCCCACCTCTTTTTCGGTCTCCCTTTTCTTCTACCTCCTTGCACTGTGCCTTGCAGAATAGTCTTTGCAAGGCCTGATGATCTGGTGACGTGGCCATACCACCGAAGTTTCCGTTTCTTCACCACTGTTAGCAGGTCATCATGTTGTCCAATAGCTTGTGTGATGGTCTGTCGGACTTCGTCGTTGGTGATGTGTTGGGTATAGGAAATGCCCAGAAGTCTTCTGTAGCACCTCATCTCCATGCTTTGTATTCTTCGTTGGAGATCTGCTGTGAGGGTCCATGCTTCGCAAGCATATAGGAAGATGGAGATGACAAGGGAGCGCAGCAGTCTTACTTTGGAATGTAGACTGATGGTCCTGTCTTTCCAAATGGGCTTCAACCTTGTCAGGGCAGCAGTTGTTTGTGCGATCCTGGAGAGGACTTCCTGTCGGGACCCATTGTCTGATACAATGGCTCCTAAATATTTGAAGCTATGCACTGTGTCGAGGGATTGGCCTTGGACTTTGATGTCAGTATTGATGCCATTGGTGTTGTTGGTCATCATTTTGGTCTTCTCTGCACTTATTTCCATTCCATAGGCTTTGGAGGTGGTGTCAAGCCTCTGTACCAGCTGTTCAAGTTCTTGTTCCTCTCCAGCCAATCCATCAATGTCATCTGCAAAACGAAGATTGGAGATTGCTCTACCCCCTATGCTGACTGTGCCTTCATGCCAGAAGATTAATGAAGTTCCTAAATTCTTTTTTTCTTCGTTCTATCAGAGAACGCATGAGGTACGTAATAAATTATCTGGTTCTACTGTCCCACATAGCAGACAGTACACTACAGAAAGTAAATAGTTAGTTAGTTAGTTTAATGTACATAGTTGTAAATAGTTCTTTTACTGTTCAGTCTTTTGGTGTATCGTAACAAAAGCGATGTTTGATCGAGTGCATGTATTTATATGTAATGACTATGTAAAGCGCGGTGTGTCTGGTCGTAGGCTGGAGTACCCGCTATATAAAAACCCGTTGTTATTATTATTATTATTATTATTATTATTATTATTATTATTATTATTATTATTATTATTATTATTATTATTATTATAAGAGACTGGTTCAATGTGCAGCATGCAACAGCGTCTTCAACCACAAACTTAAACTTCGTTACAGGCACTCTTCTGGTTTTATACATATTTATTCAAAGGCAACGGTGAATCCCATAAAAGGCTAATGTGTAGATTTTAATTCCGGCTTTCCTTGCAAAAACGTGTCGGAGGTAAACGCAGCTAAAAAAATAAATGTAATGACATAAATGTTTTTTTTTTAATAAGTACAAAGACAAAAAAAAGTCAGATGTAAATGCAGTTGAGAAAAAAAGAAAGAAAAAAAAAATAAAATAAAAATAAAAATAAAATACGCTAATATAATTCTATTTTCTGATCCTATAACCCAATAGGTCTCTTCTCTTTTTATTCGCTTGCTAATTTTAACGAGAGAGAGAGAGAGAGAGAGAGAGAGAGAGAGAGAGAGAGAGAGAGATTGATCGTATAGGAAATGGGGGAGGGGGGAGGGGGAGAGGGTTGGTAGTAAGAGTACCATTGTCAAATATAACAATAGATTTATAT
Organism: Oncomelania hupensis; assembly: GCA_036898135.1. Taxonomy (NCBI): domain Eukaryota; kingdom Metazoa; phylum Mollusca; class Gastropoda; order Littorinimorpha; family Pomatiopsidae; genus Oncomelania; species Oncomelania hupensis. The sequence continues at coordinate 132,051,438 of CM072511.1, forward strand.
TTTGGATGAGTATTGTGCTGAATTATATATCCTGTGCTGATTGGCATTGATTTCGTTAAAATAAGTGACCTCATTTTAGAATTTCAATACACTCTCTCTCGTGAACTTTAATAAGTAGGTGTGTTGGATTGTCTTAAATGTATTTCCCCTCCAACTGTTTTTAATTTAGTATTTTGTGTATTTTATTACTTTCTTGTTGCCTGTTGATCGTTGTAGTCTATGCATTTTTCAACCTTTTAATTAGTGATTTGCCTTTCTTTCCACATTTATTGACATTTGTTATAGTACTTCAGTCAAGCATGTCTTAATTTCTCTGTTTGAGATAATAAAGTACCCCCGTTGGGGTGCCGGGGGTTTCAGTATAAATAGTATCCCCACTTTCTGGAAATTTAGTTTTGTCCCTTATACGCTATGTGTCCGGGGACGTTTATTTACCTAATGAAATGAAATGAATGGAAATTTAGTGCTTTAAATTCCCACTGTCGCTGTCTTTCTCATTTGCTCTTTCTCATTCCTGCTCTGTTCTATCACTCTGCTATACTATCGTCTTCTTCGCTAGCCCAGTCTCCTACCTTTTTTCTTGAAAACTCTTCCGGGATAAGACTCCTTATTTGTGTATGAGGTCTGTTGGATCAGCTTGGGAATATTGGACGCTTTCTGCCAGGTTAGGGCTTCCTATGATGTTATTATTTAGCAATGTAGGCATTTTATATATGTATGTGTTTTGTTGATAATTTATAATGATGTTTGTATTCTATTTTGTTTTTGTAAACGGGGGTTCGATAAGTTGGGGTGAAGCCTCAGCCGTCCCCTGCGTGGGATGTCTTTATTGTAAAGTGACTGGCTGGTGGAGAGCTTTCGGTTTTACCACTAGGGTTATTTCAGCAGATCTTTTATGCGGATCGGGGGTTGTCCGGTCCTGATTTGGCTCGGAAGAGTCCGCTGGACCTAAAGCAATAACAATGTAATGTAATGTAATGTAATGTAATGTAGATAATAAAGTATTCTTGAATCTTTGAAAAAAAAATCATTAATTACTTCTGAATTACGTGAAGTAGGTTTTAATGTGGTGCCAAGTGACTGTATCAAAATTCCTTTAGATTCCCGACTTTTGGCAATCCTTAGAGTAGATTTTTGAATGCGTTAAGCCATGGTCACACAGCACTCCACGTCTTAATCACGTACAAAAAGTTCGGAAAATCTGGTGGACGTGGTCGTGCGTGGTAATTTTCGGTCAATTTTGGTTTGGCGGTGCTTTGGACGGCTGAATCACGGCCAAAGCGCGTCCAAAATTTGTTACCCGTGGAGTGGACGTTGTTGTTCGCGTTGATTTCGAGGTTAAGACGAGCTACGGTCGAGGTATAGACGTGGCAGGACGCGGGGAGAAATCTGAACGGCATCGGACGCGGCAAAAAGTTTTGAACTGCTCAAAATTTTAGCCCGCGGACAACCACGGGTAACACACGCGGTAAAGACGTGCAACACACGTGAAACACGCGTGGTAATCCGTGTTACGGCAGTGATTAAAACTTGGGGAGACGCGGTAAGACGCGAAAGTTTAGCGTTCAGTCACGGCCAGAGCACGGTCATTGGACGCATGTACCGCGTTGGAATCACGGGAAATAGCGTGTGTTTAGCGGCTTATCACTGACAAATGGATTTTTCCACGTACATAGCACTACCTAACGACGTCTCGAACACGTTCGAAAGACGTCCTGATCACTGCCTAATCACTTCTGTATCACTTCTGATTTGCGGCATATAAATACCGTAATTTTCTTAGACCTCGGCACGTGCAGTGTCACCCTTTTCCCTCTCGTGAACATGTGCAAATTTATTTTTAGGCTTACACGTGGCTGGACGTGGTTGCAGTGCTTCAGCAGTGGAACAGCCGCCGACGGCCATACCCCGTCCAAAGCACGGCCAAACCAAAATTGACCGAAAATTACCACGTACGACCACGTCCACCAGATTTTCCGAACTTTTTGTACGTGATTAAGACGTGGAGTGCTGTGTGACCGAGGCAAGATCTTTGCCGCGTCCGATGCCGTTCAGATTTCTCCCCGCGTCCTGCCACGTCTATACCTCGACCGTAGCTCGTCTTAACCTCGACATCAACGCGAACAACAACGTCCACTCCACGGGTAACAAATTTTGGACGCGCTTTGGCCGTGATTCAGCCGTAAATGGCTGTGTGACCATGGCTTAAGATGTTCAAACTGGAATAAATACGTTATTAAGTTTCATTTTACTGTACACGGAACTATTCGTTTAAAGGTCACTATGCAGACACTCACGCTGAGTAGTCACAAAATCACAATCATACACAATGAGCATCACAGCGACTGTTGTTGATCTCGTCAATTAAAGGGCCATCATTTTAAAGTGCCACTCTCAGCAGTACCAGTCTCGTATCTCTAACTGTACTTCTCACAATCACGTTCCCGCTTACAGTCTAAAACCCTATACATCGTGTTTTAAAAAAACCAAACATTTGTGTAGTCACATACTGGAGATTAAAGACCATGCAGTGGAGGACGCCTAATGAAATCCACTATACGGAGTTAAGCCTTCACTGATCATTGAATTTATGAACATTAAAGTTTAACGTTCACTCCCACCATTGGCTATATTGGCAGACGAAACCTTGTCTAAACCGACGATAGAAGAGGTCGCCATTCTGTGGGTTCCAGTTTCATACTAATTTGGTGCTCATTGTTCATAATCATCTAGAGAGAAAGTAGACTTGCATGGTCTCTGATTCTCAATTTTAGTGTCCCCCAACCTAATCCAATCCCTCCTTCCCGGGCCCCCCAACCTAACCCAATCCCTCCTTCCCGGGGCCCACACCTCCCCACCCTCACTCCTTTTTTTCAGTCACGGGGAAAAATAGTTTACCCCTGTTACAGCCAGGCCACAGCCTATTAAAAGAAAAAAACACCAAACACTCGTGGTTGATGTATGATACTTTGTGTTAAACAAAATACAGTCAGTTTTAAGTATTTCGTGCATGCTGCGTTAAGATAGGCGGAATGGAACAGCGATAAAATAATTATACGCTCGTAAACTGCTTCTGCTTTCATGTCAACTTTTGCATTGCATTATTTTAACGTAATCTAGTGGTGAATCTTCTCTATCATGTTAATTTTATTATATGTATAAACAATACTTCCCAACAAATATTAAAGAAAGAGAAAAGTTTTTTTTTTTAAAGATTTATGCTGGGAAGTATTGTTTTGTTTTTTCGTGTTTTGTCTGCCTGACGAAGAGCTTAACTCGAAAATGTGCATTGTTTTGTCTTGTTTTTTCTAATTAGCATTCTTCTTGGTTTATGTGCCTGTTTGATTTCTCATTAATATTTTCCATGGCATTGTACTGTTCAATATGGAAAAAAAAATCCACTATGTAAAATGGCATTGGGTAGCTCAGTATGTAAAAAGTGCTACTACAGATATTAACAGAAAGGTGTCAGGAGAGAATATAGCAGCTACTAATACTAATAATAATACACAGGACTATACCTTTCCCTGCACCAAGCATCGTAATTTGGTGGCTAGAAAATGTGATGAAGCTCACCTCGGATGGCCCTAGGGACTTGCTGTCTGGGCAAGAAATCTCCCATCCCACGTAGGGAGTGTTTGTTCACAGCCTTACCAGCAGGTCCCACAGCGAGCAAAGGCCAGACGAGCTGAAGATGCGAATTAGCAAGAGAGCAGACTCGACGTAAGGCTCTTTCATCCATTTAGACACAGAGAAATTAGTCTGTCCTCTCTTACCCTGGACGTAGTTTTATCGTAATGGAAACATGAGGCCCAATAAGGCATTTAGTCTGGCTTTAGTGCAAAAACGTGCTGTAGTTGAAAACAAAAAGTATAAAGTCAAATTCTTATAGCTTGTACAACATTTAAAGAACAGACTTTAATAAATAGGTTTCCATAATAATTACACTCCCACACACATAAACGTGAAACAATTAACAAGTCTGATTACATTACATTACATGATTATTGCCTTAGGTCCAGCGGACTCTTCCGAGCCAAATCAGGACCAGCATAGCCGAATCAGGACCACAAAATCAAGACCACTGCTTCGCTGAAAGAGGACTCGCCCCTGATCCGCATAAAAGATCTGCCGAAACAACCCTAGTGTCAACACTGAAGGCACTTCACCAGCCTGTCACTTTACAATAAAGACATCCCACGCAGGGGACGCTGAGGCTATACTCTAATTTATCGAACCCCCGTTTAAAAAAAAGGAATATAAACATCATTATAAAATATCAACAAAACACATACATATAAAATGCCTACATTGCCAAATAATAACACCGTATGAAGCCCCAGTGACCACCTGGCAAAAAGCGTCCAATATCTCCAAGATGTTCCAACAGACCTCACACACAAATGAGGAGTTTTGTCCCGGAAGAGTTTTCAATAAAAAAGGTAGGTGACTGGTCTAGCGAAGAAGAAGATAGTATAGTAGATTAATAGAACAGAGTAGGAATGAGAAAGAACAAAGGAGAGACAACGACAGTGGGAATTTAAAGCACTACATTTCCAGAAAGTGGGGATACTATTTATACTATAAAAAAACGGCACTCCCACGGGGGTACAAGTCTGATTGAGAACTCGGGCTTCCAGGATCAAGAGAGAGAAAGAGAGAGAGAGAGAGAGAGAGAGAGAGAGAGAGAGAGAGAGAGAGAGAGAGAGAGAGAGAGAGAGAAGAACTTGAAATAGCCGATCAAAGGCAGGAGAGGGGGGAGGGGATACGGGAAATACTGGGACTAATTTTCAATAGTCGAGGAAGTGACAAATCACTACATTGCATTCATCTTATCTTGCGTTGACTGACTACACAGTGGACTTCATTAAAGTCATACAGTAGTTACTACAAAAAAAACATTTGGCTGTCTGCTGATCAATAGCCAGCATATAGTGCTGTTGATTTAAACTGAATTTTATTATTATTAACGAGACAAGTAAGCAAAACAAATAAGGGACGAACAATCTTCTATGTCCGTGTTCCACTGGGATCTGCAACATAATTCCTATACATATGCCTATATCATGACTAAACTTAACACATGGAGAAGTAATTAATAATATACACATTCTCCGGTACAGCCACTGGTCTGAAATAATACACATAGGAGAAACAACAGTTGGACAGTGGGGGCAACTTCGTGGTTTCGGAAACGGTCGCGGGTCAGCCATGCACGTGGTCAAGCAAAGTTTTACTAACAATCACAAACGCCACCTAGTGGGGGTTGCAGGTGATTGGTCAGCTGGATGAGGTCACGGCTTATCTTAGTGCAACTGTAGCCTACACATGCTGAGAACAACCTAACTTCAGTCGTCTGCTAGTCAGCGACTTAACTTACATAGGTCAAAGCAGACTGAACGTTGGAGGCTTGAAGCCTTAGTACTGGGTTGAACTAGCCTCTCGCAACAATCGGTCCACGGTTCTTTCCAACACTAGTGGAAGTCTCAAATTGCATGAGGACATGAATAAACTCTGGAGGGACCGAATTACGTTTTAAAATTTCCTCCCTCTTCAAGCCAGTGCTCGCACACATCCTTTCATCCTGAGTTTGGTGGGATTCACCCCAAATTTTATATTAGCTTACTCCCTGTAATTGCTCATATTGAGATGAATAAAGACAGTTGTATTGTATTGTATTGTATTGTATTGTATTGTATTGTTCTTACTCTCCCTTACTCTCACCCTTTCTCAGTTTCTGAGCATGTGTGTGAATGTGATAGTGAGTGCGCGCCCTATTCTGTTCGGAGAAAAAATAAAAAAGAAGAGAGGTAGCATTACAGTTTTATCCAGTGAGTGCATGTCACTTGATACTCCCCAACCTTGTTCTTGCACCTCTGACTTTAAAATGCACTCCGGTATAGAATGAGGGATATAATTAGAATAATTATTTGATAGGAGGACCGCCGCTAGGAAAAGAACGTACGAACTCCCACAGTGTTCGTGAAAGAAATGTCGTGTATCACAATAAAATAGAAAGCGTGTCGCATCGCCGTAGCGACCTTTCATTAAAAATAATATTAATAATAAAAAATCAGCTCACTGATGAATTGAAATGACGCACAGCTGGAGTCTCCCCCCCCCCCCTACGCCCCCAAACTAATTATTATTTTACCCCTCACGCGAAGATTCATCCATAAGTATTCTATTGATAGACATGCCACAGGTTATTTTAAGATACCTAACTTGTTGTCATTCACCTTATTTTATTCACCGCATTCCTTGGATCACGGACTTTAAAATCGCTCATGCTAGAGACGGGAGAGTGCCGGGTGCACAAACACACCTGCAAGCACTGGGTCCCTTCTTCCCAATCCCCGATCGCCCAGCATTGTGCTCAGTTGTCGGGGTGTTAGACTATGCGCCCAAAGGCTGCCAGTGGGCGCCTCGGTAGGCTAGTTTAGATCCTGTATCGGCCAGCTCTTTGAGCTGCTCGTGAGCTGGAAAAGCGTTTTATAAGAATGATTCAATAAATAATTGATAAGCGTGATCTTTTTGACGGGCATCAAAGAAACACGATTACATTATATATACAGATGGCAACATTTGAAAGGCAAAAACAAACGGTTGTCTTCAGTCCATAATGTTGTTTCAAGCACGTAAAGGCGTACATTTTAAACTGAAAAAAAGAACGTTTGTTTTTTTATAAAAAACTCATTTACTAAGATTTTCAAAGACAGTGTTTCTCGTAGCACACGTAGACTCCGAGGCCCATGTTCGCCTCTGTCCAGACTTTTGTCGTGATAATGTATAGAAATCTGTTTTGAAAGACTAAGAAAGTTAATTGTAGTGCTGTGTAGGCGGTGAGAGGAAAAATACCTTTACGAGTACGTGAATAGTCGGGATAAACGAGTGGAGAGAGGAGGCAGATAGAAAACATTCAGAGGGGTAAGGGTTAGGGGATGAGGGTGAGAGAACTAAAGAGGGGATCTGTAAGTTTCGCGAGTTCTCGTGCGTCTCTGTAGCGTACAGAGAGAGAGAGAGAGAGAGAGAGAGAGAGAGAGAGAGAGAGAGAGAGAGAGAATGTGTGTGTGAGCGTGTAAGTGTGTGTATGAGTGGGTGTGGTCTGTGGTGTGTGTGTGTGTGTGTGTGTGTGTGTGTGACTATGTGTGTATATGATTTCAAATGAATGTGGGAGAGAGAGAGAGAGAGAGAGAGAGAGAGAGAGAGAAAGAGAGAGAGAGAGACAGAGACATAGACAGAGACAGAGACAGAGAAAGAAAGAAAAATACTTTTAATTTTAATGTTCACTTTTCACATCTACACCATTGTAATACTAATCATTATCCTCATCACCATCATTATCATCATCATCACTATCATCCTCATCATCTCAGCTTTTGTAACGTGCGATTCTTTCACTGTCTCTGTCTCTGTCTCTCTCTCTCTCTCTCTCTCTCTCTCTCTCTCTCTCTCTCTCTCTCTCTCTCTCTCTCTCTCTCTCTCTCTCTCAACCAAAAGAATAAAGCTGATAAGGGGCAGGCAGTTTGCTTCCCAACAAAACGACCCGACCTTGCTGTTGTTGGCAAAGCGGCAGCCGCAATTTGCTGGTCTTAAAGGATAACTAAACAAATGTATAGCCATTCACGCACCAGAGTGCTGCGAAAATGCGTAAGCTTACTTGGGTCATATTCACAAACGACGCTCTAAATCAGCGCAGATTCAAGTGTCGTAATTATCTGATCTTAAAGGAATAATTCTCTATTCTGGTTTTAAACGGCCACATCAGAAGAAGTAGAAGACCATGAACAACAACATTAACAACAAAGGGTTCACATGCTTCAACTGAACTCAAAATGCGGCGATTATTTTTTTTTTACATTTAGATTGCATCCAAATTCCATTTGTGAAGGGAAGGAAGAAACAGGAGTTCCCGGACAAAACGATGTTTATGAAAATGTCTCGTACATTGTCGTTATGAATCGCCATCAACCGTGGGATTAGGCTATCTGCTCTATAAAAAAAATTAATATTGATATATTATTGATATATTATTATTATTATTTTTATTATTATTATTATTATTATTATTATTATTATTATTATTATTATTATTATTATGTCTCCTGTGGAATTATAACTCTCGACCTTCGGCATAGAAAACCAGAGCCCTGCCAATAATGCTACGAGGTCAGCGCAGGTTTAAACACAAAAATGAATGAATGTATATGCATTGGTGGCATAATTATGCATCAATATAAACAGAAAACCCTCAATCACATTTCTTACACCAATAGTTTGAAGCTCAACAACTGAAACTAATACAGATGATTTACAATGAAATATTATGTTGTTTGTTTTGTAGTGGATTATGATTTTTTTAAAAGGGCAGCCGCAGTGTTCTGGTATTAAAGAATAGCCGGGCAATCTATAACGTACGTGCATGATTGATTCTTATTGTGATAATAAAGTGCTACAAAGGCACTTTCAGAGAAAGTCTCCTAGATTTCTTTTGTGTGGAATAATGGGTCGCAATGTTCTGCGAAATGTTTCATGAAAGATGTGCCATACATGCTGCAAAAAAAAATTCATACACAAAACATAATTATGGTAGCGTCCATATACAAGTACAAATAAAATACAACAACTGATACAGTTGTGTTATATGATTACACCAAAGGTCATAAAAAATGTCAAATGAATATCTTTTTTACTCAATCACTTTTCTATCTTAAAGCAATTCCTTTTTTAAACATACATTATTCAAGTCCATGGAAAAGAACGCTTGAGAGATACGTGGATGTGATTTTCTTAGACTGAGATCGGAAAGAAAGGTGGTCCTCAAGTCAGACCAATGAATGTATTATAACGACGCGACTGAAAGCAACGACCGGAATGAAAATAGGAATGCAGCCGACCTGTAACATTCATCTCAGCAAAAGAAAAGTACAAGCTTCCTTGAGCTTAATTACCCCCTTACATAAAAAGACACGTGCACAAGCAATCAACCCTATTGAACGGCGATCTCTTCGATAAATATACAAGATAATACGTTCTTTTGATGCGTATTTCTTACACGTATCAAATACACTCTGAAATGGAGTGACACGCTTGGATTACCTCCAAGTGAATGCATTGGAGCTAAAGGTTTATCAAACAGATCAGAAAAGTGGATTGAAGTACTCGCATAAACAACATCCGTGCGCTGATAAAATTCGTGTTTTATACTAAAATATAGATATGAATCAAGAATTTCATGTCGTAGCGTATGGTATATTTTAATATGCCAAGACCCCTGTATTTATTCTGGTTATCTTGCTTTTCCTCCTCGTCATCATCATCACCATCATCATCATCACCCTCATCATCATCATCGTCATCACCATCATCATCATCATCATCATCACCATCATCATCATCATCACCATCGTGATAACCATCATCATCATCATCATCATCACCATCATCATCATCATCATCATCATCATCATCATCATCATCATCATCATCATCGTCATCCTCTTCTTCTTCTGTTGTTTTTTTTTCTGGAATAGCAATGCTTTAATAACGCAATACTGGCAACGGGAAAGGAAACGTGTTCAATTATATACAGAAAGAAAGAAGAAAGGGGCGTGATAATGGAGGTCGTATGAAATACATTCCGCATTTAGGATTCATCAAACAACTCCAGAGAGAGAGAGAGAGAGAGAGAGAGAGAGAGAGAGAGAGAGAGAGAGAGAGAGAGAGAGAGAGAGAGAGAGAGAAATGTTCCTAAAGTAGAAAGGAGAGAGACACTGCAACGGAACAAAATCAATGCTAGATCAATAGTTGATGGGATGAAAGGCGCAAACATATTCCGAGATTATTTCATTACTGAAAGCTGACATGACGCTCCTGGAATAGCAAGACCATCTCTATAATTATTAGAACCCAAGCAGCTAAACCTGGTCGTCTGGTTGGAAAGAACGGAAAGTAGCGAGGCTTTCAAGTGAAAACACGTAGAGCTGGTTTTAACGTGGTTTCGTCGTTTTCAAGTGAAAACAACGGTAGGTTTTTTAATGGCCGACCTTATTGTCACCCAAGGGAGCAGGGAAATAAACAAGCGCGTGCTCCGCTATCTTACCGCGCCTCCGGCTTCCCGCCAGGCCTGTGGAAATTAGCATTGTTTACTGGTAAAACCTTGATTAACCTTTTTTTAGTCTGTTGTCTTTGAAACCCTTAATGGACTTTTATTCTGTTTGTTTCTGTCGCGAGAGGCTAGTTCAACCCAGCGCTAAGGCTTCAAGCCTCCAACGTTTAGTCTGCTTTGACCTATGTAAGTTAAGTCGCTGACTAGCTGCAGACGACCGAAATTAGGTTGTTCTCAGCATGTGTAGGCTACAGTTGCACTAAGATAAGCCGTGGCCTCATCCAGCTGACCAATCACCCTCAACCCCCACTAGGTGGAGTTACTATTCTCGGAGTCTCGCATGATAGCAGACCCTAGCGGGAGGATAGTTAATCTTTGTCTGAACAGCACGGTAGAAGGACGCACGTTGTAAAATCTCTCTCGGAAAGACTAAAGCAGGTGATGGGTGAAAATCATTCATCACAGTATAGCCAGAGCCTGACATTGTCAAGAAGGTTTATGATCAATCGTTTGTTTCATCGCGATTTATTGATATTATTGCTGCATTATGTGTGTGAAGTTTTACCATGTTTTAGAATTGTGATTGTTAGTAAAACTTTGCTGACCACGTGGCGGACAGGCGATCGGTTTCGGCACAACGAGGTAGCCTCCTTTGTCCAACTGTTGTTTCTACTATGTGTATTATTGCAGACCCGTGTCTGTACCGGAGAATGTGTATATTGTTAATTACTTATCCATGTGTTTAGTTTAGCCATGATGTAGGTATATGTATAGAAATTATGTTGGAGATTCCAGTGGACCACGGACTTAAAAGAATTGGTCGTCCTTTATTTGTTTAATTAAGTGGATGCGATCTCACAACATTCTGCCAACAGTGAGACGCTCTGCACAACCTTTGTATACAAGGCGTTGCAGAAATTCGTCTCATATTTTAAAGACGAGCAGGCATCTTGGTCCACGGCAGGGAAGAAATCCAACAGAGAGGCAACCCTGACACGTGGCCTGCAACCTTGAGCAGCGAGAGCATTTGGCTTTACTAGCTCAATAGTCAACTACCAGGAAGAAGAGACAACAACACCGCACATCGCCGAGAAAGCTAAGTCCTCCGAAACCGGGCACAAACACTGATCTGCGACAGTCTACTCGTCCAAAAAAAAACGAATAATAGGACAGAAAGAACTCATAGCCCAATGATGAGACAGCAACAAATATCGAGAACAGTAGCTGTATAGACCCATCAAGGAGCGAACTACTCGAAGTGAAATTTTGACATTTAATTTAGTGTAGAGATTAGAAGACTTTGTATAGAGTAAAGGAAATAAATGTGTAATATTTACTGTTAACAAGTGGCTGGACTACCTATGTTTCATAGCCGTGCGAGAGCTAGTGTGTCAGTGAATCTTTACCATTTTCCCCCTATCTCTATAACCCTATCCGCACACAGACCGAGCTAAACATATAAATGTATTAAGATTAGTCATAGGGTGATTACACTCCGCAGACGTTATACGAGTGGGTAATAGCAGTCCATTATACAGAGCCCAGCACCAATAGACCATCGTCACAGTTTCGTGTAAAATTAATTAAAATTTTGTGTGTATTGACGTATGTAGATTTTTTTTTTTGATGCCAAGTTTCATTTAATTTTGTAAAACTTTCGATTATTTTCCACTGTTTGTGTTTGTTTTGTTTTGTTTATTTCTTGGGAGGGATGGGAGAGGGTGTTATTTCCTACTCCCTTTGTTCAATTATTTCCCAGTGTTGTAGGCCTATTTTTCTTGTGATTTCAAACGCTGAGCTCGGTGCTAACTGACTTTCCTTAAATGAATTCGTGCTGCAAAACTGGTGTTGTTCGTTTAATCCCGCCTACATCCGAACCTCAATAACTTACGAAATGAGGCAAGTATATTTTATTGCACATTGGCTGATGTCTTTGTGGTGTGTGTGGGTGTTTGTGTGCGTGTGTGTGTGTGTGTGTGTGTGTGCAGATATGTGGGCGCACGATTTACTTATTCTGGGAAGTCCCGATCGACGGATCGAATTAGCTTTCATTTTCTTTGTTTTTTTCCAAATATACATGAAGAGAGAGAGAGAGAGAGAGAGAGAGAGAGAGAGAGAGAGAGAGAGAGAGAGAGAGAATGTCTGCGTGTGTGTGTAGGTGTGTTTGGGTGTGTGTGAGTGTGTGTGTGTGTGTGTGTGTGTGTGCAGATACGTTGGTACACGATTTGTTTATACTGCGAAGTCCCGATTGACGGATCGAATTTGCTTTATTTTATTTGTTTTTCCAAACATATCTGAAGATACTATTGAAATAGTCTGGAATCAGAACGCGGCAAATATATGTACGCCACAAACAATTTGCTCTATATTTTAAAAAAAAGGCTGAACCCATTATGATAATTTTGTTTTATATACTCACCACCAATTATTCCGCAGCCGTCCTTTAGCTGATCAGTCGGTCGGTTCATCCTAAGGCTACGTTCATGCTAAGCCCGGCAAGTTGATGTCAGCCAGTTGCCGTCAGCAAATTGCCGTCACCAGTGTTCACGGTAGAGCCCGAAGTTGCTGTCCGTCTAATTGCTGCCACACTTTACTTTGTATACAAAGATGGCGCTTTGACCAGCCAGTCGTTTTTTTTTTGTGACAAGCGACAAAGCATTTTGCTGGCTGACGGCAGCCGACGGCAACTGGCTGGCAGCGTGAACGTGCATCGCCGGCTTTCATGGTGGGAAAGAAGAAAAGGGCATTACCACAGATTCCAATCAGTTGCCGGCGGCAGCCGACGTCAAATTGCCGGGTTTAGCATGAACGTACCCTAAGCATTTCCTAGAAAGAAAAAAAAAGTTTTGTGATTTTCACTTCACATGAATTGAAATCCAACTGCTTACTTGTTTAAGTTAATGTTATTCACATAACGACAGAAAAAGAACAACTAAAAATAAAACATACATCACACAACAACACCTTAAGTTACCGAGATTTAAGTGGGTAACAGGCTCTAAATTTGGACAGAAAGAGCAGAGCTCCTGAGGAGAGGCGACGCAGCTGGCTCTGAGAAAGGGGATGTCCATAATGTTTCTCGTTCTCCCATGACTCAAAAGTTACCTTTATGTATGGAAGCATACATAGGCAAAATAGAAAAAAGAATCACGTAGCAACAAGAAAAAGTCTTTAGAGCAAACACAAGCTTTCGAGTTCATTACAAGCTTTTTCTCAAGGTAAAACAAAGCTAAAACAAAAATAATAGTTTACCCCCCGCCGCCTTCGTTCGGGAACTAATTATCTTAAAACACTGCTAAAGGGCAGGGCTAAGTAAAAGTTTCAAAAAGACTAGACTCCTTCCTCATTTAAAAACTCGATTTCTGTTTGCACTGTAATTTTCTGTCTGTCCCGCATTTTGTGTTTTGCCATACTGTTATTATCTTGCAGAAAAAATTCCCACATCAGTGTACATGAACAAAAAAAGCAACACAGGAGGGAAAAAGGGAACACAGGAAAGAAAGAAAGAGTTTTGTTATTACTATTATTATTTTGTAGAACATTTTCTCTCATCAATTTAGAAAAACAAATAGAACAGACATTTTACACATCTATATTAACAAGAAAAATAAAGAAAATAAAATAAAAAAAGAAACAAAACCTTAACTAAAGTGAAAGATGGTCAGGAAAGAAAGGGATAATAAAAAGAAGACACTTTAGAGGAACACATTAATGAAAAATGATAGGTCAGATTACGGGCTAGGAATATGAAGACGAAGAAGAATATAATGTTTGCCATAATAATATGCTCTTTTTCGTCTTCGTTCCCTTCATTATTACAACAACAAAATTGCATCTAAATCTGTTGTTGTTGTTTTTTTAAATTGAACGAAGAACAACTGATGATTAAATGTCATCCGATAGATCCCAACCTTTTTAATAAGTTTTAAGACAGAGCAACTGCAGTATAACGATGAAGATATTTTTTGCCGCAGCACACTAACATTCCTATCCTATATTCTATCCTATCCCGTAATTCGAAGGTCGTTGGGGCACAACAGATTGTCACGTGGGGTTTATGGGCTCTGCACAATGGAATTATGGACCCTCACGTTTATTCGGTGGGAACTGCTAGTAAGTCACCCTATGAATTACTTTAATAAATTTATTTGTTTAGCTCGTTCTGTGTTAAGGTTGGGGTACAGAAATAGATAGAAAAATGGTAAAAGAATACTGTCACACTAGCTTTCACACGGCTATGAATCATATGTAGTCCAGCCACTTGATAACAGTTAAAATCACACATTTATTTCTTCTACTCTATACAAGATTCTCTAAGTACTAATCTAACTTAAAAAGTCTCAGTCACTGCTAATAGTTCGATCGCTGATAGTCTAGGCAGCTGTTATATCTTCCTCGGGCACTTTGCTAGTATATTTCATGTAGATTTGGACTACTGTGGTCCGTTTTACAGTTTCTGAAGAGTTGGACTACTGTGGTCCTGTTATGATCAGTTTAAGTGCACCTTTGTCGATTACACTTAACTTTCTGATGGTGCGGTCGAAGTCCTTCTGTGAGGTAGCTTCTGGTCCACCTTTGTCTTTGTGTAGTTGGGTTCCCTTGCCACACTGTGGGGTCTGACAGGGAGTATTTCAAGGCAGCTCTTTCCGTCTTGTGCGGTAGAGTCTCCTCAACCAACTAGTCGTTTCTGTGGAGTGGGGTGCACAGGATAGCTCGGGATAGCTCGGGATAGCTCGCCTGCTCGTCTGTAATATAAGAGACGAAATTCTGCACAACCCTGAATAATCGGTTTGTGCAGAGCGTCTCACTGAAAGCCAAAGTAGCCCTCAGTGATAGCTCCACATCTCTATACATAAGCGACGAACATTCTGCTACTTCCGGGGTCCACTGGAATCTCACTCTAAATTCCTATACATACATAAATATAAATCGTGTCTAACTATACACATACAGAATTAATAATAATATAAACATTCAGTGGTACAGCCACTGGTCTGCAAACATACATATAAGTTAAACAACAGTGGTTCCGTACAGCATACAACATGGCGGCGCAACCGGTCGTGTTTCGCCTCGTGCTCGGCTCTTCCACGTGGTACGGCAAATTCGGATTAACAATTCACATTTATGCATAGCAAATTCCACAAACATAATTTCAACAATAATATAAATATATCACGATGAAACAGAAGGGTGTTCATTTACCTGTTTGACAAGTTCAGGCCCGTGTTGACTGAATAGAATTCTGAGATTCTAAGTCCTGCTTCCTGGTCTATGAGTGAAGATAGTTCTCTGCTAGCTAAGGAGATGTTACTTCTTCCTCGTCTCACACACGACTGACCAAGCTGTGCTAGGTTTTGACACAGTCAAAACTGCTCTACCCACTTAGCCTGCTGCTGATTGGTTAAAACGGTCCGATTCAAAGCTCAAGTGCTGACTCACTGCGATGTGGGTGGCTCGCTCGCCGTGTGTGGTCTGCTGTGTAATTTAATTGCTGCTGTGTAATATACTGACTCTCTACTGTTACAAAGACTACACATGGCTAAATAGTAATAAGCAGAGTTAACACTAGCCAGTTCGTGACACAGATGATCGTTTAACCAGTGTGCTCCATCCTTCTCTGTCCTCAGCAACCCTCGCGGCTTCGCTCAGTCCATTCTCGAATGTTGTCCTCCCGTCTCTTTTTCTGTCTCCATCTTCTTCTGCCTCCTTGCACCGTGCCTGGCAAGATGGTTTTTACAAGGACTGATGCTCTGGTTACGTGGCCCTACCATCGGAGTTTCTTTTTCTTCACCACTGTGAGCATGTCATCGTGTTGTCCAATGGCTTGTGTGATGGTCTGTCGGACTTCGTCGATGGTGATGTGATGAGTATAGGAAATGTAAAGAAGTTTGTCCAGGTCGAACTTCAGTCTAGTGCACTTTGCTGTGTTTACTCTCTTCAAGTGGAACCGGAAGGACATCATTACGAGATCGTGGTCACTTCCGATGTCTGCTCCTGGAAAAGTGCGTGTCCTGCCAATGTTGATGCTTCATCTGAAGCGTGTCTTAACCATGATGTAGTCGATCTAGATGTAATGCTACCCACCGGTACTGTACCATGTCCATCGTCTGGATTTTTTGTGGAGACCAAGTGTGTTTGCCAGTATCAGATTATTGTATCTGGCAAACTCCAAGAGTCTCAGACCCATGTCATTTGTCTCATTGTTGTAGTGGGGTTCACATGTGTCTCCCCAGTTTTGGAATGCATCTTGGCCAACTTTGGCATTCCAGTCGCCTTGCATTATGAAATATGTCCTTCTTCGACACTTGGTCAAGGAAAGCCTGTAGATGTTCATAGAAATCTTCCACTTCGCTGTCGTTATAGTCTGATGTTGAGACATAGGCCTGGATGACGGTGATTTTGAAAGGGGATGCTTTCAGACGGATGGTAATGAGTCTACTGGAGACTGGGCGGCAACCCATGACAGTGGCTAGAATATCTCTGTGGCATAAGAATCCAACGCAGTGTTTGTGCCTGTCATCTCTCCCGTTGAAATAAAGCTAGTGGCCTTTGTCGGTCGTTGTTTCACCTAGGCCTTTCCAGCGCAGTTCGCTGATATCTAAATTAGTCCATCGACAGCTCGTGGGCCAGTTCTTCAAATTTTTGTTTTCGCAGAGGGACATTCCAGGTTCCTTTGACGATACCGTCTCTCATGCGGATCTTGCTAAGTTGACCATCAGTAACACACTTATCACCTCCGTCCTGGTGGCCAACGGAAGGCGCGGTCCTTGGTGACCCGGGCGGCGACCGATCCGGTATGGAGTGAGTGGTTCTTTTCAACATGCGGTGAGTTTTGGGCCAGGAAAACCTGGCAGGGCCCAATCATCTCCAGGCTGTTGGCCACAGCCGAAATCCACGAATACAGTGTGGCTCGCCTTGGTTCCGAGCACGTGGTTGTTGAACCTTTTATTATAGTTAGAGGTTCCTCCATCCTGGCCGATGACTTCTGTGTAGAAGACTTTCGCCCAGTGATGCCGTGCTGACATCACCCCTGTTAATCGCCTCTTACGACACGGCGGAAAAACATTGGGTCTATTCTATTCAGTGCCCGAACCCACAGGGTTAAATTTTAATTCCATTATAAATCCTCATACTGACTATCTGATAACTTATGAGATCATGTTTCCCTTTCATCTCTGATCTCATTGTGTCATTCACTCATAAACTCTATGGACTATAAATTACAACAAGACATAATTACGAACCATTTATTTTAATTTTGTTACAAATTCTATTGAAACGTCAAAAACATTAAAATATTACTCCATACAGTCTAATGGTAAATAATACATACTAAATATTACCTTATATGGGGTGACAACATTATAAAAATTGGAAATAGTAGGAATTTTCCTCGGTGGTTTAGTTGCCGTAGCTTGAAAACGCTGGGCAGTGTGCAAGGAAAGATGCGGAGAGGCCGAATGCTTGAGTTGAGATAAATACTTGAATTGAAGTTTGGTATTACTTGCTTTTATGAACAACTGATGTTTTATTTATTTCTTATTTCGGGTAGGGGGAGAGCAGGGAGGAAGTGGGGACGTTTTGTGAATGTCTAATCACTTTGGTGAAGACATTACATTTTGAAGAACTGATGTTTTATTCTATAGTGACTATTGTGCGAGTGTCATTGTCAGCGATAGTTGTACACTGCGAAATAAGTGCCCTTGTTGGGACAATAATTTAGAGATTCTGATTCTAATGTTGCATACAAAAATAGGAATGTGGTACTATGACTAATAATGCTGAAAAGTTTTTTTTTCTATCTTACAGTTACTTTAAATTCGTTTACTTATTGTGTCCTTGTATAGAGCACTTACAAACCCAAAGAACTGCTCAAGGACTATTTTATTTAGTAGGAGCTGAACATGACTTTTTTTTTCTCTGTACTTTCCTCGCGTTCAGTGCATGTACACCTGTGTTCATGTGTGTGCATGCAAGGGAACCGTTGTCTTGAATTAATTCGTCTGGTGAGATGCATACGCATTACAAATTCTTGTATTGTTATTAATAATAACAACAACACTAATATAGTATTATTATTACCATTATTATTATTATTACTTTCATTATAATTATTATTATAATTATTATTATTATTATTATTATCATCATCATCATCATAATCATAATCATTATCATCATCATCATCATCAACATCATTACTTGATTATTACCCTAGAAAAGAAGCATACTGCTGTTCTACCTTCTACCGTTTTTGTATGACAACCAGTACAGTCTGACTTGCATTATACCAAGGTAATAATAATAAATAATAATTAACAATTAACATTTGTACAGCGACCTTCCTCACTAGAGCTCATAGCGCTATAAAATAAATAAATAAATAAAATAAATAAATACATAAATAAATCGGAAGCAAAACATAAAAAAAAACCATAAACCCACACACAAACATTTTTCATTCACATTCAAAGGGAGACAATTTGTATAGAACACACGTGGTTAAGGGTTCTCGCCGAAAGAAAAGAGACTGGAGTTTATTGCCAGCATCCTGGGTATAATCCCTATTAGATGCTGTCCCCCGAGGTATGAGGCAATGATCGGAAAGATCTATCTACCTTTGTCTGCTGCCCATAGTTTGCATGTGTGGATCTGTGCCATAGATTTATTTATTTATTTATTTATTTATTTATTTATTTAATTGTTCTTATATAGCGCTTTACCAGCTCAAGAGCTGTTCAAGGCGCTGGCCGATACAGGATCTAACTCAAGCCGCCCGAGACGCCCACCCGCAGCCTTTGGGCGCATGGTCTGACGCCCGTACAACTGAGCACAATCCTGGGTAGCCAGGGATGGGGGAGAAGGACCTAAGTGCATGCATGCTGGGTGTGTTCTTGTCACCGGCACTCACCCGTCTAGGACATGAGCGTCAGGATCTTTAAAGTCCATTATGACGGAATGTATGCGACACAGACTAGACCTCGGTTTATACTCTCATCCGAAGGAGTAGGAAACGGGAGTAAAGTGTCTTTCCCAAGGACACAACACAATGCCCCGGCCTGGGCTCGAACCCGGGACTTTCAGATCCGCAAGCCAAAGCTCTACCATTAGGCCACCGTGCCTACGATACCCTAGATACCGAGATAAATAAATCGGAAGCAAAACATTAAAAAAAAAAAACAAATCAGAAACCCACACACAAACATTTTTCATATACCATAGATACAGATGGCCAGATCGCTGTTTACTCAGCTCGTCACTGTATCAGCTGGGCTTGCCGAAAACCGAGTGGCTGATTTTCCAAAGAATAAGATTTTTTTTAAAGATTTTAATGCTTTATTGTCCCTTTTTATCGGGAAATTCTGGGCCGCCTCCCCTGTGGAAGGCGTAGTCGCAGCCTGTGGCGCGCCCAAACCCAACCTACCTAACATTAGTTGTGATTTTTGAAATTTAGAAATTCTTTAAATGTTTTTGAAATGTTTTGAAATTTTGCTGGGGGAGCAAACCGGAGTACCCGGAGAAAACCCCCGAGACGTTGCCCGAGTCGAAAGTAAATAATATTCGGAGAAACATAACGCCCCGATGCAGGATCGAACCCACACCTGTCAGGCGCCATTGGTTTCTGGCCTGTGGACAAGGCAAGTTAGTCCCGCCTTAGCCCACTTGGCCACAACGCTCGAAGAAGCTCGAAGAAGACGCCTGAATGAAGTCCTCAGGAAAAAAACCAAACCACATCTTCATGCGAAACATTTGGCTGGTTGCCATTATTATGAGAAGGAAAGGAACTTAATTCGTTCTCTAAACAAAACCAGCATTCAAAACCATGTATTTTAGAGTGCCACTCTCTAACTAGTATGTACTACGGTTTTGAAAATGTGTCTCGATTGTGTTTGTTAGCCATCCTGACCAGATCGCTGTTCCTATTCTTGGGGCGTCTTCTGTAGTCGTGGAGCTTTTGAGACCTAGAAAACCTGTCTCATGTGCGACCACAAGACTTCTCGACTGCCTCTGAAACGGTCGAGACAGTTTGCCTGCCAAATCTAATTTTAAGAGTGACTTCAGATAGGCTTACACATTAAATATTTTCACGCTTATTTCTATTTTTATACTATACTAAGCTTACGTTTGTTCATCAACGCCAGAGAACATAGGCGTGGATAACAGAACGTTCGCCCAATTGAAGGCGGCAATGGTCGTGTAACAACGTTGAAGATACGGTTCACCGATGCCCCTCTACTCGTTTGATTATTGAGATGTGTCTTTTGGCCTTAAAACAGAAATGTGAACAGGCATTGTGGTTCCAGGTCACTGACACCCACACAATCTGTTACACTCTGTTTGATGTTGGTGTTTTCTATCAGTATCTGATTCAGCCCCGATGCTTGAATTCCTGATAGTTGTGTAACTCAGATTCGTTTATCCACGCAACCCGTCCAAACAGCATACAAGTCACAAAGTCGACGTATGAAGTTTTCCGCTTTTATTCAGCACACATCAACAACTGCATACAATTCTCAACTCAACTCAACAACTTTCACAGCAACTCTTTACATCACTATCAACAACTTTACTATCTCAACAACAGTGCGGCACACAATTTTATAATCTCTCTCTTTTCCGGAAAGATTTCGAATACCGTAGAAATGACGCACTGCCACCAATCGAATAAAAGATCGTCATCACTGACTTACGTCATTCATCTCTCCACACATACCCCGAACCTTCTCTTACTTCGACAATCGTCCCGAACCTTCGATCGATGGTAAACAAGGAAATCCAGAGTATTCTCCGACAATATCGACCAACGAAAATTATCAACGTTATACAAAGCCTCTCCTAACAACAATGCAAACTCAAATCAAAGGTAAATAAACTCCATTATTGAATACTTTGCAAATCGAAACGATTAGATCTATCGTACACGCTTCCGACATACTTTCGTTCGCGTTTCAACGTAACACAATCGTGTAGCTGATTATGCTAATCACGCATCTCAGCTGATTAAACAGGTTTTAGTGCACGAAGGCCATTACAAATACAGCTGCTTGTGCTCATAATAACTGCAGGTCATCGGATACAACGCTAAAAATAAAACCATGATTATGACTGCATCCAATACCATTACTGAAAGTATTATCGTTATATTGAACGATCGTCGGACACGTTCAGCTGAAAACGTTCTATTGGGAGAGGGAAGGGTAAGAGACGGAATGGGGGGGGGGAGCGGAGGGAGGGGCAGGCGGTGGGAGGGGGGGGGGGGGCGTGCGGCTGACGTTTAATATACGATTTTGTTTGGATTGGAGGTTGTTGTTGATGTTGTTGTTGTTTTGTTTGTTTTTTAAAGAAATTAACAGGTTATTTAAAGTGAGTGTAAAGTCATTTTTTGTGACCCTAGAAAAGTGTATTAATCCACATTGCTGAGGTGTAAGATCTCAAATAAGCGAGTAGCAGGTGGAAAGAGTCCTTTGGTTCCACGTTAGCATCAGCTCGAGAGTATAGCAAAATAGCTCCTTGATACAGTCATTACGCTTCCCCTAATACCACAGGAACACAATACTCCCGCTTGTTAATTCGCAACAACGCCTTGGAGCATGTTCGTCACGCACCGCTGCGTTAGCCTGTTGGGCGCATGTCCATCTGTTGTATGGGAGATAAGCTATACTCCTACGGCAAATGGTCGATATCCGAATTTATGATATAAAAGAGAGAGAGAGAGAGAGAGAGAGAGAGAGAGAGAGAGAGAGAGAGAGAGAGAGAGAGAGAGAGAGAGAGAGAGAGAGAGAGAGAGAGAGTTGTTGGAAACGCTTCATGAATGTGCTTGCGGAATCAAAATAAAGCAAATGCCAACATTTGATTCCTAGCACAACAATAAAGTACAAGTGAAAAGAAGAGAGATGATGAATTAGAACGCGAGAAAAACAACGGTTGGCAGACTAGAGCTAAATGCCAGCGTGTATGCATCTTGGCATGAGATGTCTTTTGAGGTTGAAAAAAGGGTGCCAAGGAATTGTTAAAAAAAAACAAAAAAAAAAAAAAAAACTTATTGGTGTATCGAGTAATTTTGCTTCGTATGCACTGACATTCATTCACATACAAGTGTCAAATTGCATGCAACATCACTCAGGCATAATTGTTCCAAACCCTACTCAGCATTGCTCTGAAAGCGCTGGAATCTATATATACGGCATTATATTGACACAATCGCAGTGCAAAGTTCGGGTTTCGTTGTCCAAACAATTAGTGTGATTTGTCTCCCCTTAGGCCTCCATTTTAACTAGTATGTTGCCTAAATATAGCTGGCGAGTATTAAAATAACATGTTGTGCCAAAACGAAGCCATGTTCATGCATTTGAGAATGATAAGTTATTCCAGAATGAAAAATTAACTTATTATAAACTACGTCAAAACAAACGTGTTCACGCACGCTCGCTCTAGCATCACCTCTTAATCCTGTCACGTCGTCAGAATTCCGGGTGTCTTAGTTTAGCCGGGCGTCTTTGCGCATGCGCAAGGTCAAGTCGGGCCGGCTTTTTCACGATGTTCTTAGGCGTCGTAACCCTAACTCTAACCTTAACCCTAAGCCTAACTCTAACCCTAATCCTTACTAAGACTACAAAAGCACTGTACGCATGCGTCGAATTTTGTAATGCATCGACCAATATGATTGCTCCCAGTCGCTCCCAGCCCAGATAAGATACTAGGAACTGTGACGATGTCACACCGGCATGCAATACTACTTTTGCGAGAAAACAGCAGGGTTACTATGTATATTTATGATAATGTTGATGATAATGATAATGATGATGATGATGATGATGATGATGATGATGATGATGATGATGATGATGATGATGATGATGATAATGTATTGACGACGACGGCGATGATGATGGTGATGATGATGATGATGATGATGATGATGATGATGATGATGATGACGGCGATGATAATGACGATGATAATGACGACGGCGATGATGATGATGATGATGATGATGGTACGATGAGGATGATGATGATGATGATGGCGACGATGATAATGATGATGACGATGATGATGATGATGATGATGATGATGATGATGATGATGATGATGATGATGATGATGATGATGATGATGATGATGATGATGATGATGATAAAACGACAAAGATAATGATGATGACGACGATGAAGGCGACTTAAAAAACAACAACGACTTATTAAGAACAAACTGTGGTCAGTAGCAACGAAAACGAAATGCAGGTCAGTCAAACAGACGCAGGGGAGAACCGAGGTGAAGAGAGATCTGCGACTGAGAGCTAAGCTCAAGGTTGTAAAGAGAAAGTCCGTCTAGAAAAGGGAACAAGTTATGTGGGGATGCAAAATTGAATGACAGGGGGTTGTTGTAAAAGAGGGGAGAGGAGCAGAAAAGGAGACGCTGGGTTGTCTGGAAGGAAGGGAGTGGGCCGGAGAAAGTAATAATATTGCAAGAGTTGCACAATGTAATTGACATGGCGGTGCTTCAAACACCGGAACCCGAATCACGCTTGCTATTTCTATCCATCGCTGCTTTCCGGCCCAGCCTTCAAAATGTCACATGCTTGCCCGACGCCCGAGAGCCGCTATGAGATCAACAGGAGCAGCAAGGGACGCAAAATGCTGAAGTGGTTTCCCTTGCCAGTGACTCTTCTACCTCTAGGAGGCCGTAAAAGCTATGTTCAAAACTTGTTCGCGACATTGGAGAAATACGAGGAAAAGGTCTGCCGACGTGTGTTGGTAACTTTGTATGCTTTTGTTTTGAGAGGAGGTTGTGTAACATCGAATTCTGACTTATACTAGATCTACTACTGTAGTAAAGTTGGTCTGCGGGATAAACAACAGAGCTTTGATCTTTGATATTTAATGTCAAATTGGAAGATAACCACACTTGCGTAATACGATTTTAAGTAAAGTTGGAGTTGGCGTTCTGATATTCAATTCACGACTGAGTCCCAATAATTCAGAGTTAGCGCTGCCCACTTCGATTGATCTTTTGCGTCCTCAATCTGACAAATAGAACAAAGTCCAACGACCCTACACAACTAAAAATTGCACTTTCAGTAAGCCCTGTAGACTACAAAAACAGCTTCTGTTTCATAAATCTGCATCCACTGCGTAATAGACTTCAATAACTCCGGTGGAAACCACCTGAACCGCGCGAAAACTGAGGCAAGTAGACCTTTCTAGAATGTGTAAAAAAAATAATAATTAACAAAATTTAAAAAGTGGAAATATATAAGTCTGTCCGGTCACTACCCCTTCCCCTTCCCCCCCCCCACCGGTAACTTCCTCCCGGACATTTCCCCCCTAGCCCACTTTCTCCCCGGCTATCTTCCTTCCTCCCTCCTCTTCGTGACCACTTCCTTTTTCCGGTCACTTGAGTTTGTTCATATGTATAGTTTACATACCAACACAATATTAGAAACTAGGCATTAAAGATTGCAATTGTGCTCGGCCAGGGGGAGGAGTAGGAGGGGAGATAAAGAGAGGGAAGAATACAGGGGTGGGGGTGGAGTGACCAGGAGGGGAGGAAGTGGACACGGGGGTGGGGAGGTGGAGAAGGTAGCCTGGGAGGAATTGGGTTAGGGGGAAAAGACTGGGGAGGAAAAGACCGTGGAAATTGTCCGGGGAGGAAATAACCATGGGGGTTGAAGTGACCGGTAATCCCTCCCCCCCCCCCCTATTTCTTGCCGCATATCGAAACGCATTTCTTGGATTTGTTTTTATCAACGATCAATCAGTTACCCTCCTAAGAGTCCCTCCATACTCCACACATTAAATTTTCCTTTATTTAAGAGAGGGGAGAAGGGGGAAGAGTAGTTTAAGGGGATTGTTATTGTAGGAGAGGGATGTAGGATGTAGGGTTAGCTCGAGTGGATGTAGGCGAAGTTAAATTCGACGATATATATTAGAAACAAGTTTCCGAGTTTGAAAACAGTCGAAGACACAACTTAAAATTCTAATTTGATGGCGGGTTCTGGAACTTCTACCAACGCAGTTCATCCCAACCTCAAACCTCTCGTTTCTAATTTTTCGTTCCCGAGCGAAGCGGGTGAACTATTGATTTTGACAATGTCCGTCCGTGAGCGCTTTACTCTAAAATTAATGGACGGGTATCTTTCTCTTTATTTTCTCTCAGTTTTAGTCCTCCGCATTTATTTTGTTTTATTATTTTAAAAAAAATTAAACATGGACTTGTATTTTTTCCAAATAAGGAAGCAGTATCGTATGATCTGTTCCAGCTTCATATAGGTAAGTGTCTTAAGTTTACGGGATTTTACATTTCTTACCCCTTGGGGTCATGAGCAATCTTGCCACTGTAGATTGTTCTAACCTATAAAGGGAAAAGTGAAAGCCCCAGTTGAAAACCTGTCTTGCCTTTGTAGGCATGACTGACTCACTGCGGCAACAGTCCTCCCCCTCCCGCCTCCCCCGTTGGAGTGCCGGGGGTTTCACTATAAATAGTATCCCCACTTTCTGGAAATTTAGTGCTTTAAATTCCCACTGTCGCTGTCTTCCTCATTTGCTCTTTCCCATTCCTGATCTGTCCTATCACTCTGCTATACTATCTTCTTCTTCGCTAGATCAATGACCTACCTTTTTTCTTGAAACCTCTTCCTGGACAAGACTCCTTGTTTGTGTATGAGGTCTGTTGGATCAGCTTGGGAGTGTTGGACGCTTTCTGCCGGGTGGTCACTAGGGCTTCCTATGATTGTATTATTTAGCACTATAGGCATTTTATATGTATGTGTTTTGTTGATAATCTATAATGATGTTTGTATTCCATTTTGTTTTTATAACCGGGGGTTCGAGTAGTTGGGGTAAAGCCTCAGCCGTCCCCTGCGTGGGATGTCTTTATTGTAAAGTGACTGGCCGGTGGAGAGCATTCAATTTTCCCATTAGGGTTGTTTCAGCAGATCTTTTATGCGGATCAGGGGTTGTCCGGTCCTGATTTGGCTCGGAAGAGTCCGCTGGACCTAAAGCAACAATCAATCAATCAATCAATCAATTTTACATTTCTTGAGATAAGGGTTTAAAGCATCCAAATAAAGCCACTGAGATGCCTGGCGGACACCGTAGATATGATGGCGCGATGCATTGCACAGCGAGAGAGAGAGAGAGAGAGAGAGAGAGAGAGAGAGAGAGAGAGAGAGAGAGAGAGAGAGAGCGTGTGTGGTGGATGGCGGGTAAAAGATGGGTGCGCGCGCGTGCGTGCGTGAAATAAATTTGTATCGACATTGACTTTTTAATCATATGAAAAAATGTTGTATTAACTACCATTATTTGCGGTTGTTGCATGTGTATTTTATTTCACCCCATTTTATATCTCACTGAGCAAAATGTATTCTTCTATTGAAGTGAATTAAATTTTAAATCTTGAGCCTTGAATGCGGGGGAGAGAGAGTTAGAGAGACAGAGACAGAAAAAGAGAGAGAGGGAGAGAGCAAGGTCAACTCCGGGTTTCCAATTTTAAAAAAAATGTAGTTTGTCTTGGAAGATCAGCATTTCGATTGCTGCCTCTCATTTTGTTCGTTTCTGACATGTCTCAGTGGACTTCTTCGCTGAACCCTTTTAAAATCCAAGCCGGATCGGTGAGCCCCTGGATTTAAAGTGATTGAAAGTCATGAAGAGATGCTGATGAGGCTGAACAAAAGAAGAAGCTGCCGTCTGCCATTTACCGAGATCCTCGTATTCCATAGGCAATGAAGAAGACTTTTTATGTCGGTGAGGGCAGAGGCAGTATAGACAGACAGACTTACATTCACAGACTTCGGTGAGACCACAGAAGCTTGCTCACAAGTCATGTCACACCGTACGTTTGTTCCAAAAGGCATCAAAGGAATTCTTCGTCTGTGTGGATCTGTCCTAGAAACTACTGTACAGACGGAGCCCTTTCATCAATGTAACATGGTTTGTTCCCATAAAGACTGGAGTGAGTACCTTCATCCGTTTAACGTCGGTTGTTCTGTGCCTGAAGCCCTACGCTTAGCCGCGGTGAACGACGTAGCGTGTAGGAGAACAGATGTTAAGAATTGAACTGAACTGAGGGAAATGAACTGGTGAAAGATGTTTGTTCTTTCTGTAAGGAAGTTACCATTTGCATTGTTCATTTCTAATACCAATTCTAAACAATAGGCTATATTGTTATACGCGGCTAACCGGAAACATGTCGTTGATTTTTGTCAACGCTGTGGAAAACGATTCCGAATTTTAAGCATAAGACATACTGGCGTGTTTGTGAGTGTGTGTGCGTGTGTGTGTGCGTGTGTGTGGGTGTGTACGTGTATGTGAGCGTGTGTGTGCGTGCGTGCATTGAAAACATCAAAAGAAGCTGCAGTAATGTACACACAACAGTTGTAGTACGTCTGCCTTTTATTTATGTACACAAACACGCACACACACACATACACACACACACACACCCATACGCGCGCACCTATACACACACACAAGCTAATATTACACGCGATGCAAAATATAATTGAAAGTAATTAAGACAGTGTTGTCTATCTAAACTAAAAGGCCTTTCAGACGCATACAGTTTTTTAAATTCGACTGTTTACAAATTGAGAACATGCTTTTATTGGCAAGGAGGGAAGGTTGGGGAGAGTGTTTGCAGGATGTTTGCAGAAAATTTACATTCTTGTCTTTTAATATTTTGTAAAGACTTAACACTAGAGTGTGGGTTCTTCATTCTGTGATTCCTTCTTCTATTTCTTCGTGTTGTTTTTGCTTTGTCCAGTTTATGAAACACTTGAAACTCAGATATGACGCTTTTTTTGTTTTTTTTGTTTTTGTTTTCAGATTTCAATCACCGTTTAAACTTACCTTGTGTATAATAGATCGAATCCGTGTCGTTGAACATCTGAAAACCCTCACACAGAATAACTAGTTTCAGAGTTTCTCTGGTTTTATTCTATTGTTGTCTAGTATCTGAGACCTACTCTCTCCAACACTCTTCAACATCTTCCTAGAGCGCATCATGTCAGATGCTCTTGCAGACCATAAAGGCACAGTCAGCATAGGGGGTAGAGCAATCTCCAATCTTCGTTTTGCAGATGACATTGATGGATTGGCTGGAGAGGAACAAGAACTTGAACAGCTGGTACAGAGGCTTGACACCACCTCCAGAGCTTATGGAATGGAAATAAGTGCAGATAAGACCAAAATGATGACCAACAACAACAATGGCATCAATACGGACATCAAAGTCCAAGGCCAATCCCTCAACACAGTGCATAGCTTCAAATATTTAGGAGCCATTGTATCAGACCATGGGTCCCGACAGGAAGTCCTCTTCAGGATCGCACAAACAACTGCTGCCCTGACAAGGTTGAAGCCCATTTGGAAAGATAGGACCATCAGTCTACATTCCAAAGTAAGTCTGCTGCGCTTCCTTGTCATCTCCATCTTCCTATATGCTTGCGAAGCATGGACCCTCACAGCAGATCTCCAACGAAGAATACAAAGCATGGAGATGAGGTGCTACAGAAGACTTCTGGGCATTTCTTATACCCAAAACATCACCAACGACGAAGTCCGACAGACCATCACACAAGCCATTGGACAATACGATGACCTGCTAACAGTGGTGAAGAAACGGAAACTCCGATGGTATGGCCACGTCACCAGATCATCAGGCCTTGCAAAAACTATTCTGCAAGGCACAGTGCAAGGTTGTAGAAGAAGAGGGAGACCGAAAAAGAGGTGGGAGGACAACATTCGAGAATGGACTGGTTTGACACTGAGCGAAGCCATCAGGGCTGCTGAGGACAGAGAAAGATGGAGTATGCTGGTTAAACGATCATCTGTGGTGCCCCTACGACCTTCGGGTTACGGGACAGGATAGGATAGGATAGGATCTGAGACACGTTACAAGACATTCAATGGACGTGCAGTCGTCGAGTCAGAAACTCAACCCTCATTATTTTTCAACGATGTCACTATTTTTGCAGTGGCACGGTTGTACCTTATTTACGCATGGAGATATGCTCTATACAGTGACCTTTTTTTTGGATTGGATTGAAGCTAATTTCACGACTTCGTCATTCGACAAACCGTAAACTACTTTTTCCTTTGCTACTGGCAACCCCAAGCAACTTTCATCACTTGACGCGGAGCGATACAAAAGCGAGGTGGATCAGCCTCTTTACCATCTTTGTAAGGGTAGTGTTCCAGAAAGAAATCTGATAAACCGCCAATGCAACAGCATTGTTAAAATGCAGAACAGTTCAGGTACAATAAAAACCCTCAATAGCTGGAACCAGAATAGAAACACCGCATTGTAGTGTTGCAAGCAAAGCAGGACACAGCCAACATGAAACGTTTAATGGACTGGAACGCGACTGTTGCGATGCGGAACAATAAGGCGAGGGACGCCCAGCTTCTTCCAACAATTTCCTGTTTTGGTTCTCGTCCTCTTTGTCAGCATAATTGTCTTAGCTTCCAAGCATTTTCCGCTCAAGGCCTCTCGGTGCAGATACAATTCTACCGAAGAAACGTTTAATGCTACCTACAATAACAGACAGATTAGAAATAACCATAATTCGAAATTCCAATCAAATAATATTAACTGCGTAAACAAGCAAAATAAAGGATAGGGCCGGCATGTACTAATCATTTGGTTGTTGAATTATTGGCCAAGGTAATCGTAGTTAATGAACATTTTGTAATGATATTTTAGTTTACCTGTTGGTTTTCACCCAAAGAAGCACAGTTACTGAGACGAAACAGTTTGTCTGAGCGTCAGACTATGCGCCCAAAGGCTGAATGTGGGTGCCTGGGGCGGCATGAGTTAGATCCTGTGTGGGCAGAGCCCTCAGCAGCTCTTAGTCTGGACAAGCGCTGTATAAGAACAATGAAATAGTGAAGAATATGTAATTACTTTTTAAATTCAAGCAATGGCTGACTGGATTATATGAAAGTAATGTCATTTAATGTTTTCATTATAAATGCAAACGTTTGAGGAAAACAGTTTAATTATATTTCGTGTATGTTTGTTGCAATGTTCCAGGCTTTTTCGTTGCAAAAGACGTTAATTACTATCAAATAAGCAACCCTGTGCACTGCGCTTTCCTCTTGAACTCTGTAAACGCCAATAAATTAACAGTTGTTCGATTTACAGTAATAAGTAAATATTCAGTTGAATTGAGGTTAATTGAAAAGTGTTCTCTTCTCATGTTTGCTGATGTGCCAGACGCGCGCACGCGCGCCCTCACACACACACACACACACACACACACAAACACACACATACACACATACCACCACCACCACCCCCACCACCACCACTTGCATACCAAAACCCCAACTATACTCTTTCTCTTTCTCTTTCTCTCTCTCTCTCTCTCTCTCTCTCTCTCTCTCTCTCTCTCTCCCCCTGGTCCTCTCTTTTCCTCTTTTTCAATTCCCCCACCCCAATCCCTCTATCCATTCGGCTCTCCTTTTCTTGATCAGGGTTCGACAGTTTTCACCTGACTGGCCTGGTTCCAAGCAAACGACAAAAGGCGAATAATGGGGCACGAAAATAGAAGAGGGGGTGCCATCAGGCTATCCCTTTACTCCTGAACACCACCACTCACAAACAAAGCTACGTTGCTATTTCGACCTTTGGAGCTACAAACAAACTGTTGGTGCAGACGAGATGCAACACTGTTGTTGACATTCTGATCTTATAACACAGAGAGAGAGAGAGAGAGAGAGAGAGAGAGAGGGAGAGAGAGAGAGAGAGAGAGAGAGAGAGAGAGAGAGAGAGAGAGAGAGAGAGAGAGAGAGAGAGAGAGAGAGAGAGAGAGCGGCAATCAATGTTCAGTCTGTCCAAGAAGGTCACAAAATATTGAGTCTGGAGTCTGGACACATAGTTCCTCAACTGCTGGGGTCCGACGCAAGGTGCTCGTCCTCTAAGATCAAACGTAGTATTTGTTTGGTTTGATTGTTTGTTTGTTTCTTTGGTTTTTTTTAAACAAAACAATTTGGCCATGTTACACGGTAGGGAAGAATCGGAAACTCCGATGGTATTGCCATCCGGCAAGGCGCTGCAAGGAGGCAGAAGAAGAGGCAGACCAAAAAGAGGTTGGGAAGACAACATTCAAAAATTGGCCGGCTTGTCACTGAGTGAAGCCACGAGGACTGCCGAGGACAGAGAAAGTTGGAGTATGCTGGTTAAACAATCATTTGTGGTTCTCCAACGACTTCCATGTTACGGGATAGGATAGGAATCTCGTGAATTTAAAAGTGCAATTTTCATACAAATGTTTTTTTCCCCTTTTTTAAGCTATTAAGCTCCTGGAGAAATTACTTCATTAAAATGTAAGATCTTTCCTTTAAAGTAGTGTATGATTTTATTGTAATTTCCTTTTATATCGTCTTTTATCTTTTGAGTGATAGTTTCAAATGCCCTTTTGGTTAATTTTTACATTGTTGTGCACTTTTGACAGTTATGTTGTTGTTGTTGTTTTTTTCTTTTCTTGGGGAGTTCTGCGAGGGAAATTAGGGATGGAGAACTAGAAGGCGAATAAATATCTGCGATCTCATTTTCATGTCTTGTATGTCTCATAGCTGTTTACTGTCTCATTTCATTCCAAGAAAATATCAATTACCTGTAAAATATGTCAAATAAAAGAGTAGCATAGATTTTTATATTTGAATTGAATAAGTCAAATTTGTTAAAGAGTGGATTAGAGGGGATGTGTTAGTTTAGGAAGTGTGTTGCCAGCGAAACAATCTCCTTCCAGCAAACAAACCGAAGCATCTGGAAAGGAAATAAAGAAAAAGAATGGAATGCACAGATAAGATGAATGTCTTTCATTCTGCCTGTCCTTCGATCATACTCTTGAGTCATATCTGTGCATTTTTGGGGATATATTACGAATACTTTTCTTTTCGTGCAAGCAACATTCACGTATGATACTTCGAGCAGATATTGTTGAGTTTTGCGCATGATAAAATATATTGTTTTTTTCTTTTTCTGTTTTTTTTTTATTTATTTATTTTTATGAAAGCTTTTCTACGACACACCGTCGGTTTTGTCAGCATTATTCATTTCATATTACGTCTAAAGTATTAGTTCCATTTTGAGCAGATTGCCATACACAAGGCGAGGGGAGAGAGAGAGAGAGAGAGAGAGAGAGAGAGAGAGAGAGAGAGAGAGAGAGAGAGAGAGAGAGAGAGAGAGAGAGGAAGATGGAAACAGAAACAGATAGAAAGAAAGGTGGAGAACTAGAGATGGAAGGACAGAGAGAGACAAAAAGAGGGAGCATTTCGATGGCAAAATACACACAGAGAGAGAGAGAGAGAGAGAGAGAGAGAGAGAGTGAGAGAGAGAGAGAGAGAGAGAGTATTCACAAGACGGATACAGATTTTAGGCGAGAGCCTTAATCTTACAATTGTTTCTCGTATCATTTACTCTCACAACCTGCGATATTCAGTCATACATGCCAACGGCAAAACTTAACTATAATAACACGACAGAACAAGTAAATATAATAACTATCAAGAGGTATTAAAAAATCATATATGACGATCAGTAGTGGTGTTATAATTGCACAACACTTAACAAACAATCCAATGTATATTAAATAATCGGGTGGCACAATTACAAATGCATTCAAGACGCATCAATTGTAGATGAAATAATCAAGTAGCACATTCGAAAACAGTTGACAAAAATCAGTGGTTACATCATAGTAAGGTCATGTTGCCATAATGTACGTTTGAATTAAGTGGTACACGATATACTGTTCAAAGGAAGAGAGTTCCAGATTAGAGGTCCCAAGAAAACAAAACTATTCATAAAGGGGTTAATTCTTGTTCGAGACTTATTATTTACCTAAACAGTACATTGCTTATGTAAATATATCATAATATAGGTAAATAAGGCATTGTTGCTAAATAAAAAAATAGTTACCTATTATAATGCATTATTTAGCAGATTGTGTTAAATAATGTATTATTTAGAAATGTTTCTAAATACTTTTTTGTTTACCTATATAATTCATTATTTAGCAGAATTTCCTAAATAAAGTATTATTTTGAAGATGGTGCTGAATAATTCATTATTTACGTAAACAATTCATTGTTTAGGGACTGCACTTTTAATTAGTTAGGGGATTTCAGGATTCGCTTGAAAACTTGGCTTTTATAATTTTACTACATTATATAATTAAATGCAAGAATTTTCCAAAGATTGTGTATATAAAATGTGTGATAATTATTTATTTTTTTTACATATATTACTCCACAAATTCGAAGATAAAACGTATGTAACCTCCGGAACACAAACTAAAGTCAAGGTCAGTATTTGTGCTGCAGTGTTTGTTTTTTTTAGTATCCCGCTTAAAAAAAACTTTCTTTTTGTATTTACCCAAAAACTGTGTTGAGACTGTTTTTGTTGGTTCTTTTGAGTTGAATTATGATTTAATTTGAAACGAAACATTTCAGCTTATTCGAAACTACCAGGGATTTGGCGGAATTCCTCTGAAGGCAAGGACGCCAAAGCAGAAATTATGATGCCTCCGTCTTTACCTGGGTCATTACCGTTGCAGTCTCGTATAAAAATAATATCGCGAAGGAATAAAAAAAAATAGAGTGAAATAAAGTAGTTGCCCCAATTTGAATCGCAAAACAAAGTACAATCACGATTTTGCAATTTTCTGTATCACTATCACATAACTTCACAGTAATACGACATGTACCTACAAATCCCCTAAATAATGAAAATTGCTGTCCCTAAACAATGAACTGTTTATGTAAATAATGCATTATTTAGCAACATCTCCTAAATAATATATAATTTAGCAAATTCAGCTAAATAATGCCTTATAGAGATAAACAAATCATTAGAAACACGTCTAAATAATACATTAGTTAACACAATCTGCTAAATAATGCATTTTATAGGTAAATGATTCCTTATTTAGCAACAATGCCTTATGTACCTATATCATGATTTATTTACGTAAACAATATATTGTTTAAGTAAATAATGTTATTTACGGAGATAATCTATTATTTAGAGAAATCTTACATTGTTTGCAAACAAATGATTATTTAGAACATATGCTTCTAAATAAAGATTGTTTTAGCTGAAAGTGGTGAAAATAACATTGTGTAGCAGCAGTTACTAGATTGCTTAAATAAGTTGGTGCCAGGTCATTTTGCACTTTAAACAAGGGGGTCACAATGTTGAATGAAAACTGATGGTATAAGAACATTAGGTTTGCTACTGTACGTTTTTCCGATGATGAAAGACTGGGATCATCAATGATAATAATCCATGCTCTACGGTGCAAAGAGTTTAGTTTATTGATATGCACTTCTCCTGCACTACACCATACTGACGACGCGTAATTGAGAAGAAAAATACAGTGGGACGTTAAAAAAAATGTTGTTCTCGCATCAGGACCGACAAAACAAATTAGTTTTTGGAGGCAACTTTGCAAATGCAATCTACATGTTTATGCTATTTTTCTAATTCTTCAATAACGTCGGTACCACGAACGAGGTCAAGGCAGGGCGGCGTTTTTTGATGTTTCTGTCTGCACGCTCTAATCTTGCTTTTAGACATTTTTTAAATGTAGAAACGTTTTGTTATTTTTGCACCATAGTAAAACACTATCAATTGCATCTGAAGATAAGACTGAATTTTAGTTAGATCAGCTGTCATAAGCAAAGAAATCACAGGAAACAGAACATGCAAATATGCGAAGGGGCGTATCATTTATTAACATTCAAAAGGACCTAGGACAAATCCTTGGGGTATACCGATTGTGACGCTATCTAAGCAAGAGTAAGTCCCATTCAAGAACACCTGTTGCTTCTTATCAGTCAGAAACGACATGTCAGAAGGTTGATTGTATGATCATTTTTGGTGCACAATAGAAGTCAAATGCCTTTCTTAGATCAAGAAAAACAACCCACCGATTAGGTATTGAGTAATAGACGGTAGCCATCAAGTGAAATGTACAAAATCCAGAGACAGAGAGAATTTTGATTTCAAAAAACAAAGAGAGAGAGAGAGGGAGAGAGAGAGAGAGAGAGAGAGAGAGAGAGAGAGAGAGAGAGAGAGGTGGAGAGAGAGAATTTCGACGTTAAAATATAGAAATAGAGAGGGGGGGGAGGGGGCGGATCGTGGGAGTTAGGAGGGGTGCTGCGCGAATAATTTCCTTGGAGGTGCTTGTGGGGACAATAAACGATTCTGTATTCTGTATTTAAATTACAACTGCAAAAAACACAATATAGTTGTTGCACTTTCCGAAAACCATCATGTGTGTGTGTGTGTGCACATGTATTCTTGTGAAAGTGGAAGCCCGACCTTGTCTTTCTTAGTGATAAATGGGGTCTTTTACTCGGACCCAACTTTTTTCCAGGGCCCCACTTTTTTTTCTAAGTGCGCGGGAGTGCTCTTTTAGTGCATGGGAGTGCAGTTGTAGTGCATGAGAGTGTTTTAAGTACAAGGAAGTGCTCTATCCTATCCTATCCTATCCTATCCTGTCCCGTAACCCGAAGGTCGTAGGGGCACCACAGATGATCGTTTAACCAGCATACTCCATCTTTCTCTGTCC